>CM076605.1:66697500-67947500 GCA_038502835.1 Octonoba sinensis
TCCAAAACGGGTGTATTTTCTCCTTGGGTACTAGCCATATCTTTTACATTCAATGGGCGTTAGGATCCATACAAAAAGAACAAGTAAAACGTCAATTGGTTTGAGTGTAGTCATTTAACAGGTGTTTAAATTGGGGAGTGGGAGGTGGAATTGTTACAGCATTTAACTGCAGCAAATTCAGGGAAAAAGGAAAGCATTCCTGTTCGATGGCTTTGTACGAGTGCTTCGTACAAATTCGCTTCTTTTTTTGGGAAAAGGGCTTTACTCAGAAATGCAATATTTTTACATTCGAGAGCTCAAACTTAAAATTTTCGGAGACATAGAAAAAGCGCGATATATCCGAATGAACGATATAACGAGGGTTACTGCACTATTAGCCTAATAATAAAAAATTGATAGTGAGTAGTATAAATTTAACTTAACACATTTCCGCAGATATCAGGAGTGTTTTAAAAAGCTGTTAAAAAAAAAAAAAATATCTACATGAAAACCATGCTATAGAAAGGGTGTTAAATGAACTATAGAAATATGGCCTTCTTATATCCGCTATGGCATATTTAATGGGATTTCTAAATTCTAATCGATTTTTTTCAGAAAATTACAGACTTGATAAAATGTGACAAGGATTGAATACATGATTAAATTATTAAACTAACTAATTATTAAAGAACTTTGAAGAATTTTTATGGAACTTTGCTTACAGTGGCGCTACCTATGTTAAGGAGTTTTACGAATGCTTGATAGCTATCAGCTGAACCAATGCCAAAACCTCAGTTCATTTTTTTATTATTTTGTTTTTACTTTGATGACATTGACAATATACAAACAGTGAGCTTTGGAAGCAGTCCCACAATGTGAGCTGGAACAGGCATTAAAATCGGTGTTAAACCGCCGTAACAAATGTATTGAAGCCGAAGGAGCTTATTTTGAATAAAAATACTAAAAATAACTACAATTACTCGTAGTTTTTTATTTTATAAATCTTGGTTTAAAAATTCTTTGACTCACTGTGTATATCCTACGGGGAAAAGATCCTTTGAATGCCATATTTATACTAATGGGATTATTACTTAGTGATTATCGCGTCCGTGCGATCACAGATGGCAGCACTATGTCTGCTGCAACGAATACATTTCATGACCAATATGCAACTTAAAGTGTCTTTTCGACACCAAAGAGAAAAAAGAACGAATTCCAATACACAAAAATAATTAAATAAACTAGTTAGGACGAGTATTTCGACTTGTCCAAATATTGTTAGGAAAGCCAATTTTAGCAATAACAATGACGAATCAATATTTACATTAATATGATGACAAAGGCTTTCCATTTCCATATTACAGTTAAATATAGTTAGTGTTAAATAATTGAACATTTCATTAATTTGCAAAATGTGAACTATCATAATAGCATCATAAATGCAATTTAATTTTATTCCATTTTTCCACAAAAGATGGCGAGAGGTGTCACAGCTTTACCAAAAGAAGGAATGGACAATTTTATTCGATTTCGACGCCCCCCGTAAATAAAGTATACTTGATGTCCCGTAAAAACTTTGCTAAACATGGAAATATGTTAATAATAATAACAATAATAATATGAAGTAAATTCTTTAAATGCTACAAATTTAAAAAAAAAAAAAAAAAAAAAAAAAAAAACGAATGTAAGGTTATGAAATGATCCAACGGTCAGTTGAATCTTCCCTCACCAAATACCGTTTGAGCAAATACTGCCATTCTTGACAGTTCTTGTTGAAATATTTTTGTTAGCACACGCAAGCCAAGTTCCGTTGCTTGTTTGCGGAGTTGATAAACTTCTAATATCCTTTAACTTGGGAAGGTTGGTATTCAATTATGAACATTTGAAAATACAGTAGTCTCTCGGTAATCCGGCAGATATCGGAGTAGGGTGCTGCCGGATTACCGAAAACGCCGGATTACTGGAATGTACTAAAAATACGCATATAAATATCTGGACAAATTATTTATTTTAATGCACATAATGTTGTTTACATTATTCCTTTGAAGTTGAAGGCATAATAGTTCTCCATTTTTGATTGTTTTTTTCACTTTAAATGACATTTTCAATGCGTTTTCTTGAAGACGTTTCAACACTAAAATGTCACGAGCAGAGACGCCATTTTCTCCAACGTCCACGAAGGACAGCACGTTAGCGAGCAAGCCTATCACGTATCAAACTGGCGCTAGACTGAGAGACGCGCGCACACAGAGCACAAAAGCCACTCACAATAGCTGCGCAGAAACAGGTTTTCAACTCTACTACCACGCATTTACGAGCTTCTTATGAAACGGTGGATTACTGGCAGGGCCAGACCAGTGAAATGCCGGATTACCGAGAGACGACTGCATATATATATATATATATATATATATAATTCTTTGATTACACAAGACAATTTCACTCGTTTTTTTTTTCTAATGGGGCTGCGTATGGTCACTAACCTTTGCAGACCTAGTGCGCACCCCAGTAATCGGCATCCATTTTTTCGAGTAGCACCACTGTCCTTGGATGCCACTGCAACTTGGACGCTCAGTTTCCCCTAGATGGGGGCACCTGAGGTCTCATTTGATGCAAATTGCACTAGGTATTAAATTTAGCCGAGAGTAGCAAAGCCAAACGGATACTCAATTGATCTTTAGCATGTCGCACAATCATGCGACATGGACGCAGACAATTTTCTGAATCTTGAAAATCCACCGACAATCAGACCTGCCCCAACCAGGTTCGAACCTGCGATCTTGGGCGTACGAGACCTGCGTCTTACCACTACGCCACCCTGTCAACAGTTTCACTCCTTTAAAGCTCGGTATAATATGCAGATTTAATTCCTTTTAACTTTGTTTAGTTGCAATGATACGGAACGCTTAGTTAGAGGCTTTATAAAATGTATAAATCGCAGTGAGCAAGTAAACCTGGCAGGTAAAAAACCTGGCTCTCTATTGTTTTGCATCCATCCACAACTGATCCCTGAAATCCTAAAAGTGTTGTTCTGCAGTCTAGACTAGTGTTTCCCTGCCGGTGGTTCACGAACCCCCATTATATACAGCGACCGATAATAGGATTCTTTACACTTCTCGCGTAAACCTTGTTAATAGCAGCTGAAGGCAAGAAATAAAAGTAGAAACAATCAGAATATGAATCGAATGCACATTTCGATTTGAAAAAATTCAAAATTAAGCTGTTTTTCACATTTAATGCTTTGCAATGAAGAATTATTTGCTTTAAAATTCATTAAACATATGTAAAACAGTTTCCTAGTTGTAGCTTCAATACAGACAAAAATTCCCCATTCTGCGTCAACACCATTAATACTTGTAAAGCTTGGAGGGAGAAATTTGGGGATCAACTTCGCAGGACGCGAATTTCGTATCACTACCACTGATATTCGGTTTGGCGGGTTCACTCGTGGAGTAAAATCTCACTAAATGAATAGCGAACGTAGCGCCATTTTAAAGTTCTGCGTAGAAGGTAATGTTTCTAAATTCGTTCTCACCGTCAGTTTTAAGTAATACTACCGATCCTACTGGTAATATACACATGTTCGGCCACGAAATTCTGACACTTGGACGCTTCTGCGCATGGCAGAAAAGGACGAATCCATTCGAGGTTTAAGGACGTTCGTTTTGCGGGTGCGTTTATTAGCATGAGAATGAAAATGTTTGCTTCTGTTCGTTGAAAGCAACAAAATTTATAAACTGGCACATAGCATCAGTTCGGACGTAATTAAGTAGCCTCTAAACGAGCTGAAACGAGATCAGATATGGTTTATTCCTTACACCAGCAGTTCCCCCCTTAAACGTGAATAGATTCTTCTCGGCACTGAGCCAGTCAGAGCTCTTGTTTTGATGGCAGAACTGTGAGAACCAACCAGTAAGAGTATCTGTTTATACAAGTTCAGTTTTATTGGTTCTTTCATGTGTATAAGTTACTCTACATCCCTCCCCGTTCCCCCAAGCAGAAATTTTGGTTTTACCACTGACAAGTAGCGTTGCAACGCTTTCAAAACACCCGGTTTATTTCCGAGAAAACCGGGTTTTTTCCCCGGGAATTTAAAGCAAAATCGGGAAAGTTGAAAATTCCTGAAAACTGGGAATATTCGTTTTTTTCTGAAATAATAATTTTAATAAATCTCTACATATTTTGAGCTTTTATTGGTAACTAAACGTAGTGTTTCACATAAAAAATTACCCTTTCAAATGTGTTGGTAAAGTTGCAATAAAATGCTATGAATAAAACAGATAAGTTATGTTATAGGCTTATTTCTAATGGTGATTTGAAATCTATGAGTAAAGAAGAAAAACGATTTTGAAGGTTAATCTTATTTTCTGCATAAGTAAACAAATCAATAACATTTTTAGAATCAACAATATACTGCAACAAAAAAGCTTATTGAATTTACAAGTTAATTTTATAAATTATAGGTGTGATATAAAAGTGTTTGACGCTGGATCACATTTCTACAATAGAAATAATATAACGTTGCAATGTTATATGCTCTGTAACAATAGTTGAATACTGAAAATTTTTTTATATTGAGTAAATAATTTATGTTTATTTGAAAAAAAGCTTTTAGTTTGTTTTTTCCCCTCAAAATTCCCAATGTTCCCAGTTTCTTCCCGAAAATTCCCGGGTTTTTCCCCTCACTTCAAAATTTCCGGGTTTTTTGCATCTCTACTGACAAGAGAAGTATATTATAAAGCATAAGGCACTATTATTATTTCTATTCCTGGATGGAAGCGTGGTTTATTTGGACGATCATCAATAATGCCTACGTCATCGATACGTACTGTAGTAAAACCAGCAAATGTAGATCGGCACAAAGCGTCTACCAGAATTAAACAAGAGAAAATGGAAACAGTAATAATAGTAACAACAAATGTGATTTATTACATTGGCGTATCTTTTTCCTTTCCTTTTTTTTTTTTTTTTTTTCATTCAAGGATTTGATATAATTAAGATTCATAGTTCAGCATTTAACGTTTTCAACCTGAAGAACTACAGAATAAATACATAAATAACGGGTACGGAAATTACTGTAAAACGAGCAATTACAAAGTCAACCAAAGAAAAGTAAGCAATGTTTTAATGCTGAAAATAATAATAAAAGTGTTTCAAAACGAAAATAAAAGAATAAAAAGTTTAAAAATCGATCAAATATTTGAGAACATATATTAATCGTGGTTGGAAAACCGTAGTGTAACAAAACTATATTTCATCTAACGCCATCTTGTGGCGGTAAGAACTACCGGCAGTCGTTCTCCAGCTTCGGGTAAGATAGATAGTACCTAGGTCTGCCGGACCCTTATGTTAGATTTAAATGTTTGTCCAGTTCTTAATTTTTTTTTGTAGCTGTTTCTGTGCTCTGTTAGTTTAAATGTTTTGTTAAATAAATAATTTAGAGCTAGCCGGCGTTGATTTTTTTGAGAAACGGTTACCCCACGTTGGGCGCCAATTTGTAACGCCGGCTAGCTGTAAATTATTTATCACAGAAACAGCTACAAAAAAAGAAAAAAAAAAAAAAACAAATTAAGGAAGGGACAAACATTTAAATCTAACGTAAGGTTCCGGCAGACCTAGGTACAACCTATCTTAGCCGAAACTGGATAACGACTGCCGGTAAACTGTTCTTACCACCACAAGATGACGTTAGGTATTAAAATTATTAACTTGTGTTACGCGATACATTGAAAGTAAATTTTGAAGCAATGGTCTTTGTTTTTTTTTACACATTCTTTATAAGTCAAACAGCTTGGTTTTATTATATATAGAAACTGTTGTTATTTTACATGAAGGCCATAGCATTCTTTTATATAGATATGATATACATATATATATAACAAAGGTTTGTTCCCCTTTTATAGCAAACTATACCTCGAATTGATTCGCGTTGTTTCTCTTTATTTTGACTCTTATTTCAAAGTGGAATAAATCCACAATCTTAATAGTATCACGGTCTTCTGATACTGATAGGACGGGGAATAGGTCTGGTGGCACCTTTCCTCAAGGGAAATTAACACAAAGCTGCAACAATCTTACTTTAGCAAACGCCATATAGAAACTCACTGTTTACACTTTAGCATAGCAAGCACAAAAATAATGTAATTCACGAGAAATGTCGTTTAGCTTTTGCCTTGGCGTTTCCTGGTTTCGAGTTTTAAGGTTTCAAAATGACTTCTCGTATTGAAATCCAGCGAAAAAGGCAAAAGAAAAAGGAGAGAAGTCCCTTTAAGCATGATTCGAGCGCAGAATCACAAGAAAAACAGATGTAACAAAATTTTTGTTAGAATATCGATTTGCAGATATTTGCGTAATTATGTTTGTGTTCCATGCTATGCGGAATACATAACCTTCACAACATATTTTCAATATGCATAATTTTGAATAAATGTTCTACAATTCAAACAAGCGCACACAGCCAAAATTGATTTAAATATATTCTACTTAAATCTGATTGCAAAAAAAAAAAAAAAAGATAAATCCATAATTAATCTATCAGGTAATCTTTAGAAATTTAAAAAGTGTCATGATGCTGTGAAATTAGAATTTGTTGCACAGAGTGTGATATTAGCAGCGTAAGCCAAAGAGTTCTCTGAACGAAAATTCAAAATGCATAACAGACGATTGTCTATCCTTATGTCTAACTTCATTTTCTCCTAATCACGTGGTACATACAACCAATGTACTTTCTACGACACATGAAACTTTCGACTCTCTCTTTCGAATCAAGAGAGGCTTACATGACAGATGTAACAAGAAATGGATAAAATGCACAGATTATTAATCGAATGTTTTAATATTTATACTAATATGATATTAAATATTACTGCTAGGAAAAGAGGTAGTTCATGTTAATAAAAATTGGTTCAGAGTATATTAATTAGATTAGTTTGTTATATCGGTTAGGATGATGATAAGGTGATGACTAACTGAGAATACAATTGTACATTCAAACATATTTACTCATAGGCGCAACTAGGGTTGGTGAAAGGGAGGGGGGGTCACCCTAAAAATGGACAGACTGAACACCAATAAGAAGTGTAAAAGAGTTGAAAATTGATTAGTCACAAATACTTGTCTCTTAAGGTGTACTCCATGTTTATTTCAGGCATCTCCCGGGGGGGGGGGGGTGAAGCTACCCCCTCGGAGCAAGTCAACTCCCCCCCCCCCCGCCAAAAAATCAGATCACAAGCTTTAAAAAAAGAAAGAAAAGAGAAATTCGCTTTTAAGACACTTTACTTTCAAAAACACTTTCAGGGAAAGGACATTGAACACTATCACGAGCGACACCAAAAGTAACTTAAAAGATATAAGACTTTATTTTGAAAAAAATTGCGGGGGGGAGGGGAGGGAGAGTAACCAAACTCCTTTCTGTTTCCTCTAACATCACCAAAGTATCCCGAAATTGTATTACTAGGAAGATTTCAAAAAGTTTCCTGGGGAGAGCCCTCGAACCCTTGCCTCCAGAGTTATAGCCTAAGCATTATAGATGTAAGACCAGTTACAGAAATTTAAGTTGCAGAAGACCCAAATACCTCTAACTTCACCATAGATCTAAAAATACATCTACTATATATAAATCAAAAAGCTATCATATATGTAAACAAATTCATATTAACATCATTTCTAGTCATATATATATATATATATATATATGTATATATAATGGGTATGGTTTTGAAGCATACACTGCCCTTCCTAATTCTTAACATGCTCTCCCTGCTCCGGAGCCAAGGCAGTATCCAGAATTTTTTTGCGAAGATCCCCCTTCCCCTCTGGATACGGCCTTGATTAACAAAAACATTAAACATTCATTACTATAAAATTCAATATTTAACGCTAAGCAATCTTCCATGTCCGGGCATTCATAATATTAAAACTGGGAAATAGTGGAATTTTAGAGAAAAAAATCCAAATTCCCCTACAAAAATGCTCATCCCCACAATAAATTTCTAAAAATTGTGTTAAATTTGTAACAAAACATACCTCAGAAGTGGAAGCGTCTGAATCAAATTTTTTTTTGCTTTTTGGATGACGAACGCGTCCATCGCTGGAGTGCAAACATTATTATGTATCGAAAATAATTAAAAATTTAGCTAAAATATAAATAATACTTGATTGTAAATTAAAATGCAGCATTAAACCGCAGCAGTGAGATTGGAAACGTTGAACAGATGATTTCCAGAGTCGTAATGCAATCAGTGATGGACCATGATAAGAAAAAAAAAAACATTTAAAATATAAGAGATGAGAGAACATCTGTAAATGAGAATGCAATGCAAATACAGTTCATCAGTTTTCTAATCGGCTCATCTACAAAAAAGATTTTACCAAAATGGGTGTTTGGACAGGAAGTCATAAATAAATACAAGCTGCTCTTTAATAAGTTTCTTGACTTGATGAGCATCGCTCTTCCTGGCTTGAGCGTTTAACCCATTAGGACAATTGTTGGCTAGGGGTCCTTCATTTTCAGACCCCAGCTCCTTCCCAAATTGCTGCCTTTGGGTAAAAAAGACATCAAGAAGGAAAGAAAACCCTCTGGAGTGATTGAAAGGATCTCTGTCTGTGTGTGGTACGGTGATTGAAGCCACCTTTCGCTGTAACCCTCCCCCCTCCCCATGGTGATAAGGGAGTTGATTTATAACCAGATGAAAAGTCCTCTTTATTATGAGCTGCATACTTTGGTCATGATCACAACCCTTCATAGAAAGAGGAAATAAAATCATATGCATATGTGTTTAATTTTCTTAGGGGGAAAAAAATATGTGCTTTGCAAGGCCGTAGCCAGAAATTTTTTTGTGTGCCTAAATAATTAAATACCCAATGGGGGGGGGGGGGTTGAACCCCCAAACCCCCCCCCCCTGGTTACGCCTATATATTTACTTACATATATACATAACCACAATTGCAATCAGAGAGGAAACATAATAGTACTCAGCGCCATCTATTAGAATACAGATGCAACATAATTAGAAGAACTGGGAATCAATTTATATTCCCATTAATAGTAGATAAATAGATGATTGATGTAAAACACATCACATCAAAGGATATTGTCATTTTCCTGGTCTATATGTCTCCCCTAGAAATTCATGGATGTTTCTTCCAAATTTGTCTTTCAATATTTCATCATTAAATTTTGGCATTCACTGCTTCAACTTATTTTCGGTTAATGATTTCTCATTTTCATTTTTTTTTTGTTCAATCTCTTAACTTTTGATAATTTTATTTTTTGTAATAATTATGTTCCTTAGACCAAAGCATTACAAGAGAGAGTAATTTCAGGGGGGAAAAAGGTAATTTATACTAATTTAATTAAGCTTAAATGTTGGTCTAGTGTACCACGGGACAGGGAAACAGCAGACCACTTTGTTTAGTCTACACAATTTATTCTGTTACTCATAATGCATTGTAAATACTTTTGTTAAAAAATCAGGACATGGAAACAAAAGTTTAACCTCTTCAGACCCCAGAACTAAGCACAAACAATTTTGACGCAATTTTTTGGTTCTCTGATTTAAAAAATGATTACAAAACAAAATAACTAAAAGAATTTTTTTTAAATTTTAATTAATAATTAATTCTAATTAAATAATTAATTTAAATACTAATTAATGCCCAATTTACATGTTTTGAATGTTTAAAAGGAAGTAAATTATCTGTTGATTAATTTAAAAAACAATTGGGTGTTTTAGCTTGCAAATTGCACAGATAGTAGTTAATAAACAGTACTTTAAAATGTACCCACTTGGGAATGAAGAGGTTGAAGCAACTCTATGCCCGCGGGCACCGTGGCGCCCGTCGATCGGTCTAGGTGCGCCCAACGATAAAATATTTCAGTTTTCCATTTTAAACGAGAGAACTTTTAGAATCTAGAGTAATAATGGGCCATATAACTAAGAATAATCTTAACCCTATAATGATAAATGACAATGAATATCATTCAGTTAAAGTGTAGATCACGACTCTTACAGATGAACGCCTTGACGATTGCTTGCGAGCATGAATTTCATCTATTCTCCTAATTGTGAAGCGTTGGCCAGTGAAAGGAAATACCAAAGATCACATTGACTGTATTTTATATATTTCATAAATAATTTTATGCTTCGTATGTTTTGCAAGCAATTTAGTAATCATTTTTTTTACACAAGAATATTGATACTAATTATGTCAAATTTTTTGTGCATTATTTGTAGTGTGTATTCTTAACTATGTCTACCAACTATAAATTTGTCTTAAAAAAACATAAACGGTGCCCACCATTCGACCGAAATTCTTTTATGTGCTCCTAGGTACAAAAAGGTTAGGGACCCCTGGGTTAAAGAATGCATGTAATTTTTTTCAAGAAACTAGCTATTTCTTTTTTTTCTGAAAAAAAAAAAAAAAAAAAAGGTGCAAAAGGTGGTGTCTGTAGCGACGGGAAAGTTTACGCTCTCTCTCCATTGAGTTTAATCTTGTTAAAGGTTGCTGTTTTCCCAGAGTTTAAGTCCTTTTTCCAATTTTGTTTAATGTTTGTTTAATTGCAGGACAGGGGCGTCCGTAAGTTACAGCACGTTTTTGCACAAATTGCATTTTCATGTTGCAAAGACGAAAAGCTTTTTAACCTTTTTTTTTTCATATCAATTTCGCAACTGGTGGCTGGCATAGAAAACTCCCTCAATTTAGATTTCCTTTTTTATTTAATTATTGTTATTGTGTTTTAAATATATAAATATTTTACTTTTCATTGTCATGCCAACAGAGTGGCCTAGTGGTAAGGCGTAGGGCTCGTACGCCCAAGTTCGCAGGATCAAACCTGGCCCAAGTCGGTGTATTTTCAAGATGCAGAAAATCGTCTGCGCCCATTTTATGTGATTGATCGACATGTAAAGGATCCCTTGAGCAGACATATGGCTTGGATGCTCTCGGCTAAATTAAATTCCTTGTGCAAGCTGCCCTACTTAGAGCTCAGGCGCCGCCATCTAGGGGAAACTGAGCATCAAAATTCTCAGAGTGGTAATGGCATCCGCCGACAGTGGTGCTACTTGAAAGAGTGGATGCCGATTTCCGAGGAATGCACTAGGTCTACAAAAAGGTTAGTAACCATATGCAGCCCCCTTGGAGGAAAAAAAAGACTCTTCGTTTTCATTCTGTTTGGAGTGTCTTTAGCGCCGAAATAGAATTGACTTTCCTAATGCTTTTTTTCTTTCTGCATTTTTGAGTTCTATGTTTAATTTTGGTTTAATTTCGTTGTAAGTTTGTATACACAGTCTATGTGCACAATATTATATATATATATATATATATATATACAGTCGAACCTTGCTATAGCGAACCCGAGATATAACGATCCTCCAGCTGTAACGAACCTTCCAAATGGTCCCAACTGAAACCCTACGTCATCAATGCATTTTCAAACATTTATAACGATCACCAAACAATAGAAAATCGGCTATAGCGATCCAAAATTTTTTCGTTCTTTATGCGATTTGCCTCGGCAGCATTCCTAGCCATTTGTGCTCTAGTCTAGTCAAACATTGTCTTTTACAATCGTGTATATAAAATCCAAGCGTTTAAGGCCAATAATAACATCTTTTTTTCATACTATGGATAAATAATAAGGTAAATTTTTAAAATTTGTTTGTTTATTATTAAAAACCACATTTAAAGTTAATGTTTTTCTCCTCTACTCTGATTATTGTCAGAAATATAGTTATTATATACAGTTATCTTAGTCAGTTAGCACTTTTTTGCAAAATCGGATGTAGTGAACCACCGGTTATAGCGATGTCCCAAGTCGGTCCATTGAGAGTTCGTTATAGCGGGGTTTGACTGTACACACACACACATATATATACAGAGAGAGAGAGAGATTGAATCCTCTCTCTTATTTTTTACTCGTCGCACTCTGAAACTTTCTTAAGCCAATTCATTCCGCAGACTGCACTGGAAAAAGATTAGACAGAATAAAAGAATGCTACGGAGGAGACGGATGAAATGTTTGAGTGTTTTTGTTGCATTCCAGTAGAAAAGGAAAAACGATTCTTTTACTGAAAGAGATGCCTTATAATCAGTCTTGGAGGAATGATTTTCTGTTCTTTCGTTTTTTAAACACTTTATATTTCTACTTTTTTTTCTTTCAGTAATACTTTGTCAGTCGACAGGGCACGTAATTTTTTAATCCAATATTTCTTTCCAGAACTTTATTATTTCTTATTTTATTGAAAAATCACCGCATCCTTACGAGAGCTCAAAATTGACATGTTGACGGACATGCATGTCAACAATAAAATTGGCAATACAATTTAAATTTTAAAAATTTTACTACGCATTATATAATATTTTGTTTGCAATGTAATCTTTTAATGATTTAGATTGACATTGAAATAATTCTTGATTCAAATATAAAGCTAATAATTTAATTTTTTGTCCTATTAATGCTATACGACAAACTGAAATGTTTTTATTAACCCCTTCCCTCTCGCTCCCGTCAAAGTCATAGGCTGGAGTGTTCAAAAGTAGCGCACCGAAACATCAAAAAAAAATCCCTCCTTAAACCCGAAAAACTATTTTTTTCTTCTCTTAAATACTAGATGATAGTATCAAACTATTTATAGTATGATTAGAGATTTAACATTTAAAAAATGTTTTTTCTTGTAAAGAATAGGCGCTTTTGCGTTGTTCTCTTGAAAATTATCCGACCGTTAAGTTGTTAATGTGCAATAAAACAACTTCTGGGCTTGTAAAAATTTTGTTCGGGCATGTATTTTTGAGACAAACCTTCCCGGCAAGGCATGTAAAATTTTAAAGATTTTTCGAGCTCTGTTACACTATATATATATACAGTAAAACCTATAAAGTTGACCACCTTTGTAAGTTAACCACCTGTCTAAGTTGACCACTTTTGTCAGGAACGGAATTAGCCTTATATTATTTAATGTAGGGAAACCTTTGTAACTTGACCACCTAAGTAGACCACCTGTCTATATTGACCACTTACGTACGCCAAATTTGGGTGGGAGTATTTAAAAAACCCTTTGTAATTTGTCTCGATGGATGAAACATCAACATAAAGTTTGCCTAAACTTCTTTGTAAGTTAACCATATGGGAAAGCTATCATGAGCACTTTTTATTCTTTAAATAAGTTTCTTCTTTTTTTCTTCTATCTGATGTAGCTACTTTGAAAAATTATGTATTTTTAGGAAATTTTTACTATCGTATAAGTAACTTACATAATTAATAAGATATTTATTTTAATTCAGTTCTTCACTTTTAAAGTTGTATAGGATACATTGTAAGACATTCTCGTTAAATTACTCTAATGATATTTTAAAAAATAATTGGAAAAAAATAGCTAATTACTATTGTAAGGGAACGTTAATACATGAAGCTATATTTTAACTAGTCGCAAATGAACAAATGCATAGTGTAAGAAATGGGGGGGGGGGGGGGAACTCCACCCTCTACAAGTTGACCACCTGACTAAGTTGACCACTAAATTGCAGAGCCGGAAGTGGTCAACTTACACAGGTTTCACTGTATATATATTTCAGATTTCCTTTTTTCTTCTTTTGATAATTTGGAAAAGCATTGTTCTAAATAGTGTTACCTTTTTAGTTGAGCAATTAGAGAAATGTTTTATCCTTCTCTGCTCATTTATTTACTGTGCAACCCGTATTACTTTAGTAAATGAAAGTGATGGGGATACTATTGTCAGAAATCTGATTGGAATTTGACCGCATTTTTGGAATTCCGCCAATAAGGGCTTCGATACAGTGCGGAAAAGAAAAAACAGAGAAACTATAATGTTCCCGAAAATAAGAAAGAAAAACGAAACGAATGTGTTTTATTTCCGAGTTCACTAAGCATCCATTTTTGTATATCGCTCCATAAAAATAAAAATATTCCGAATTAAAAATCGGTGTTCGACCGCAATGCGACTGAATTTTCGGAATTCCACCTGCAAAAGCTGCTAGACGGGTGTAAGGAATAAATAAACATGCAGCGCCCGAATAAATAAGAAAAAAGATTAAAATGTATACTATGATTAAGTGAAAATCCTTTTAATACATTTATCACAGAAATGAATGCAAAAATAAACGTAAAAAAATTAGGATTGGTTTTAAAACAAAAAGCAGACCAGATGAAATTCATACCAATCTAAAATAAATAAATAAAATAAACAAATAAATGAATGAATTAATAGAGAAATAAAGTTATAATTTAAAAACCCCTCATTAGGATAGGAATGTTATGTGTCGGTCAGTTGTCGATCTGACCGACAGTCTGATGTGTTTTCGTAAATTTTGTAGTAATAATCACATTTGATAGATTCCGTGGGAGATGGAAGGATGCCTTTTATAACAACATAAAACGTAAGGTTGTCATTTTTAAAAAATAGCTTTAAAAAAAAAAAAAAAACTGTCAAGCACACCATTCTATTAGTTATACATTTCATTAACCCTTTAACTGCTTAATTTGATTGTTGAACCTTTAGCCCGCAGATGCTCTGCCGGGAATCAGCTAGTTAATATTTAACTTGCAGTCATTATAATTTAACTTAAAGGATTTGTTGTATGCGCAGTGACGTAATAAGGAATAAATAAATCCTCGCTGCTGATTTGTTATACATATAGCAGTTTTAGCCCGCAGATGCTCTGCGGGGAATCAGCTAGTTAATATTTAACTTGCAGTCATTATAATTTAACTCAAAGGATTTGTTGTATGCGCAGTGACGTAATGAGGAATAAATAAACCCTCGCTGCTGATTTGTTATACATACAGCAGAGCTGTCATCCATAGTAAAACGCGCATTTGCGGCCATCGCAGCCAGCGGAAAATCAGCATTCGAGCTATTTCAAATTCGTCAATTGCGCCTAGAACACTCTCAAAAACAGAATCCTCATTTTCGACGATTCTTCAATCGTCAGGAAAATTTCGTCATTTATAACGATTCTTTCCTCGCGCGATCACGTGACTTAAAAAAAGTTACCACACAAATTTCTCCAATTTGACGAAAGGTTTACTCGGAGCATTTTTCACGAAGCCATTTCGTCAAATACGACGAAAATTTCGCGAGATGGTTTATGAGAGCGAAACAAGGAACAGAACAATAATAAGAAACTGAAGAAAGAATTGGAGATATCAACGTTGTTGAATGAAAGTCCGTTTTAGCTATAAAAACCACCACGGTGATACAAACTGATGAAAGAAAACAATAAAAGTCATATGTTTTATAAATAGCTGCTACGTCTGCAATTGACGAAAGTAATCTCCAATCACTAACTTTTCCCGTTGTGCAAAAGACAAACATTTTCATTTTCTGTACACTTATAAACTTTTGTTGTCAGAAATCACCCTTTATATATATCACACCTATGCGCAGAACAAATTCGTTTTCTCTTCAGAAACTGCCCCACCATTCCCCAAACATTGATACGGAGAGGAAATACATTTCTGGTAATTGCTCGGCATTTCTTTCACAACAAAAGCCCTATAAAAAAATCTCATAACGCAAAGAGGTAATGATGTCATTAATAGAAAAGCTTGGGAAAGTGCTAAAAAGAAAGCGATAATTCAGTAGTGGTGAGATTCAGGTATCGACCTGCTGAAAAAGAATAGGGAAGGAACCTATTATGTGGGAGGCAATAGACAAACGGAAAATAGCTAGGGATCATGATTCGGTGTGCTGTGTTTGAGTTTATTCTTTTTGACGTGAATACGTCTTTAAATCTGTACCATACGGGACCAATCTAAAAAATCTAATGCTAACAAAATCGGGGGATACAGTTTGGCAATGTAGTTTCGAATCTATCCTCTACATCCAAAATTAAATAATACCACTGGATAGCTAAGGGATCCAAGAATTCATTACGATAAGCGAGAACAGTGACGCATCGCGGGGTGTAAAGAGGGAAGCGTCCCGTTTTGAGGTCACTTTGCAGCGTATCGAAATTTTCAATTAGTATAGCTTTTGATTCGTAGAAGCTACGATGTTCTTTTAAGTTTTAATCATCAGCTGTCGTCAAAATCTATCGATTGTATATAAAACATTAGTTTAAAGTAGTGACAGTAAATATAATAAGGTGTTAGAATAAAAATAATGTCAAAATTATATAGATAATGTCGGCTTATACGCGTCGAAAACCCAAAACTATAAAGTTATTAATTAATAAAGTTATATTGTAACACAATGATGATTTGTTTCCTTGATTTTATTCTAAATACATAAATAAAAATATTTTATCTAAAATATATAACCCGTTACATAAACGTATTCACGTACAACACACGGCCGTGTCCATGACACAGCCATACCCCACATTTTTTATAATGTTGAAATTATAATCACGCATCAGAAGGACGAAATTTAGCTTTGAAACAAAAATTTGCATTATGTATTGATTAAAATATGGTCACAAGTTGTAGACTCACTGCCTGATTGCGAAGTCGGAAATTAATCCTTTAACTGTCATGCCCGAGATTATCTCGGGCAAAGCACTGGTCTTCCAAAATGTCACGCCCGAGTATTATTCGGGTTATTATTATTATTTTTTTTTTTTGAGTGCATCGTATTGTTATACCCGAATATATATCGGGAGGAGTTTATTTCGGCTTCATATCTTTGTCAAACCCTAATCTATTTCAGGAAAAGTTAATTTGAGCTGAATTCAGCCTACAAGACTGTAAAGTTTGCTGATCAAAAAAGTATACAAATGGGAAAAAATATAAGGAAGGAAACACGATCCTGGTGTACTGATTGTGGAGTTGATTTTCTATTTAGAAAAGTGTTTCCAGTTATACCACACAAAACTGAATTACTGAGCTACTAATCAGTATTCATTTTTATTTATTTATTTATTTTTCTAAATAATTAAATTAATTATTATTTTTAATTTTTAGAAAATACTGCTCCACCAGAAGCGAACTTTACCAGTGCCACGTTGAGTGGCAGCTCTGGTGAATATGCAGTGGCTAAAAATTTTTATGCATGTAATTCACAATATCAAGTTTTAACTATAAGCATATCTTATTTCGTACTAACTTTGATTTCTGCAATGACAAAAAATGACAATTTATGTACCCAAATCATCAAAATAATTTGACAATCAGAAGGCGAAAGTTAACTATTTTATATGAAACGTATTAATCAGCCATCTGATTAATTTTTAGTCTCTCATTTTTACAGCAACTTCACTTCAGTGTGTTTTTTTTCCTGAAAAAGAAAAAAAAAGTGAAGTTTGATTCAATTTGTACTTTGGTACTAGTTCCCCCTTGTACAAATATAAAAAATATTTTTGTATGCAAGTTGATAATAGCAGAAGACTCCCATGAATGCAATTTCAGTAATCCACGTACAAGATGTGATCCGAAACTAGTTACAGTTCGCCCATGAAGTTCTGACTCTTGGACGCTTCTGCGCATGGCAGAACAGGACGAATCCATTCGAGTTTTAGGGAAGTTCGTTTTGCAGGTGCGTTTATGGGCACGCTAAATCAGAATGTTTGTTTCTTTGTTTGTTGAATGAAACCGAATTTATAAATTGGCTTATAGTATCCGTTCGAATGAACTCAAGTGTGCTAAACGAAGGAAAGCGAGAACAGAAGTGGCACATTTCTTACAACAGCAGTTCCTCCCTTGAGCATGAATGGACTCTTCTTGGCACTCTGCCAGTCCCTGACTGGCAGATTGTTGGCCGATGGTCCCCCGATGCCGATTGTTGGCCGATGGTTCCAAGATCGGCCGATGGCCGATTGCCGATTATTCTCCTCTTCCATCGGCCGATGGCAGATGCCGATGGCCGATGGAAAAAAGTCGCTTTAAACCATTAAAACGTGTAGAATGCTTGTCAAAAATGTCATTTAAATCACTTATTTATCTTTATGTTTATAAACACATAAATGCATTATTCAAGTACCGTAAAACTGTTTGGGGGAAGTTTACATAATAATTAAAACTAAAAGAATCACTCGGGACTCTAGTAAAGTAATTAAACTATTCGGATATTTTAAAAAAATTAAAAAATGCTATATCAGAGGAATTTTAATTCTTTTGTCTTATTTTTGCAAAAAAACTCAACAACTATTGGATCCGGGTCGGGATCCAATAGTTGTTTGGGATCCAATAATTCCATTTCCTTCAACATTTTCTCTTAAAAAACATGCACTGCAAATGCCTTTATTTTCTTATTTTTTTTCCATGGAGAGGAATGCAGATGTTACAATACAGACTAACAAATAATGTGGGTTTGTATCTTTAGCGAAATTGGCAACTCCCTCCTCTCAGATATTTTCATAATATCCCTCCCCCCCGATTTAAAAAAAAAAGCGGGAACGATTATATGTTTATTTTTCATTATAAAAGTTGTTTTAACTAAAAATAGCGCTTTTTCTAAAATAAAAATAAATTATTAAAAAATATCGAACGCCCCCCTATTCATAACCAAGAAATACTGAATATTGCTTTAAAAACATAGACGTGAGATTTGTTTGTCATTACAAATGAATGCTGGGTCCTAAGAACTAATCTTAATAGCATTTTTTTTTCTTGTGAGTTGAAAATTACACTGATATACTTGACATGTTCTTTATATTTTCATGAGCACAATTTAAGATCCCCGAAATAAAAAAATATTTTGAGCACCAGCAGTTTTCTGTTGACAAATAATCTTCTGAAAAACACGTGATCATTTATAAAAATTAAGATGTATTTTGAAAAAAATATATATTTATATATACGTTGTCAATTTTTGAAATTAATGAAATTGTTGCCTTTTTATTAAGGTATTACTACACCCTGTCGCGCGAACTCGTTTTTTACGAATTAAATTCTTGAAAATAGCAGGTCGAACTTGGACACATAAAATTTCGATCATTAAACATTTATACTGAAAAATTGATTCATATTTTTATCAATATGTTCTATGTTGTAAAATAGCTATAAAATAACAAGAAATATTCTAAACTGAAAGCAGATGCAACGAGATTGTTGTACAATAGCAGAAAAACTGTCAACTGTCTAACACGCGGCATCAAAGAAGACAAAAAAAAAAAAAAAGCCCTAAAAAAAAACAAAGTATAAACGGGGAAAAACTCACATAATTATCGTATAAAAAACGTTAAGATGTATTTTGAAAAAAAAAATATGCATTGATCAATCTTTGAAAATAAAGAAATTTTAGCATTTTTATTAAGATGTTATTACATCCTGTCGCGCGAACTCGCATTTTGACAATTCAATTTTTAAAAATTGCAAGTCGAACTTGGACACATAAAATTTTGATTAATTAACATTTATACTGGAATAATAACCGCACACTAAAAGCAATATGCAACGAGATTGCTGCACAATTGCCAATTGCAGAAAAGCTGTAACAAGGGGGATCGAAAAAGCAAAAAAAAAAAAAAGCTAAGAGAAAAGAAAGTTTACGCTGGAAAAAATTAAAATTATTATCGTACAACTTTGATTAAATTGACTTTGTATTGTTTACAATTTCCGAATAATAAGAAATATGACAACTAAAAGCAGATGGTATAATATTATTGAAAAACGGAAAACGAAAAACGAACAAAAATGAGGCAACTAACCTGGTGCGAAAAACAAATAGCACTCATAAGACGCCTCTATTACTTTTACTTTAACATAATCTATTTCACGAGCATTCTGTTCAAAGAGAAATAATTTTAATAATGAAGGTTTTCTTGCAGCGATCGCTTAAACTATTTTTCCGAACTTTTTATCAAATACTTTGTAGAATGACATTATTTTTGAGGTTTTTTTTAAAACTGATGTGCTGCCTGTTATTGTATGAAGTAGAAATCTAGCTATGGAAAAAAAAGAAAGTTAAAGACAGAATGTTTTCTGGAAAGTTGTCCCTGCGAAAAACATCGGCCTTGCATCCTCTTTTAGATGTTTTTCAAGGCCGATGGGCCGATGTTTTTCTAAAGTTAACATCGACCGCCGATGCCGATGGCCGATGGCAACTTTGGTGAACAATCGGCGCCGATGCATCGGCTAGGCCGATGCATCGGTCGAGCCTTAGTAACATTAATATGAAATTACATGAATATCATAAAATTCCATACCATGTGCTCCAATGAAAAAATTACATGAATTTGAGAACCGCAACTATACACTGTATATCTTATATATAAGCGGCTTAAACTGTTTGTATCCTATAGCTTATTGGTTGCTCAACATCATGAGACTTCTGCGTAATCACGCCAATAGCTTATTGGCTGCTCAGCATCATGTGACTTCTGCGTAATCACGAGGGGAGTGAAACCGTGAAACAGCGTGATAGGAAGCGAGTCACGTGTCCTGTAGCAACTGTACATCTTATCTTATCAATGCAGTTGCCATTGTTGTGACAAATGTAACAAATATACTAATAATAATCAAAACGTTTCTCTAGGATATTGAGTAAGGCTTCGCTGTATTTGCAATCTCCGTTAAAAATTAATGTATACTCGAATTTAATTTAATCCTTTCTTTCCTTTTTAATTTATTTATTTATTGTCTGCTCGATTTATATTTTTCTTATTAGAGTGGCAGCGCTCTTTTTTCCCAGTTTCGTTAAAACTTTTGTTTTGAAAAGCTTAATAAAATTTTCAATAAGTTCTGTCGCTGATAAGGATATATTTTTCACAAACAATTTGATTATACAGTAAATAAGTATATAGCAGTGTGGGGCAGTAAGCAAATTGTCGTCCTCGCCGCCTGACCTGGGTTGTTCAGTTTGAATTAGCTGACACTTTTGCACAAATCATTTTAACTACAATTTATAATATCTAGAACAGCAGTCATTTCGTATGACCCCCGGGCTTACTAGTTATCCATAACAGTACGCATCTGTCTCTCCTGATCAAGTGTTATTGCTCAACTAATGACATGGCAACACAACTTTCATTTTTTGCATTGGATACAACTTTCCCAAAAGCCTTTTCAGACGTTCTACTGCAAGTACTTTAACCCCTGTCTCGCAGAAACTTGACTTGCTTTCATAAATTTTTGCACTCTCGAAACATAAATAAAAGATTGTCTTTACCGAAAATATTCCATCTGCACTGAGGAAAACTCGCCAGCTACAGTAATAACTAAAACCCTATTTCCCTCAATTCAATATATTTTCATTGCATGATACATTGATTTATTAGTTTCTACCAGTTTTGTTCACCACAAAATAAATATATAAAAATTAAATATATAAAAACGTATTAATCTAGCAAAGTAGAGTATCTTTTTTGCACCTAAGTTCACGGGTGTGAACAGTTTGTGTTTCACACTTGAAATGTTTTAGCAATGTTAGTTTCTGATTGAATATTAATATACTGTTGGTAAATGTCTCGGAGTGTCTTCACCATAGTACGTCGAAGAGTATTATCTCCTTCAGACAGACGTAAAGAAAATGTTTAAAAGTTTGACGATAGGGTGTCACTGCAACATCCTAATATACTGTGACAAGTCGCATACTTAAATGGCTTTAAAACAAATTCGGATTGAATGCGTAACTTTCGGACAACTTTTTTCTTAGCAATATTTTGTACGCATAGGTATGGGCATTAACACATAAAAGGGAACGTTAATGCAAACTGTTTTTTTTTTTGCATTTCAGATTCACTAATTCAGATGCATTACAAATACTTCTTTTCGCTTAAGTAGAGTAGGCACCACATGGGACCATTTTTTTTGTGTCTATGGTGCTTTTATTTACAATTTTTGTCTCAGGTCATGTTATATCACTTCATAAGAAATTTAATGTAAAAAAAACTGGATCTCTTTAATATAATTTTTTAGTTTTTAAAACGAAATTTAGCAATTTTTAAAAATGCATCTTCTTTTTCAAGATTTGGCGTAAAGTCTGAATTTTTTTAATTGATTCATTACTCATAAAGGAAAATTTTTATGCTTTGAATTTTTTATAAGGCAAATACTTTTTGAGAAAAGAAATAAAAACTGAAATAAAGCAGAAAAACAACGAAAAATTCAAAAAATCTACAAAGAGATTTTTCTTTTTAAAGTACTTAAGTTATGATTAAAGTAAATTATAAATTTGTTATGTATAGTTTCAGGAACATGTGGGGGGAAAATCCACATTATAATTATAGATATAAATTTAGAAAAGCTTTTGCATTTTAATTAAGATGAAATGCAAAAAAAAAAAAAAAAAAAGCGAAAGAAAACAGCACTTTAAGTTTTCGGCTTGCAATTCCTGTATAAAAATTTCAAGTAAGGAACTTTTTTTTTTCAGTTTCAGTTGCAGTGAATTTGCATCTTCTCGCTTATTTTATTTTAAAAAATAAATATGTGGCTTATACTCAACACAGTTTCGGTTTCGGAATGAAAAGCTGGCAAATCACACATTAATAAAATCAATGATAAATCAATATATCGCCGTTCCGGAAGAACAGTGACGTAAATGCAAAAACTTCAATTTTACAGGAGAGTAAAAAAACGATTTGCAGTTGTATAAAACGTATAATTAAAAATGGTGTAAGTGACTGAAAATAATGGTATACTGAGAGTAACTATGTAGGATATATACCCTACTTTCATTTACCAGGGATTAGGATTTAATCACCCTCATTTCAAGCTCTGAGTGCAGTTACGTCATTGTTTCTTTAAAAAATGTTCGTTGATTTAGAAGACACAAACTGTCGTTCTACAGTTACGTCCATGTTCCCCTGTGTAAGGGATGTGTTTCTGATATTGTCCATGGAATTATTTGCATTTGACACATTTTTTCAGTTACGTCATTGTTCTTCCGGAACGGCGATATATTGCTTCAATTTTTCTGAAACTTTCAGGGAACATTTTTAAGTATTTATTTTACTACTTAAGTCAATAAAAAAAAATTTCGACACTTTTGGGAGCTGACTCCCCTTAACTCATCAAAAGCTTCACAGAGGTGCACATGGGACCTCATTCTCATGGCGGTAATCTGAACACCCGGCACATTGGAACCACCAGTAGCACAGCGGTATCCCCATTTCTAAAGCTCTGCGAAAGCTTATGTTTTACGCCTTCATTGAATGGTGTTGTTAACTTTAATCGCAAACGGATCTTGATTTGAAAAAAAAATTCCTGTTTTTGTAATAGTTTCGAGCACATTGACAATCGAACAGTAACTTAAAGAAAAACCTCAGGAGCTGTCCAGGAAATCGAAGAATAGTAGTCAAAGAATTTGAACCACCGTGGTGGCTTTTGAACCAGGAGAGAAAAACAGAGAAACAAAAGCAATCATACAAACATCCGATTAAATTCCACAAGGTAGCCATATTCCCGGAAACATGAGCCGGCCATCCTTATCTAAAGCCGCGTTCACACGATGCCAGTTGAAGAGACAATTGTCGGGGACAATTGTCTCTGGACAGTTGTGGGAATGTCATGTCCAGGCCAGTTGGAAGGGAACATGCTCACACTGAAAGTATTGGCATGGCAGTTGATGACGAAAAATGGCTGAGAGACTTGACTGACACGAGGGAATTGGCACAACACAAAGCAAATCAACTAGCTGCAACGTTCACACGGCACCAACTGGCTCGACAACTGTGATTCAGAGTGTTGGGGGCGGTCACTGGGCCCAGTTCATTATCCTCTTAACCTAAGGCTAAGGATAAGAGGTTGGGGTTTGGTGGAGAAAAGTTTATCGCCCTCTGTCTACTCCTCGAGACAACTGAATTTCAGGACAACTGTCGATTCAGTTGGCTCGCCAATTGGCCTGAATTGTTCACACATAGCCAATAAGCTGTCTCCAGACAATTGTCTCTTCAACTGGCATTGTGTAAACGCGGCTTTAAGGCGTGTATTCTTGGCAGGGCCTCGTGAAACTTCTGCAAGCAGAGCGGTCATCACATGCCCATTAAAGATTTCTCTTTCGAAAGAGATGTCTTTTTTTCTTTCTAGCCAAAAAATCGGATCAGTCGGTTTTCTCATTTCGTGCTTTTCTCCTACTGATTGCTGCTGCAACTCACCATTAAAATTCACCACTGGAGGAAGTTTGATATATTTTTAAACGTCAGAGGAGAAACATCAACAGAGTTCTCACGCTCTTATACCACACACCCATTTTGTAAGTACTTTACCACTATAGTCTGTTCAATTAAAATAGGAGCATCTAGGTCGCATTTCCTGCTTCGTTACCATGGCAACTGCGAGAAAAATAACAGCGCCAAACTTTGTATTTTGCATTGCAGTTAAGGCAATTGCATTACTGCACCTCCGATTCAAAAAATTAGAATAATTTATAAAAAATAAAAAGAAATAATTTATTTTCTCTTTATTTATTTTTGATATTAAATAAATGCAATTAAATTTCTCATAAATTAAATCGAGAATGTTTGATAAGATTTTAACATTTACAAAATATAAAATACAATAAATTAGGTATACAATAGCTTTCTGAAACACATCAAAATATTAGAATAAGACTTAGATTGGTTCAAAATATTAGAACATTTTATCTGACGCAATCTATTTTTGCCATTGAGAAATAATTCTGATTTGAATCCGTCTATTATTATTATAACTAAAACACGAAACTAAATCATGTTCGCCAAACTAATATGGGGAAAATGTTTCTAGCACGGAAACCATAACGACCAGAAGGGGAAAAGGTGGAGTTGTGTGACCTTGACACGTCGATTTTAATTACACAGACTATAGTACACTAGAAAGTTTATATATATATATATATATTCTTAATGAATTTCACGATTTTTTTATCTATGAGATAGTTTTATTACTGGAGGAATAGTTCCTACAAAATGGGGCGTGGCTTAAGAATGATCCAAATATGGCGTGCATCCATGGGTAATTCTTCGTCATGATGATACGTGATTTCTTGATTGAATTGCGGTTTCTCTATTCATCCATAACCAGTTTATTAATGTTTTCATCAAATAGTAGAGCAACAAATAAAATTAAACTTTTTCACATAAAAAGCATAATGTCAAAGTAAGAGGGTTCTAAATTTTCAAGTACACTGGTTTACAAAAATATTTTCTTCGAAAGCTTACATTACATCAAAGTAAAACAGATCCATTGATAAGAAGGTTCCCGGTAACCTCGAAATGCTGGTCAAAAATAAATTTGCATTATTGTATTTGATGCCGTTATAATTTTTAATTTTAAAGATCGGAAAGTTATGTTAAGATAAAACTAAACTAACTAACAATTCTTTTGGAAAAACTAATAAAACAACAATCCTTGATATCGCGATTGTTCCGACATTATAAACAAGAAAATAGTTAAATAGCATCACTTTATCTTCTTTGGGCTATAAGAGATCCCCTGTGGCCGAGAGCAATCTTTAGTATTAGTTTTCAGTACCCAGCCGTATCAAACTATTCTGGTAGAGCCGCAAGCGGTACTTAACAAAATGACTCTGTTTTTCCCTGTGTGAAAGCTTAGAAACGCGTTTCTACGTCAATTTATTAATTTGATTTGAAATACTTATTAGAATTTATCATGCGGTGTCTGTTATACTTTGTAGCAGACACTTTTCATACAATTTTTTTAGTGAGCTTAGGACGAATTTATAAATACTTCATATTGGGTTCTGTGGCTGAATACTTTGAAAAGTAACTGTTAGAGAACGTAAACTTAATATCTCATGTATTTGTATTTTTTTATTATTATTCTATAAAAAAAGAAACGTGATTATATCGGCTATGTATAATGTGCTCGGTATTAACTTTTCTTTTTAACTTGTTTGACAAGGCGTGAAGTCATCAGAAGCAATTGAGTAGGTTTCGGCAAACCAAAAGCAATTGGAATGTAAAGTTTTTCTTGTTGTTTCTGCTGGGGCTTTTAACCATTTGCAGACTTTCTGACCACTTTTATTTCTGCGTGCGTAAGCTCTATTGCTGCGCCCCCTTTTATACGCATTTTACTACCAATCACCCAAACTATCGTTCGTATAATGAATCGTGAATTTAGTTATTCAGAAAAAAATCTTTTTGGCTAAGCCGCAATTAAATGCTTATAATACGGGTAGTGACTTAAACATAGACCTTGTAAAATAATAGACACCGCTTCTCGGGGTTCCAGTGACTCAAGGGCGGGAATCGGTCTGGCTCACGTGTTCAAGAGGAAAAGCCAATCTCTGTTTAGAAGGAGTTGCTTTTGATGATAAGCGAGCGTTTCGAATTCCACTCGAAGTAGGGTCCTTTCGTTCGGTGCAATTGAACGCGCAGAAGAATCCTATCTTGAAAACTACGCGCCTTGGGAAGAAGTTAAGTCAAAAGCAGATAAGGCGAAACGAGACAAGACAAGAGACGGTAATTAAACGAAACTGAATAGTCTACTTCACGTGACCTGCTCAACCCTCAGTCAGCAAAGCGAAGAAAAAGCCAGTGTCACTCCTTCTCCGCCAATATGTCTATGGACTTAAAAGATTATGCACCTTATATTTTTATTAGTCCATTTTTTAAGAATAGACAGCCTTTCTTTCATAGGTAAATTTCATGCATAAACGGGGAGCACCAGGGGTACCGTGCTACCCTCACCAGCACATAAAAGGGAACGTTACTGCAAACTGACAATTTTTTTTTGCGCTTTAGATTCACAAGTGTCATACTTCAGAGGTACATTATAAATATACCTTTTTTTTTCCACACTTCAACAAAGTTTACAAGGAGATGTACTAAAACAACATTATATCTGCGGATGGCAACAGTAGAATGAAAAGTTTTTGATTACACCAAAGTATTAAAGTGCATTTAGTTGCATTACTGATGATGACTTCAGTTGTTTTACTGATTTTAGTTGCATTAATGATGTTTAGTGCTGCAGTACTGATGTAAGTTGTTCTAGCCAGGACCATCATTTATCAGGACCATCCAGGACCATCTGGGGTCAGGGAGGGGTAATTGCCACCCACAGCTTGGGAAATTTTATTTATATGTATGTACAGGCATTTTGCTGTTTTCTTATTGCAATATACATACATTGAGTTTATTCCTTTTGAACCCCCCCCCCCCCTTGGAAAATATTGAAATGGGGGGCCTGGCTCCAGGTACGATATTTCTTTGCTATATTATGAATTATTATTCAGAATTTAAAGCATTACCACTTTTTTCTTATTTGGGGAAAGAATTGTATTTTGCCGAAATTATTAGTCAATAAAATGAAATATTTCTCAATTTTTATAGTAATCACACAAATATATAATTCAAATATTTTATTTTTAGCATTCTAGAACGAATGCTTCCTGTTTATAAATCTTTTGTTTTCGAAGAAAACAACCCTCCATCAATCATCCTAGAAAAATGATGGCTTTCATAGATTTGCATCACTCACTTCATATTTCATACTAAGTCCTTCAGTGTCAGAATATGACTGGAGGCTGAAGCATCAAATTTAGAAGGAGGAAACCTTTTTCTTTTAGGAAAGATTTCCTATTTATTACTCTCGATGGGAAAACATTTTCACTTTTAATGAATAGATTTTGTTTTTCTCCCATAAAATCTTTAAAATCATTTTTTGGCAAAGGGAAGGTTGTTTTATCTGTGTATGTCATTCATTTAGGACTACATTTACCAGACCAGTCATTTTCACTGCTTCGAAGCTTCCATTTTGTATTGATTTGTTACTAATTATAGTGCTACTTTCAATTGCATTGGCTTTTCTTAACCCTTATTCTCATTAAGTACCTATATGCTACCTGGGGTTTTCCCCTACTTTCCATTTGTTAACAAATAGAAAGCAGAGCCGTAGGCGCTAAATTGATGTTAATTTATTTTATTTTTAAATGCGAAAAGAAAATTCTTTGAACTGAATAGATGTGAATATCTTTGACAAAAAAGTGGGAGCATCGCAAATCATATCGGGAATGACCATAGCACAGGAGTGCTTGGGAAATAGACTGTAAGGCAGAGAAACAACTTAGTTGGAGTTAGATGTTTTCTAGAGATCGGACCCGTGATGACTCTCTGGGGGCTAAGGGCATTTTCTTTGAGCAGTAGAGATAAAAGAACCGGACTCCCAGAGAACCCAGGAAAGGTCGCTTGAGAAAGAAGAAAAAAGAAAAAAAACTTTGCAAAGCCAAAGTGTCCCATTTTGCCCTTCAAAGTGAATGGTCGCTAATAAAACTGCAAGTTAAAAGAGCTGCTTTTTATAATTATTTATCATTTACCAGCTTCCTAAATTTTAGGAAGCATAAAAGTTTTTTAAATTCCCTTCCAGAGGACGCGGAACGGGAAGGAGGATGGCGCAAATTCTTCAGTTGTCCCCGAGCGCTGAAACCCCTAGCTACGCCTCTGATAGAAAGTAGGGGATAACCACAGGGAGCATACATGCTACTTTACGAGAATAAGAGCTAGTAAATAACAATGCAACATACGCGCTGACGTCACTTAACAAATAGAAAGTAGGAGAAAAGCCCAGGCAGCATATATGCTACTTTATGAGAACAAGGGTTAATACACGGCAAGTAAGACAAGTTAATGTGGCTGAAAGTTTTATTATAATTAGTAGTGACTTGGTGTAAAATGAAAGTTTAGAAATGGGAAAGTTTAGAAATCTAGTGTTAAATATTCCAACTTCACTTGTGAAGTTTATTCATGCAATTGTCTTTTAAAGTAAATAAATGGTCTGTGTAACGTTTCCAAGCCGTTGGCTCACAAACTCCCAGGGGTTTGCGTAGTGTTTGTAGGGGGTTCGCAAAAATATTACAATGGTGGATTTTTTAAACACTTACGTAAATGAAATAACGAAATAAGAAATTAACATATACAAACTAGGGCAAAATGTAAAAATGATTTTTTTAAATACAAACTATTTTTCCGAGCCGGCATCGTGGCGTAATTGCTAAGGCGCGGGACTCGTGCAACCCGCGTCATATTATCGAGCCTGGCAATGTCGGTGAATTTTCAACATGCAGAGCATCGTCTACCCCCATGTCGTATGATCATGCGGCATGTAAAAGATCCCTTGAGCAGACACTTGTTATGGATGCTCTCATCTAAATTAAATTCCTTGTGCAATTTCGCATCAGCAGAGTCCGGGTGCTCACCCTTTCAGGTGGAGAAAATGAATGTCAAAATTCTCATGTGGCGATGGTGCCGCCGCAAGAGATGGTACCAATCTTTGGGAAACGTACTAGGTTTGCAATTGGCAGAAGCCAACAACAGCCGATGGTACCACACTCATTGTGGTACCGCCGCAAGAGATGGTACTAATCTTTCGGAAACGTACTAGGTCTGCAATTGGCAGAAGCCAAAAACAGCCCATTAGAAATAAAAAAAAAAATGTTTTCCCGATAATGCGAATAAATTGCGGACTGGTAAAAGAAGCTCATGAACAAAATTTGTAAACAGCTATTTTACTTTTGTGAAATTTTGAAAATGCGGACCACAAAGTGGTTCTGAAGATATTCATTGATTTATTTTAAATTTTGAAATTATGTTTCTCCTACCATTTTTCACTTTTTCCGCGCTGGCGTGAAGAAGGATTTGAAAATATGAAAATTTACTAAAACATAAAATTTTGCCTTTTTTTCGGCGAAATCTTTATATATAGAAGCAAAAGTGAAACCGGAAGAAATTTATTGATTAAATTCAAAATTTGTACTGACATTTATCACACTTTATTCCAACTGTTCTACATTGTCACAATGAGAAATTTGAAAATATGTAAATTTTAATCTGTCTGTAAATTTTCCATTATTTTGCGAATTTCGTATATTTTTTGCAGAAAGTGAAACCGAAAAATATTATTTGATTGATTCAAAATTTATGCGGATATGTTTCATGCCGGTCCACAACATTTTCGCACTATCGGTAAATTATTATTTTTTTAAAATATTTTTTGTGAATATATATGTACTGCCCTATTTATATTCAAAAAGAACAAACAATAAAGCAGTAATAATTGAATAAATATATTCATTTTCTTGTAATTATTAGTTTAATTTTTATTTAAGCATATATGTTTTAGAATTTGGTTTTTATTTCTTGTTATGAACGATTATGCAAGATAGGAAATAAATGTGCCATCAATTTTAATAGTTTTATTACCCGTTATTAACGACTACGTGGCAACGGGTATTTAATTCGCTTGTTCTCTGCGGCTGGTGGTGTTTACCTTCGGCATTTAGTAGAAACGTATTGGCGTTATCACTTATAGAATAGTGCTCTATCTCATAACAGGTGGCTCTGCAGGCTTTCTGAACATGCGCAGACACTATACATACTTAAAAATTTGGTTTCAGAGCCATAAGATAAGGGATAAAAGAAAAAAGAAATAAAATAGGAATTTCCGCCGATTTTTTTGATGCGGTATGCATTAGGCTTAAAATCTGAAAAATACGATTAAACAAGAAGTTCCGTCTAAAAGTATTCGAGCCTACTTTTGCGTATACACAGAGCTTAAAATTTATAATCTCTCTCTCTCTCTCTCTTTCTCATTTAGCTTAAGTTCTTAATTTCTTCAAATGTGCCTTCGTCAACAATTATTACTTATTCATATACTCATTCATTCATGTATTTATTCACTCATTTATTCATTCAATTTTGTACTCATTCATGCCAGATGGCGGTTTTAGCCTCCCTTTTCCTCCTTGGTGGCGGCGCCTGAGCTATAACTGATGCGAATCTGCCCTAGGAATTTAATTTAGCGGAGAATATATAAGCCAAATGTCTGTCTACTCAAGGGATCTTTAACATGCCGCACAATCATACGAGATGGGCGCAGACGGTTTTCTGCATCTTGAAAATCCAACGACTTGGGCCAAGTTTGCTCCTGCGAGCATGGGTGTACGAAGCTAGAGCCGTACCATTGCGCCATCCTGCCGGCTATATATATATTATATATATATATATATATGCCATCATTACCACTTTGAGAATTTTGACACTCAATTTCCACTAGATGGCGGCACCTGAGCTCTCATTCCCGCAAATTACGCCAGGAATTAATTTAGCCAAGAGTATTCAAGCATAAGTCAAATGATCAAATGTCTACCCCAGGGAATTTTACATGCCGCGCATAATCGAACGACATGTGCGCGGAAGATTTTCTGCATCTTGAAACATTTCCAAAGTCGCTCCTATGACCTGTGGCTTATGAGTCCCGCTTCTTACCACGACGCCGGTTTTAAACAATAACAAGAGAAAAAACTGGGCAAAAAAATGTGAAAGTGCAAGCTTAGCTCAAAAGATGTTTTGCTTCAAAAGTTTTTGACATTCAAAGATCTTTTTTCCTGAATCTTTTTTTAAATAGGTTTAGAAAAAATTAAATCACATTGAGAAACATGATGTTTCGCATCGAGGAGGAAACCTCTGGACTTCACAGTACAGTAAAACCTGTAAAGTTGACCACCCTTGTAAATGGACCACCTGTCTAAGTTGACCGCTTTTGTCAGGTACGGAATTACTCCTATATTAAATAATGAAGGAAAACCCTTGTAACTTGACCACCTGTCTATGTTGACCACTGTTATACACCATATTTGGCTGGGAGTATTGCGAAAACCCTTCATAAGTTGACCACCTGATTAAATTTATTTTATTTATCCCTTTTAAAATTTTATTAATTTCATTTTTTATCGAAAAACCAAGCAAAATAACTTTTCTGAGATATTTTCTTCGCTAGACCAGAATTTCACTGAGTGGATAAAACATCTACACAAAAGCTCATCTAAATCTCTTTGTGAGTTAACCATGTGATTATTTTGTTGGGGGGGGGGGGAGGTATTTTGTTGATAAATGAATTTTCATTATTTTGTATAGTATAATATTATACAATAGAAGAATTAAACAAAAATTCAGTTATTTTTGAATGACTTAATTTCTAGAAATTATTTATATCAAATGAGTAACTGTTCATAATTAATAAGATATGTATATTTATTTTGAACTGCTTAAATTGATCATTCTGGTTAAAAATTTTCCAAAGATAGATTAGATAGGTTTTGAATAAAATACGTAATTAATATTTTAAAGTAATGTTTAAAGGGAAGATAACGTCAAAAGTGTTTTAACTTGTTAAAAAATAAAAGCATGGTGAAAGAAATGAAAGAAAATAAAATCACCACTCTTTATAAGTTGGCCACTAAGGGGGTGCACCGCAAGTGGTCAACATACACAGGTTTCACTGTATTGGGCCATTCCACCGTCACGTGCGGGACAAATGAGCTCAATAGTTTTACCAAAATTTTGTCATACAGCAGAAGATTTTAAATAAGTGGAAGCAATTGCATTTTTTAATCTTTACTTATGGTGCAAAGATGATTTTGACATATATTTATCTTTCGTAAATCTTTTTTATACTTTTAAATATAATTAATCTTCATGTGTCACGTGCGGGACACTTAAAGTCAACCTCCCTTAATTTTCTTTATGAATCAGCTAGAATTTCTGCTCTATTAATCATGCAGTAACAAAACAAAATATAGTAATTGAAAACCAAGGCTCCATTGTAAATAAAACATATCTAAAGTTTTGATAAATAATAATTTTAATAGTTGAAATAAATTATAATGTATCGTGTCACGTGCGGGACATTTTGCAAATGCTCATGTAATACCTGTTTTCAGAATGTTGGAACTTAAGTGTAAAAACCAAACAATGTTTTGGTTATACACTTTAAAACACAAAGCATTTATTTTAATAGAATATATGCACAAAATGATCATTCCGAGAAATATATAAAATTTTAATTAGAATTAGAATAAATGAAAAAAAAAGTTTTAATATTTTTTCAAAATTTTAAACAATTTCTGTTGTTAGATAAAGCGGGAGCTGATATCTTTCTTAAAACATCTTTAAAGAGATAATGAATTCTATTAGGGTGTTCTGGCCACTTGTAGTATTAGAGCTTTTGTTTCTCTTTTTCGGCTTCAGTCATATAGTCTTTCCTCCTTTTTTTCAGTCCATTTGTCTTTTTATTTTCTTCCTTCTGGAAATTTTGACCTTTATTTCTCTCATTTTTTTTCACTCTTTCAGCACTTGATTTTAGATTTTTCCTTTATCCATTTCTGTTCAACAAAAAACAAATTTTATTAATGTTAAAAAGTTAAAATATTATGAAAAGTTGTTGTGCAAAAAGTCATATAAGTGAAATATAATTCACCTCTACTTCCAAATAGACTTTCTAAAATAACTCTCATAATGTTTAAGCTATGTTGTTACAATGTTGTATCAAATATTGAAAATATCAAAAATAATGCTCTTCCAAACAACTCATCGATAAAAAATGTAGTTGCTTTATTACTAATATTTTTAACTAGCTTATTCTCATTTGTCCTTGTACATGATTTGAGTAATCTGTTCTGAAACATAAATGATCACTGAAATGATAGAGCATTCTGTAATGAAAATGTAAAATTTTAGAAATGTATGCTCTATTAAATACATAATTTAGCAAAAGTTATCATAAATATGAGAAAATGTATAACTTATTTCTTTAGAGTAACACAATTTTAATACAGAAAACCATTAAAGAATTCCAGCTATATTGAAATAAAATTCTTATCAACATTTAGTGTCTCCTACATGTAATGAGTCACGTGCGGGACAGTTTTGTTTTTGGACTTTTTTTACAAGTAAAAGTAATTTTAAAAGCTAGAACTAGCATAGGATATGTGTACTACATTAATCTGCTTTAGAAATGTCATTTACAAAAAATAAATACGTTCCATTTTTAACCTAACTGAAAATATTCATCTTTTTCGTCACGTGCGGGACACGAAAAACAAGCTTTTTGTGTGTGCTATTATAGCTATTGAGATATCTCCTGGATCTTAAAGCTTAATAAAATAAAATAATTAAACTTTAGACTTACCAATAAAGTTAACATCAGGAGTTTCAGTTGATTTCTTTTATCCGAAACAATCATGGAAACTTCGTTCGAGAACTCAATTAACTTGCTTGCACAAGGCAACCATTTTTAGAATACTGTGTTGCCAATCCAGAAATGATAAACTTTAATTTCTTACTCAAAACATAAAATTTGACATTTTATCTTTTAATACATACCAAAATTAGCCACATAAATATGATTTTAAAATTGACCACCCATGCACCTGTTTTCATGGAATGTCCCTATTTCGTTTTACTGCTATTTTATCTCAGCTTCTACTATATCCTTCATCCTTAAGAGGACGTACATGAAACCACAACAAATGACGAATTACTAAGCACCGAGTTTTTGGTCAGTAATTATTCATAAAACAGTTTTTTTTCTACTGGTAGCCTAGCAAATGGCAGTTATAACACTTTAAAATTGCCATTACTTCAAGTTTTATAAACGGTAGAATCTGAGTAGGTATCAAGTAATACATAAAGCAAGTGTTCCATTAACATTTTCAAGGACCAGTTTTTCAGAAAATCAAATGCTTAGGATTTTAAAAATTTTCATGAGTTAAAAAATATAGTTACAACCAACAGGCAAGCAGGCAGCACAAACCACAACTTTATCGTTCTGTCATTTTAAATTGTATTATATTATACTATCTATCTCCCCCCCCCCCCCCCATCCAAAAAATAAATAAATAAATAAACACAGAAGAAAGGAAACAATAGCAAAAAATGGAATGTACTTTTTGCTAAAAGCCTTTTATTTATCGAGATAAAATAGTTTTTTAGAAGACAAATATTTTTTTTCCCTTCCCGCAGCTAGTTGCTTTTAAAATGTTTTTGCGCTCAGGTTACTATATTTTGCTCATGTTATAAATGTTAAAGAAGTTCAAAAGACAGCTTGACACTCCACACTTTATTTTTTTGCACATTTCGAACTTTTCTCAGTTTTACCAAAAGGATCTTTTTAAATATTTTAATGCATAACAGTTACCATGGGAAATTTCATGCCAGTCAAGCTTCTTTCGGAAACATTTTCATGCTCTTTACATCTCTAAAAACAATTCCTTCGATCAAATTTTGATTCAAGTATCAAATGTTTTATTCAGTTTTAAATAATTTTATCGAAACTTGTATAATCGCCGGGAGGGGGGGGGGGGATGGAGCTGTAACGCTCCTAAGGAACCGTCCATAAAACATGTCACGCTTTTTCCCATATATTTGACCCCCTTCGTCACAAAACGTCATACTTCACCCTCCCCCCTTTGTCACATGGCACGCTATGCTGCGTAAGCATGATGTCACACTTCTTGTTATTCCCTCCCCGCCCCTTGTCACAATTTCACGAACTTCCCTTCCCGTCCCCCCTCGAAGCGTAACATCATTTATGAATGACCTTCTTCATCCATCATTATGAATGATCTTCAAATTGCTTTTAGCACAAAGCAGTTTGATCCACCCAATTTTTACATTCATATTTTGACATGTATCATTGCCCCATTAACAACACTTGTTAATTTTTTTTTCTAAAACGGAGCTGCATATGGTTACTAACCTTTTTGCAGACCTAGCGCATTCCCCGGAAATCGGCATGCTATTACTACTATGAGAATTTTGATGCTCAGTTTCCCCTAGATGGCGGCACGCTCTAATTGATGCAGACTGCACTAGGAGTTCAATTTAGCCGAGAGCATCCAAGCTCTTCGAAGTCAACAATTTCTCCTTTTCTTCCGGGCCTGCTTCAAGCATGCGAATCGCTAGCATGAGTCATTCAAGTGATCCCATGTTCCTTCCATGTTCCTACTGCGCGGGGTTGGTATACGAGCTAGCTGGTATGGTGTGTGGCCAGGGACGTAACTGGGGGGGGGGGGGGGTTCAGAAACCAATGTTAAATGTTTACATCTTATCTAAGAATCACCCTACTCGGAGAAGGATTCTGCGACCGATGGCCCCTTGGAAGTAGCGATACAAAACAAGGCAAATGCGTCACAATGCCCCTTTTCTGCAATAAAACCATAAAACTGTCCCAATGATGTATTCCTTTTAGCTGACAATGACAAGTGCTTGTCTAACTATTGGTCTTAAGGGTACGGCCCTCATGGTCCCTGTTAGTCGTCCGAATTTTTAATTTGAGTAAATTCAATTACCGTAATTATCGGTAAATAGCCCGCATCGTTGTATAGTCCGCAGGAAGAAAAATTCATCCTAAAAAAAATCAAGTTCAGTGTATAATCCGCACCCGAAACAAAAACAAATACATGAACAAATCACTCTCTAAGGTACACTGTTTTATAAACAGTGTACAAACAGTGTACAGGAAACAATTTTTAATTACAGAACACTTAAGACTTAACATTTTAAATTATATTGTAAAAATTTTCATTTTACCATATTTTGTTTATAGATGGTTATTTTGTTTACACATTTTGTTTATACAGGGACATGTGCTCTGGTCCTACTATCCTATTGTGATTTAATTGGTATGGAAGCAAAGGCTTGCATGGGGAATTTAAGAGGGGATGGGTGAAATTGGATCATCGTTTCGAAACCTATCATTTATTTCTTTAAACTTTAACAATCAATTTAATTTTCTTTTTTAATAATAATTATTATTTTTTAAATTCCGTGTATTGCCCGCATCGTTATATTGCCCGCAGATAGTAAAAAAAGGAGTTTTTTCGCAGATAACCCACGGGCCGTAACACAGATAATTATGGTAATATTCGCCATTTTACAATTTAGTTGAAACTAGAAACAATATTTTCTATTTCAATTTGCTCGCATTGAAGTTATGTTTGAATTTTTCGGATTGTTTGAATTACTACCTTACAATGTAAATTTTAAAATCATATTTTTTTTAAAAATGTTAAAAATATATAAAAGTTCAGAAAAAATCTAAATTTTGTCATGTAGAACACTTAAAATCTCTAAATAATTATTTTTAAAATTACTACTACAAAATTTAAGAATAAAATGAATTTTATATTTTGAAAATAAATTTATACTTATTTAATATAAATTTAGATCTTTTAACATATTTATTTATAGTTTAAAAGAACACTTACAATGAAAACATCAATTACATATGAAGAAAATTGAAATGAAAGTTGATAATTATTTCCATAGCTATTTATTTATTGTTTTCCTAAGAATAATTTTTAAAAAGATGACTTCACTTAAAAGTATTGCCTTTTAACTTTTAAATTATTGATGCTTTACTGAATAATTACTTTTAAAAATGACTTCCAAAAATAAAAGCTATCAAGTACTGTAAGTTTTAACTGAAGTCCTATCAGCAATCTAATAAGATTAAAACATTTTAGTATATTTTTCTGCTTTAAAAAACAAAATATATGTGTTTAATTTTCTGTTGTAAAGGTACCAAAATGAAGTACAGGCAGCGAAAGTTGAGAACTTTTGGTCGGTATGAAACAAAAAAATGCGATGTGAAACGATGAAGCGTTGCAGAAAGTGGGATCACTTGGATTGCGCAATCAAATCTTGAAGCAGGCCCGGAAGAAAGGGAGAAATTGCTGACTTCGAAGACGGCCCTGATCCAAGCCAAATGTCTAGCCAAGGGTTCTTTTACATGCCGCATAATCATACGACATGGGCGTAGACGATTTTCTACATCGTGAAAACCCACCGACTTGGGCCAGGTTTGAACCTGCGAACTTGGACGTACGAGGCCTTCGCCTTACCACTACGTCTCCTCGTCGACACACTTGTTAAAATAGAAGTTAAGTTAACTCCCACTAAGGGTTGTTAGAAAGCTCTCTTTATTACATAAAAAATTCTGGAAAAAAAAATTAATTGATACAGTTCGACAACAAAGTTTTGGCACTTTCCCGCTTCTGTGCATGCCCAAAAAGGACGAATCCATTCGAGTTTTAGGGGAAGTTCATTTCGCAGGTGCGTTTATTAACACACGAATCAGAATGTTTGCTGAAGCAACTAAATTTATAAACTGGCAGAAGGACCAGTTCGGAAGAAATCAAGTATGCTAAGCGAACTAAGGGATCATTCATAAATGATGTCACGCTTCAAGGGGGGGGGAGGGGGGTTCGTGAAATTGTGACAAAATGTGACAAGGGGAGGGGAGGGGGTAACAAGGAGTGTGACACTGTGCATTAGGCAACATATTGTGACATGTGACAAAGGGGGGATGGGGTCCGCTGAAGTGTGACATATTGTGACAAAGGGGGTAGGGGGGTCAAATATATGGGAAAAAAGCGTGACGTCATTTATGAACGGCCCCTAAAACGAGAAAATAATACAGCCCACTCCGTATACAAAAAAAATTCTCCCCTCATCATGAATGGATTCTTCTTGTCTCATTGCCAATCAAAACTCTCTTTTTTTACGGTAGAACTCCACATGAAATTTAAATGCAACATTAGAAATGTCTTTAACTTCACAAAAGCTTTCTTATAAAGTAACCATGGAAACCTTTTTTTGGTGATGTTTGTTATCACGGAAGTGCTAAATTAGAAACCTCCTTAATGCAAGTAGCTCATAGATGCAAAAAAATTTGTCGTTTAGCTATGTTGACAAAGTTTAGATTTGTCGACAAAATTATGTGACAGTTGTGCATGGAAGAAGAGCGCCTACGTTGACAGTTTAGCTATGTTGACAAAATTTATATTCCTTGTTATAAATTTTACTCAAAGCAGTTTCATCGGCTCCCTTCTTATATGCGCATTTTAACACAAAGTATGTGTACTCGTTCGCTTTAACTACATAAAAGTGTGTATAAATCTTTGAAAAAAAAATTATTAAAAATAAGAAAAATTAGTTAAATAAATCGTCATAATCCATAGCTGCACTGAAGTTCTCTTAAAATCTATATGGAAAATGAAATAATCTTTGAAGCTCTTCCTTAATATGTTCATTATCCATTAAGCGCATTGTCTTTATTATGTCCATTTAAACTAGTTACAATGAAGAACGAGAACCATTTGCGTGCTTAAACACACTTAAAGCTTCAGCGAGCATTTGGCAAGCTCAAAGCTTCAGGAAATACGAAGTTACTTTGTAAGTGTCACTTTCTACCAGAAATTCCGATTCCGAAATCATTCCCGTTAACGAACGTTTTAAAAGTGGAGTGAAGAAAGGATTTACATCGACGGAGGTTAAGGAGTATCGAAGAGCTTAAGGTATTCAATGCTATGCTGTACTGGAATGAATAAAATGAATCATTCGAACCTTACTGGGATATCTTGGGATTAATAAAAGCTGGAAAATAAACTTGAAAATGTGTAACTTGTTAAGTTTTTGTATGTGTAAGAAGAAAGCTGTAGATGAATAAAAGAAATGAAAATATCAAAAATATATATAGTAATGGCTAAAGTTGTAATTGAGATTTTTCGAATGCAGTCAACTAGAAAGTTAAAATGAAAAAAAAAATGGGAAGGAGTAATTTATATAAAACTTAGTTAAGATTAAATATTCAAATGTCATAACCCAGGAAATTCAATGCTACAATTATGGAATATGCGTGCTGCTAAAAATTTGGAAGACAAAATTTTGCTTGACAGCGTTTACAAGAAATACAGCCTGTCAAAAATTGAAATTAGTTGTATGATGTAATCATTTTTTATTGTGGCTTAAAGATTTAAGTGACAGCGAAGCCCGAACTATTCTTCTTGAAAATGTTTAGCACCGGAGAGGCTTAAAGTAATGTAACTATCGTAAAATTATTTTTCTTTAAATGTCTATTTTTTATGCGTTTCTTATGTGTAGCCATTTTTGGCCTACTTTCCCGTAAAAGTTATGTATGTATATAAAAAGAAAAAAGGAGTAGTATGAAGGACATTTTAATGCATATAAATAAAAACTTAGAATCGAAAAAAAGTGCTTTTATATATGGGTCTGAAGGCAAATTAATTCAACTTTATAATACTGCAATTGAAACAATAATACGTATTTAAGAAAGAATCGAACTTTGATCAATAAAAGAACTTTTATTTTAAAAAATATCACTTCGTTGTATTTTAGAATTCTCCAAATTTAATTACGCATTAGGAGTAATTTCATATTTATGCAATTGTTTATCTCCGATAAAATTCAAAGAATTAAAACTACTAAATGATCGTAACTTACAAGCATATAACTACAACTCGTTTCATTACTAAACAAAAAATACCGAAAGTTATGCTATGGCAAACGTTTACAGTACATAAAATATTATACGATCGATAAAATTTGTTGTGTCAATTGATTTTTACAAAAATAAAATCTGGTTTATAATAATATAATTTGAAGATTGTGCGTTATTTCTAGATTTCGACCACGCAAAATTTTTCTAACGTTCATTCACACGTAAACTAAGCTGTCCTTAAAAATAATATCTGCGGTTTAATTTGTAGAATAAACAGTTTATTTTCTACCCCTAAATTACAGTGCAAGTCAAGCGGGAAATACCCCATTGGTCAGACTCGAAGTACACTTCCACCAGCAGTATGAAGCTTCCCCGAATAGACGACACCTTTTTCTTCCCTTACGCAACATAAATAATCAGCTAGCAGAGCTGGCAGAGGACTTTCATGAAACGACGAAGGACAAAAAGACATAATACAATTACTTAATTTTCACTTTACTTATTCAAATTCTAATTTTTTCCCGATTGGTAGCTATTTTAAAATTGCAATTATTTCAAGTTTTGTGTATAAATGATAAAAACTTTTGCGTTTTTACTTTGCTTGTATACACACAATAAATATTCCTTCAAAACTTTTACCGAGCAATACTGCTAGCTCGGTGCGAGTGACACCATAACGAGAACCCAAATTAGACCAATGCTTCCGCAATAGTAAATGCTACACATACCAATGAAAATCCGAAATAAGTTATTAGTTCGTCATTTTTCCCTGTACTTATTCAAATTCTGTGATTTTTCAAACTGGTAGCTATTTCAAAACAGCAGTTATTTCAAGTTTTGTAAATGGTAAAAACTTGTGCGTATACGAAGTAAAAACGTAAAATAAAAAACCATTCATATCTTTTACCGAGCAATATGCTAGCTCGGAGTGAGTGAAACCAGCATTACGAAAACCCCAACGGAGGCAATTCATAGTGTCATAGGTCACGTGATAGCGATGTAAACACAGGAAGCTGTAGTATCGTTTTACTTCGAGTTCGCTTGTTTAACATTATGTTTTTGTTTGAATATTTTATTGAGTTTAAAAAGATGTCATACTGCGTTGCATATGGGTCATCTATTTTAAATGAATGTCACGAATGTTAAGAACTTGAGCTTCATAAGCATTGAAATCTGTGAAACAAAAAAATGTCAAAATAAATTACGATAAATAAACAATAACAAAAACCTACCTTGCATTCGGTTGAAATCCTAACTTTTGCTGTGTAAGCTTCTTTCTTTTTCATTTCAGCTTTGACAGCAGCCGATATGTCAAAAAAATGCATTGTTTTCTGACGGTTCGAGGAAACGATTTTAAAAACGAATTTTTCATTAAATAATAATGACCCTTTCTTTACTTTAGTAATCACGCTATTATTTACAGTTAGTGCCGGAAACTGCTCGGCATATTCCATTATGGAAAAATTGGTAAAATCCGTTACATACAACGGTTTATCAACAAGAGAATTAACCATGGAGCCTGTAAAGCCTAAATTATACAAATTAAGACTTCTTTTATGAATTAAAACTAATCTAATTAAAAGTTAAGGCTAAATAAAGTTCTACGCTATTAAAAACTATTACTGAATAAAGTTCTACGTTATATAAAATTAACATTAAATAAAACACTATAACTATTGTAAAAATTAATAAATTTCTTTTATATTGATTAAAAGCTATGAAACTAGTCTAATTTTAAGATAGCTAATTTTGATTCGTGAACTGCACGTAGAACTCAATTAAAAATTTAGTAAACAAATCAGAGATCATCATTATCACGTGACGCGATGAATTGCCTCCATTAGACCGATGGCTCAAGAATGGTTAAATGCCAGACGTAATTTACTTTTTAACATACAAAGGAAACAAGGTAAAATACACCGTAAATTGTGCACAAATATTGCAAAATATTGCAGATACGGGCTTCGATGCTGCAAGGGAGCCTCTTTTCAATGCAGAAGTGAACTTCCAGCTGAAAAACAATTGAAGCTAGAGATGAAATCAGTAAACTATGAAACTATGCAAAATCCTATCAAATATCCATAAAACTGTTCTTCCATTTGTCAGAGATAAGAAGAACGAGCAATCGAAGATATGTGAGCAATTTAATTTGTAATATTTATACCGATATCAGCGTAGTGCATTCAGTTATTTTATTATTCAACGGAATAAATGCATAAAAAAATTTGTAATAAAAATAAGTAGTAGTAGTAGTAGTATTAGTTAAGATGAAGAACATCCACTGTATTTAAGAAAACTAAGTCATATTTTCTTGTTTTTCCGGAGAAAGTTCTTTTCTAAGAAGTCTTCTGAGCATCCCACTAGTTGTCTTTTTCTCATGTTTCATACGCTAAAGAATTCCTGAAGCAAGCTTGACACTCCCCACTTTTATCTTTTACGCTTGTCAAAACTTTCTCTACTTTACCAAGAAAGTTTCAAGCACTTTAATGCATAACATAAACCATGGGAAATTTCATGTTATTTCAACTTCTTAAGGATAAACCTTTTCGTTTTTATGTGTACGAAAACGTACATTTTTTGGGGAATATCCGAATAAGTTTCACAATGCATTCTATGTATTAAAATAGCTTGTCATTTTCTTAATAAACATATCTAGATAATTTCTTTAAAGTAATATTCTTGCTTTTTTTTAATTTAGAAAAGCAGAAAACCGTTCCTGCTTCCCCTAAGGCGCAGGTATTTAAAGAATACACTACCAAAAGAATACAGAATAAAGATATATCGTTATATCAAGAGAGATTTACTTTTAATTTAAAGCAAATTATGGCTGATTTGCTATATATATGATAAAGTAATAATTTTTTCAAAAAAAAAAAAAGGAAGAAAAAGCTGAAATAAGTATTAAAGTTTTCAAAAATAAAAATAGATGTGATATGAAATTTTCAGGTCTCAAAAGCCATATCGACGTCGAAAGCTTATTTATTGAAAAAAAAAAAAACACATTATTTTTCACAGCTTATTCTTTTGTTTATTTATTTATTTTTTAAAATTTTATATTAGTGTTATACCATCCAGCAAGGTATTCAAAGCGAAACAAAAATTCGAGTGTTCTTTTTTATATCTCAGAAAAAAAGCGGGGGTTTTCAAGAAATTTAGAACCGTCAATCCAGAAGCATAAAAACACTTGATTGCATTTAGTGGTCTGGGTATCATTGTTGTATCGCTCCTAGAATAACTACTGTAATAAAACACAAAGCTCGAAACCTTTCTTTTTCCTTTAAACGACCAAACAAATGAACAATATCACAATTAACACTCGAAACTACAGAACTTTAGTGACCATTTCGAAACTTTCATTTTACACAAAGTTGTACCAATTATAGTACATCTTTCAGATTTGACTTGAATTAATTCCTACTTACTGCATATTAGGAAAATCGTTGCCACTTGAAGTTGTTCTATAATTAGTAACAAATTAGCGCAAACAAAAATATCGAAACAATCAAAATAACTGCTCTGGCCCTTCTAGTGCTAAGAAAGAACGGCATATTGGACAAAACTTTAATCAAGTTTTCGATCGAACCAGATTTCTTTTGAAAAACAAAAAAAAATATTTTATTAGAATAATTTAAACACGTCTAATTTATGCTGTTAAGGAAATTTTTTCACGGAATTTGAGTCGAAAACATTTAAGCATTGATTAATTTCCTTCACTGAATGGGAATTATCGATACATAAATAATGTATATAATATAATCGCTCTTAAGATTACTATCGTTTTAGAGAGGAGTATAAAAAGTGTCGTTGACTGAGGAGTGATTTGCACTATACTGCATGAAAATGCAACCAAAATTATATCCTTGTAGAGCAGTGGTTCCCAACCCGCAAATGTCGGAAGACCACGCAGCCTGAAACTGATTTACCACGGACCACCCATTATATTTTTACATTATTACATACATCTTACCAGTTGTAACCTGTCGAGGGCCATGGAGGCCCCCGGAAGGTCGGGGGTTCGATACCCGACCCAGTGAAGACCCACCATGTACATTTAAGCTCTTCAGCCCCCAGAACTAAGCACCCCCCAGAACTCGACGCAATTTTTTGGTTCTCTGATTAAAAAAATGATTACAAGATAAAATAACGAAAATAATTTTTTTTAAAATTTTAATTAATAATTAGTTTAAATACTAATTAAAGCCCAATTTACATGTTTTGAATGCTTAAAACGAAGTAAACTATCTGTTGATTAATTTCAAAAACAATTGGGCGTTTTAGCTTTCAAATTGCACAAATAGTAGTTAATAGACAGTATTTTAAACTGTACCCAATTGGAATGAAGAGGTTATACGTGCATGCAACATCCGTGGACCGCACTACCCCTACTACCTCGCGCCCGGGGGAGGCTAATAGGGAAGAAGGGTGGAGGAGAACAGTTGTAACCTGTCTGTACAACGCCCGCAGACCATGAAGTGTTTGTTCCCTTGTTGTAATGTTGTTGAAAGCTTGTGTTGTAAATGATACAAAAATTGTTATGGTTTTGCTACGGTGTGTTCTAAAAACTATTATGTTGAATGCAATGCAATAAATATCGGACATTCATCATCACGAATGCAGTTACTTACTCTTCTTTCTTTTTTTTCATCATTCATTCTTTCTTTCTTTTTGAATTTTTCATTAGTAAACCGGTATTTTGATAAGCTGTTTATATTCGGTATTTTGTTCATGAACAGAAATAGAACGCTCTCTTTTGACGATTCTTCAATCGTCAAGAAAATTTCGTCATTTACAACGGTTCTTTCCTCGCGCAATCACGGGACTTTAAAAAGCTCCTGCACAAATTTCGCCAATTTGACGAAAGGTTCGCTCGGAGCGTTTTTCACGAAGGCATTTCGTCAAATATGACGAAAGCTTCGTGAGATTTGAGTATGCTTTTCTGGGCGTGAATATTTTTGAAATATTTTTTCTAAACTAATTTCAAAACATTCTTTGTATTACTTCTTTTTTTCGAGTTTATAATAAATTAAAAATAGAAACTCTATTTTTAGTTGAAATTCCGATGCCTAAAAATGAAAAAACTTCCCGAGCAATTCAATTCCTCCTTAGACAACATTTTCTTATAAATACAGCAAATGTGCTCTATTTGTTTCTATAATCGAAAGAACAAGCACAATTCCGACTTAAATTTATTTATGTAGCAAAAAGTAATAGAATTTACTTTTAGTTCAAGTTACTTTACATCAAGTTCTCGTTCGAACGAGATTTCTTTTTAAGAATTAAAATAAACATTTTACTTGAATAATTTTAACGTGTCTAATTTATGCTATTACGGACAACTTTTGCACGTATTTGCGACCGAAATATTTAATCACGCTTGAAAATCTTTTCTCTTAAAACACTATTTCCGACAGTACCTCAGATTTCTACAGCCGTATTTAAACCCATTTTGACATATCGAAAATTATATAATATAGTATCGACATACAGCTTGCTGTTTGCCTTTCGTTATCCTAAAATGAATTAAACATGCACATTGTTTTGGGATGGGCAGCGATACATGTAACTTTTTTAGTCTATTTTCCCGTAAAAGTAAAAAAAGAAACAGAAAAAAGTATGAAAGAAAGCTTAATACACTTAAAAGTGTCATTAAAGATCGAAAATAAATTAAATAATTAAATAAGTAGGGCTCGACCGATGGCATTTTCTGGCCGATGGGCCGATGCCGATTGCTGGCCGATTGCCGATTATTCTCCTCTTCCATCGGCCGATGGCCGATGGACAAAAAAGTCCCTTTAAACCATTAAAACGTAGTAGAATGCTTGTCAAAAATGTCATTTAAATCATTTATTTATTTTTATGTTTATAAAAACATAAATGCATTATTCAAGCACTGTAAAACTGTTTGGGGGAAGTTTACATAATAATTAAAACTAAAAGAATCACTCGCGATTCTAGTAAAGTAATTAAACTATTTGTAGGCTAAAAAATATTAAAAAATGCTATATCAGAGGATCTTTAATTCTTTTTTCTGATCTTTGCAAAAAAATTCAACAACTATTAGATCGGATCGGGTCTAATTCCCTTTCCTTCAAAATTTTCTCTTTATAACACCTGCACTACAAATACCCAGGTGCAGCTGCCTTTGTTGTCTTATTTTTTTCATGGAGAGGAATGGAGATCTTATAATACAGACTAACAAATAATGTGGGTTTGTATCTTTAACGAAATTGTCAACCCTCACCTCTCAGATTTTTTTCATAATTACCCCCCCTCCCCCCCGTTTAAAAAAAAACGGGAACGATTGCATGTTCATTTTTTATTATAAAAGTTATTTTAACTAAAAATAGCTCTTTTTCTAAAATAAAAATAACATATTAAAAAATTTCGCTCGCCGTAATTTCGCCGCCCTGTTCATAACCAAGAAATACTGAATATTTGTTTAAAAACATAGACGTGAGACTTTTTTGTCATTACAAATTAATGCTGGGTCTAAAATTACACTGAAATACTTGACATGTTCTTTATATTTTCATGAGCACAATGTAAGGTCACCGAAATAAACCAATATTTTGAGCACCAGCAGCTTTCTGTTCACAAATAATCTTCTGAAAAATACTTGATCGTTTATAAAAATTAACATGTATTTTGAAAAAAAAAAAAAAAAAATATATATATATATTTATATATACATTGTCAATTTTTGAAATTAATGAAATTGTAGCATTTTTATTAAGTTGCAAGCCGAACGTGGACACATAAAATTTCAATCAATAAACATTTATACTGAAAAAATGATTCATATTTTTTATCAATATGTTCTATGTTGTAAACTAACAATAAAATAACAAGAAATATTTTCAACTGAAAGCAGATGCAGCGAGATTGTTTGTACAATTGCATAAAAACTGTCAATTGTCTAACGCGTGGCATCAAAGAAGCCAAAAAAATGCGCTTAAAAACGAAGCATAAATGGGCAAAAATTAAAATAATTATCGTATAAAAAAGTTAAGATGTATTTTGAAAAAAAATATGCATTGATCAATCGTTGAAAATAAAGAAATTTTAGCATTTTTATTAAGATGTTATAGAATCCTGTCGCGCGAACCCGCATTTTGAGAATTCAATTTTTAAAAATTGCAAGTCGAATTCGTACAATTAAAATTTCGATCAATAAACATTTATACTGGAAATTTTTTTCTTATTTTTGATTTGAACGATCTTTTTTATGTTGTAATAATGAGAATAACCGCACACTAAAAGCTGATGCAACGAGATTGCTGCACAATTGAAGAAAAACTAACGTGTATGTCGAAGAAGCGAAAAAAAAAAAAAAAAAACGCTAAGAGAAAAAAAGTTTACGCTGGTAAAAATTAAAATTAGTATCGTACTTCGATTGAGTTGACTTTTCATTGTTTACAATTTCGGAATAATAAAAAACATGACAAACTAAAAGCAGATGGTATAATATAATTGCACAATGACATCTAATCCACTAAGTAATTATTAAACGAAAAACGGACAAAATGAGGCAACTAACGTAGTGCGAAAAACAAATAGCACTCATAAGACGCCAGTATTACTTTTACTTTAACATATTATATTTCGCGAGCATTCTGTTCAAAGAGAAATAATTTTAATAGTGAAGGTTTTCAGGCAGCGATCGCTTAAACTATTTTTCCGAATTTTTTATTAAATACTTTACAGAATGACTTTATTTTTGTGCTTTTTTTAACTGATGTGCTGCCTGTTATTGAATATAGAAACAGAAATCTAGCTATGGAGAAAAAAGAAAGAATGTTTTCTGGAAAGTCGTCCCTGCGAAAAACATCGGCCTTGCATCGGCTTTTAGATGTTTTTCATGGCCGATGGGCCGATGTTTTTCTAAAGTTAACATCTGGCGCCGATGCCGATGGCCGATGGCAACTTTGTTGAACAATCGGCGCCGATGCATCGGTCGAGCCTTATAAATAAGGATTGTAAAATGAAAAATTTTAAAATAGGGTTTTGAAACGGGGATCAGTCTGCCCCTCACAAATCTTTTAAAGGGATTGTCCGATATGAGTTTTTTTTTTTTTTTTTTTTTTTGCGTTTGAAAGATCTTTGAGAAGACACCTCATTCCCATATTTTATTTTTTGATTTGAACAATTTTTAGTTCAATTTTGAGCAGTTAAAAAAATGTAGAGCGTGTACAGAACGTGCCATTTATTCATTCAATCATTTATTTAGAAAGGCTGTACATACAAATTATGTAATTTATTAGTATGTTACTACATTTATAAATCATTATGTGTTGGTCTGTGGCAAACTAGGCTCGTATAGCTCTAGACGGAACTTTTTGTTTTTATGTTTCGTCGCTTGAGAAGAATAGTGACACAACTCAATAAATACCGAAAATGAGATTTTTAATTGATAATACTTTTAAAAAATTGATCTGTTATATGGAATAAAGAACCAAGTCGTAGATAGCAAAGTTGCCCGTAGATAGCATAAGTGTCTTTTCAGAATGACAATAAAACGCCTTTTTTTTTTGTTGTTGAACAGAGGCATAACTCGTTTTATGTTTCGACTCCTGCGTGGGTAAGTACTGCCAATTTTATTGAAAAAAGACACAACTACGATTAGGTCGTAAAGATTAGCCTTATAGAGCAATAGAGACTCATTTTGTGTTGTGTCTGTATTGCTGTCAATGTAGGATTTTTTCATAAAATTTTATTATGGGCAATAGAGGAGACATATTTGGAGTAGTGTCTGTATTGATTTTAACGTTACAATTTGTTTTAAGACCTTTTCAGGGTTATTACACCATTCCTCAAATTGTTGTTTTTATTCGAAAGAGACACAACTAAATGTCTCCTAAATTTGATTAAAATTTCTAGGAACCCTAAAAGTCTAGCACAAAAACTGCATGAAATAAACAAAAAGTATTAACCATTTTTAAGGGGCATTACAATAATTAGGAATTGTTATGAATGAAACCACAATAAATTACATATCGCAACAATTTAAAAACTGGTCCCCTGAAAAAGTTGCGTTTTTGTGTTGTGTCACTATTCTTTCAAGCAATGGCTTATGTAAGATGAGTAAATGTTCAGAATACAAAAATGGCGAACAACTATTAGTAAAATTTTATGACCAAATGCAACACAACAACTTTTGACACGAAAATAAGGAGATTAATTTAATGTCAGAATAAGTCAGAATATGTCAGAAGTATAGAAGTTGGTACGCAAAAAAAAAAAAAAAAAAAAAACACCGTGCAGAAGACAGTTAAATTTGTTTGTCTTACGCATCACTGCTCCGTTCAACCAGAAAATTAAACTCTAAGTTGAAAAATATTTCACTCAACGTGGGAATCATTTGCTATTTAACTTAAAACTTATGCAAAGACTAACCCTAACTTATACCCTGTCGTAACCCCCTAAACAACTTCAGGGCTTTAGGTAAGGGTTTACATTCCCTTAACTTAAAACATTTGCAAAAAGAGCTTTCTTTTATTTATTTCAAAAATAATGATGATTCATTTACGCACATATATTATGCTAAAGTAAAAGGACAGACTAGGAATTCTATTTTCTGAATCATAAATTCGCAAAAATCAATCCGAAAACATGCACTCCAAAAAATGAAGTAACTCTTTCGTGACCTTACTTGTTTCAAAGTCTAAAAAAGAAATGATTTCTCATACTGAAAAAGGCATTCAGGAGTATTGCATCCTGGTAAAACGCTGTTCGCAAAATAAAGTAAAAAAATTTAAGAAACCTGAAAAAATATTCTTTCCCATCAGAATATTTTTGCCCTTAAAATTTTTCCAACTTTATTTGGAGATACTTTATTTAGAGATATATTGGATTATTGGATTTGGCTCCAACTTTAATTAGAGATATATAAATACAGTGACAAATCGAGCGAATCAATGAGGGGCTCTGGTAGCCTAGTGGTTAGGGTGTCGAGCTTCGGATCGGAGGATCTCGGGTTCGATTCCCGAGCCGCTGTAGACAGAACATGTACACTTGGGGTACGTGCATGCAAAATCCGTGAACCCTGAAGTCAGTTCCGAGGGAACTGACTTCAGAGGGTAGAGATTTTCCCTTCCCTTCACTCTTAGGTCAAAAAAGGAAGGTGACGTATTTTTGGTGGATTTATCTGATGTCATCCACGTACATAGTGAGCCAAGTCGTACTTCTACCGCTGTGGTGCTCATCTATGAACGGAAGGCGCTCCTTACTGCCTTAATTCCTAGTCGCTCTACGAAAGGGAGCTTGGATATCCAAGTGGCATCAGAAACAACAACGAATCAATGAAAAAAACCTATTAGTTTTTTAAAGATGCTTAGTTTTGTAGGAATTTGTTTTCCTCAGTCTGATTAGGCAACGGGAAAAATAATAACGTGAAAAAAGTCGTGTTATAACTATTTATTTTTAACTATTAACTTCTTTTTAACTATTAATTTTTGGTCTATTAATTTAAAAAATGAGAAGGTCCGCTTATACAAGTGTTTTCTAATATCACCACATTTTTACGATAAGCATTAGGGGATGATAACTATAAATCTCAGTTTGTTTATATTTTAATACGTCCAGTTCATATGAAAGGAGATGTAAAACTTTCAAAATATACTTTTGTGAACATTAAAATGACATGAAATTGGCATTTATTTCCTAAGTCTCACTTTAGTCATCAAACCAAAGACTACCTTCCCTCATCATTCTCAGCTCAAACGAACTCGCAATTGCTACATTTACATTTTTAATGTGGAAAAAAATAAATGAAAGACAATAAAACAAATAATCATAAAAAGCTTGCCCGCAGAAATTGGACGTAACACATTACTGATCTCACCAAAATAGTTCTATAACCTCAAAATAAGCATTACTTTCGATTTGAATGTTTTTAACAACTGAGGTTTTTTACGATTGAAGGATACTGACTCAGTATGAAGATGCATTTAAGGTAACGTTAAACTGAAACAATTTGAATCATTCAAAAAAAAAAAAAAAAGAAAAATGTTTAAAATGAAGAATGTTTACTTTTTCAAATTTAAGGTAACGCTAAGTTGAAACAATTTGAACTAAAAAAAAATTTAACGTTTAAAATGAAGAATCTTTACTTTTTCAACTAAGTAATTTATTGCACGGTACTCTCGCAATTGAGAGACATTTACTAAATTTAAAAATACTGTAAATGCAACAAGACATTAAAAATTTAACTAAATTAACTGAATTAAAAATTTATTTTTTAACTAAACAAACTTTTTGTTGAGAATTTTTAACTGGTGGTCTAGCTCAGAAATATTTACCGTGATCAGTATTTCTATTTCGAATATAAAGGACTCCTTGCCCGAGTGGGGAACTATAATACATTGAGAAAATTCGAAAGGACAAATTGCTATATTTTGAATTTCATAAAAAACTATTTCACTATATTAATTGTATTAATTATTGTATTAACTACTAGGCCTCTTTCATTGAATTACATTGACTCAAACTGAAATGGTGCTAAAGGTAGAAAAACTAACTAAAAACACTTGTAACAAATGATAGATGGCGCCTTATGACTTCGTCGAGGAGTCTTTCGGTAACGGATCTTGTGTGTGTCGATGTTCTGTGTTTTTGTAAAATGCGTTCTCGTGGTCTGTGGTGTAACATTGTGTGTGTGTTTGTTAAATTATGTTCTGTAAGTGACTGTTTATTGATTGCACATTCAAATTAATACATTATATTTTTATTACATATATGAATTAGGAATTCATATAGAAGAGATATTTTTTCACGTTAAAGAATTGATTGTGTTTTTTGTATATGACATTGCAACAAGAAACTTTAAAATTACGAGATTAAAAACCTATGCCCTGGACAGCCTGTTCACGCAAGTAAAGATGTGCGAAACTTGGAATTGAAAACGTTTTTAATAAAGACAGTATTTAAAGCACAATGTAAATAATATTAATACGTATAGAAAAAAATGACAATGATTTCTTGGAAATACTTTTTGATTTAGAATATAAATAAGTAAAATTTGGCTACGAATGAACAAATAGTTGGAATTTCAAAGAATCGAATCAGGATGTTCCGCAAAAAAAAAAAAAAGAAACACACTATTTCCAGGTAATAACTTCCATTCGAATTCGATTTCGTCTGGCTACTTTGACAGTTACAGTAAATTGCAGACGAGTTTATTCACAAAAGTTTCTTTTCTCATCGTCGTCGCATTTTTTTCTTTGATATTTTTAAAGTCTAAGATGTTTTATAGGGTGAAGAGGTGGTGTAACCATGGGTTAATCCAACAAGTAGGTTAACGCTAGCTATGGGGTTAGTGTAACCACTTTTTATTACTTTAAATAGGCGTTATTTTTACGTGTGATGGATCACACATGTTTATTTGAGCTATCTTTGTCATAGTTAAGCATAAATATCAAAACCAGATATAAAATGATTTCCAATGTGGTAAAAATGAGGTTAAAACTTTTTCATTCATGAATGAGTGACATGCTTAAAAATTGGTGGTGCGTCATTTTTGTATTTCTAAGGCTAACTCAGTAATTTTTTGCTGAAAAAAAAAAAAAATTACATGCATGTTTTTCAAACATATGATTTATTTTACTCTATTGCTAAAGCTTTTAATATGCTATTTATGGTGATATTGACCCTCAACATTTTATCATCTCGAACAAAGTAACCCAGTCAAAACTATTTATTTAAGCTTGTTTTCACTGATTTAGAAATCTACTGATGTAGAAATTTGTAAGTTCTTAAAGGCATTTGTGAGTATAATGATAATAATGATTATATGCGTACTTAATTTCACTGAAATAATATTAAGATTTACAACAGAAAGTATAAGAATAGTAGTAATAAAATAGAAATATGAAAGAGCAATGGAAAACAGTAGTGTCTTGAAATTTGCAATGGAATTTGATATATTTTGCTTTAAATCTTATGTGTATGAACATTAAAAACCCTTAAATAGATCAAATTCAACCTTTTAATTAGGACCTAAGTTAACATTTTATCAGCATCCGTACTTTTCGGTGCATTTTAAAATCAGTGAGCGTAGAAAACAAAATCATCGTTAGAAAAGAGCATTTTCACTTTCTTAAACTATACGTAACATAGAAAAAAGATAAAAAACAAAACTGCTTAAAAATATTCAACCTGCTTTAAATTTCAACGAAAATCCACGGCAAGTATGTGTATAGTACAATATTCCAGTATAAATCTGTGTTAAATCGTGTGGGGCAGAGCTCCAATATTTATCCACAGATGGCGCTAAAGGTCCCTTCTGCAACTTTTCCGTTCTTACTAGTTTTGATATTTGCAAATCAACAAAATACACAAGCGCACAAGGGGTGTTTTATTTCGAAGTGAAAGCATTGTGTCACTGTATGTTGTAATCGAAAAGTTTGTAGGATGGTGTTTTAAATCCGTCTTTTGTCTTTGATGTTCCGCACCGTATAACTTTTGCCAAAAGTGCGTAAGCAAAATTGATGCAATAATTCGGATATTTAGAAATAAATTGATGAATTGCTTCAAATAAAAAAGAAATGATAAGCGTAATCGAGGCCTCCGCGTTATTCCCTTTTTTACCTCTAAATAAAATATGCTTAGCTTCCTTGATTCATATTTTTTGCAAAAACGTTTGAAACATTTGAAAACAAACTTTTAGAACGCGGAAAAAGGCTTATGATGCAACTTTCATCCTTCACACATTTTTTTTTTTAATCCTTCAAGTTTTAACTCATATGTTCTTATACTGCAAAAAGCAAACAAAGCACCTAATAATAATAAAAAACGATCTAAATTTAGTTTAATGTAAATTAGTTTCTAAAAATAACGGCAAGTGAAGGAAATGCTTTCCCCCTTCCTTTTGCTACAGTTTTAATTTATTCATAAAAATGAAAGCCTCAGTATTTTTAAGCAAACGATAAATATGCTAAATCAGCTGGAATTAATTCGGTAAATGGTGCTTATCACTTAAAAAAAAGTATAAATAATAAAAAAGAGCAATTTTCTTTCCCTGAATTTAGAGTTTCTGAGAAACAGCATGAATTTCACTTTACACTTTAATATTTAAGATGAAACTAATTGAGCGTGAAATAAATTGCTTGCAAATAATAAAATTCGCAGTAGTTTTTTTTCCCTATCTTTTCGCTATCGATTGAACAAACATATTCTAAAATTAACTCGTACGCATTTTCTAACCCTTTTTCAGACATTCACTTTTTAATGCGATAAAGAGGTGTATAACGAATTACGTAAATTCTTTGGTAGTTTGGTCAACTATTAGTCTAGAAACAGAGAAACGGAAAAATAAAACCTATCCTCTGAATCTGTTTTTAGTTCCTAAAATGTTTCGAAACTATGAATTAGTTGTTAGACAAATATACTTTTCTCTATTAACAAAAAAAAAAAAAAAAAAAAAAAAAAGGCATAAAATGGTTCCGTAATTAGATAACTTAAACAAGCTATTTCCAGTTCTCCATCACTGCTCACAAAACGGAAGCAGCCGCAAATTTTAAAATAATATTCCGAGACATAATGTTTCTTTTGGCCTCGTGGGTAAAGGCAACAGTTTACCTGTGATCCATTATCGCGCAATCTTCAAAAGAAGACAAAGAAAGATTTTCTGGTATGAGACATTACGTTAACGTTGACGTCAGATGGATGTTTTCTTTTACGTACAAGCTCGCATCTGCATTGAAAGGGGCTCCTTGAGACCTTGAAACACGTGTTTGTAATCTATTGATTTTTTAAATGAATTTCTAACAGTCTGATGTTTGCTTCTGCTAATTGCAGAACTAGTGTGTTTCCTAGATATTGGTAACAACTCTTTCAGCGGCACCACAATCAGTGTGGTACCATCAGGGCCACGGTAGCCTAGTGGTTAGAGCGTCGGACTCACCTGGAAGGTCGCGCGTTCTATACCCACTGAAGACCACCCATGTACACTTGGGGATACGTGCATGTAAAATCAGTGGACCCCACGACCTCGCCCCGCGCGCAAGCAATCCTAGGGCCTCCGCTAACAGGTAGGGATCTGGTGGAGAAAAGAAAAGTGTGGTACCATCGCCGCATAAGAATTTTGACGTCCAGTTGCTCCATCTGAAATAAGGGCGGATACCCGGACTCTGTTGATGCGAAATTGCACTAGGTATTCAATTTCGCCGAGAGCATCCAAGCCAAATGACTACTCAAGGGAGCTTTTACATGCCGCAATATCATACGACATGGGCGCAGACGATTTTCTGCATCTTGACACTACCAGGCTTGACTCTGACCTGCGGCGTACGAGGCTCGTGCCTTACCACGAAGCCCCCGTGCCCGCTCTGTTGCAAAATTTTTGCACTATATACGCGTTGCATTTTACTTTTGAAAAAATATCCATATTTATGAGATTTTGATTTGTTTTTGGTTGATGTTATCTCTTTCATTTTTATTGAAAATTAAGCAGTACAAGTGATTCTTCCCTGATTGGAAAACGTAAACAATGTGTTTGACGGGAACTTAACTGTGAACTTTATGTTCGTTAAAGTTTTAAGGAAAAAAAAGGTTACCCACGTACTTAATTTTCATTAGATTACGTGATGTAACTCAAATAATGTGGCAGATTAATGACTCAAACAAATAGATGTTTCGGATTGGCAAGGAACCCCTTTTCAGTGTAAAAGAGGAGAACTTAAGGAGCAAAATAGCAAGTACTGTCCTTCATAATTTTATTTCTTTCGGTTGAACAGGATTTTTCTTGCAACCCCGGAAAGCATGTCTGCAATTATTATTATTGCTATTACAAGGCTGAACTTGATCGTAGCAGTTGAGCTAATGGAGCATTTATTTAAGTTGTTTCTGAGCTTCTAAACTATTGACCGAGGTAAACGTGATACATTTAGTGTGACGGCTTGGAAAGATATAAAAACACTCCTCGTCTTGCTCGGTAGTCAGAATGCGATAAAGCAAATTAAATTAAAAATAATAATCAATATGTAAATAGGCAAAGACCAAACAGTTAAGAACCAATTTCTCCTTAGCTTTTCAACCGATTTTCTTACCCTTTTTTTTTGTTCCGTTGCTATTGGCGAATTTTACTGATATCACGTAAAACTATTTGGAAACAGTTTATTATTAGTTAATTATTCTCCCTTTTATTTTCTCAGGCAAGCCTCATTCGTAATCGTAATGTTATATTGTTGTAGAAAGCAAATGGCAACATGCCTTCGTTGAGTGAATTATTAGGTAATAAACATAAAACTCATTGTTAAAAAGATTTAGTTGCCATTAAGCAATCATGTTAAATGCCGTTATAACAAGAGTTTTAATGAAGGCTTCTCTGAAACAATGGAATGAAAAATGAGAAAGGTGTATGAAAGCAAACATTTGTTTTATTCAACTACCGCTTATCTTAGTAGGAAATCGGCAGAAGAACAAGCGGCTACATTCATGCGCGCAATGAGACCTGCCTCGACAAACATTTACAATACGCTTGCTTTAAGCGAGGACGATCAAAATAAACACGAGGCCAATTTGAGGAATCAATCGCCAAATTTGATGAATAATGCTTATGCAATTAAATAAATAGCAGATTGTTTTCAAAGCTAAATTTAATAATTACGGTCGAATTTCGACTGTTGGGCGAACTCTAGCGATAGTAAACTTTTTTAAAAAACGTAAATTTGGTAAAAAAGTAATTTGGCGCAATTGTGATATCAAATAACAAGTGATTAATACGAGTATTTTTGATTTTGATAATTTAAATTTAATAATTACGATCGAATTTCGACTGTTGGGCGAACTCTAGTGATAATAAACTTTAAAAGAAAAACGTAAATTTGGCAAAAAAGTAATTTCGCGCAATTGTGATAACAAATAACAAATGATGAATACGAGTATTTTGGATTTTGATAATTTAAATAATTTATACGTTCACATTCAAAGTTCATAGAAAATTTTTGTGGATTATTGCCGACACTGATAGAAACACTGCCTATTGCCCAAATGCAAAGCTATAGCTGTTCGGGGTGTTTCTAAAGGAATACAAATGCATACACCAGAAATGAATAAATGAATCGTTTCAAAAATAGCGTACAATCAATACAATCTTAATTAATTTTTTGCTGTCCAAAATGAAGTAACTAAGGGTGTGGTATCTGTCAGGTTAAAATAAACCCTGCAAGTGCCTACATTTTTGCGGAATTTTTCATGAATTATAGATTACTCACACAAGGCCGAAGCGAATAAATTGGGAATGCGAGTATTTATCATTAATATGCTTTCGAATTCCGGTTTTGATATTTATCATTGTACATTAATATTGAAACATATTACCTAGCGAAATACATCAAAAACAATAAAGTAACTAAAAAAAAGCCTTGCATAACGTAAAATGTACGTAGTGCTAAAAAAACACTAAAGAAATTGTACCCAAATTGGATTTTTTAGCTAACAGGATTTAGTTCTCCTAACCTTTTAATTGGTTAATTTTTTTACCACACATGTTCCTAAAAAAGCATGGGTATAAAACGAAAATGAAAGATTTTTTTTTTAATTTAATAAATAATGAATTTAAGCATTTTTTTATTTTATAACTTTGAAACACAAATGCCTCTGAATGACTCTCTTTCAATCTATTAAAAATACGGGCAAATCAAAACAAGAAAGTCGGAAACGGGCTGTACGGGCGTCGCTGTACGGACGTCGCTGTACGGGCAAACCAGTTGGGGCCAACTTTGGGTAGCCCGTACGCCGTACGGGCAAACCAGTTAATAGTTTAATGTGTCAAATATGATTAACATCTTTCCTCTTAACGGTGCAAGGGACCTTTGAACTAAAAGCTTTTTTTTCAAAGTTGTTCAGTGTAATTGGGCTTATTTCAAAATTGGATATGTATATTTTGGCTAAATTTTAAGTATTAAATCAATAAAAAATATTTTTGACTAAAAAAAGTTTCAAAATTGTTAAAAAATATGAAAAGGGCGAAAAACACAAAACATGAGTTTTACATCGAAAATTTCATGCAAATTTCATGAAAACTTGCATATAGATTTATAACAATAATGTAAACACTTTCTGGCAAACAGTTGCAGTTTAATCTTATAAGTGTTCAAAAAAAAAAAAAAACTTTTAACTTCCAGTATATTTTTTCAAATATGTTTGTTTCTTGCTACAGTTAAACCAGTACAGTTTTTTTTTAAATTATTGCTTCATAAAAGTAATGCCGAAAAATAGTTGTAATACCCATAAGAAATTGCATAAAATGTTGTAAGCAAATCAATCAAAATTTCAGACACAAGAGCATTTTTGTGTTTTTCATAATTTTCATATTTTAAAATGTTTTTTGGTCAAAAATATTTTTAATTGGCTTAATATTTAAAACTAGCCAAAATGTACATAATTAATACTAAAATAAGTCCAACTACAGTGAAAAACTTAAAAGAGAAAATTATTATTTCATAGGTCCCCTTTCTTAGTGTTTTTGTTGTTTTCCTCTGACGCAAACATGATGAAGGAATGCATGATCGTACTCAATTGTTACCCGTATTTTGATTGTAAAATATTTTCTTTGAGATTCGTCAGCTTTCATTATGGTTTACCAACTGCTAAACCTTATCGGTGTAAAAATGAACATTTACATAAGCTATAATTGTCACAAGAACGTCTGTAGAAAAGCTGCTTCACCCGTGAAGCAACCATGGTGGAAGAATGCGTGATCGTAGTTAATTGTCTTCGGTATTTTGATTGCAAAATCTCTTCTTTGAGATTCGTCAGCTCTCATTTAGTTTACCAACTGCTAAACCTTATCGGTGTACAAATGAACATTTATATAAGCTTTAATTGTAACTAATCCATCTGTTGAAAAGCTGCTTCACTCATGAAGCAAACATGATGGAAGAATGCATGATCGTAGTTAATTGTCTTCGGTATTTTGATTGCAAAATTTTTTCTTTGAGATTTGTCAGCTCTCATTTAGTTTACCAACTGCTAAACCTTATCGGTGTACAAATGAACATTTACATAAGCTTTAATTGTCACTATCTGCTGAAAAGCTGCTTCAAACGTGAAGCAAACATGATGGAAGAATGCATGATCGTAGTTAATTGTCTTCGGTATTTTGATTGTAAAATATTTTCTTTGAGATTCGTCAGCCCAAAGGATACTTATGGATTATCAATTGCTACATCTTATAAGTGTACAAAGAAACATAAGCTTTAACCAGGACAGTTGAAAAGCTGCCTTGCGACTGTTATGATGGGTTTCCTTCTGAAAATCTGTCTCAAGTAATCTATTCCAGATTCGATAGTGGATCGCTCGGTGCCTTAGAAATACGGTATTGTTCCAATTGAAGATTTGTACCACAATGATACGCGTGGACGGATTATCACCAACGTACCACGTACTGTAATTACATTGAAATTGTAAATTAGATAAAATTTCAGTAAGTCAGAAATATGACTTATCATAGTCATATAACTCTTGACTCTCCTTTTCTTTTGTTCTTTTTCTTTCTTGTTTTTACAGAGACTTGTTTTGTCCTTATTGCTTTATACTCCGCATTGTGCGCATTATGCTACGTCTAGGGGAAATATAGCTTAATGGAGTTCATGTATTTTACGTATTAAATTTTATTTAAAATATGTTGTATAATTTATGAATACAAAAATTCAAACATAAAGAGAGCTTTTGAACACTTTGCTCTATTATCGAGATTATTTTTCATGCATAAATTAGGTCCAGGGGAAAAATGAATAATAGCATCGTATAGGATAGTTGAACCAAAACTAATGAAACGTCATAATTTAGTTCAGCTAACTTTGAAAATGCAATTTTTTTGACCACACACATCGCTTATAGAAATGAACAGTCATATCTGAAAAAAATCGTTTTTTTTTTTGTTTTTATATAAACATTTTCAGATTTTTGCGCTCTTTATATTTGGAATATTGCTGTAAATGTTCAAAAATAAGGCTAGAGGCCAACTTTATTTTTTTGGTGCAATACTATAATAACTACTTTTAATAGTTATTTCTAATTTTTTTGACATCGTTAACATCCATCATGTGAGAAAACTAGAACAAGAACTATTTTCTAAACAAAATCGATTATAATAATCATTGAAACAAATTAGGTAATAAAAAAAAACAATTTGTAAAACGTTCAAACTCCTCTCTTGAAAAATGTCCATTTCGCAAACATGACGCTGTTCATTTCTATCAACGATATGTAATGTATAAATATATATAATATTTGAATTTTTTTTTCTTCATGGTGTCCCAAAATTTTATTTTAACAAAAAATTACATTTAATGCTCAGTCTATTCCCCAATCAGAACTTTTTTAAAATCAACTTTGGAAGATTCAGTTTTATTAACTTCTGGCAATTACTTCCCAAAAACTTTTCTTTTTATCAGAAACATCTAAACTTTAGAGGAAATAAATACGAGAGTGGAAGTATGCCAGATGGGGCTAAAATACATTGCTCTGTACGAAGCAATCCATTTAATAGACTTTTAAGTGATCGGAAATTAGATTTCCATTGAATTATCTTTCAAAGTTAATGGTAGTTTCGTTAAGACTTCCATTCCGCTTTTTCAGGATAAACCGAAGTTGCTTGTTGAACACACAATCAAATACTATAAAAAGGAATGAAAGGCAAAAAGAAAAAAAAGAGGCTGTTTTTCTTTTATCGCAATAAATCAAGAGAGCTTTATGGTGCAGTGCTTTATTATTTTCAATTTAAGTATCTTTTCCTTTATTACAGCAAATTACAGCAAATAAAGGACTAGTCAATTGAACAATAACCTATTAATTGCACTACATGTAATATACTTTTCCAAAGGATCTAATATTTTAAAAATAAGAACACGTAGTTACTTTGGTTGCAATTTATTCATTTCAATGTGCACACATCCACCAACACAATATATATTTTATATATATATATATATATATATATATATACAGGGCCCGATTTACATTTTGAATCATTACAGGCACAACTCATGTTTGGTGGCCCCTCACGCAACAAAAAAATTTGAATTATAGAATTTTGGGGGCTAATTTTCTGTGAAGCAACAGAACACTGATAGTTTGTTTTTGAAAAATGCTATTTTTTGAATATATTTTCAAAAAATTTTAAATTACATAAAAATAAAAAATAGTAATAATAACCAAAATTAGGGGCCCTCTCAAAGTGGGGGCCCTAGGCCCGGGCCTCACGGGCCTAATGGTAAATAAGGCCTTGTATATCTTTATATATGTGTGTGTGCTAAAGTTTAATTCTGCATAACTACTGACAAAATAAGAAACAAACGAATTTGATCCAAAAAGCTACATAATAAAAGTCACTCTATGAAAATTTCAATCTCCATTAAAAAAAAAAAAATATGGTCAGAGAACAAACAGAAACCAAGTTGTTGTGGCAAAATCATTCACAAGTTGAATGTTTCAAGTTGGTGCGCAAAAAAACAGCTCCCATGAATTTTATCACACCTTTGTATGCTATGAGGTGCCAGGGCTGGAAAATTATATTCCCCGACATGCCCGGGGCATGAATCTTCTGCCCCCCGGCAGGGTATGAAATATTTTAATCAATAATTTCCAAAACTCCAATATTTCATTTTTTATTGAAAAATCACCGCATCCTTACCGGAGCTTTTGTTGACGGACATGCATGTGTAACAATAAAATTGGTAATACAATTTAAATTTTGCAAATTTTGACTTATTATGTAATATTTTTTTTGTAATTTAATCTTTTTATTACGTTAGATTTAGATTAACGTTAAAATAGTTCCTGATTCATATACAGTAAAACCTGTAAAGTTGACCACCTTTGTAAGGTGACCACCTATCTAAGTTGATCACTTTTGGCAGGAGCGGAATTAGCCCTATATTATATAATGTAGAGAAACCTGTGTAACTTCAGTTAAGTTGACCACCTTCATCCAGTAACTCTAAAGAACTTGCATGCAGTAGTTATGTTCCTCCTAAATACTCATGGAGAGGACTTTCAGCTTCCTTCGTAATAATTTCAATAGGACTTTCAATTGCAGCTCTCAAATCTTTGTTATTTTCCTTGCTCATCTTATTTATGTCATTTTTATTATTATTAATGTTGTTTGTTATTTACAATGTGCTTTTTTTTTAAAGTTGGTACTCTATTTTCTATTTTTCAAAATTTGTATAGGTAACATCACATGCTCTGTGACTCCCAGCTGGTGTTCAGCTCGCAGGGTCTTTTCTGTTAGTTTTCTGTTCGTTCCTCTCAATCCCCACATCCGGTTAAACCCTCGTCAGGGTAGGTACGGTGGTGATTGATGAGGTATAAATAAATAAATAAATAAAAATAAGTTGACCACCTGTCTATGTTGACCAGTTATGTATGCCAAATTTGGGTGGGAGTATTATACAAAAATCCTTTGCAAGTTGACCGCCTAATTACTGCTATATTTATTTGCTAAATATTTTTTTTGTAAAGATAAAAAAACTAAAATAGCTACTCCAGAATATTTTTTATGCTATAATGTTAGACCCGTATTTGCCTGGATGGATGAAAGATCCATATAAAGTTTTCCTACACCTCTTTGTAAGTTAACCAAATGGGAAAACAGAACGAACAGTCATTTATTCTTTAAATAAGTTTCTTCTTTTTTCTTTGATCTAATAGAGCCATTTTGAAAAATATATTTTTTTAGGAAATCTTTAGCATCATATAAGTAACTGACATAATTAATATGATCTTTATCTTAATTTTAACTAAGTACTTTACTTTTTAAAGTTGTATAGAATACATTCGGGTTAAATTTTCTCACTGATATTTTAGATAATTGTGAAAAGAAGCTAATCACAATTTTAAAGTAACTTCATTACATGAAGCTATATTTTAATTAGTTAGAAATGAAAAAATGCATAGTGTAAGAAATGTCAAAAAGAAAAAAATCTCCACCCTCTATAAGTTGACCACCTGTCTAAGTTGACCACTAAAGTAGTGCACCGCAAGTGACCAACTTATACAGGCTTCTTGTATAAAGCTGTTAATTTAATTTTTTGTCTGATTAATGCTATATGACAAGCTGAAATGTTTTTATTAATCTGCAGTAAAACAACTTCTGATCATATAAAAGTTTTGTTCGGGCATGTAGACAAACCTGCCTGGTTTTTTTACATGCCCGGAAGGGCATGTAAAATTTTAAAAATTGCTCGAGCCCTGAAAGGTACTAATTGTGCCTGTCATCAACAATCGACACGGAAGATGTTGAACAGGTCTGGCGCGGACAGTGGCAAGCAAATTCAACCCGATAATATGCTCTATGATTCGAATCTCTCTTTTGCATTTACAAGGGAGATGTGCATGAAGCCGACGTCATAATCATCGAAGACAAAAAAAATTAAGGACCATTGTTCTTATATATAGAAGCAATAAGTCATAAAATGACTGGTAGATATTTCAAAAATGTATACAGTTGAACTCGCTTATAACGAGAATGAAGGGAATGATATAATTTTCTCGTTATCTTGAATGCTCGTAATGTCCGGGTCCAAAATCAAATTTCATTGCATAAAAATGAATTCTATAAACTGACAACTTCAAAAAGTCTTCTTTATATTATTTTTTCATCATTTATTGCACAAGAAGAGTAAAAAATGGTCAGTATTATCGGAAAGATTTTCGTCTCTGTTTTTCGGCAAATATCGGCGGTGAAATGATAAATGAAAGTAATTCCTACTTTATCCCGTTTTCCATTTTTTTGAGCCATTGAAAAATTCTCATAAACCATAAAATCCGAGTCATGATTGTGATAGCCGGGTTTTATGAAGGGCTTTTGACCCACTGAAACCAACCATTTAATTTAATTTCCCTTGTTAAACCCGGGTTCTCGTTACTGTGACAAGCGATTTTAACTGTATATCTATGTCTATCTATCTATCTATCTATATACAGTGGAACCTCACTATTCGTACACGATTCGTTCCAGGAGGCAGTTCGAATGGCGATTTGTACGAATGCCGGATTTTTTTCACAAAAGATACAATGTAAATTGGATTAATCCGTTCCAGATCCACAGATGGTTGCTTATTTAAACCTATAAAAAACAAATGCACAGTACTGTACATGGAATTATACATAAATAAAAATTTAACTGCACTTTGCCTGTACTGAGGTGAGCTGATGGCATAAGTGGAATGTTGAGAGGGGGAAGAGAAATGGAGGCAAGAGGAGAGGATTTTTTCCATAAAAAATCAGGTAACATCCCTTCAGGTATTTTCTCCCTTTCTGCTGTTCTTTCTTGTATCTGTCTTTTTGCACCAGAAGCATCTTGGATTGCGTTCTCTAATAACCTGTCCAATGTTGTCTGTCTTTGTCGATTGTTCAGAATTTTTCTAAAATGATCAATAACATTGTCGTAAAACAAGTTGATGCTCTTATTGATCGCAGTAGTGTTAGGATGCCATTTTCCCACCATTCTCTGTATTTTCTGCCAGTGGTAACACAGCTCTTTAGTTCCTGTGAAGGAAATGCTTTATTTACTACTTTCCTTCTCTGAAGATGAAAGTTCTTCAACCACTTTCTCCTGCTGCTCCCCTTAGAAAGTTAAAATTGCCAGTAAAATCTCAAAAAGTATTAAAATTAAAAAAAAATCCAAAACGTCAAACAATTTCCAGACGAGTTCAAAAAGATCATAATTTCTCGTTTTTTTTTTCTTAAAAAAAAGCCAAACTTGCAACCCTGGCCCGTGGCCTCGTCCGAATCGCGGGTCAAGAGTACAAATGACGAGTTAAATTTTACTTGAACAAGTTGGACGAATAACGAGTTGTACGAATAGAGAAGCGGACGAATGGAGGAGTTCCACTGTATATATATATATATATATATATATATGCGTGTGTGTGTGTTTGTATCTGTATTCATATATATGTCTATATCTATCTATGTGGAGGGAGAGAGATGATTTTGAAACAATTCTGTATACTGAATCTAACCAGAAAAATGTATGTTATCAAGAGCTGTATCAATGAAACTGGATTCTTTTTTTTGGAGAAGGGAGGGAATGAAAGTAAAACTAAAACCACACTCCTATGTATAAATATAATAAGAAAGTTTCTCCTTCCTAACTTTTGTGGATATTATTTGGCTGCATTCCAAAAAAACAAAAAAAAAAAAAGAATGAATTCAAACACTTTTTTAACCATTTACCGCATTAGCACGGATTTTGTTGCAAATAAAGGAGCAGGAAAAAAAAGTAAACTTGGGCTCTAATTACTTTTTGCGGATGCTGTTTATAACCAACTTTTTTCGAATTTGCTGGCAAAATTCTTTGACTGTGGAAGGGAAAAATAATAAAACTAATATTGGGAGTTTTGCGTTCATTTCTTCTTAAACATTTGTGAGGGGGGGGGGGAGAAAACTTAATTCTTTGCATCCTTTTATTGATTAATATAATATACTATCTAAACCAATTAAAATACTTTTATTTATTTACTAAGTGCATAACAATGGCTCTTAAGACAAACATAAATAAATGTTTTCATTCAGGATAACTGCAAGAATTACATTTTTATTTCAGATGAAATGGTGAAGAATAGCGACAATATTTTTGTCTTGCATTTTGGAAGAATATCTGAAATATTTTCTTCTCTTTACATTTATTATTTTTAAGTTACTTTGGTGAAACTCTAATAGTCTCAATGAAGATGATATATCTTAATAAATTTTAGTTCTGGTCAAGAAGCTTTTAAGTTCAATTTTCCGCTAAACTGACCGCTACTGAATAAATAAAGAAATAAGTGGGGGAATTCGGGGCAAAGTGAAACAGTTAGGATAAATTACGTTTCTCAAAATGAACAAATTGGAAATTTATTTTGAAGATAACAGTACACACAGAGAGAACGAGGAATTGTATAATAGAATTGTTGTTTTTACTAATCCCCCTGGCATAAGAAAGCCTACTACCAAGTCCAGAAGTTAAATAATCCACTGGCTTAGGGTCATATGCAGCTCCATTTTAGAGCGAGGAACCACAAGGTATGAATACTTGCTTGACCTTTAAATTTTGTGGTTTCCTAATTTGTGAACCAGATCCCAGATGAGAGACCGTCACCTGGGACTGGCACCCTCAGAGGTTTCGTTTCACTTGGAGGATTTTGGAGCCACGACCTATTTAACGTACACCCGCTCCTTTAAGCGTACATGGCCCACAGGAACCAGCCGCGATAAGTTGTCACCCTCCCACACGCTGACTTAAGTCTATATTGCTTCACTTTCGGTGTTTTGCGGGAAACGACCTTCTACCGACTGGTCCATTGCGGGACTATAATAGAACTAGCATTGAAATATTATTTTTCATTTTATGCGATAAATTTATGCATTAAAGTAAAAGTAGAAAATTATCACTTTGTGCTATGTATGGGGCAAAGTGAAAAATTGAAATATTTTCCCCAATGAAATAATTTTCTATGGGATAATTAATCCTTTGCATTCGCATTTTGCCTTATGATAGTCCAAATATCATATAATGATTTTTGTTTACGAGTAGAGAGTTATAAGTACTACATTTTAACTATGATACATAACATAATTAAACTGTTACTAATCTGCAAAGAGAGAAGATATTTTACCATTTGACTTTCACCCACATTCCGAGTGAATAAATAAAAATTATTAAAGAAATAAATACATATACCTTCGGTTACACATAAAATTAAACAAAACAAAAATATATTATGCAAAAAAATCTGAAAGTTTGGAACTACATTACTTTAATTCTTTATGTACACCTAAAATGTTTTGCTTGAAATTGACTCTTTTTTACATTAATAAACAAATAAAATTACATCTTCATTTTTGCTTTTTTTCATATCCAGTTTTACATTTCTGTTGACATTAGAGCATGATATTAAATCATCCACTTTGGCGACACTTCGCATAAAATAAATATTTTTTCTCCCTATCCTTTAAGTACCACTTTCGCTTGAATATAAGAACTGTGATAAAGGATCTACGACGCTCATAAGTGACAAAATGTCAGTTTATGATGTAGCGGCGCGTTTTTTGTAACACCTCTTCGATCAAACGGAGGATAATCAATCAGAGTGTACATTTTCTCTTCTATAACTTACCTAACGCAGTAAATGTACTTATTTGTTTACTTATTTATTTATTTCGATGAAACTATTCATATATTTTTTTTGTGGCATAAACGTTTTAGACATTTTTGCCTATTCTCCGCAAAGATACTAAAGATCGGAAACTCATAACATAAAGGACACGTTTTGTGTTTTATTGACTTTAAAAAAAAAGAAAAAGGAAATATCTTTTTAAAATTACGCAGGGTGTCCATAAAAGAATAACCCAGTTTTAATGGTATATTATAACAGTTTAATTTAGACTATTTACAGCAAATTATGCATCAAATTGTAGGTAAACTAAGCTAGTTTTTCCTACAAACGTTCAATATATGGATCTTTAGTTACATAGCACACATACAACCTATAGTCCAATTCTTCCAATACTTGGGTTAACAGATCCGATGCAATGGAAGCAATGGTCTCTTCAATTCTGTGTCTGAACTCTGTCAAATCATTAGGTAACGGTGGAATGTTTAAACACACATTTAAAGTTTAAACGAAACGCGCCTTGAGCTGAAATTATAGATTGACTTTTCGCAATTTTTTTTATTTGTAATGAGCTGCTGCATCACAATGAGTGTGTATCATCAGTGGGCACCATCGCCACATGAGAATTTTGACGTTCATTTTCTCCAATTGGAAGGGGGAGCCCCCGAATTCTGCACTACGAAATTGCACTATTAACTTAATTTAGCCGAGAGCATCCAAGCCAAATGTCTACCCAAGGGATCTTTTACATGCCGCATAATCATATGACATGGACGCAGACGATTTTCTGCATCTTGAAAATCCACCGACTCAGGCCAGGTTTGAACCTGCGAGTTGGGCGCACGAGGCTTGCGCCTTACCACTACGCCACCCTATTTTAGGTTGTTATTAAAGGCAAGGGCAATTTTATGAACTCTAGAAAACAAAAGTATTTCTTCTGTAACTTACCTGACATAAATATATACTTATTTGTTTAAAAGACTGAACGGGCTCAAGTTCTTAACCCGCCAATTAGAGATCGCAGTCTTCGATTTTGTATGCCAGAAGTAATGATTTGGCATAACACACAGATGGTGCCGCCACTGCGGAACAGTTTTTTTTCTTTTTTTTAATTTTGGTAATTTTACAGAATTATAGGAATTTTATTTCTGTTAATTTACCTAGTTTTGGGTAATTTACAGAGTCAATTTACAGTATAATTTAAGAAGTTATTATCTGTCATTTATTCTCTTTCATTTCCTTTTTCAGAATTTCTTCTACCCAGTAAAAACATTCTGTAAAAGCACAGAAGAAAAACTGGGTGTTCTATAAATTTACGAGGAACTTGTTTTAAAAGAAATAATAAAGTTTTTTGGTAGCTATTTTTGAATAAAATTCTTAATTTTTCGCACTTTGTAAAACTACAGAGAAAGATTTATTAAGTTACGTAAACCTGTACACGTTAGATTTGTGATTGGCTCTTTAAAAGTTATAAACAAATGCATGAATAAACGTTTGTAGATCTGTATTATACCAATATAAATAATGTTAAAAATGCAATATATATAGTTTGCGTAATTTTTAAGCTCTAGTGAGCTCCCTACTTCGGCCTTGGCGGCCAGCCTCCTTAGTCTGCGGAGGCATGCTTAGCCGATCGTTTACACAACTGAACTACCTTTCAAATTAGTCTACCAAAGATAGTAGCTCAGCGTACTTGCCGATGGCGCAACTACAGGTCTACATTTTCTGTTGCAATCAATTTTGTGGATTCTTGCTTTACATTTTCTGTAATTTTACGTCAGACTCAGGTAAATGATTTTCAGTAGATTCTTATGCATTTTCGGGCAAAAGCTTTTTACAAACCATAATCATTTTCTTTGATAGTCCTATTTTACCTAAATTGAACTATACAGAACCCTTGACTGAATTAATTCATACTTCATTCAACCATACATAACATAAATTCACCTATACAGGTGATTTTATATTATATATGACTAAAACCTATTGTAAAGAAACATGAACATAATTTATATCCTGACATAAAACTTGCAAAAGTGGAGCAAACACTTTCAGGATAAAGGTCTTACATTGTTTCTTTTTGTCTGCCCCGGTGCCCTACAAAATGATAGATTTGTGTTAATGTCGAAAACAGTAGTTGAAGCAGAGTAATACTTATGATAGTTACGCCAGCAATCCACATCCGTTAATGGGTAGTTAAGAAGATTGAGGAAAGTGAGTATATGATGAAAGGTAGATGGAGTTACTGTGCAATAAATATTTAAAAGACCTAAAACTAGAAGAAAAACCAGAAGCAAAAGGAAAGCAATATCTTCGTTACTGTATTCTTTTCTTTCTTTCTTTCTTTTTTATGGGAAGCTATTAGAGGTGTTAGATCTGAAAACATTGTGTTTATAAAAGGTATCATTTATAAAAATATTCGAAATGGCAAGCAATTTTCTATTGTTGTCTTTGTTGAAAATACAAATTCCGTAGCGTACCAAGCATTCCATAATTTTAGGCGAGATAAATTTCTGATTTGAAAGAATGATAAGTGTTACTCTCAATAAAAGGTATTTATTTATGATTTTACTAAATGGCAAGCAATTTTCCATTGCTGTTGATGAAAATACAGATTTCATAGCGCACCAAGCTATTTTTAGACTAGACAAGTGTCCAACTTGAAATAATGATAAGGGTTTCACGACATCGCTTAAAAAATAAAGTAATGAATATTTTTGGTCAAAATAAGAAAAAAAAAAATCGTACTGTATTTTTACTATAGCTCGCTGAATTGCATGTTTTCTACCCTTGAATTTCAGTGACATTGCCTCCTTCCACCCCCACACCCGAAATATTTTTTTAAATTATGTATTAAAAATGTAAAACTTTCCTGTAAACTTCATTCACTTCAGAAATTTGAGGGCTTCTTACTGATTAGACTGCATAATATAAAGAGATTTCTTGTGAGAAAGATTTAATTATATACCTTCGAAAGCTATTTATATTAATTACTTGTTAATAAACTGCTACATAAAGTTGTACTTTTGAGTGACATTGATTTATTTAAATCAATAAGACGACCTTTTATATGTTGTGTGTGACTGTTCCCCTTCTTGAATCAAGAAAAATAACAAAAGTGGAAAGCCTTTTTGACTTGTTCTGCTTCTATCACTAAAGGTCCTTCCTATCACTAAAATATTTTAAATCGTAAAACCAAAATTTGTGAAATATTTTGAATGGTATTGTAGTTTTCTAAAATAGCTGGTTAAATCTATCTACAACACAAACAAACAGCAAGAATCAAATTCCGACAAATCTTAAAGAAAACAAATTAATTTGTCTTTTGATGCATCAGATATCTTACAGGGTTCACAGACTTTTATGCCACGCCCCATTTTGTAAAAACTCTTCCACCAATAATTTTATTAAACGATTTATGGATAATGAATCGTGAATTCATTAAGAATATAAAAAAAAAAAAAAAAATCTGGTATACTAATGGTCAAGTCCTTTCAAAATGGGGTATGGTTGAAGACCGTGCGAAAGCAGTGTTACGATCATTCGCTAAGGCAGAGGAGCAGTTAAAATAACATCAGAAATTAATTTATCGTTCTGGAACAAAAATGAATTTAAGATTTATGCTTCGGTTTGTTGGCCCAAAATGCTTTCCTATTATTCTTGAATTTATTGTGATATGTAATCTTTGAAACTCTAGCAAAAGCAAATCGATGCTTTAGAAGAACAATGGATTAACTTTTGACAAATGATCTGGTTTCCCGTCATGAAAATTAAGTGCTGAAAAGGGATATAAAACATTTTAATTGATTTTTTACCGTACGAGATTAAAAGGATTACGCAGTGATGACACTTTAAGAACAATTTGGCAGTTATTTGTGAAACTCCTTCTTTTGTTAGCCTTGCTTTCAACAAAATTAAGTTATAAAATTAAGGTTTATGCAGAAACAATCCGTGATTTCCTTAACTTGTGCTATAACAAATGCTACAACATGCTATAGGAGAAAAACGGGCGATTTAGCCCTCTTTTTGCAAAGCGATTTTTGTACTTTTTTTCCCTTGATTATTTTTCCAGTTCGTATCATTGCAAACCTGCAATACAACAAAGCCACAGTCAAATCAACTATTTCAGGAGAGCGTTTAAAGATATAAATCATGATTTTAAAATACCATTTTATTTTTAATTCAAAATTTTTCTGAGGTTATACATAGCGTTTTGGACGGCTAAAACCTTATTTTGTCAGCATGTCGTACTTCAATTCCAGCTATAATTTAAACTATCACAAATAATTTCATAAGTAATGCAAATAAAGATGTATCATTAGTACACAAAAACTGAGTGGAACATACTCAATGCTAAATTTACTGCCATTTTCAATTTTTTTGAGTAGTTGTCTTCTCTATCGGAATATGCGAGTTTTTTAGTTGGGCCGGCAATTTTGGTTTTTCTAAACTTGTATCAATTATTCTTCCATCAAATCTCACATCACCAGATGAAATACTTTTTTCAATTTTAGGATTCCTTAATTGGTAACTATTATCTCAATAACCAATCATTATAGTTTCTACAGCTCTTACGCATATCTAATTATTCCAGTTCTTACAGCTCTTTCGTATAACCAATCATTTTAGTTTCTACAGCTTTTTTGCATCACCAATCATTATATTTTCTACAGCGCTTTCGTATAACCAATTATTCTAGTTCTTGCCTTTTTTACGTTTAACCAATCATTAGATTTCTGCAGCTCTTTCGCATAACCATTCTTTATAGTTTCCACAGCTTTTTCGCATTACCAGTCATTCAAGTCCTTACAGCTCTTTCGTATAACCAATCATTCTAGTTTCTACATCTCCTGCGGTTAATTTGTTTTGATTCAGTAAAATTTGTGCTTATGCCTTAGTTTCTAAGCTTGTCTAACATCTACCACGACTTTTCAGGAATTTCACCATTTAATATTTCTGTTTGAGGACTCTTTAATTGATGTGTAGTGCATTTAATTGCTTCTCCACGTAAAGTTTTGGACAAATCAGTTTCAACGAATACTGTTCTTGATTTGTCTAGCAATAGTTTAATAATTTTCTGTGCAACAATATTCTGTTGAGGTGTGTAACTCATTGTATACTGCAGTGCAATACTATTTTCTAAGAAGAAATTTATTAATCAGTAAGAACTAAATTCTCCATTGTCACATCTTAGGCTATGATTCTTTTATAAAATCAAGATCGCTATGGTTAGATTAAGCGTTTGCAAAATCATATTAAATTGATTATAGCTATAACAAAGTATCTAATGTTCCTATTGTCTCACACATTTTCCCTGTGAAAATTGATTGAATTTTTTTAGACTATGGATAGTTTTTGGTATGTGTGGTTATAGTAAGTGTGCTCCAACTAATAATGACGTAAATTGATGTAATAATTAATGCCAAAAAGAAGCACTTAATCATAAAACTGACGAGACTGACTGGAAGTGCATTTAGAAGTTCAACGAACTTTTCCAAGCAGTTAAATTTTGTCTTTGAGTAGAAAATCTACACTTTTGAATGGCAGTTTCGAACTGATATGCTGTATTGAAGACAGCACTTTTATCTTTCTACCCCCACCCCCTGAACTGATGTCTCATGTAAGAAAAATAATAAAGGTATTGAGCATTTATTTATAAAACTTTTTGTTTTAATACTTTTTCACCATATTTCGAAAGCAGAATTTGTGAAACATATTTAATGTTTTCTTAATTTTTCTAAAATGACTCGCAAAGCACACGTTATTCTTCCAAACTGATGGTAAGCATCATAAATTCAGGAAAACTCCAAAAAGAAAACAAATTTATTTAACTTTTGCAATGCGATACATTATTTATGACCTTTTACTAAGGTAGAAACATTGAAAGTATCACCAGGAATTAATTTATCACACAGGAAGAAAAACGAATTTAAGATTTATTCTTCGCCCAATTGTTTTCCCATTAGTCTTAAATTTATTGTAAGAGGTAAACCTTTAAAATCTAGTAAAAGCAAATTGATGCTTTAGATATCAGCATTACGATGAGCAGAACAATGGCTTAATTTTTGACAAATGACGCTGCCTCACGGCATGAAAATTAAGTGCTGAAACTCGACATAAAATATTTTAATTGGATTTTTACCACCTGGGTTTAAAGGGCGATTAAACTACACAACATTTTATTTATAAAGTTAAAATATGTTTTCAATACGTAATAAATTTCAGCAAGCATAGTTTTTTATTCTTTTGGGGCAGAAGAGAGCGCAGATAATTTGTATATTCACTTAAATTTCATATTTTCAATACTGCAATTTGAGTTTAGTTATCGTGATATAGTGAAAGGAATTCAATGACTTGAAGTTAATGTATAAATTCTTGTAGCAAAATTGATGGTAGATAAGATAGATACGTGGAGATAGAACAGCTCTGTGATCAAAACAACCAGCAAAAACTCATATCTATATCATATATCACTTGATTTATAGTGCATCACAAATTGGAAAGAGTCGGTAGTTAATTGTAAAACATGTCTTCTTTACCCAAGATTTTCAAAAAGTAAATAAAATGTAAAGTTAAGGAATTAAATGGACAATAAATTTTAAGTAAAAATATCGCCTGATTTCTGTGCTCTTATTGTATTAGTTAAACTCATTAATATGTATTTTCAGCCTGTTTACCCTTAAAAAAGATGCTTCAGTATTATCTAAAATACATATCAATAAGCTCCATAATCCAACAATCTATGGACTAAGAGTAAGCCACATTAAACATGCACAACATGAGAGGTTTGACTTTCTTTTCACACTGGTAGACTCTTTTTCCTTATAGTGTTAGAATTTTCGACTTGCCATTCTTAGTTCTTAATGTTGTCTTTTTACACTATTTTTTTAAAATTTCAATTTACCTATTACATCAGTATTATAAACGGAATTATAGATATATATATCTCCCTTGGGGAGAGGGGATTCGTAACAGCTCTTACGCGTGTATAAGACCGGTAATAGGGATTTAAAACATAACTGTGTGTGTGTGTGTGTGTGGGTGGGTGGGTGGGTGGGGGGGGGGGGGGGGTTAACACCCAATATCACGCCGTGAATTCGCCTTTACTGTTCATTAGGGTTTTTCATGAATGTACAAAGGGTCAAACCTTCTCACTTGAGAGAAGATTGACTCAGTTTGAGAAAGGTTTGATCCAACCGAAATTAGAAGTTTAGAAACAGGGGATGTAATTGAAGGCGTAGAGAACTATTATTATAATCTACATGCAACAATGCAATATCTAAACAATCAGTAAATGTGTATTTAATGACTTAAAATAAAAATTTATCAGATTGGAACCGTCGAGGGGAATTTTGAATGAAATAGTTAAGATTACGAAAGTTGTAAAGAACAGAATCACACTGCTTTCATCTAAGAGCAACGTTTTCAGTACCTCCTCTGTTCGGAGGGTGATGGTACTTCACCCTTTCAGAAGGACTTTCGGAAAAACGCATTAAGAATTCCTTGAAGGTATAGATTCGTAATATAGCCAGTAAAATTTTCATTTCACGATCATCAAAATGTTGTATAAGAACACTGCTCTCTAAGGTGATTTTAACTACGTGATTTGAGTGGATTCTTTATCATTTAGTCAAACAAAGTAAAGTGTTTAATAATTTTTACTTTTAGCAAGTAGGTTTCATGATCATTAAATTTGTGATGAAAATTTTTTTCCATCACTGACAAAAAAATTTCAGGTCATAATGCCAAGGTTAGTGTCCCTGCAATAATAATTTAGGTAAGAAATAATTAAGTCATTAAATTATCTATTGCAATTCAAGCACGAAGCATCCCAGTTACTTTCATCATCTTCGAAACAAAAAACAACCGAGCGAAACAAATAAAAAGGCAGCGAAGCTCAAAATCTCATTGATGTCTTAATTAAGAATAGCAAAACAAAGAATTTTTTTCTACTTTCCGCTAACATCGCCCACACTTCTTCTACCTATATTTCTTCTTTTCAAAGCAAACAGTCATTATGCGGTTCAAATTCGTTTTGAAATAACTGCATTTGTTTGCATAATAAATTATCTGGAACAAAAGATTCGAGTCGAAGAATTCTAGGGTATTGTAACATCTGCTCTTAAAAACAAACATTATTCAAAGAGAATATTCAATATACATTTTTTAGCCGCACTTTCTGAAAATTAATTTTCTAGTTTTCTTTTACTTTTAAGAATAATGACCTTTACAGCTTCTATACTTTTGAATGAAAATCTTTTTCATTAATATTATTTTTGAACATTCTGTTAAAGAAAAAGATAAAGTTAAAGAAAAAATAAGGTAAAAATATTTTCATTTTTTTTCGCCTGAATTTTTTGTATGACGACGTCATTGAAATAATTTTTTCATCTTGAAAGCGTTACTTTAAATGTTTACATTTTTTCAAGTACTTTCGAAAACAAATGTAAATATTCGCAGCATTAAATGGATTTCTTTATTCAACTAATGATTTTTGTATAAAAATTAAAACATGATTTTCGTTTCATAAACAGTTTTTTTAGTTTAATAGTGATTGATGCAAGCAGTGATATGTACAATAATTTGGGGTATACATTCATATACATTCAGTTAAGATTATTTTTTAGTTTTAATGCACGTTAACTTAAAAAAAAAAAAAAAACAGGTGTTTATGCACTAGATGGGGTGACAAGGTTTTCCGATTACAACAGTAGGAAAAATAAAAAAGGAATTTAAATTTCCCTCCAATCAGAAAAAGGATCAAAAATCTTCCTATCGCATTTTAGTGTCTGCAAAACCAATCTAATGAATAGACATTCCAATTGGTTACATTCTAGGTTAAGGTCTTCCGTAGGCGTTCCTAAGGTTTGCCTTAGGAACTACTAAAGAACTTTTAAAAGTTGAGAACTTTTAAATTTCATTTAAAAAATTTAGATTTTGGACTATTTTAATTCTCAAATTTTAAAATTTAGTTTAAAAAAAATTACATTAAATGATTACAATAAACGAGCATTGGGGGTGGGGGTAGAGGGAGAGAGGGACGTCTACTGTATTCCAGTTGTTGAAGTCACGTCTAACATTTGAGGTTATTTGAAGTAATATGATTTTCTTGTTTAAGAAGAAATTCCACAAAATTATAAGAATAAATTCGTATCTTTTGCATGAAGAAAAATGAACTACCAGCTATTAGAATCGGTGATAAGATGGAAAATTAGATTACAGACTTTTATTTCGTGAGAAGGAAAAAAAAATGTTATGGCAAACAGAAATTCGATTAGAACAATTATGTATAGTGGTACGCAATGGGCATTCTCAGTTCCTCTGCTGAAAAAAGTGTGATGAATATGCGTCTCCTGGACTTGAAACTGCTGTTTCCTATACTTTTGCTGAAAACTTTCTCCTTTTTAAGCCAATAGTTTTAGCCAGAGCATTTTTATTTGACAATTTGGGCTTTGTTTACGTCAGGTACTGATACTTTAAATCACATGTACACTACTGGCAATTATGTACCATAATTTCCTTAGTAATTATACGACACATATTTTACCAAATTCAAGTATGTTATTAAAATTTGCTTGAATAATAAAAGTGAACATTATATAATGCTATATATTGGAAATTTAGTACTTTAAATTCCAAGTTAAAAATGCTTTAACTTTATTTTAAACAATTAGAGTACAGAATGCATTCAGTTAACAATCGATCATAATAAAACTTTTAATGCAAATATTCTAATGAACAAATTAAATGATTCTTTGTGTTTGCAGAACGTGATGCGTTTTCTTTAAAGGTAACATCTAATACATTTCATGACAAACTTACATTTTCTAACTTTATTAGGTTTATCTGAAGTAACTGTTTGCCCACTTAAGTAGAAAGAAAAATATAATATTAGGCTTATATAACCATCTGAACACATAGTTGTGTTTGAATAAATTGGTTATGCATGTACTAGCCCCTGACACTTTTCAGTACGGTGTGCGAAATATTCTTTTAAAGTTAAAATAACTTTCCATTTCGTCGCTGTAGTGTGGAAAAAAAAATAAATAAAATCTCAGGTGAAAAGAGCTTTTGACCGACTGATCTTGTTTATGCTTCTAAAATTAATAAATTTTGTTAAAAAAGGTTTTAATGAATGGTACACGCATTGAATCTTCACACCAAAGGCGACAAAGACAAAAACAAATGTCTTTTCCACATCTACGCAAGCGCGGAGCACTCTTTTGCTTTCAAAACTATGCTCTGCGCATGCGCAAATGAGAAAAGATATGTTTTTCGTCGCCTTTGGAGTGAAAGCACCCGTAGTTTTAACTTATCAGACATACAAAAATGTACTTCTTTCTTTTTCTTCTTTCTTGAAGTACTTTGTTTAAAAATCTGTATTTTTGTAAATATTGTTTTTGGAAATGCAAGCGAGAATTTTTACTATCTTCCATTTCGTAAATATTTGACACAACTTAAAAATGTAGAAAAAGGGTTCATTCTTGAGCAGTCACCTATCAAGACATCACACAAGTCGTCCCGTCGGGACATATAGACCCGAATCAAAAATTTAATAAATTGGGTATAAAAAATGTAAGACATTGTGTTTTAATTTCAATATAATGTAAGAATGTATAACATACACTTTCTGAAACAAATGCTCAAATCTCACGAAACTTTCGTCGTATTCGACGAAATGGCTTCGTCAAGTATGAAGCTAAGAAAAATGCTCCGAGTAAACCTTTCGCCAAATTGTCGAAATTTGTGTTGCAACTTTTTAAATTCAAGTGATCGCGAGAGGAAAGAATCGTTCGTTGTAAATGACGAAATTTTCTTGACGAGTGAAGAATCGTCAAAAGTGAGAACTCTTTCTGAGAGCGTATAAAAAGAAATTAAAATTGTACCTGGTTCAATTTGACTCGCGTGACAGATAAAGGGTCAAGTACAAAATTGGATAATGAAATACTTTTATGAATGTAATTTTTATGTACAATAAATGGTTAAAATTTACTTTTAAAAATTTTAACCATTAGCTGCTCAGTCGCATAGATTATCGAGAAGATGGCTCCCGTACCGAGCTCCATGCCGTCCATATAATGGATGTTATTGATCAGTTATAGCACGTCTTCCGATCACTTTCTAGTACTTCGGATCATACTTTAAGCTCTTGTTTCCCCTGCGATCCATCGACCTGCTTTGGTAAAAATATACATGCACAAAATGGTCAGCAGTCGATTGGGTTACAGCGGAAATGCCTTCAAACAAGGCATATTCACGCTCTCTGTTTGAGAACTAGACATTGCTACTGTTCTTACAAAAAAAAAAAAAAAACTCATCTATTATCCATTTTGCATAAATCTGTCTGCTCTTGGCTCACTGATTTTGTGCATACTTTGATAAAAACACTTAGATTGATTTTGCTCCTATACGAAATACATACAGGCCCCAGACACAATTTTATTATTATTTAAAAATCATTAATATAGTTAAGGCAGCAGTATAGTTATTAGTATAAGGCGTTAATAAGTTAAAAGACTTGAGCATTTCATTAAAAATTTATAAAAAGATTGAATTTTTTATCAATTTGTAATGAATATTTAAAATACATTACAATTTTTTAAAATTCAGTAAGTTTTGACAGTAAAAGATGAAAAAAGAAAAAAAATAAGAAACGAAATTTAGCGTATTCATAGAAAATGATTTTTATTTCAAAAATGCATACCTGCGAAAACTTTTCTTTTTATTGCCAAGTTTAATGTCTTATTTTACCACTGAACTAATTATGACGGAGATAAATTATTGGGTTCAGAATCGAAGGATTTCAATCTCATCTCTAATATTAATGCAAGAATTTGCGCGTAATTATTTTAACTATTCTTATTGAAGCCAATTTTCTTTAAATGGCGAAACCTTGCTAACTACTAGCTATCACGTGAGCTCCTGCGACGATAAATGAGATGAGCAGTTGGATTTCGGCATTTTACTTATTGCGTGCCATTTAACTATTTAAAGAATTTCGCCCTCTGATCTCCAGAAACATAAGGAATTTTGATTAATTCTAGTTGGAGAGGGGTAGAAGTGCCTTAAGTATTATTAATAATCAAACTTTTGCAATAAAACAATTAATCACGCAATGTATTTATTTACTAACATAGTTAACTAACTCTTACACGCATACGAAGAAAAATGAATGAAAACAGGCAAAAATGTTTCTTGGTTTCAATGATTAGCAATATGATTATTTATTTGTTTATTCTAAGAGAAAACATAATTTAAAGTTTATTGAATTTTCATAGAAACATTACGGCAAAAAATGAACAAACTCCGGTTTACTAAGAACATAACTATGAGTCATGAAAATTATTTGACACAAGAATAACCATGGTCATTAATTAAGGGACTCAATAATTTAAAGTTTATTGAATTTTCATAGAAACATTACGGCAAAAAAATGAACAAACTCGGGTTTACTAAGAACATAACTATGAGTCATAACAATTATTTGACACAAGAATGACCATGGTCATTAATTAAGGGACTCAATAAAAAGGTGTCCAAACAAACCTAGATTATGATAACTGATGACCACGATGCAACTCTTCAACCAAAAGTGATGAGAGCCTGTTTTTGTGCTCACTTTTTATACGCGGTTCCTGATTCCTGTACATTTTTGAATGTTTAGCAAACTACGCATATTTTATAACTATTTGTGAAATTAAGAAAAATAAAAATAATTTCTCTTATTTTCTTAGCGATGTTTTGATCCAGTCAACAGCCGATTTTCAATTCACTTTTAACAGCAATGATTTACCAAAAAAGTAAACTACAAATGAAAGAATTATGTGATATATCGACACTCAAACAACTTTGGGTTGTTTGTGTGTCAATATATCTTAGTTAATTTTTAATAATTTAATATGTAAAATATCAGAGAACATATTTTTAATCCTAACAACGATATTGACTCTTGAACTTTGGATGCTAATACATTAATTAGGAGATTTTTAATGATAATAAGGAAAAACCGATACGTTTTTCATAAAAAAGTGCATTCAATTTTGATAGAAACTATTAAAAAAATAACTTGTTAAGAGAGCATATTTCAAGTGAGACAATTCCTCTTGGAATATTTGGAAGCGCAAAAGCAATTTTGATACGTTTAAATCTTTATAATTTTTACAATTTTACACTTTTGTAAGGAACGGCAACGTATAGATTTTTAAATTTTGAAATTAAATCAAGAAAAACAATTCATTTGTCTAAGACTGAATGTAAACAGGTAAAGAGGGAATCCCTAATTAACTCAAAAGTTTCTTCAAGAAGACGATAATTTGCAAATTTTCATATTACGAACTGAATTCACTTCATTTCATATTCAATTAATCTGTGAGAACTTTTATTCTTATGCGTGTTCCGATTTAATTAGAGCTTTTTTTTCCACAACACCACGTCAAGCTGTTTCAGAAATTCTTTCATATGCTAAGGTATGCTATTTGCATCTCCCTTCATCTTTAGAATAACAGTCGAGGTAAGAAAGACTAAATTAAACTTCAGATGAAGCTCGCAATGTTCAAAGTACATTTTTCTTAATTATGAAAGTAACAATTCTTTGTTGGGCCTAAGAATTTGCATCATAATGCCTTTAATTGTTTTATTCGAAAAGAGTGCTTCAGCTGCTTTATTTTATTATTAGTGTTACTCTTCACAGAGCCACGTGGACAAAGATCACACAGTCTATGTCATGGTCTACTAACCGTAATAAAATAAGCGTAATAATTTTGGTAGTAAATATACACACAAAAATACTACATTGGATGTTAGAACGATTGCTTTTATCTGCATTTTCCCCTTAACTGGTTTGCCCGTACAGCGTACGGGAATCGGTATTTCCGACTTTCTTGTTTTGATTTGCCCGTATTATTAATAGATTGAAAGAGAGTGATTTAGAGGCATTTGTGTTTCAGAGTTATAAAATAGAAAAATGCGTAAATTCAATAATTATGAGATTTTTAAACAAATTCTTTCATTTTCCTTTTATACCAAGTTAGGACTTCAATTATATGCAATAAAATATATGCTTTTTAAGGAACACTTGTGGTGAAAAATTGACCAGTTAAGGGGTTAAGCCAATTTTCTTTCAATCCGATGCTATGAAAATCATTTGAGCTGTTTATGGACTACCTGTTTAGTAGGTTTACACTTAAATCTTACTGTTATTATGGATAAGTAACAGCTATCATACTTAGATTTTGCTGTGAAGTAAGTAAAAAATTTCGTATGTGTTCTGGAAAATGCCAGATGCATATGTGCAATGGAGAACATTCAAGGAAGTGAAAATCATTTCAATACAATGTGACTTCACGTTTGAGGATCGCCAGTGCGAGACAGCAATTAGTTAGGAATTTCTCTGAAAATAAGGGTATTTACTTTTTCGATGTAGAAATTTTTTGTTTAATTACTACTCCGACTTGAATAAAGTAGTTGTAAAAGTAGGATTGGACAGGAGATCTTTTGAAATTTCAAAACACCTTTTTCGTTAATGGTTATCTGGTTGAACTGCGAGGTATGTGCTTGTACCGAAATACTGCGAGGTAATAAACTGATGAAAATTATAAAGTTATGGGTATATGTTTTCCGTGGAATTAGAAGAATAGCGGTGTAGTCTAGATTTTTCATTGAAACTCAATTACCAATAAAAAATGCTCATTGTACTTTCCTTTTCTTTTTTTTTGCGTGCTCTGCATTATGAAGTCCCTAGGCTGTTTTACCTGACATTAGATGATGGATTTTTTCAGATTACTCACATACTTATATAATGTACTTATGGAAAATTAACTGGTAGCTATTTGCCATAGCAAATAATATTACTTAAAATCACGATGAAATGTGTGCAATACTTGAGCTTTAAGCTGAATATACCACGAGCATAGAGCGACGGGCAGTAAGTTCTTTCTACACAGAACTCATGTACCATTCTTATTCTCGGAAACCTTGCATATAAGCCTCTTTTCAGTAACAGTATCCAGATGGCGCAAGTGAACATTACTTGAGCTGTTAAATCCATTTAGCTGGCTGGAGCTTTCGAAGTTTTACTTTCCGAAATGTAAATATAGAACATCTTCTGTGGAAAGTATTTCTTCCTAGCGGGATATGAGCTTTGTAGAATTATTCCCTCAAGATTTATTCAAAATGGGTTCAGAGGAAAATGCATCAATAAATTTTTAGTAAGTAGCATTGCATTAATCGGCTGCAACATTTAATTCTACAAAGCATTCATTGCAATGCCAGATGGATTATACTGCTTCTCTGATACTAGATAACATAATTACATTGACAGAATGCGAAACCAAAAGGACCATCAGCCACGGCTGACTAAAACCAAGGCCAGTGAACTTAATGATCACGTGACTTTATTCGTCTTTCGAGTAATAAGAAATTGCCGTGAACTGCTTGGATGATCCCAACTCCGACGGCATTAATTCGTTATGTTTACGTAAGCAGTAAGATGGTCAAAACCCACGTGATCAGCTAGTCCCCTCGCCTTCCTGTTACGAGTCGACCGTACTATAGGTCACTAGTCTATACATATAGGTGGAGCAAATACAAAGGAAAAAGAAATCTTTCAGAACGAGGTGAGACAGTCGTATTTTAGGTACTTTAGTTAGCCTTTTTTTTGCAATCCATTCATATCTTCCTGCGCTCTAAACGCTTTCAAAATAGTTAAAATCCGATAATTTATGAAAACTTATTTTTTTCTTTCGAAATTACTTTTCGCGTATCTTGAGTTGGACATATAGTAAACATTGAACGAACGAAAGTGCATTGAGGGAAAAGGACACGATAGAACGTTAAAAAAAATCGCTATCGTTGTACCGTATCTGTCGCAAGATCAGGTATTCCCGGGAAAATTATTTTTGCCGCAAAAACTCGCCTTACTCAGCACTTTTAATTACTGAATGTTTGGATTTTTTGCATCATTTCACTAAGGTGAGGTTTCCTTATCAGGTGTTTTTGTCAAAAAGCTTTAAACACTTTAACTTCTCTCGGGGATACGTGCAAGTAAAATCCATGGACTTTGAAGTCCCGAGGCAGTTTCATGGGTACGAATGCCCATCCCCTTCAGGCTCAGGTCTAAAAAGGAAGGTGGCGTAGTTGTGGTGCACCATCTGGTGTCATCCGACTGCAGCGCGTTAAACTTAATGCTGACCACCGTCAGAGGTGACCCTTCACAAATAGCCAGCAATTCCCGTGGCTCTGAAAAGGACGAACGCAGACAAGGCAAGCGCCTCCACGTTGAAAATAAATAAAATATAATAATAATAATAACTCTAAGTTCTAAATAATTCAACCACCACTACATGGCCATGAGGATGCAATTTACTTAAAGTTATATAAAATCTTTATATCTTAAAATTCTAAACTAAAATAAACCGTTCAACTTTGAGACAGAAGAAAATATCCTTAAACAAAAACGATATTTTATACTCATTAAATTAAGCAAAATTAAAAACAATGTGGACAACAAATGATATTTTAGACACGATACGACAAAGGATATTGTAGAGTTCCAACTGTGCATTTTTCTGGTAGGTATAAGTTGTAGTATTTTTTGCAATAAAATAATAATAAAAAAAAAATACACGACAGCCCATTCGCCCATCAAAATATATCTGAAATACGAAATACTTGAAATAAGCAGTGCTATTTGCGTAATGGACATCGATATGTACTTTTGAAAGCCATTCCTAGGTAATTTCTTTTAAATGGAAATAAAATTACTTTGTCTTGATCGATTTGAAGAAGCATTTTAAATAAAAGGTATTTCTTGCGCGTATTGATAAAAAGGAGCTTAGATTAAACATTACATTACCGGTTTAGGATTAAACAAATTATAGATTTTAAGTGCTTAGAAAAAATAATATTTGCATTATAAACGAATAAATTGTGTTTTTCAGCGTTTTAAAGTAAGGCAGAAAGGGAAAATATTAATATTTGAGAATCACTGTCAGCCGTCGTTTCTACAATTTTGGACTACAGTTTCTGGACTACAGTTTTGGTTGGAATCCTTCGGAAGTGTTTGTTTTAAAAAAAGAACCCAAACACAAAACGGTAAATTTACAAAAAGAGAAACAAATCAATAAAAACTGATTTTGGGAAACTATTAATATTCGAGAATACCACTGACGAAAGACAATATTTTTTGGACTACTATTTCGGTTAAATCTTTCGGCAATTTTCGTTAAAAAAAAAGAACACAAACACATAAAAGTAAATAAATTAAAAAAAAAAAAAATCAACAAAAACTGATTTTAGAAACACTTTTTGATTTATCAGAAGTTTGAACTTTCTGTAGAAATCCGAAAGGGATTAAACATTTAAAAATTGAATTCCGAAAAACATTAATAAAATTGTCTGGCCACTGTTAATCATTCAAAACAAAAGAAACTATAATTTTTCGAGAAGTAAGTTATTATTTTTAATAAAAAATTAATATTAAGTTATACAAATAAAATGTATTTTAAAAATGAGGTTATATACTCAAGTATTTTGCTTACGTTAGTTAATCATTTTTTAAAAAAATGTCGATGCAGAGATTATGCAGTCACAATAGGTAGATCACATTATTTAATAATATTGCTTCCATATATCAATAATTACGCTAAGACTTAAGCATTAAGGGTAACTCTAAAGAACCATAATTAAAAGAAATGAACATTAAAATTAATTTCAAATAAAAGAAAATTCCAGGAAATTATGCTTGATTTTTTGTAAAAGATTTTTTAAATAAAGCAAAATTGAAAATTCAAAACATTACAATTAAAATTTAAATAAGTTAAGGCTCTCCTATCAATACTTGTGTCAATTATCAGTTTCAGTTTAATTTCTTTTTTTTTTTTTTTTGTATAAATTTGTTGTGGAAGTGATGCAAGAAATTGAAATGAAAATTACTCTTAAAGCATTGCTCTTGTTACAGCAACAAATGCAAGTGATAAATACATCCAGTGCTTTGTTTGTATTTAATTATTTATTATTGAAATTAAATTTTATAAACTATCAAACCATTCACAAAATAATATTGTGCCCTTAATAATTACCCTTATTCTTGCATTATATTTCCTTGATAGCATTTAGAATTTACTTTGAATTGACTACTAATTTAAATGAGTAAAATTGGCAGGTTTTATAAACGATCATTTGCTTCAAAATAGTAATTTACATAATGAAAAAGAGCTTTAATGATATGAAACTGAATACTAAAAGCACAAACAAAAAAATTCTATTGTTAATGGCAAAAGTTGGCTCGTTTAATTATAGGGGAAGTTTTCAAATTTTTAAAAACTTATATATTTGTTTTATTTTGTTGACCAACAAAAAAAGTTTTTTTGTTATGAGCATAGCTTTCTTGGAATTGTAATACAATTTAACATCACCGCGCTTTTCTGATTGGTAAACAAGTAATTTTCCAGAAACATTCCAAGAAAAGTTGTTAGAAATCGGGTTACTTTTTGAGCAATACTAAAACCGCGTAAAACTCACTGAAAATATTTCCTGTATTTCTTACAAGGACGTAATAATTATTTAAAAAAAAAAAAAAACTGGTGAAGCAAACGGTTAACCCATTTCTTCTTATTTATTTTACATTTTTACTTGTTGGAAATTTTATATACAAACTGCAGACATTTAAAAATTTGGAATTACCTTACAATACATCAATACACATCGTTAGTTGCTCCAAAGCAAGGAATAAACAAACCTTTTTCAAAAAGTCAAATAAGGACATTTCACGCGAAATGAAAGCAGCGGTCTAACATTTCATCTGAAACAGTGGATTGAAAATGACTATTGTATGGATTTTCAAACACGTAGATAAGATTACTTTTGTTCAAAGGGCCGAATTTCTGCATTGCTGTCTAAAACTAAATTGCAAGTTTATTTAACGAGGCGTTCAAATAGTTTCCCGAAGACATTACCAAATATAGCATTTTGAAGCAGAACACATTTCAGACTCTTGAAGGATTTAACTCGTGTCTGTTTATGGTGTCATTTTAAAGCATGCATTATTGTTTATTTGAATTGCAGAATATAAGGTGGGATTTCTAAAAATGCATACATAAGCAAAATAGGGATAATCTAAAAATACATGCATGATGACAAAATATTTACAAAATCGAAGCGGGAATATTACAATTCGTTTCACTTCTTGTTTTTCGTTTTAGTTTTTTTAATAAAATGGTATTTGGCGAGTTCTCGCGTGAAGCGAGAAAAAGAGGGTGCGCTGTTCCTGAGTCTGATGGGGACTTTATAGACTGGAATCTGACCCGCCTCTTTGAGAGTCTCTTAATTTTTGAACTAGCTCCCAGACGAAGGACTGTCACCTTGTTTGGAACCAACAGAGGTATCGTTTCCCTTGGAGGACAATGGAGTCACCACGGATTTAACGTGCACCAGCTCCGTTTAGCGTACACAATCCCAGAGCAACCGACCGCGAGAGGTTGTCACCCTCCCAAGCACTGACCTCGGTCAATGTCGCTTCGCTTCCGGTGCTCTGCGGGAACAGAGCTTCTACCAACTGGTCCATTGAGCAACTAATAATCTGGTCAAGTTCATAAATAAATAAACATGAGTAACACATCTTTTTTCTGTGCACAACATTGTGGTAGTCAAGTGCCCATACTTGGGAGAGTATCCTATCGTGGTATCTAAGACATTCTGTGGAATTTTTTGTAGCACTTGAACACTATTTCATCACAACGATAAAAATGGTGTTACAGGCTAAATAAGTAGTTGCTGCTTAAAGTTATGAGAGAGTTTAACCGTCATACTAACTCATTTATAACATTATGCTGTTATGAATAGGTTTTATTATTTGAAAATGCGTTATAAAATAGGCCACTTTTTAACATGGAAATAACTGTGGTTGCCTAAACGTTAACTCCAAAGTATTATAATAAAAGTTTCCTAAACTGATTCCTCCCCATGTCCTTGAGCAGTATTTGTGCACATACATTTCTAAATTAAATTTTTTATATATATGTTTTCTATAGAATGTATTTACATTTCTTGTGTGTGGTGTTTATGTTTCTATTATTTTATATATTTGTTAATTTTATGCATACACTAATTAAATTTATATATGTGTTGTTTTCATAAAGATACATATATCGCTGGTTCAAAATTAAAACGACACTTCTGGAAATCTCACTACTTTTCAGGAGAGCGTTTTTAAAGTTTTTTTTAGCAAAAACAAAAGTTATCTCAGTGGAATCAAAGCCCATTTAGCTTTTGTTTGCGTTAAATAATTTTTTATAATTTTTACTATGAATCTACTTTGTTATATTAAATCGCAAAAAAAAAAAAAAAAAAAGGTTTTTTTGCAGAAGTGTAGTGTTAATTTTGAACCAGCGATATGCTCTACACTAGAGACACTGTCTAGTTTTAATACAAAGATTCATATTTTCAGTTTATATTTGACATTTCTTTGACAAATGTTTTCATCTAAAAAGGAATTGTTGAATAAGAAGCTGAAACAGCAGCTTCCTTGTCGAATTCAATTGAGTGAGACCTATAAGGGGCGAAAAAAGGCAAAACTTCAAAAATGAATAACTAAGTGAAATTCACATAGTGTTGATAAAAGAGTCTGTATGTAGAAAGTCTGGCTAAAAAAGTGAGAGGAAGGGTAAAAAAAATATCATGACACACGCTCTAAACACTTTATAAATACCAAAAATAAAAATAGTTTATATTTGGCATTTCTTTCACAAATGTTTTCACCTAAAAAGGAACTGTTGAATCAGAAGGTGTAACAGCAGCTTCCTTGTGTAATTCAATTGAGGGGCACCAATAATCAAACGAAAGACGAAAAAAAGCATAAATAACAAAACTTCCATGATGAATGAACTAATGAGACTCACATTGTGTTGATAAAAGAGTCTGGTAAAAAAAAGGAGTGGAGGTAAAAAAAAAAAACTGTTTAAATGACGGTGAATGTTACGTATTATTACAACTGCTCGTCTTCTTAAAAAAGAAACAAAAACATTTTAAACATTATTTAACCCCTTAACGGTCGGGTAATTTTCAAGAAAACGGTCATAAAAGTGTCTATTAATCTGAAAATTATATAAATATATGTGTGAACAACATATATATCCATTTTTAACTTTTTGACTTGTTTTTATTTTGAAATTTTAAACACTCCATCCCGTCATTTTCACGGGAGCGAGAAATAGGCGAAACTTCAGCCCGTCATTTTCACGTGAGCGAGAAATAGAAGGCGAAACTTCAGCCCGTCATTTTCACGTGAGCGAGAAATAGAAGGCGAAACTTCAGCCCGTCATTTTCACGTGAGCGAGAAATAGAAGGCGAAACTTCAGCCCGTCATTTTCACGTGAGCGAGAAATAGGCGAAACTTCAGCCAGTTATTTTCACGTGAGCGAGAAATAGAAGGCGAAACTTCAGCCCGTCATTTTCACGTGAGCGAGAAATAGAAGACGAAACTTCAGCCCGTCATTTTCACGTGAGCGAGAAATAGAAGACGAAACTTCAGCCTGTCATTTTCACGGGACCGAGAGGAAAGGGGTTAACTAGGTTTATTTTGAAACTTATACATTTATTGCAACTCAAAGTTCTTAACTGATAGAGAAATCCTGCACGACAGCCTTCAAGAAAGTTTAGAATGTTTCAAACATGTGAGCTAATTTTAAACCTTGAAATTTCAAGTATTTTTCGCTACTCAAGCATTAAAATCAAATCAGTATCAAGCCGTGGAAATCAATAAGCTACCTAATAATCCCTTAGAAACTTATCATTTAAGTATCTTCAACATCAAATTTTCATCTCCTCTCTAACGATAGTAATAAAAGGAAAGTTAAATCTCTTAATACGAAAGTTTACTGCCGGCTTCAATAGTTTTCTCAATATCGCATCAGCGGCGCTCCCAATTAAGAATTTTTCCGCTTTCATCGCAGCATCAAGGACTTTTCGTTATAAGCTATGAAGGCGCAATATTGAAAGGAAATTAGTTGATCCGGAAGAACTGAAAGAAGATTATAGAGCATGTTTAACTCACATTGCGCTTTTGTAACTATCCGTTATATACGCATTTTGTTTCAATCACCCATTGCGTCTTCGGCTTCTACGATGCATTTTCAACATCGTAACGGAGAGGTATTTCATTAGTTGAAGAAAAAAAAACATACAAGCAAATGGCGCAATAAAGATCCATTTACATAAAAGTTCAAAAAGTTATGCAACTAAGACAAACGAAATCCAACGTTGACTTACACATAAGCAAGCTAAACAGAAATGTAGGGAAATTTTAACTGAAATTTTTGTCCTAAACCAAATTTTCTAATGAGAAAAAAAGATGATACGTTATGTAACTTAGACATATCTCTAAAGTTAACGAGAATTCGCTTAATTTCCTTGCTGATATCTCTTATAGAAATGAAAAGTGTCACATTTGCACAAAAAAAAAAAAAAAAAAAAATTGTTTTTTTTTTTTGATTTTTATATCAAAATTTTCAGCTTTTTGCGCTCCTTATGTTAGGAATACTGTTGTAAGTAAATGTATAAAAATTAAGGCTAGAGGCCAACTGTATTTTTTTGGTGCAATACTGTAATAACTACCTTTTAGAATTATTTCTAACTTTTTTGACATCATTAATATCCATCATGTGAGAGAAAACGAGAACAATAACTATTTTCTGAACAATATCGATTATAATAATCATTTAAACAAATAAGGTTATCAAAAAAAAAAAAAAACAAATTGTAAAACGTTCAAACTCCTCTCTTGAAAAATGTCCATTTTGCAAATCTGACACTATTCATTTCTATAAGCGATATCACAGACACAATTTGGGAGAAAAAATTAATGAAAACTGATGGGGGGGGGGGGGAATAGAAGAGCGAGGAGAAAACAAAACATACCGAAATGAAGTTTCTAGTGAGTTTAGATAATTGAGAAAACCGTAAAGAGAGCCAGAAATAGGTAGACGAAAAAAGGAAAAAAAAAGACTCTCGTATTGTACAAATAAATAGTGTTGATTTACAAATTATATGTAAATTGAAAATAATAAAAACAACAATAAACAAATAATCATGTGCAAGTATAATCTCTCAGTCTTGCCAAGAAGCACCAGAACCCCAAATTGTGTGTCAAAACAAATTCCTCTTTCCACATTTGCCTCTTTCAAAATTACCTCTGAAAGACAATTTCAGTCCTGCCATCTAGTGACTCGGATTTTATAACCGAGGCGGTGTTATAAATGTATAACACCTTTTTCAAAGTAAGCATATGATAACAAGATAATTTTTTCTATTTTAAAATTATAAATAAACCCTAGAAACACTAGAGAATAAGAGATATATATGTAATCATGGCATTAATAACAATTATAGAATTTTAAAATTTCATACTCGCGCATTTTTTTAAAGATCTGAATAATTTCAAAGACGTAACCTTGTGATGTAGCGATCTAAAGTTGGCAAAATAAAGCTGTGGAAGAGAGAATGAAGCATCGCCAAAGGAGATATATTCTAGGAAGGATAACCATGCAGATCACATGCTCTAATCCAAAGGGATCATTCATAAATGATGTCCCGCTTCGAGGGGGTGCGGGAGGGTTCGTTGAATTGTGACAAAGTGTGACGCGGGGAAGGGAGGAGGTAACAAGAAATGTGACATCTTGCATTATGTAACATAGCGCGACATGTGACAAAGGGGGAGAGGGAGTCCGCTGAAGTGTGACATATTGTCACAAACAGGGGAGGGGGTCAAATATATGGGAAAAAAGCCTGACATCATTCATGAACGGCACCAAAATGGCAGATGCGCTGGCGTGTCCGTAAAAAGAGGAAAACTGAAACATTGTAATGATAAAGTTACCATAAAAGTCATTACAATTTGAAAGACGTACCTCCCTTCTCACCCTTCGAAAAGATTAGGAAACGTAATTACTTTAGATAAAACTAGGAAGAATCAGAAAATAAATATATATTGACCATTTTTGTAAATAATTACGAAGTTAGTAATATCATAATTTTATATTTCACACTGCTTTGATATAAAAATTGGGAATGTGAATGTGAATAAACAAGTCTAGAGTTAAACATAGTGCATTGTGTTCTTCAGTTGAAAAAGAGAATTAATTACTTTTTATTTGGCAGATAAGTTTGAAGTTTATTCTAATTTTTTTTACTGTAATTACAATTCTTCAATCTTTCAAAGTGGCTGAAAGAGCTCTCTTTTCTCAATGTTACTGAACAAAAAAAAAGAGCACTTTATGATTAAATCCCAACTTTTCTTTTTTAATTTTCTGAAAACTTCAGTTTTTACTGAATTAAAATGGCTCCTAAGAATAATAGACGAGAAGAAGAAATGCTTTTCGCTATATTTTTAAGGAGTGTAATGACATGTTCATATAAATAAAACGTTTCTGGAATTTCAATGTTTTGGAAAAAGATTTGAACTGGTGAAGTAGAATGATAAATATTTGTGTTGCTTTCAGAAGTAACAAGCAACTTAAAAAAATATTCCCATTATTTCATATGTTGCACAAATTCTATTATTCATATTTAAATAATGCACGCAACATACACACTCAGAAAGAATAGTCTAACAACGTAATAGTATTTAGAAAATATAACTTAGTAAAATTTCTTTTCTGATTTTTATTTTCCCTTTCTTTATGCCCAACTCGTACTTGTGTGCATTTAATTAACTTATGATGATATGTTAATGTAATCTTATAAGAGAACTTGTTTTTTGGAAAAATTTTAAAGACAGTTTCTAATAAAATATATTCAGCAGATCAGCACTCATGAGTTCAGCTCTTTTTTCATGAGTTCTCCACCATAACAAAAATATAAATTTTTGTTATGGTAGAATGTATTAAACATCATGCAACGTAGTTCTTGCTCTTATAAAAATGGTTATAAAGAGTTTATATAAATTAAACAACTATGTTTTAAAATATAATAGACTTACTACAAAATTTTTTAAATATTTCAATGAATCCAATAGGGTATAAATATTTAAATATATATATATATTTGCAAGATCAATATCAGTAAATTAATATTCATTACATCTTGAATTCTTCGAAAGCAATTTTCTTAAGTTATCGATTAAAAAAAAGCATCTAACTGAGAACTAATTGTTCTAACAATGAACTTGGCTTCAAAATATGCCAAACAACATGTATTAATCCAACACTGCGCATTTTTTTTCTTTGTAAAATATTTTTTTGTGTTTGTTTGTGCTAGTTATAAGTGGGAAAAATACTACAAAAATTCTTATTTAATTCGGAAAAGTAGAATTCGAGAACAATTGACATGTTGTTTAAAAACAACACTGCGCATTTAGAGGTAACAATAATAATTTTTTATATAATCATTTTAAGAAATGAAACCAAATCAATAATAAATAGACATGCATTACAATCATAAAATAGCACTAAAGTATGAAAATTTATTATAATAATTAATTTTATTACTATTTATAAATTTATAAAATTTATTAACGTAAAAATTTGCAGATGTAACTAATATTTATTAGTTACATGTGCAAATTTTTACTTTGATTACCAATAGAGTTTAATAATAATTTCACTAAAAGATTTTAAACAAGAAACCTAACATCTGTAGGGGGTCTATGCGATAATGTTCATTTCTTCTTTGGTTGAGCGTGAATTGATTTTAAACAAAATTCCTAAATAATAATTTAATCGACCACTTTAAGGTAATTTGTGAAATATTTAACAATACTCTTCTAAAAGATACTAAATAAAGTAAAATAGAACAACCTGTGACACCTGTTCTTGTTTATACTGCGAATTATGTAGGAGCATATAAATTACCCCGAATGCGCGGTGTTGTTTTAAAACAACAAGTAAAAAAGGCGCCTTAATATATAATTTTCAACAAATTTTTCGGACAACTTATATTTATTTTATTTTAAAACTATGTAAGCAATTACAGACTATTTGTAAAATAAAATTGTTGCTTTAAAATTTGTAGAAAAAACAATTAAGAAGTTACTGTTTTTTACGAAATCAACACGTCTTACGATTTTGTGAAAAAAAAGAACCTTGAATTCAGTTTACTAGATCTAGGGGAAACTATATTAACTAATATGATCACACATACAAATTGAAACGAAAGAATAAGCCACATGGTTAAAAATATTGCAAAATAAAAGCTAAGTGAACGAAAAATGGAGGTGTTGTTTAAAAACAACACGGCGCAGTGTAGGGTTTATTACTTAATTAAAGGAATTTACAACGATGAGAAAAATAATGTTCACAAAATCAATATCAGTAAAAGAGTATTTATTACATATTGAATTCTTACAAAGCATTTTATTCCCCGACAGTTATCGATAAAAAAAAGCATCTAACCAAGAGCTAGTTGTTCTCTAAAGAGTAAATTTGGCTTCAAAAGATGCCTAAATAAATATATTTTTATTAATTTCTTGAATTAACTAATGAAAATGAGAAAATTAATATTGGAAAACACAAATTTCAAATTACGCACCATATTACCATGCGAATATTCATTTTTTTCTTTATTTTTTTAAAAATGTGTTTCGAGCGAGAGAGATAAGCAAGGCCTTCAAAATAAAGAGTCATCATCGAATATGCGCGTGTGAAATATGCTGCACTGAGTTGTATTTCAATTACGGTTATGTCGTTATTTTGTAACTGTAACTGTGTGTTGTTTAATTAACTGTGCAAAAATTTTAACAGAAGTTAAAATTATACTTAGGCATCATTCATAAATGATGTCACGCTTCGAGGGGGAGTTGATGAAATTGTGACAAAGTGTGACAAGCGGAGGGAAGGGGGTAACAAGAAGTGTGACATCATGCTTATGCAACATACTGTGACACGTGACAAAGGGGAGGGATATGTTGAAGTGTGACACTTTGTGACAAAGGGGGGTGGGGGCTAAATATATGGGGAAAAGCGTGACATCATTTATGAACGATCCCTTAATAGATTTTCTTCTTTTTATTAGCTACATCAATTTTGCTCAAGTGATATTTTGCGAAGGAATTTAACAGCATTGCATTCAGCTATAAATTTGTGCATACCATTGATGCCAGTAGTGTATAAAAAATTCGATTTCGTGTACATTTTAGCACACGAAAACAAAAAAGAACTGAATTACACATTTTCAATTTGCATTACTTTGTGTTCGAAAAAGAAATATTTGAAGAGAAATGGTTGCATAGCAAGCTCATGTATTGTTATCTATAAAATGTTTCAGAAAAATGGTTAAATTTTTTTTTGTATGAGTTAGAAAAACGAATATTATCCAAAAACGATACACATTCTCTTATTTCTCATTTAATGCTGCAGCGATGGAATGAAAAGAAGAAAACAATATTTATTTTTTAAATTTCTTAAATGCCTTTTTATTCAGCGACTCACTAGTGAATGCAGAAACTCATCGACTTCTCGGCTTTTAATTAACAGCAAATTAACTCATTTTGATGAATTTAATTAGGCATTGCAAAAAGTAAAACATTTTTCGAAATGTCCTAATATATACATGCCAGGACCGTAGATAATTTAATTGGCTTAGTTGAATTGAAGTCGACTGAAAAAATACAAGTTTAAACACTAATGCTTTTCAAATTAAGAAAGAAACAACTTCCTTTAAAAATAAAATAGCTTCAGCAGAGAGTAATTTGGAAAAATCCCAAAATCATCATGTTTGCGTTTTTTCTTTTACCTTTTTTTTTTATTTAAATCATTTTTTATCTTTTAATATACAAAAGTTGTTGAGGAAAGTGCATGTACAATAAACGAATGTTTCTAAAAGAACATAGCTTCGCCCTAGTACATTATAAAAATCTATTCTTCTGTATGCTTCAAAAGAATCTACTAAATGAAGCACATTTATATTTGCTTAAAAAGCAAACTTTCGGTAGTTTAGAATTATATTTATGCTGCGCAATTTAAACTACTAGTACGAATACGTTGTTAAACATTTGTTCTCTGAAGTAAGTAAAAATTGTTATTTTTTTAGTATTCCATTTCTTAAAAGTGATTTTTAGTTTTGAGTCACTAGAGATATTTTAGGCATCAAGTGGGTGAGTTTTCAAGATGCAGAAAATCGTCTGTAAAAGATCCCTTGAGTAGACATTTGGCTTGGATGCTCTCGGCTAAATTAAATTTCTAAGATTATAAATGATCATGCCGGTTTTAATTCGTGTTTTGAGTATTCGTAATTATTGATTCATATGTGTTATATGACAGGGTTACGAAAATCATCTGCCCCTTTTAAAAATAGTAATTCTCAAATTTAGATAAAAATTTACCAACTGCGACTTTGAATTGTATTTTTCTTGTAATTTAGTCACTTTTTGTCTTACACAATGTATTGTTATGTCAAAACAGGTGACGGGTCTTAGGAAAAGGGCGGGAAGATCATTGACGTATTAAATTTCTAATGAAAATCGTCAGAAAACTTTTTTGTAGAGATTGATGACGTATTTTTGAATTAATTTATTTGAATACATTTATGAGCCGCGCATCGTACTTTTCCTGAAACTTAAAGTTTGTTAAGATTTGATAAAAATTAAAATAATATAGGAAATAAGTATAGGATAACAGTATTTCGTGACATTTAGTTTATCTTCTTTTATGTAGGAGAAAACTATTTTTTGACATTTGGGTGTAAAGTCAATTGAAGGTCAATTTTCCTTCACTTAAATCCTTCATTTTGGCATGCACACCAGCCAAAATGAAGGATAAGGGGAGGGAATTATTTCTAAGCTTGACATTGCATTGAACTTAAAAATCAGAGAAATGAAATGTAAATAAGAAATTTTATGTTCAAAGTCTTGCATGCTTAAAAAATTAATAAAAAGGATAGAAACGCAATTAATTATTTCTCTGAATCGAAGAGCTTCAAAAAAAGAAGAAAAAAGGTAAAACTTTCAACCGTAATTACGATTCGAAAATCTTCCTCCAATCTTTCAAAGTGCTTGAAAAAGTCCATTCTTTTCGGAAATTTTATTTAAAATAGATCCTTAAAATAACAAAGACTGCTTTTTGATTAAATCTCAAGTTTTTTATCTATTCTTAACGAAACATTCAGCGATTTTATTCAATTAAAATTATCTTCCGAAGAACTGTAGAAAAGTAAAATAAAAGGCGTTTTCTCTTTATTCGAGATTTTCTAGATATTTCTGGAGAGGATACTTAAGGCTTTTCAGACTTCTGGTCTTTCTTTGCTATTTAACTAAATAGACTAAAAATGAAATAATAACGTGTTGTGAGAAAGAAGGGTGATGTTTTCAATCTTATATTGAAATGCAGTTGCTGTAAGATCTGTAAAGGATTCTTCAACGTGAATAGTTGGTTTTGTCATATAGCTTACATATTATTTCTCTAGCTTGATTTTCTATAGTTCCGTGATATCTTTCTTGTTCTTTTATCAAATTTCATAATTTACCCCTCATTTCAAAGCTTATCGTGCCGGCTGAGGACGAAAAATAGACCCACGGTCTAAAAATGTACCACTTCTCTTAAATTCGAGATTTAATATCATCTAGGATGAGGTCTTTTAATGGATGACAAATTGGTGTTGTGTATGTTGACGCCATCTGTTATCAAGTAAACAAAAAGAAACTACCGTATTTATGCGAATCTAATGCGCATCGTTTTTATCCAAATGTAGTATTCAAAATAGGGGTGCGCATTAGATTCGATGGCGCATTAGATTCGCACAAATAACTGGTGACATGCAAAACTGGTCAGCAGTTCGCCGATGACGTCAACCAAATTTATTCGCCGACAAACATTTTTTTTATTATTTAAAGCTTTAAAATGGTGATGCGCATTAGATTCGATGGCGCATTAGATTCGCACAAATACGGTATTATGTTTTTATTGTGTAGAAAATTGGACAGTGTTAGCTGCGTCTCTGTGTTAAAGTTATGCAATCGTTAGGCTCTACACAATCATTTACATTAGGAATGTGTAAAGCCTAACCTACCAACAGTAACATTATTTTAAGTAATGGAACTGTTTCGTTATTGTATTTTAATGTTATGTAGATTAAAAATAAAAATATTTATCATTATTGTTGTGTGAATATTTTATATTATTGTGTATTATTTTGAATATCTAAATGCCAAATTCTGCACGGATCGACTAGTAGCTTATTATTTAGCTTATCTTCATGAGTATTTCTGCCTACTCTTAGTACCATACATTAGGGATGTAACGAATGTTCGGCCACTATTCGGTGTTCGGCCTATTCGGTTTTTTTTCAATAGTTTTAAATGAACTCCTAAGAGTAAAATAATTGATATGATTTTTAAAAATATTTTTGTAGTTGTAAGAGGAAGAAACGCGTTTCTTAGTTTTTTTTTTTTTTTTTGTTTGAACAGTGAAAAGCTTAAAATTAATTAAATTGTTACCAAAGAAGAAACTTAATTTTTTGATCTTCGAAATTTACGTTACTTTATTTGAATTTAGTACTTTTTTATTGTTCTACATTATTTGGGAATTTTTAAAGAAAAAAAATTCTTATTAAACTTTGTTTCTATTTTTCTTAGAAATAAGAAACGAAGTTTAATACTACACAACATTAGATTTGAAACGCAAGCCTGTCGAATCGAGCTACTATTGTCTTTAAAAAAATCATAGTAAAAAAGGTATCAAATTGTAAATTTCTACCAATGGGTTTTCGTAGCTTTACCTGACATGAAAGGGGGTGAAGTGGGAGGATGAAGGAGGAAAGGAAATGATATCGAGTGTCCAAATTCCCAGAATTTTTTGAAATCAGAACAATAATATTACTTTCAAGATGTTCTCATTACTTCTTTCACGATATTTTCAGTGCTAGGAATGGTTACCATTTTCTTTTTCTTTTCGCTTCGGAATAAAATTGCATTCTTTTCTTTTTTGGCACAAAAAAAAATATTTCTTGACAGTTTACTTTTAAAGTAACACAATTTATCGTTGGATTTAAAATTACTTCAAAACTATTGCTTTTTTCCAAAATGTAAACATTTTCGTTTCTTCCCCCTCCCCCTCCCCCCTAGTAATGCGAATAATTAAAAGTTCTTAGTTTTACAAACGTTACCGTTACTTAATTTGGATCCCATTTAGAATACAAGAGGAAAGGAGCGAGTTAGCTTACGAGTAGTACAAAGAAACTTAACACATGGAATACAATTAAAAGTCTTATATATCTATATACAGTTGAACTTTCTTAATACGAACTCGGTTAATACGAAATCACGACTGAAACGAACATTTTGTTCCTTAGCTTGGTTTACTATTTAATTACACTAAATATCTCATGCGTTTTACGAAGGCTGAAATACAAATTTCGGCTAAGATGAACAAAATTTCTGAAATTTTCTCGAAAAATTGTCTCGATTGCATATAACTAATTTTTTTAATAGAAATTGTTGATTTTTTTGAGTCATTGTAAACTACCAAGTACGTATTTTGAATCATACATTAAAAAATCCTTCTGGGAAGAGTATAAAGCTCATGCACGTGTTGGCTTTCGGACAGGTCAGTCTGCTCGGGGATCAACCCTCAATCTTCAAATCATTCTTCTTCGAAAGGGTTTTTCAGCAGATATCATTGAAACAGGTTCGCAGAATGAAAATGACCGCCCCGTCTCCCTATTTTAGGCCTCTTTTCTAGAATATCGATAAGATTTTCCCAAAATTGCTAATTTTTTAAAGGTAAGTTCACTTCTTCTCAATGTACTAGTAAGATTTAAAAAAAACAAGTGTATATTAGTAAAAATAAATCATTTGTTTTCACTATTTATTTTACTTTTTATTATAAATAGTAGTAATTATTTTTAAAATACAAACATGCATTTCTAATCCTTTTTTTTTTACAAAATTTTTCTCATTCACGGTTGTTACGAATAACGGCTAATACGAACAAATTCGCGAATTTTTGGCATTTCGCATTAAGCGAGTTCAACTGTATATATATAAGTATAAATTTAAATGGAAAAACTCACGTGATGAAATGAAAGTGAGCGTTCTGTTTTTTATAATAGGAATCATTCATAAATGATGTCACGCTTCGAAGGGGACAGGGGATTCGTGAAATCGTGACAAAGTGTGACAAGGGGAGGGGAGGGGGTAGCAAGAAGTGTGACATCATGCATTATGCAACATAGCGTGACGCGTGATAAAGGGGGGGGGGGGGTCCGCTGAAGTGTGACATATTGTGAGAAAGGCGGGAGGGGAGCCAAATACATGGGGAAAAAAGCGTGACGTCATTTATGAACGGCCCCTAATGTGACCAGAAGTCAAATTTTGCCAGAAACTCTGTTTTAACTTTTTTTTCAAGTATGAAATATTTTGCTTATCTCAAGGTACAAACAAAAGCACAGATTTTTTTTTCATCAAATAAATTGGAAAATTATCATGAATTGAAAAAAATGCGCGGAAGAGCGATTGGTTTAAACTTTAGAAACAGGTTCTCTAAAATTTTCCGTAATTTTTCTTCAGAATCTCACAAGAATGACACACCTATTTCTTTTGACTACCAGTTATCCACACAACAAGTATAAGTATGTATAAGTACAAAACTTGCGTATCTACGTATGTTCCTTAATAAAATTTACGAATTCAAGTACTAGATCTCTCTGGAAATTTTCCAGTGGGATTAGAACAGCGGAATGTGCTATGATTGAGGTAGGAAAACGGATATGACTGACGCAGATTGTTGGGGAGTTCTGTGTACGAAGCGGTTACATTGACATAATACAGTAAAACCCGTGTGTTGGGAGACATGTTTGGCACCCGCGGTATGGTGAAACTGTATCGCAGAACTATATTCACGAAATATTGTCGCTCTTCTTGCACTATTAACTTTATCAATTATACTTGTAACTTCTCGGCGATTGTATAATTGTTTCTTTTCTTGTTTGCTGCCATTTTATTAGCTGCAATTACTGTACAAGGAGCACATTTCTTAACCGAGCAGTTAGTCTATCGAGTGATAGATTATTCAGATTAAAGTTTTCTGCCCTTTGAGGTCTCCTAAGCTAAAACCATATCAACCGCAACGAAACCAATTGTCTTCTGAGAAAAGAGGCGGGGGAATAATAATTTTGTTAAATTATCAACACGGGATTATGAAGGGGGAGATATTCTAAGAAAGAAACAGATTTGTGTGGAAATGGATGAAAGCACTTTTCAAAGAAACAATGTTTTAAGCCTTTATACACTCACTCGGACTAGAGAACATGTTTATATTTCAAGAATATGAAAGAATTTGGAATACAAGAATAGATAACGCTATAAAAGACGTTAACAGGCATGATCAAATTTTGGGAAAGAGGAGGGAGTTAAGCATAGTTCTAAACAGATTTTCTGACAGTTTGAGCTCTGCCCCTGTCAAGAGAAAGGAACCAGAGCGGTTGCACTCGATTTGAAATTCAAGTTCTAGTGTCCTCGGTTGCAAGATGGAAAAAGGGGTGAACGAGGTGTACACAGGCCTCACAACAGTGTTTTATATGTGTTACTGTGTTGGGGGGGGGGGGGGCAGAAAGAGCTCTTTGACTGGAACTCTTGTTAACTATTCTCAAGAGACTTTGTTGGCTTGGTTTCTTTACAATGGTGAATAAAGCAATAACCTTTAAATGGCAAAATGACGTGTGGTTTAAGCGTCGGGGGACGTCATAGCCACCGCGTTCTATCCGATTCCGCGGTATACTGAGGCGCGGTATAGCGGGGTTTTACTGTACTTAATTGCTAAAATGTGAGTTTACTTAAATACGATACACATGCTTTGTTCTTTTTTGAACTCCTCTAATCCGGAAACAAGACTACAATCTACTCCAGTTGATAATAATTTCAGGGTAAAATAATGTGTTGACACTAACCCCTTGAAGCATGAGGTTTTTTTTCCGGAAAAACTGGTAAAAATTGATCGAGATTTTTTTTGGACAGAAAATCAGTATATAGGTATGGTATGAATTGTTTTTGGCAATTTCAGTTGTAGGGGGGGGGACCAGGGAGCGGGGGGGGGGGTGAAAGTTATATAAAATATTATACAAAGTGCAAACGGATATCAGATGGGCATTATAAATACAATAACGCGAGGTACAAGATCGCCCGTGTGAGACACGGGCATGTGCAAATTTGCAGTTAACTTTCGCCCGTGTCAGAGACGGGCAAATGGTTTAAGTGGTTAAAAGCTATTGCCAGAAAAAAAAAAAAAAAAAGCGACGGCAGAAATTTTATATACGTGGCCACCTAGATAACAGACCAGGTTTTGGCGCTGGAAAAGATCGCAAAAATTGTTATGGACAATTTTTTTCTACTTTTATTTTAATACGATTTTTAAAGTAAAGTCAAAGCAAGAGTCCAGGCTGTGCCATTAACTTTTCAGATGTTATGTTTAATTTGAAACTTGTAACAATCAACAAAAAATAAAAGCTTCTTAATAAATATTCTATATAAAAAAATATATTTTTACCAAAGTGAATATTCAACAAACAAATTAACTTAATTTTAAAAAATGGAATGTATTTTATACTTCTCAGGAGCAAAGAGAGGGGGCGGGTTAACCCGTCTCACAAATTTATTTAATTTAAGCAATATTTCTAATCCTAGTAGGGTAATGCAGACCATATTGCTAATCCTATTAACGGATGTAAGTTTGAATCCCCACCCTCCCCCATGAGAAATTTTTCTCTGTGAAACCACTACCAGTTGAAAATACAATGAGTGTTTTATGCTATTTATATATTTCTTTCTGTTAATAGCAGGTATTTCCAATTTTAAACAATTCTCTTGGATGCTCCTACAGGGTGCTGAAAAAAAACATTGCGGACTGTCGAAAACTTTCTTGGTGGTTTCACCTGCGTTGCTGCGTCTGTAAAATCGCGACAGAAAGAAATACTTTCAAATATTATTGCAAGAAAATGATAATAAAAAGGTTAAAATTAAATTAAAAGATGTAGAATTTATCAACGTCGAGTAAGATTTTTCTATAGAAAAAAAAACTCGTTTACGATATATTTTCAAACATTATCAGTCCGTGGAACAAAAAAGGTCGACACTAAAATATGTTTTTAATTCCTTTATCCGGAAATTCTAACTAGGACAATGAACTCTAGTTTTTAATAAAACAAAGAAAGCTCATAGTGTTAATTAGTATTGTTACCACGAAAATTGCCTACTATGTCGTGTTCTTAGAATCAAATGTAAAATTGAAGAATTTTTCTCGCCATCTTGAAGTTTTTGTGACGTTTACAAAGGGTGTAGTTTGCTCAAAGCTAAGCCCAAAAATTAGAATTCAAGAAATGATATCCCCCCCCTGGCTTTTAATACTATTATTATTATTATTATTAAAAATGGCGTTATGTCAGGAGGTCCATTGAAATAATTACGATTAATTTACTCAAACAATAACATCAATTCAGAATAAAAAGATTTTTATTCTTTTTATTCTGAATTTGTGCTTTTTTACGTTGTTTTATCTTTGTACTTACATTTTAGCACAAAGTATTTTGATCATTTGTCTTATAATAACATCAATATTTCGTTCTTAAAATAACTACTCGGGTGATTGAGTAAATAGCAAATAAACTATCATTGAATATATCAAATCTTAGATCGATAGCTAGCTACAAACTTTGTATCTATAAATTTAATTGTTTGTTATTTTGTGTTACTAATACGTAATAGAAATTTTAATGTAAAATTGTTGTAAAGATTTTTAAATAAGTATATTTTTTTCCAAAAAATAAATTTGCAAAAAAAGTTGACATCGCCGCATTAAAAAGCACATGCACGTATCTAAAAGGTATATTTTTTTAAACTGAACTATCCGGAAATTGTAAAACAATATTCTTTAGTTTCTAATAAAATAAACGGAAGAAAATGTATAATTTAACTACAAAATCCGGTCAGAGATTAAATACACACATGATATGGACATAAACAATATTTGCCGCCGTCGCAATCTGGTACACATTAAAGCAACAGGTCTGATTTTGTGGTAATAACAACTAAATAATCACGTTTTCTCGTTATTTTAAGGTTCTTAACATCTAACAGCTTCAATTCTACCGTGGAGTAGTAACGTCGCATCTTTGATTTGTCTGGGGATAGCGAATTTCCCTACGGTCATAAAAATACGCTAATTACTAAGGGTCAGGTGTCGTTGCGTTCACTCCTGGGAATTCTGAGAACAGGACGCTGCTGTGCGCAAGAGTTTTCTCGTCGTGAACTGCTTGCAGATAAATAAATGATTCATTCGAAATGTTTCGGTTTTAGTAGGGCAAAGTAGATCGAGAAGAGAAAACGCGCGTGGATTCGTGTACTCAAGTAAAAGTTGTTTATCTAAAATTCCTAATTTTAAATGAATTTTTAATATTATCCTGATTCAATTCTAATCGGTAAACAGTGCAGTGCAACGCTGTTTAGTAGGGCAAAGTAGATTGAAGAAAAAAAAAAGTGCGTGCTCTCATGTAGTCGTGTAAAAGTTTTATCTGAAATTCTCATTTTAAATGAGCTTTTAATATTATACTGATTCAACTCTAATCGATGAACAGCACAGTGCAACGCTATTGGTCTGTAAGAAAAACACAGCAACGGGAATTAGGTCAAATGCAAACTGACAATACGAGAATTTAAATCCGCCACTGGGTTGATTATAATGTCCTTCAATATTGAACCAGGTTAAGAAAAACACAGCAACGGGAATTAGGTCAAATGCAAACTGACAATACGAGAATTTAAATCCGCCACTGGGTTGATTATAATGTCCTTCAATATTGAACCAGGTTAAAGTTCCGGAAAGCAGATTAATTTTTATTGTTTATTCAATTTTGAAACGATGCATGAATTGCAGTGGAAACTTGTTAATTCGAATTTGGCTAATTCGAACTTTCGCCAAGCAGTTTTGTATTGTTAAAAGTTTTCGTTGACATTCAATGCTTCATAGCTCTTTTCTACTATCTAAAAAACCCTCACACACCCAAAGCCATACAAATCAGGTCAATGTTTGCCAAACCGAGACCAGAAAAATGTAATCAGATAATTCGAAAAACTTAAAAAGGATACGAAAAAAAAATACAATTATCGTAAAATATGATTTAGTGTGAATTTTTCATATTAATTACGATACCTCATTAATTATGCATTCAATTACATAGATCCACCGCACAACGATAATTTTTTCCTAGAGGGGAGCGGGTGTGTTTGGAGTCCTTCTTTAAGTGCATATACATACAATTTAAGGACTCCAGTGCTTATTATATGTATTACAATACTTATAGTTTCGTCTAGGAGAACATGCATATTTCTCTGTAAATTTCTAGTTTATACATATCGCTTATAGAAATGAACAGTGTCATATCTGCAAAAAATCGTTTTTTTGGTTTTTACATCAAATGTTTCAGATTTTTGCACTCTTTATATTGGGAATACTGTTGTAAGTAAATGTTCAAAAATGAAGGCTCGAGAACACTAGTGTCATTACGCGTTTTGGTTGGAACCGCCAATTCTCACATGTCAACACCGCCTTATTGCAGAGTAATTCGGTTGGTTATAGAATTTCAATGGGATAGCATCGCAAATTTTGCAGGTACAATGTTTTATCAGCTTTAATTTCAAAATCCATGTAGTTTATATACTCATAACACATGGGACTACTGACGTAACATCCGATACGACAGTATTCATTTCCATTTTTCCTTTTTTGACGTCCTTCATTAAGATGAATACCTCGAGTTGGTAGATACGGCAGTTTCCCTTTCTGATTTATTATTAGCTTTCAGCAGTTTTGTCGAATAAACTTATGGTTGATTGGTGCATAAGGCAGTATTCATTTCAATGTTTTTATTTATTTGGTTGCTTTGCTAATGGTGCTGCAGCACAACTATCACAATAATGTGCATTTCATAAAAAATAATTAGAATTGCGTTCCTATTTCAAGTTCTAAATTGTAAGAAATACGTTCCTATTTCCTAAGTAAATAAACTTTCATATTTTTATATTTTGTTTTACTTTTTTAAAAAATACTCTTTAGCTTGCTTTTTTTCAGATAACTTATATAGTACGAAGGCCTAATTAAAGCTTATATTAATCAAATAATACAAACATGTTCAAAGTGGAAAAGTGTAAATAAAAAAATAATAAAAATATTAATCGGAGACTAGTTTTTAATGAATTGGACAGTGTTGCCCCCATTTAGCTATAGGAACGAACAATACTTAGTCACTGTACTACTTTTAAAATAACTTAAAAACTGCATTTTATTGGTGCAATACAGTCATAACAGCATTTTTTAGTTATTTCTAACTTTTTGACATTTTTCAACATCTATCATCTGATAAAAGCAAGAATAACTATTATCCGAACAAAATCGATTGTAATAATCATTAAAACTAATAAGAGAATTAAATAAAACAAATTGTAAAAAGTTTAAACTCCTCTCCTGAAAAATGTGCATTTTGCAGATATGACACTGTTCATTTTTATAGGCGATATGTGGAAGACAATAAACAATACGAAAGTTCTGCAGGTAAGTTAAATTTCACTGTTATGGGCTTTTAATTAGCATCAACACAGTAAAAAATTTCTTCCAGCTAAACATGCGTTTCCTTTTAAGTATCAAAAATTATATATAAAAGTTATTAAATTATTACACGGGAAGATTGTTCAATGCAGCATAAGTTAACAACGTAATATGTTGTACTTTCTTCAATTTTTGTGAACAAAGCACTAATATCTTGGAGATATTATTAGAAATAAGTTGTCGTTTGATGTATCATTCGTATTAGTTCTCCCATTTAATAATCGAATGTAGTTCTTATTTTGCTTTATTTTTCTTTCCCTCAAGGATCTTATTGAGTGCTGTGATGTGCTTACCACATCATTTCCTAACTCCTTATTTCTGGACATGTACTCAAACACTGAACATGAAAAAACTCGGATCAATACATCCTAAAAGAGAAATGGATTTGCGTCATTTAACGTTACAAAAATTTTATGGATTGTTTTTTAGCTACTTCATTTTTCCATGGGATGGTGCAGGAAATGTGATTTATTCATCGGAAAAAGTAATGTAGCATATTAAGAAACATAGTCGTGTTTGTCATGTTTATAAAGTGTATTATTCAAAAAATATATATATGCCCTTGACAACTTTAGAATTCATTTTGCTGTAGGTACGATAAATGTCACGCATTTCTGAACAAAACTGCAAGGCAATTTGAAACAAGAAGTTCCGTCTAGAACTATACGAGCCTACTTTCCCGTATACACCGAATTCAAATTTATAATCTAGCTATCTCTCTCTCTCTGTCTTTCTCGTTTAGCTTTAGTACTTAATTGCTTCAAATATACCTTTTTCAACGGTTAATACATATTCATTCAATCATTATTTATTAAGTCATTCATGTATTTATTCACTCATTTATTCATTCATTCTTTTGCTTATTCATTTAATCATTTATTAATTTAAAAATATTCTTGAAAATCCCGATCAAAAAATTTCATAGGAAAGTAGGCTCGTTAGTTTTGGATGAACTTTCTATTTGTACATGTACGTCGCAAGAGCTTTCTGATAAAGTTTGTTCCAAGCAAATCGGTCCGTTAGATCAGAAATTATATAGGATTGAAATATCCCCGTAGGCGGTATGTTTTTTTTTTTTTTGAACTGTTCAAAAATGAACAAAAATTGTTCAAATCAATATTTCACGCCAAGAACTTCTTCCAGTGAGCTTGTTCATGGGAACTTATATCTTGTACCCAGAGTTTACATCATTTGCGTCATTTATACCCATAGGCGCTAATGTTAAAATTTTTTGAACTGTTCAAAATTGAACAAAAAATTGTTCAAATCAAAAAGTAAAATATGGAAATCAGATGTCCTTGCCAAGATCTTTCGAATGCAAAAAGAATTTTTCCAATCGGACAATTCGTTCAAAAGTTATTAGGGGGGGGGACAGACCGACAGACAGACAGACAGACAGACCGACACACTTTTTCCCCATCTCAAAACCCTACTTTCAAATTTTTTATTTTTCAATCTTTATTTAATTACTTAACTTATTTTTGACTTTTCTTGATTTCTAACGATATTTTCACGATACATTAAGCCTTCTTTCATGTTTTATTATTTTTTTTTACTTTTACGGGAAAGTAGGCTAAAAATCATCGTTTTAAAAATTCATCTCAAGTTTGTGTTTTTAGGTATTGTAGCTTTTTGAGCACTGGACTCGTAACTGCTTTTGACCTTGCAATTTTTTCCTTAAATTTTTCTTTTCTGAATACACTTTGAAATTTTCAGTGTATATTTCCCCTTTTGCACTCTGACTTTCTCAACCACAAGCTGATGCTTTTTTACTTTATTTACTTTTAAATTTCTGTATTTTTTTTGTGAAAATCTGCGCTTTCATATGGTGGGGTGAGAACATAAACTAGGTAACTGAATTTCACAAAATATAAGTTACTGCGAAGAAAAATTCCATTAGGTTATGTCCACAACATTCTTCAACTAGGTAACTGCTGCACACAATTCACATGTGTTATTTATAACTTTCAAAATTAGATAAGTGAATGATCAGAAAAAAAATATCCATTCTATAACTAGGCAAATTCGCTCATCTAGTTGCAGTATTTTTTTCGAAAGAAGACCTAAATACGTCTAATTAACTAAATTTAGAAATGGTATCAATATAGCATTTATTCAAATTTTCTTATTCTCCAAGAATAACGAAAAAACATTCATTTGAGTTTTCCACAAAACAATTGAATTGTAGTTACCTAGTTGTGATGCTCACCCCACAATATGTTGTAGTTAACAATCCAGCAGGCGCGCGTATCTCAGTGATACACTAGTGAGTAATTTCGTTTTGCAGCATTACGCTAAGTAACGTTAAGAACTTCTGACTTTAGTACGCTTCTTCTTTAATAGGCGTCTGCTTCTTTTTTTTTTTTTTTGCATTATCACTATTTCTAAATGTGTTTTATTAACATAAAACACATTTTTAGTACGCTAAATTTAACCTTCCAACGGGGGCGCGTACCTCTCAGATACGCGCGCCCGCTGGAAGGTTAATCAGGCATTCAAATTTCCTTTTAAAGTTGGTGACGTTACGCGCTTTACTAAACTCAGAAATATTCACTGTGTAGCTATGCCGCTGCTACATTTTTTTTCTTTCTTTCTAATGGGGGCTGCGTATGGTCGCTAACCTTTGCAGACCTAGTGCGTACCCCGGTAATCGGGATCCATTTTTTCAAGTAGCACCGCTGTCGGTGGATGCCATTGCCACTGATAATTTGGACGCTCACTTACCCCTAGAATGCGGCATCTGAGCTCTCATTTGATGCGAACTGCACTAGGTATTTAATTTAGCCGAGAGTATCCAAGCCAAACGGATACTCAAGGGATCTTTAACATGCCGCATAATCATGCGACATGGGCGCAGACGATTTTCTGCAGCTTGAAAATCCACCAACTTGGGCCAGGTTTGAACCTGCGATCTTAATGCCACTGCTATATTCTTCTGCAATAAATACCGGTATTTTTATTTTACGTTTGCACCTTATTGCATTACTCTGTAAAGTTTTGGATGCGCGAGTCTGCGCTCTACACCAAGCTTTCAAATTTATGTTATACAAGCTGGATCGCGGTTGTTGTTGTTGTCGTGTCCTCGCACGTGGCGAGGAAGAATGGGTAAGCTGCTCCTGAGTCGAACGAGGCCCTTATAGGCAGGAGTCCTATTTCCGCCCCTTTGAAAAGTCTCTTAATTTTTTGAACCAGCTCCCAGATGAGAGACCGTCACCTGGGATTGGCACCCCCAGAGGTATCGTTTCACTTGGAGGACATTGGAGCCACGACCTATTTAACTTTTCCCAGCTCCCCTTAGCGTACACGGCGCTACAGGAACCAGCCACGAGAGGTTGTCACCCTCCCAAACACTGATCTCAGTAGATGTTGCTTCACTTTCGGTGTTCTGCGGGAACCGAGCTTCTACCGAGTCCACTGCGGGAGCGCGATAAATTTGCTTTTTTAGAATTCAGGCTCGGACGGGAGGTTTGTATTCATCTGCTGTTCAGTTGCCATAATGCAGTGGATACGTAAGGAGCACGCATTTTGTGTTGAAGGGTATTTCTCGAATTCCCACTTGATCATTGCAATGCAGCGTGCTTACCCAACACCCCCTGGAGAAGAGTTCAGGCGGTGTTGGCTTCCCGGACTTACCAGCTCTCTGGAAGTCCTGCGGAAGAATAGTGCGGCTGAAATTGCAAGAATACTAGAAGACATGCTTGAAAGAGTGCATGAGAGATTCAGTAAACGTCTGCAACAGTGTAGATTGTGAAGGTAAACATTTGACAGATACACTGTTTAAAGCCATGTAATTAGAAACTTCATTATTGTCCAATATGATTAAAAAAATGGTAAGTTTCTAAGTGGGCATTATTTTGTTTTATTTCATTCCCAAATCAGCAACTTTCTGTGCTCCACCTTGTACATTTCATTGCCTGAAAAAAATAGTGACACAACTCAAAAAAAGCAACTTTTTAAACTGTTGCGATATGTAATTTATTGTTGTTTCATTCATAACAATTCCTACTTATTGTAATGTCCCTTACACAACACAAAATGGATCTCTATTGCTCTATAAGGAACTAGATCACTTAGGACCTAATCATTGTTGTGCCTTTTTTCAATAAAATTGTCATACTACCCACGCAGCAGTCGAAACACAACACGAGTTATGCCTCTGTTCAACAAAAAAAAAAGGCGTTTTATTTTCATTCTGAAAAGACACTTATGCTATCTACGATTTGGTTCTTTATTCCATATAAAAGAACCATTTTTTAAAAAGTATTATCAGTTAAAAATCTCATTTTCGGTATTTTTTGAGTTTTGTCACTATTCTTTTCAAGCGACGATTTGTCCCTTAACAATAGATTTTTTAACTAATTGTTCATGCAACAAAATTAAACTATTTAACAAATTCTTAAAATTATTAAACCAACGAAATGCAGCATTAGTAACTGAAATGTTTTCTCAAAAAATTATTCCAAGGACTTTCGTTCAACATAGAGAGAATTGATAAACTTATAAGTTGCATTGACGAAATTTATTGACTTAGGCTTTCAAATTTGCTCAAACTTTATGAAAAATTAATTAAACAAAATTTAAATCCACAGCAAGCGTTACTCCGTGTATTCCTTTCATGCACAACTATTTGTAAATTAAATATTTTGAAATTTTAGATTAATACATTTATTAAAATTACCACATTTCCTTTCATCCATTACCCAAGAAAGATGCGTAAATTATGCATAGCAGGTGATGTACGTATAAATGCTGGATTGAGTGCTACTCTATTATTGTTCTTTTCGCATTCCATTTTTTTTTCTTTTATTGCACGAATTTTAGACGAAAACAAAGCATTGAATTTTTGAAGCTCAAAATTTTCAGTTTCTCTAATGAATAAACTAATAAAAGTGAAAAATAAAAAAATTAACAAAATAAAAAAAATTTACATTTTAGTTGTAATGCTCTTATTCGAGTTCACTCACCTGATTTATTCTTAATTTAAAATATGGTTCATAAGTACATTTTACGATATAAATATTTATTTACCATCATTTAGCTAAGTATCTTCCTATTTTAGATTAAAAGCAAAGAAATATTTTAATCAATTAAAAAATTCTTTAACAAAAAACCCTTTTGTGCGAAAAAAAAAAAAAAAAAACCAAAAACTTGAAACAGAAATTGCAGACACGCGTTTAAGATGTACAAGAAATTCCTTTCACAACGCAAAAACGTAGGAGATCATTTTTTTGCAAATTTTGTTGTAATTCTGAGCATAAAATGTTTTTTTATTTTATTTTTATTTAAAAAGGGATTGCGTACAAATTAAGGTGTTCGCAAGAAACTTATAATTAATGAAAAATAAAGAGGAAACTTCTCTTTTCAGGCTCCTATATTGTATAATATTGCAGCTGAATTCGCATCAAAGAAGTATGTTTTTCTTGTTAGATTAAAAACTCTTTTTAACAAAAATTTTGCATTCCAATTATTTATTTATCACTTAATCACATTGAATAGTATGTGTGACTATTTTAATTTCTTTTGATTTCTATGCTTTTTATATGTTGCATATTCTTACATTATATTCAAATTAAATGTTTCACATTTTTTAATGCCCATTTTACTAAATTTTCAGTTCGGGTCTATATGACTCGGCGTGACGACTTGTGTGATATCTTGATAGGTGACAGCTCAAGGGTTAAAAACGTCTTTCACCTTCCTTCCTTGCAAATATTATATTTTTTTCTTCATAAAGTAATGGTTAAAAAAGAAAAAAAAAAACAGTTTAAACTTTTTCGGCTATATAGCTTAGTTTTCGATAGCCATTAGTTCTACGTTTAAATAATGCTTTTATTAGACCCTAGAGCATAAAGACCAGTAATTAAAGCACCCGTTTAGAGAGCAATAAAAATTGATTAACCCTTAAAGACATTACTTCCTTTTGATGTTTTAAAAAAAGTATGAATTAATTCACCATTACAGAAATTTTTTGTTGCGAAAGTAACATTAAGTCATTTTTACAGCCTTGCAATACAAATGAGATTTTTGACCTGGAAAATGAAAAAAACTTCAATAAAAAGAGGTTATTCTTTATTCGCACATCAAATTCCTCCCTTCATTGCTTCCTGAATCTCCTTAGTTCCGTGGTTTCTAAATTTTTACGATACTGCATTTCACGTTAAAAAATATTATAGCTCCCGTAATTTTAATAGCATCTCTAGTAAATAAAAAACACGTTTCTTGAATTGTGAACTTTATTATGTGTGGAACTGTTCAAAGGTTGATTTGTATCAGGTTATGTTATAAGACGTTTTGAGATAAATATGAAAAAAAATATTGCTGGTATTGAGAGGAGCCACATAAATTATTTCTCAGAATTTCAAATTGATATATCAATAGGGTTTTTTTTATTATGAGTCAGATTTTTCATTCCTTTTTAGTCGACCTGCGACTCAATATGAAGAAAACTGTTTTATTATCTTCAAAAGCATTTTTTATCCAATTTGGGAACTTTTTAAATGTTTTGGGTATTATAAACACCAACAAAAAATACATGTTTAAAATAGGATATACATGAAAGAGGAAATAAAAAAAAATGCACGTCATTTATAGCACAAATGAGCATTAAGAGGATTTTTTTCTGTTAAAACACTGCTCTCTTATCTTTAGTGATCTAAATATTACTCTTTATCGAAAAGAAGATTGCCTTTTTGAGGGAAGAACTATTTTAGATTAAAAAAGTAGGGTCAGCTTAGTCTATCGCCATGTTTCAAATTCAATAAATTAGAAAAAGTTTTTGAAAATAAATACATAATCTTTCTCTCTCTATATATATAAGTATACATATACAATTAAAAATAGATTGAATTAAAAGCGTTTACGCTTTTTCCCCTTCGTACTGATGCAGTAATTTTTGGTCACCTGGCAGATTGAAAACTTGAATTTAGTAAAAATACGTTAAATTCATTTTATGCTTGAAACACATTGTTCCATATAGAAAAGTCAACCAATATAAATACTAAATAGAAATCTTTTCTTTTTCTTTTAAAGGAACGAAGTAACAAATTATTGTTTAATAACAGTTTATGTTATTTCTTTTGGATAAGAACAGCATGGCCAGTTTTCACTTAGTCCTACTCCAGAACTATAGACACTGGAGTTGGAAATGTCTTTTCTTTCCAAAGGGAAGGCAATATTTTAAGCAAGACTTAGAATAAGAAAGCGGTTAGTGATTTTAACACGACTGATAAAAGAAAAAAAATAATACGGGAAACATTACCAACAGTAATTTTAAAATCTATATAATAATAAATCGTCTAGTAAAAAAAAATCCTTAAAAGTACATTTTTTTATCGTCATTTCACAATTTTTAAATGTAACATGAAAACGTATGCTTAGATATTCTTGCGTCAAAGCCACCTATTTGTGTATTTATGTTTGTAAACGGGGAAATTTATAAATTAAAAGAACAAATTATGAAACTACAATAATTAATCTCAACATGTAATGAAATAAAATGAAATCAAACATCATTTATGAGAATGTATTTCCTAGAATCATTAGTTTTTACTAATAATGAAAATACAGTTCCTAGAATTATTAGTTTCAAATAATAACGAAAATGCAGTTCCTAGAGTTATTGTTTCAAGTAATAACAAAAATTTGTATTAGTTTCAAATGATAAAGAAACATTTCATTTGTTGAAACATTTCCTTAGAGGAAAAAAGATCAATATTAGTCTAACTCATAAATTAAATAAATATTCCTTTTATTAATTTTAGTCTCATCGCCATAGTATACGCCACAGGTGTTTCTGTGTATAGTAATAAAATAAGCAATTTCATTTCACCGATGTTTGAATAAATATTGACAATAACTTTTATTCAACAACAACAACTCAAATCTCAGCTGTCCAAAAAAAAAAAAAGATTATTTAATATGCAATAATTCTACCGGCAAATAAAGTATTGAATAACTATTTAGATCAAAGATGTAATTAGATTTAATTTTGCGTTAATATGAAATGCATTTTGAATATGGTCGTATTAAATCGGAAAAAACTTTTTTTTTAACTTGAATTTTTTTTTAACATAGAATCTGTAGTACTTTCGATTTAGATGCATTACGTGGGAGTCTCCTGAAAAACATAGTACAGAAATGGTTTTCCCTCTTCTAATTATTGTTCTAGAGCATTAAAAAAAATTCTTTTTATATTCATTTTCCCAGTATGTCTATTTTATACAGAACTAGCGGTGCCCGCACGGCGTTGCCCGGGCTGAATTTTAAAGACGTCGCCTGCGGTGCTGTCCTTGCTAAGAGTATTAAAAAAATCGCCTGCGGCATAAAGCCTGCATTGTTTGAAAAACACCGTGTGTCTATTTGTCAAAAAAAAAAAAAAAAAAACACATTAGACATTGTCAATGCTTGAAAAAGTAATATAACATGTAGAAGGATCAATTAAGAAAACTTGAGAACAATTCGATCAGTAGGGTCAGATTTGTCACCAGAGGGTAATTAAAACTGCCAAATTGTAGCACGGCGTTATTTCTTGCGTTACTTTTCATCTGGAATGAGTCTTAGTCTTGGCTATGATCTTAGATTGATTGCAAGAATGAAATTGCAATATCATATTTATTTTATTTCCCAGCCATGGTGAACTGTTTTCTCGCTAACCGAAAAATAAGTTTTATAATGAAATGAAGCTTTGCTAGCGGTACCATAGAGATGAAATAGTAGGTGATAATATTTATAGTTAAATGATACTGTAAACCATACCTAAAAAACGTATGCACAATTTTGTTAGTATTCTTTATCGCCGGTTTATCACCAACGCCTAATTAAAAAAGTCAAATGAAAGCGTGTCGTCATTCGCCACGTTATTTGAAGTCTAGAATAAACTATACGTAAGTAAAATTTTCGAGGCGATATTTATTTAAATGCTATTGCTAAATCAAGGAAATCGTAAAATCGGGGAGACGGAACTTTTATCAAGTTCAATCTCGAATTTAAAAATTATTGCTAATTTGAGAAAAACTTTAAATTGAAAATATGCGTTATTATTGTTTTATCTTTATTAAACTGAACTATTCTGAAAAATAAGTTTCATATTGAAACCTAGCGGTACCCGCACGGGGCTGCTCGTGCTGAATTTTAACCGTGCCTAAAAAACGTAAGCACAATTTCATTAGTGTGTTCCGATTTATCGCCAATGACTAATTAAAAAGTCAAATTGTACCGTGTCATATTCACCACGTTATTTGAAATCTAGTATAAACCAAACGTATTCCCATTCTGGCGATATTTAAATGCTATTGTTAAATCAAGGAAATCATTAAATCGGGGAACCAATACTTTTATTAAGTTCAATCTCGAATTTAAAACCTATTGCTAATTTGAGAAAAACATTAAATCGAAGGTATGCTTTATTATTGTTTTTCCGTTGAAAACTAAACTGATGTCTCTCTATTTTGAAAAATAAGTTTTGTATTGAAATTAAGCTAACACTATTACCCGGAGTTGTGGAAACTGCTAATTATTATTTTTGGACCAAGGTAAGCCTTAAGAAATCGCACTAAAAAGCTTACAACTGGCGTTCTTATTGACTTAGAAACTTAGAACAAATATCATCTTGTGCAGAAAAAGTAGCGCTTTCGATCGATATATTACATTAATATGTGCAAGGTTTTTTTCACTCCCATATTGGGAATTTATGTGGACAATTGATTAAAATTGAAATAAAAAAATAACTACCTGTAGGATTTTTTTTTCAAAAACCTTCACAGGAGTGTACTCAACAACTTCCCAAAGTTTCAAGGCGATCGGATGAATGGTGTAGTAATGCATAACACACAAACACACATACATTCATTTATATATATATAGATGATTTTATTGATTTTCTAATGGTAATTTTTAAGGAGAGATAGGAAGTGCAGATTCCAATTAAATAACTTAAATTTAGTACCACGGAAAAATGCATAGATATATTTTAAAAACTATATGCATTTTTCTGATGTTTTCTTGGGGAACTTTCCTGAAAAACATAGTGTAGAAATTCCCCCTTCTGCTTATTATTCTAGAGCATGAGTTTTGAACTATTGTTTTATTATTCTAGAACATGAGTTTTGTAAATTCATTTGCGCAGTATATCTATTTTATATTGAATATTTTTTTTATTTTCTAATGGTAATTTTTTAGGATAGATAGGAAGTGCAGATTGCAATAAAATAACGTAACAATTTATGGTACTACGAAAATGTATAGACATAGTTTAGAAACTAAGCAGTTGGTGACTTGAGGCACCTAGAACCAAAGGGATCAAAGTTAACGAACTGAAAATTAGTAGTTCACTAATGCAAATGAATAGACGAACACTATTCTACTGTCTGACAATAAGATAGTCTTGACAGCTGCTGCTATCCAGCGTGAGTTAGATATTTAGAAAAGCTTTGATGTCACATTTACTACTGTGTGACATCAAAGTTTTTGATATGACTTGGCTCTCATTTAATGCTTTTTTACATTTTTGTTGTTACTTATATCTTTTTCTCTGCATCAACTTAAAAGTAATATATGCTAACATCTGAAATCAATAATAATTCTTAAATAATGATCCATCTCTCTCTACCAGTACACACGAGCATGCGTACGTATACACGTACACACGTCTAGACAAAGCGAACCAGGGAAGAATAAAAATGCCTATCTCGGTGGCTCATACGTAACTACGCATAGTACGGTACGCACGCATGGCATGAGTATAAAACTAGTCAAATTTATTCGTGCGTGATTAAAATGAACTAATCTTTAAATAAAATACACAAACTATATTTATGCAGCACTTTTATCTTTTTAAAAATCATGTTGCCGCATAAAAGGTAGAAGCTAGCAGGGCGCCTTGGCTCGATCGGTTAAGCGCTGGTCTTCCGATCCAGCCGTCCCGGGTTCAATGCCGGGTCGAGTCCATTCTATCCAAAGCATGGAATTTATAGTTTCAAATATTATTTATTTAAGTTAGTGATTATTCTAGAACTTTCTTCTTTATGTAAATTAAATATTTCTAGAACATTCCTTATTTGTATAAGAGCTGAGTCCCACCAGTCGTGGGCCAGTTCTTAGACTTGAGCTGTGGCGAGTTGCTACAGGATAACAAACCTCATGGTTCGCTTAAGGTGAGCGGTAGTTATTGCTATCATCGTGACAATATGTAACTACGCATAGTACGGTACGCACGCATGGCATGAGTGGAAAACTAGTCAAAATTATTCGTGCCTGATTAAAATGAACTAAGCTTTAAATAAAATACACAAACTATATTTATGCAGCACTTTTATCTTTTTGAAAATCATTGTTAAAACATTTTACTATTTAGGGTTAACCTACATATTTAAAATTCTGCTCATTTCATTATAAAAAGCACATATTTAAAGCTATCTCTACAGCACATATTTTTTTTAAGCAATCGTATCAGTAAAACCGTGGGAGGTGGACTAAAACTAAGAATGCAGAAGTACAAAAAAAAGTAACCAATGCTTGCAATGAGCAACATAACCAGAATCAATTAGTTACTTATACATAAGTTAAAATTTATTCCACTTTAAAATTTTAAACACAATAGGCATCCCAAATATATACGATTCGGGAGAAACCCGCAATACAATGTTTTATGCGTACTGCGGGGAACCTTTTTTTCCAGCTAAGACTTATTCAAGACATGCAGATAGTTTTTGAACTATCTGCATTTTGCTTTATACCGTCAGTTTTGTAAAGAACGTGTATTTGACGTTTACAGAATCGCAATCCTGAAGAAATGTCCAAACAAATGTGCAAGATTTGAATGATTTCGGGAAAAGTTCTTTCAAAGACTTCGACCAGTCAGTAAAATGCTTTTTTTTCCACCTCGTGCATCTGTAGTTTGTTTTTTTAAGCAAAAATTGTCCAGAAATAAATAACCGCCATTTTGAATTTCATAAAATGTATAACGGAACACTTCTGGGAATGCCGTAAAATTTGAACTGTGTTTTTTACTGTAGTTGTGGCTTCGATTTTTTCCCTTTACGTATATCTAACAGATGTTCTGTTCGCAGCGTGAAACATTCCATTTAAACATTAATTTGTACGTAACAATTTTATCGAATATACAACTAAAAATGTACAATTTAATTACTGTCAGTTAAACTTGGATAGTTTTTTTTTTCATTTTGAGTTTTTTGTAGTGCTCGTGGCAAATGTATGATAAATACAGAACGAAAAAAACCATGTAATAAACTAAATGTAAACCGTATATTATGCAACATGAGACGCAACGGTCTATAAGGTGAATTCTTAGGTTTTTAGATTTATCATTAGGTTACAAAACCAGACAAGTAAGAAATAAATAAAGGATTTTTATTCGTTTATAAAACGAACTCAACCGTATGATCACAATAGACGGCAACTCGAACTTTCTTCTCTTTTCGTCGCACTTTTTAAAGACTTTTGATTTTAAATCAAGCACAGATATTTTTAATATAAGTTTTGAGTATAAGATATGTCTAAATTTTGGGGGAAATTTCTGGAAATGAAGTATTTTAATAAACTGTACAGTACTCAACAATTTCACTTTCCTAATGCTTTGGAAAGAATGTTAAAAAGAAACTTTTTTCAAAATAATTACGATGAAATTCTACTGCCTAAAAATATTTTTTTTAAAAAAAAAAAAAAAAAAAAAAAAAAAAAAAAAAAAAAAAAAAAAAAAAAAAAAAAAAAAAAAAAAAAAAAAAAAAAAAAAAAAAAAAAAAAAAAAAAAAAAAAAAAAAAAAAAAAAAAAAAAAAAAAAAAAAAAAAAAAAAAAAAAAAAAAAAAAAAAAAAAAAAAAAAAAAAAAAAAAAAAAAAAAAAAAAAAAAAAAAAAAAAAAAAAAAAAAAAAAAAAAAAAAAAAAAAAAAAAAAAAAAAAAAAAAAAAAAAAAAAAAAAAAAAAAAAAAAAAAAAAAAAAAAAAAAAAAAAAAAAAAAAAAAAAAAAAAAAAAAAAAAAAAAAAAAAAAAAAAAAAAAAAAAAAAAAAAAAAAAAAAAAAAAAAAAAAAAAAAAAAAAAAAAAAAAAAAAAAAAAAAAAAAAAAAAAAAAAAAAAAAAAAAAAAAAAAAAAAAAAAAAAAAAAATAGTTATATATTAATTAACTTATTCTGGTTGTCTTATCTGCATGCAAATTCAATGTAGACAACTGTGTTACTGTGAACTTTTAAAATTGGGGCATGTTATAGGCTTAATAAGATGCACAAACTGAGAATGAATGACTAAATTTATAAGCAAGTTTATGTTGATGGTTTTGTATGTAATGCAGAAAAAGGAACAGAAAGAAATTATTATATATTTTTTGGTGTAAGAAATTTTGAATATTGAAATGTAGAGTGCAGGAATAAAATGAATTTGAAAAGTTTGCGGGAAAGTAAACAGGTTCCACAGGGTACTTACTACTATACACGAATAAAATTGAAAACTTTAATGGATAAAACATTCTTTTGGATTTAGATTTTGTCATCAGTGCATGTTTTTTGCATTCTTTACTTAGTCATTTATATTCAAACTTTGTCAGTAGTAATGCATTAAGTATAAAATTTTTCAGTGTGGATCTTCTAGTAATTAGAAGTTATTTCAAGTATAGTTTAATGTTTCTTGGATGAATTCCATAACCACATTATAAAAAAAGGGTAATGTTACCATTATATAAAAATTGTATTTATAGCTGATATTTCTGGTTTGATGTTACAACTCTGACTAACTTATTTTCATCTTGCTGTGTGTGTCGAAACATTAAGTTAATTGCATTTCTTTAATCGTGAGGAAAAAAAAATGCATGAAAAGTATAAATACTTTTCATCACACCTGTATGACTTCAATCAAATTGTCATTTAAATGTTACAAGAAAAGAACATTTTCGTTTATAATTCTACATATTCACAAAGTCAATCGTTTATAGCTTACGGGATACATATATCATAACTAGAAAAATTATGTTTTTGAGCTAATTTTACGATTTGTGTGCAGAATCAAATTGTGAATTCCATCCCTTTTATCAGTATAAATTCATTGAAAAATAAAAATATATTTCTAACCAACTAATGTTTATATTATTTTCCATTCTATATGATAAAATCCAAAAAGAAATACAGCAACATACACGAAAACAAACGGAAAACATTGCTCTATTTTTCGAAAAAGCTAGCAGACGAAACAGAAACAAATCCTTTCTTCTGATTGGTTACGATTGTCATTTCCCGATGTTTTCCGAATCTCTTTTGGTAAAATCGCTTAGTCGCGCCGAGCTCAACCTCATATTTATCTGCGCGTGCAAACGTTTCACCGGAATCCCATTTGACCAAAGAGGGGTGGAAATACGCAAATTTTCAGAGTTGCGTGTGCAGAAAAGTTGTGTAAACATCGTTTCACCAGAATCCCTAGCTAAACAAGCCAATCGGTATATTAACCGAACCTAGTATAGTAGACTTCAGGGTATGGCATGTTGGTCAACAGAATACTCTGATAAATATAATTTAATAACTCGATAGGGTCACGAAGTCATGTGGATAATTTCTAAAATGTAATTTCGATACTTATCGGTTTATACGCCCAACCTTCTTTTGCTCGCCAAGCATCTTCAAATGAAATACAAACAAAGCAAAATTATTAGATTTAATAGCAGGAGATTTGAATAGTTTTAAAATAGCATATTTTGGTGACATTTCTAAAACCGTCGCCAGGGTAGGACGTAAAACCGATAAGTGCCGTAATTTCATTATGCTACTTGGTCCATAATAGAGGGTGTTAAATGCGAGATTGCTCTAATCCAGGTGGCCGTCTTATTAGTATTTTGAAATGACGGGCCTGGTGGCAATTTATATTTGTAATTGATTAAAATTGATTGAATAAAATCCACCATAATTTTGTACCTACTTCAAAAATTATGTTTAAAAGTCATATCCATGTTGTTTAAGGAATTAATTTATTTTTTAATTTAAGCTCAATTTATAATTTGAAGTCGGTTCTATTCTTTTCCAAGAATTATTTTTTGAATTTAATAATTTATGTTCGTACCTTGTAAGTGACCCTTCACCTTTCTTTTCAGGAGTGCACAACAGGTACGCCTGCCAATAACTAATGTATTCAAGCAGTTTTTCCTGTATTTAACAGATTTTTCTACAACAAGGACTGCAGGCCGGAGGTTCAGAGACGAAAATGTAGAACAACGATAAGTATTAAATTGGCAATTAATTTTAGTATTGATTGGTGTATGAAATATATTTGTAATGAAAAATGCTGATGTTTACGTAAACGGTAATGAAAACTTTGTGTTAATATTGAAAAAATATTACAGAATCATAATTTTTTAGCGATTTTTTTTCTTTTAAAAAGACAAAAGAAAGGTTGATGGGCATTTATGTTTTATCTGGTTATTCTTCAAAGCTTTAATGGCTTATGTTTCACAGCACAACTTGAAATTCATGCCACACTTAAGATTCACAAATCACTGAAAATTTAAAAACTGCAAATACGGAACAGATCGGCAGGGGGATCGTATATTCGGTATTCAACAGAATTGCAAATATCCGGAATCCAATTCGCCTACTGAATGAAAGATTCCAGATATCCGGCTAGTCAATTTTGATTTTTTAAAAATTTAATTCAATTATAGTTAGCATATTTTGAAAGTAATATCTAAATTAACTTACTACGTGTAGAGAAGCTGTGAAATGTTTAAAAAATAAATGAATTTAATTTACAGGTTTGAAGCATCAGAGTTGTATTTCCCGTACTGACCCGTCACAGGGAATGTTATTCTTACTAGGGATGTAACGATAGTGATTTGGCCGAAGCCGAATATTCGGTCCTTTCTTCAAGGCTGAATGGGCCGAAGCCGAATATTCGGCTGGGCCGAATACCGAATATTCGGCGGCCGAATATTAAAATTTCTAGAAAATCGTTGTAGTCGAAAGTATTTGTCAAATTTAAAATTATTCACAAAGTCAAACACCAATTACACACAATCTATGATGTATGATTTAATTCTGTTTGTTAAGAATTTAGAACTATTTAAAATTACTCTATTTTCACTATGTAATAAAAATAATGTAATGAAAAGAATTTCACCCACGAGCAAAATAGAAATGAAAGGTTTTACGGTAGTAAGCATTAGCATTATTTTACTAATTATTTAATTGCAATGAAAGAAATACTAGTGTTTAGTGAACTTTTACCTTGCTCAAAATTGTTTTATGAAGACGTTTTAAAAATTATAAAAGCTAATATTTTTATTTTATGGGGTTTTTGACATACCTATTTTTAAAAGATCTATTAAAACTTGATGCACTTAACTGGAATATGTTTTCATTTTCAAAAACCCCAATAACTTATGCTATTTAAATATTCATGATATATTCTGGACTGTTCACATTTCTCTCTAACCCAATATTCACAATAAATCAGTCTACTCAAACAAACTCTGGCTTCCACTTTGTTAATAATAACAAAATGAATGTATCATATTATCTATTGTAATCAACTATTGGCTGCTTTTGGGAGAAAATGCTAAATATAAAATGCAATATTACAACTTTAAAATGTGTTTTTGCTCAGTCAAGCCTAAAACAAGATTTAAAAAAAGTAGTTTATTCTAAATTATTTTTATTTCTTAAAACTATAGTGGACTAATGTATTCTTTTGCAATAGTTATAATACAATTTTAAATGTTTAGAACCTACTAATTTCTTTACTTTTTTACTGCAGCAGAACTATTCGGCCGAATAGTCCATCAATATTCGGCCAGGCCGAATTTGACCTTACCCAGTATTCGGCCAGGCCGAATATTCGGCTGGGTGATGAAATGACTATTCGGCCAGGCCAAATACTCGGCCAAAGGGCCGTATAGGCCGAATACCGAATAGTGGCCGAATATTCGTTACATCCCTAATTCTTAACGCCAATTTTTGCATGTAGACAAATGTGTCGAAGAATTTTTAAGACTAGGTTTATAAAATAAAATAAAAACCAGTAATATATTTATTTTCCATTTTTATTCAAAACAAGCTCCTTTGGCTTTAATACGTATCGAGACCTACGTTATCTCTGACAGCTAGAGCTTATACAATAATCAAGATTTGTGTAAAGGCTACCAGTTTTATTATTCACACATCTTGGTATAACTATCTAAACTGCTATCCATAGCGCATACCTACCTAGCACTGGGAATGCCTCGATCAACGAGGAGGCTACCCCGAGAAGAGGGGTTGCTTGGGGTGTACAATTTTCGGTAGTAACATTGGTCTCGATAATAGTTTTCTCACATCGATTCTTTCATTTTATGCATGAACATAATTTGGCCACGGATGTTACCCAGATGCGTTTTAGAAAATAACTATATCAGGAGCCTCTTGGTTAGTTAGTAATGTGTAAGGAAAAGGCGGTACTGTGAATGAGTCTTGTTTCGTTAATGATCGGGAAACAAATCCGTGGATGCAGAAAGAAAGAGCTGCTGGAACGTTTACCACTCGTTCTGGTAGCTTTCCATGCAGAGAGATTGGTTGTTCACGTCACTTATTGCTTTTCAGTGTGCCGTTGTCTCCTGTCAGAGCCCTTACCTCCGTCCCTTTGCAATGCGTAGTTTGAAAAGGTTGGAAGCCCATGTTACCAATACTAGTATAGGAATCTATGGAATATGAACTTTTTCACTCCCCGTAAAAATGTAACCCCTCAATAAGAAATTTATTGTTGCGCCAGTGAGTCACAATACTCATACAATTTAAATGACCTGTATAGATTATAAAATAGTGCTAAGGAAAAATACTTATTTAGCTCTAACTTTGGCTATTAATGACCACTGCTGCCGTTCCAAAATCAGCATTTTACCCTCTAAAATACCTCCCAATACCAACCAACTTTTTTATGGGGCTCCACCTGGTGAGAAAAACTAACTATTAGAAATTCCTAGGCTCAAATTTGCTTACATTATCTGTTTGCCTTTATAACGCAATTTTCAATTATAAAATTACTTCAATTTTTCAATATTTTTGAAGTCTTTTCTTTTCTTCAAAATTTAAAACAGTTTTAAGCCAGACAGGCGTAAGACTTTTTTATACGTTACGAAGTCAGGTTCCTTCAGAGACGAACTGGGCTCTGGAGTCTCGAGGATTTAACCTGCAATTTTTTTACCCAAATTAATGTCGACAGTTATTGCTGTACGCCATTGTATCACGGAATTTTAGGGTACAAGAACTATACACATGCGAACAATCTTCGTTTGAATATCTACGGATCCCAACCGTTATAGCAATTTCTTGATGGAAAAAGCGAAATTTCGCCTGCGTTATGTGAGTGGGCCTTGATAATACTACTAATTATTAGAATAAAAACAAGGAATACTAACGAACATTCCTAAAGGAGATTATAAATGAGAAATAATTTAATTGTTGTTATTGTTGTTATTTGTCCTTCTCGTATGTATAATAGAATTATTTTTTCCTTCCAATAGCTTGTTATTGGGATCTACAGTTTTTTTGACGTGCGTTTGCAAAAGTAACTTACAGCAAAAGCTTAGTTGGTTTCTTTCGTTCTTCAATTAGCTATTTACACATGAATGGTTAGTTTTACCCCTTCTTTATTCTTCTCACTTTAGGGATTTTTTCCCCCTTCTTACTTTAGCAATTTTTTCCCCTTTGTTTTATCTTATTCATTTTTTCATTTTAAAACTTTCTGAACATTAATTTCTGTGTTTATTTATTACTGACTTGTTTATTATAATTTTCTTACTTTTTCTGGTCTTACTATCATGAATTCTTTCCCGGCAAGCCTTGCTAAAACAACTTTCTTCCTTGAAAATAATTTTAGAAATGCCTTTCCCTAGTAGTATTTATTTCTCCCTTTCTCGAGCATGTGAAATAGTACCTTTGTTTTCTGAAAGCGGTTATCTATATATATCTATAGCGGTTGGGATCCGTAAAAATGCACTCCTAATAATCATTAGTGTGATGATTTATTAGTTTTAACTGCTGCAAACATACCGACGATATCTGAAATGGCATCGAACTTTAAGCATTTGACACCGCAAGTGAGTGGAGACGAAGACAAGCTAATAGGTCCAGTTTTCCGACTTGACCTATTGGCTAAACATTCATTTTGTAATCAAAGATTTAGCGATGCGACCAGTTAGTTAAACATCTGGTGACTGCATTCTTTCCCCACCCCTTGCCAATTAGTCTGAAGTGTGAGGTCCTTTTCACGTGATCTGCATACTTGGGAAGCAAAAGTGAGGTCCTTGACACACTCGGCAGCCGAGACCGAAACGCCACTGTACCGAAATTAATCCCAGTGTTTGGGGCAACAAGTCAAAAGGTCTATGAGTAAAAAGAAAAAAAAAAATGTTAGAATTTAGACAACTAGTTCGAGGGTAGTTAATCGCTCGTGAGAATCATGTGAATTCTGTTATAATTTGCTTTCGATATAACGTACTTTGTTTTTGCCTCATGTATTTATTTCCCGCTGCTATTTTCGCAGATCTCAACGGTTATGGTAAAAAAGCATACTAAGTAATACATGGTAATCAGGTGTCATTCATGTTGCTTAAAGAAGGAATTAAATATTTACTCTTAATTCAGCGCAGCTCGCAACCCCGAACTCGGGTATTTTAAAGGTCTGTCTGTATTGTTGAGGGTATTTATAAAAACTGAGGGTACTTGGTATTTTTGAGACTGCAAGTTTTAAAATATTTTTTGCAGGAATTTCCATATTTATGATTCTGCCAAAACGTTTTCTTCAAAAAAAAAAATAAATAAATAAATCACTACAATTTGTTACCTGCCTGATTAATGTCAACAGTTATTGCTGTACGCCATTGTATCATAAGGTTTTAGGGTACAAGCACTACACACATGAACGAATGTTCTTCGTCTGCATATCTACGGATCCCAACTGTTATCAAAATATGTTCAAGGAAAATGCGAAATATGCACGGGTTATGTAAGTGGATCTTGATAATAATAATAATTATGATTAAACAAGGAATACAGGCTTGGAGTCGATTACAAAGAAACGTAATCGATTACGATTACGATTACAAACTGAGAAATTGAGAGATTATGATTGCGATTACGATTATAATCCTTTGCTAAAAAGTAATTACGATTACGGCAGCGATTACAGTCGTTGAAAAATGTAATCGATTACGATTTTGATTACGATTAGATTAGCAAAAAATTATCCGATATTATGCATACAACTCTCATTTTTGCAATAGTGTCACAATTAAAAAAGTAATGATTTTAATTAAATTTTTGATTTAATAAGAGATAACTGAAATGATGATGAATGCAATTATAATGAAATAACTTCAACATCACAGTTCTTGAATTATGACGTCGTTGCAGAAATTAGAAATTTTTGTAACATATATATATATATGTGAAATCAGGAAAGGCACATTCCGAACTTTTCGAACTTTTAAAACTCATGTAAGGGATAACTACATTGATCGTATTTTGTATATAAACAAAGACGATGCACTAAATGTATATAATGCTTAAGTGATTTACCTGGTTCATTGTTATTTTGTGTGCATACAATCAAACTTTTAGTTGGCCGCAATTTCTAAAAATGTAGTATATTTTTTCATTTTGTATTTATTTTCTAGTTTAAATTGTGCAAATATTTCACGTAACGTCAATTAATTTACTGTAAATAATAATTTTGTATGATTTTGTAGGAAATCACTTATAACATGAGTATAAATTGCACGAGATAACAAAATATTCAGATAGTGTAAGAGATAAATAATCCTTTGAAAATAAATTCTAAAGCATGAGCGTTACAAAGATATTTTATTAATGAATGGGGATTGGGCAGAGGGAGGATTTTAAATTGATATTAAGGGTCGGTAAACACCTTCATTTTACAGCAACTGCTAAAAAATTGCTATTTCTTAAAAACAAAAATTTTTAATTTTATTTGACAAATACATATTAAAATAAAAGTTTAAATTTAGATTAAACGGGTTTTGTCTTTATTCATTCTCTTTATATATTAATTGTTCAGTGTTATTTGGAAATATGTCAATCTTTGAGTGTTTTAGAGGAATTTCTTTAAAATTGTTTTAATGATTAAAAATAATATTTAACTGAATTATTAGGATTAAATATTTAAGAACGAGCTTATAAATGGAAATTCAAATGAATTATATTTAAAAGTAGTTAACTAGTTGTTAACTACTTTTAGAGAACAGTTAACTACTAGTTACAACTAGTCTCAGAAAAAAGTAGTTAACTACTAGTTGCAACTAGTTTTGTTTAGAGTAGTTAGTAGTTGGTAGTTTACCACTTGTTTACGAGTAGTTGCCGAACACTACCAACAGGTAAGATTGCTGTAGATTGCATACTTATTCGCACCTATTGCTGCTAGCTTTCAGAAGCATAAATACAGTTGCCACTTGTCAGTGAGAGAATCGTATTTTAATCCTTTGGCTTTTGGGGAAGTTCAACCGTTTGGAGGAAGGCACCGTTGTTCTTTACGCGTATTAAATTTGTTAAGTGATTTAAGTGCCAATGACGAATATATATGATAAAAATTCATAAGTAGTATATCGATCTCTCTCTATAGAAGAGTCATGCTTGCAAATCGCAAAGTTTTAAAATGTACTATGAAATAACCATGCTCGTCATTTGGTCCATCAGGGGAGTCGACCCCCCCCCCCCCCGACTTTGAGAAATACATTGTATTTATGCATGTGCTTTTATGTATTTTGTTATTTTTTACTGTAATATGCATTGAATATATACCCGTTGCTGCCCCCTGGAATTTTTTGAAATGATAGGCTTGCAAATAACATTCATTGTTTACGATTGAGATACGTAAAAATGCATCTCGCATCATCAACGGTTGGATAGTTTATTGAAAGCTAAAAATCTAATGTAAATGAAACTATTGCATTGCAACTGGCATAGACCTTTAAAAACTAGGCGCCGCAAAAGGGTGGAGTTGTAGGCACGCAAGAAGTCACGCGAGAAAGGCATAAAAGAACCATTTGTTCTAAGAGATAATGGAGTTATCAGTTAGAGATCCGCCTGCGCATTTCTCCCATAGCCCCGATAGGTCGAGTCCTTTTAGCGTTACTCACTTACGAAGTGGCAGGCCACGGTGGTTCCATTTTTCATATCTTTAACATCCATAGGTCCGATTAACCCATTAGTCCTGCTAAGGCCCCACATATTTATATCAAAGTTCGATCAGACTAGGCAAAAAGTTTGTGTTTCAAAAAATGACTTACTGCGGGTGGGCGGCCGGCCTCAGGTGACAGCCTGTGTGTGTTTGGGGAGGGGGGTTGCTACCCAAAATTTCGAAGTCAACCAGATTGTTTGTCCAGTGCAATGTCGAGCAAAACAAAATACAACTTAAAACTAACAATATCTAATACAATATAAAGTGAGATAATAAGTGTGGTGAGGCGTTACTTTGCTTCGAATCAACGTTTAGTAAGTTTGTTGATTTGTATTGGTTTTGAACTCTTGATTAAATTGAATGCATTAAATCACAAATTCAGTACACAGATGGATTAAATTAAATAACTCAGGGGTCAATCGGTTGCCCTGATTAGATATTATCGTTAATTGAGATATTTAAACAAACGATCAAGCAACAAACGACCGATTAGACATCCGTCGATCCTTAACCGATTGGTCGAAAGCAGCATGTAAAGCTTCGGCTTCGCGTCATTTATTCGTTTCCCTCTGGAAATTTAGCGGATCCCAACCGTTATAGCTTAGCATGGTAAATAATCAAGTGTCATTGACGTTGTGATAGGTTAATTAAATTTTTACTATTAACTCAATGCAGCTCACAATCACATGAAAAGTAGCTTGCTTTTCTTCCAGTAAAGTCTGGCTTGAAGTCGGTTTTTTAAATTTATTCTCTTACTAATGATCTAGGAGAGTCCTTTGTAAAATGAGAGTATAAAAGTGACGTCTTGTAAATAGTATTCCTTTAGCTTAGTTCCCTTCTTGTTGTTCAACAGATGGCGCTGCAAGACAACGCAGTAAGATCGGGTATTGGAGGGTATTTTTGCTTTTACTGGAGGGGACCTTCCTTTCTTTCTAAACAGCAGCACTGAGGTTAGCCTACCGATTTTCATTGATACATTATAAGCATACGTCTTCGCCTTGCTCAGGCGAAGATAACACGAGTCAACGGACTGAGACAGATATCCATAGATTGAGCTATGGTTTTTCCTATTATAATACACTTAGAAATATTTTCGACTGGTAGCTGCAAAATTTATCCTGTTAACATATTTCTCATCAAGATTTGTCCTGCAACTACTCGCAATTTATTTCGTGCACCGAGAACTTTTAGTTTCCTGTTTTTTCCCGCCTTACTCGAAGAGAGATTACTTGAGATATATAATAAAGCCTTACTTGAGGTATATAATAAAGAATAAACAGCCCAAATATCCTTTAAGTGTACTTTTTATTTAGGCAAAATAATGAAAAACGCTTTATTATTCGCCAGAATTCTATTCTCTAGTCTCGCGCATGCGCAGTTCGCTTTTCCGACAATACATTGCTATGACGGTTGGGATCCGTAGAAATGACACAATTCGCGTTTTCTACCCATACCTTGCTATAGCCGTTGGGATCCGCGGAAACATGTATAGTAGACTAAAGGCTCTACCGTGTAGGAGATGAAAATGAACATAAATTAAGTGATGGCATTGCAATTTGTTATGCAATTATGCTGCTCTACGCTATGCAACAATAAAATAATGAGACCCAGTCTCTTAACTATATGAAATGGCCTGTGAAACATTGCGTGGTCTCTACAGTCACATTTTGTACCTTGTAAAAAAAAAAATTCAAAAATCAAAAAGCAATTCCGTTGAAAATGCTTCCTTTAGTGTGTTATTTATTCACTTTGTGCACAACATTTACCTAAAAACGACTGATATATATAAACAATTAACTCAAATACCCTCGGTGTTTAGCTTTCTTAGCCAGGACTGAAGCGAGGGAGAAGTTTGGAGTTTCAACCCACTATCCTCGAAAATAATCGTTTTAAGCTGCAATACCAATCCTAGTACGGAAGCGTACATGCAGTTAAGTACTCGGTACTGCGCCAAGGTGAAAATTCGGGTTGTGCTGGTGTTGCTAATGTTCCTAACATTATTCTCAGGAAGTCAGGGAACTTTATCGTAATATCTTTTTCTCTTTTTTGCTTTCAAAATTTATTACTTTGTTTACCAACAGGTAAGATTGCATACTTATTCGCGCTATTGCTGCTAGCTTTCAGAAACATAAATGCAGTTGCCACTTATCAGTGAGAGAATCATAGGTGAATCTTTTGGGACTTTGAGGAAAGCACCGTTGTTCTTTAAGAGTTTTAAATTTGTTAAGTGATTTAAGTGCCAATGATGTCCAATGATGAATATATGTGACATAATTTATAAGCAGTATATAGATCTCTTTCTATAGAAGAGTCATGATTGAAATTTTGAAATGAACTGTGAAATAACCATTCCCTTCATTTGGGCCTTCAGGAGAATCAGCTGCCCCTTCCCCTCGACTATGAGAAATACATTTTATTCATGTATGTGTTTATGTATTCTGTTGCTTTTTTATATGCATTGAATACGTACCTGGTGGAGCTGTAGGCATGTAAGAAATCATACAAGAAAACCCTAAAAGGGCCAGTTGTTCTAAGAGATTATGGAGTTATCAGCTAGAGATCCGCCATTTCTCCCATAGCTGATTGGTCGAAACTAGCAAGTCATTTTCGTGTTTACTCACTTACGAAGTTGAAGGCATGGTGGTTCCTTTTTTCATATCTTTAACGTCCATGGTTCGGATGCACCTATTAGGTCTGCTAAGACCCCAGATATTTATATCAGAGCTCGTTCAGACTGGGCAAAATAATTAGAAGTCAAAAGCCTGTGTGTGTATGGGGGAGTGGGGTGACACCCAAAATGAGATTAAAGAGTTTTGAACAAAATACAATTCCCAACTAACAATATCTAATATAATATGAAGTGAGATAAAAAGTATGGTGAGGCGTTACTTTTCTTCGAATCAACGTTTCGTAAGTTTGTTGATTTGCACTGGCGTTTTGAACTCTCGATTAAATTGAATTCATTAAATGCACAAATGTATTAAATTAAATAACTCAGGGAGAAATCTGTCGCACTGATTAGATATTATCGTTAATTGAGATATTTAAACAAACGAACTGTTTTCAAACACTCTTCCCGCCGCAGAATTAAAGGGCTGATAGTCTGGCTAAAAAAGGAACCACTGTTAAACAGACCAGCAATAGCCCGATCAATTTCTTAACCTTCAAACGAGTGCTTAAGCGAAAAATCTCCAAAACTTTCAGTTCAAATCTAATGGAAAGGATTTCTGATAAGAAATGGAAGGATCTCAACCCAGATATCATTCACGACTGGGATCGTCGAGAGGCCGTCGCTGAGTACCGGCTTTTTGTTATCCATGACTGTCTTGCTGCCCACTTACACAGGATCAATATGGCCCCCGATGCCTTTTGCAACAGCCGGCTGATTATGGATGCCTGCCACCTTCTGCAGTGCTGAGCTCTGCGTGGATCAAAGATTACTGACCGTTACTGGGAGGCGAGGAGAAGAATGTGGAAATGACTTTTTTTCTTTGTTTTGTTCTTTCTGTTTTAGTTCCTTGTTCTGTCTCTGTCAAACTCATGTGCCATTGGAAATTAAAAAAAAAAAAAACTGTTGTCAAACAAAAAAACTAAAAATGTCTAAAAGTTATTTAAACATTGGAGGCTGAAGAAAATGTATGTACGATCGAATTTCAACCGATGGCTATATACTTTTCGTTTAACTACCAGTCATACTTATTATTTTTCAAGGTATAAATACATGTAAAAGCTTATCCTGTGTATAACTGAAAATATCCATTGGTGTAGGTATTAAGAACTTCGTCTCTCTTGCACCAATAAAAGGGAGTCGAAAAGAAGCGCAAATTTAGTGTAATGAGGAATACATTAGACCTGTTCGCACAGAAAATTTGCTGACAACTTAAAATAAACGGGGTAGAATCTATGTATTAATGTAACCCCTTCTTAAGCGGATATCACACAACAGGAATTTTTAAGCAAACGTTACTTCCACCTCGTTCTATCGGCAACCCCGGCAGGAAATTTTCGATCCGGAGTTTCCTACGGGTTTGTACCCGGTTTCTCGGACGGTTGCTCATAATGGGCTACCATTTTCTAATCTGTATTCTCGTGTTGGGCATTTGTTTACAGTTTTTGTACTTGATATTTCGTTCAAACAAGTAGGTTTTTGCATTCAGAGGCACCCCATGCAAGGTTACGGAAAGTCACTGTGACCTCCCAAAAATTGGTCTTATTCCGCAAATTCTGACAGACCATGGTAAATTTGACCATTTAGTATAACAACAGTTTTTCATTTTTGACTGACAACTACATTGTTGTCAATAGCAGTTGCAATTGCAAGGCATCAAATTTTATTTTAGGTATATAATGATCACTTATTATCAATAGGATCTTGTTTAATTAAGTTTGATCTTCGCGATTCGGTGAAATACGAAGTTTCAGTCGGGAAATTAAAAATCACCCTCCCGTCTCAAAAATATAAGTTCGAGGCGGCTCTGCCTGCTTAAATATTTCAGAAAATTGTAATCACAAATCTTTGTTATATTATAATGCAATACATTCACATGAAATCTGACAAAGTTTTGTTAAAACGTTGTAATATTTTGCAAGTTTTAGTATCAAATTATATGCTATGAGTTTATTCATTACAAGATCTTTAATTTTAATGGAATTGTATTAAAGCAATGCCGTTCCTAGCATAAGTGTCACTCGGGGGCGATAATTTTTGGTGCCCCCCCCCAAAAAAAAAGAAGAAGAAAAAGAAAGAAACGTTGTTGTGTTGTATAAACTTGTAGTTTATATTATTTTCAGAGGTGCATAAAAAAACACTTTAGGAATTTCATTTTTTTATTTGGGATAACTTTCACTAAACTACATTTATTTTCAGTTATGATACCTTAAAGTAGTACCCTTAAAATTGTATAGTTCAAGTTCATGTATTTTTCTAAAACTCTATAACACATTTTGGGTGTCACGCTCGGCCCCTGCACCGTCCCCCGTAGTGACCCTATTGATTATGGAATATAATTTGATAAAATATTATTATTTGGTATTCTGTGTCTCTTATAATATCAATCTAATTAATAGTTTTTATTTTCTTATTGTGACTCTAACTGTTCATTTAAAGTTGTATAAAACTGTTGTGGTACATAAGCAGGAGCGCCACGGACGGAAATTTTTGGAAGGTGTGCACAACTTACTGAATATGAAATTTCGAATTCAAACGAATCATAAAATAGGACTGCAGTTTAAATTTAATTAAAATAAAATAAGAGGAAAGTTAAAAAAATCATAAAAAATGGAAAATAACATATGATGCCTAGACTATTATTGCTGTACGCTCTATTGAATGGTTGTCCATGATATAAAAATAAAGAAAAAACAACAAAGAAAAAAAAACGGTAGTCATACTGTTTCTAAATTTATGACCTGAAACGCACTTGCATTTTGGTAGCGGTTTCATCATAAGACAGTCTTTGCAGTGTCCTGCACTAGTAAAGTAGTTACTTTACATTCTACAAATGTTTTATCGGCATGATTTCGCAAATTTAAACCAAAAAAATCTAATTTCGATATCTCACTCTCGTTTTAACATTTATCCTTCGATAGTCACTCTGAGCAGAGCAGATGAGTTGGGTCCACAGGGCCCTTTTACCCGGTATGAGGGGATAGGTGGGAGGGAAGGGGTGTGTAAGAAGTCGATGTGGCGAGACGAGCAGGAAGACAGGCAAGGGAAGGAGGGAGAAGAGAGCGGGAAGGAGCCGACGACAACCGACCGGTTACTCGGCGGGGAGGCTTGCGCACAGGAGCCGGAGGCTGTTCATAACTTGCGCTAGGACCGACCTGGTGCTGGGGGCGGCAGGAGAACTTTTCGTTTGCCTAGGCATCGGGGCGGGAGGCTTGGCGGCAAACCTAGGTTTCGGGCGCCTGGGGCAGTTCCAGTCTGATGCTTGGTGGGGGCCGTCGCAGTTGGAGCACTTTGACTGTTCTTTGTCTGGACACTTCCTGGAATCGTGTTGACCGGCGCAGTACCTGCATACCGGCTTCTTATGGCATGACAGTGCTGAATGGTTGAATGTTTGGCAATTGTAGCATTGCGTAGTCGTTGTTCGATTATTCTTGACCTTCTCCCATCTGACGCGGAAGAAGCCTATCGTTCTGATTTCCGTGAGGTGTTGATTCCTTTCATCGTTCGGTGTTATAACTAGGAATAGCGGGAGTTTGTGCTCCTTCCTGTGGAACTGGATGATCTTAGTTACTTCTATGTTGTTTCCCCGGAGTGACTCGGCGATTTCCTCTTCCGGAAAGTCGGCAGGTAATCCTCTTACTACTTTTTTGATGGGAATTTCTTCCTTTGGCTGCTTTGTCCAGTGTTCGAGCTGTGAGTCTTCTACTCGATAGTCACTCTTCAAGTTGATTTAACGTCATGAAATCCCAGCTCCATAATTGGTCCTTTCTTGATTTGCCTTAAATTAAACATTCTAGAAACATTTTTTTTTTCTTGCACAGATAAAGAATTGCTTCTAATTCGAGCAACCGTGAGTTGATATAGCACACGAGCGTTTTGAGGAAACTAGGGGGAAATTGGTAGAAAAACCAGTTTCCGATAGAGTTGACGATTCCTATTACGATTGCGTTTGCCTGTAATTCCTGTCGTGTAAAATAACCGCTTTAGGCAAATTGAGAGCTCACAGGCGTGGGATCATTCTCTCTCATCTGGGAGCTGGTTCAAAGAATTAAGAGTCCTTTCAAAGGGGCGGAAATGTGAGCGGAGTGTGAGACTTGGCTTAGTGAAAGTCCAAATGGAGGATGAAAAAATTTATTCATAATATGGGCTACCAATACATTAATGTAAATTTTAAAGAGAAAAAAAGAACTTGTGGTTAAATTCTAACATAATGAAGTAAAATACAATAAACATTAAACTAATTAACTAATTCAGTGGTCAAACCGTTGCAATGAGAACAGATTATGGCTAGTTGAAATATTTAAACAAATCGAACTCTTACTAAAACAAAAATAAATGAAATTTCTTAACGTTTTTTACACGGATTTATTTAACTTGATTTGTCACGGAAGTTTGTTGCTTTCGACAACTATTACTGCATAAATTATCTTCAAACTTTGCACACAAGCTTATCTTGGATGACAATAAAATATTCCACCCACTTTATAATTTATTGTAACGTTAATTAGGAAAAAAAATAATAATTTGGGCTCTGAGGAAATTATCAGAATTATTTTTTTTCGAATGGCAACGATATCTTTGTTTGGATAATGCAACAATTTTTTAGCCTACTTTCCCGTAAAATAAAAAAAAAATAATATTAAAGCATGAAAGAAGGCTTAATGTATCGTGAAAATATCGTTAAAAATCAAGAAAAGTCAAAAATAAGTGAAGTAATTAAATAAAGATTGAAAAATAAAAAATTTAAAAGTAGGGTATTGAGATGGGGAAAAAGTGTGTCTGTCGGTCTGTCTGTCTGTCGGTCTGTCTGTCTGTGTCGGTCTGTCCCCCCCTAATAACTTTTGAACGAATTGTCCGATTGGAAAAATTCTTTTTGCATTCGAAAGATCTCGGCGAGGACATCTCATTTCTGTATTTTACTTTTTGATTTGAACAATTTTTTGTTCAATTTTGAACAGTTCAAAAAATTTTAACATTAGCGCCTATGGACAAAATTGAAGCAAATTCTGTAAACTCTGGGCACAAGAGCCAAGTTCCTATTGAAAGCTTATTGAAAGGAGTTCTCGGCGTGAAATATTGATTTGAACAGTTTTTGTTCATTTTTGAACAGTTCAAAAAATTAACACAGAGCTTACGGGGAAATTTCAACCCTATATAAATCCTGATCTAACGGACCGATTTGCTTGGAACAAACTTTATCGGAAAGCTCTTATAACGTAGAAGATGTATAAATAGAAAGTTTATCCAGAACTTACGAGCCTATTTTGCTATGAAATTTTTTGATCGGGGTTTTCAAGGATATTTCTCAGCGACTCAATGAGTGAAATAATGAATGAATGAATAAATGAAAGAGTGAAAGAATAAATCAATGAATAAATGAATGAGGAAAAGAATGAATGAATAAATTATTGAATAAATGAAAATATAAATAAATGAGTGAATAAATACATGAATGCGTAAATTAATGAATAAACACTTGAATGAGGTAACGAATGAATGAATAAATGCATGGCTGAATAAATGAAAGAATGAATGAGTGAGTGAATGAATATGTACTATCCGTTGAAAAAGGTATATTTTCAATAATTAGAACTAAAGATAAATAAGAAAGAGAGAGAAAGAGATAGCTAGATTATAAATTTGAATTTGGTGTATACGGGAAAGTAGGCTCGTATAGTTCTAGACGGAACTTCTTGTTGAATTTTAAAATGCTCAAATCATGGCGAAATTTTTAAATAAAACCGGGTGTTCTAGTGCAGAGGCATGAATTTCGCCCGGTTTTTGAAGCGCCGCACAAAGGAAACAAACAATATTTTTACTATCCATTTTTTACCATTTGTTTATTGTTGTTTTATTATTACATACAAAAATTAACCAAAAAAAAAATTAAAATTGACATTAGCAGTCAAAGTGGGGGGGGGGGGAGGTTGGTCCTAAAAAAAGAGGGTGTACTGGCGTGCATTATTCCAACCCTCCTGGTGATCTGAAAAATAAAAAACAGACGGATTATTAATTATTATAGATGCCGCTATCGTATGAACCTTGGGCAAGTTAAAAAAAAAATTTACGAAATGGCGGCTGTTTGAACACAAATTTTCTTTTTTGCATATTTTTTTAATAGTTACGAATTTTTTAAAAATACTAAATGAAAAGTTACAGTTTTGAGCAAGGTTTACACGATAAAGGGATGTATAAAGAACATCCTCTCTAAATTTGAAGTAAATCGTTCCATTAGAACTCGAGATATCCTTACCGCCAGCTCGAAAAAGTAGTTTCGAGTAAAACGAGTTCAAAGTTTTGAGACAAGTTTTCGGCAGTTTTACTTATAGAATGGTACAGATACTTACATATTTTGAATCGGCGATTCCTGCTCCATATAAGAAAGCTTCCTCTTCTTCAAAATTCTCATTCTCCGATGTTCCCTGGTGAAGACGAGCAGTTCTACCCTCCTTTGACGCCTCTGAAGTCCGGAGTTCCGAGCGCTCGATACGCGCTTCGTCCCGTCTCGCTGCAAAAGCATTAGCTTCTGGGCCAACCGTGATTCCCATAACAACTAGGATTTTTAATATGGGTATAAAACCTTCATTAAAAATACTAACTGCGAAGGTTGGTACGAAGGTTGACTCTAAACCTAACTTTAAATAAAACTAAAAGGAGAATATTCCAACAAAACAAGTTTTTATGTCCTTCAATTAAATATAGATTTAAAAGGGATACTATACAATAAAGATTTTATAAGGGATATTCAACCGTAGGGACTCGGGAACGCCTACCGTCTTTTGTTGACTTGCAGCGGTCGGTCCGAAACCGATGCCACGTCACTAAAACGGCTATAACTCACGAAATAATGAGAATTTTGAAAAATCCTTTTAATGGCGAATTCTTGAATGTCTATACTTTGGAAATATGAATTTAAAATCTTTTTCATTTTTTCAAAATTCTACACCCCCTTAAAACATTTTTTATTTTATTACAGTAAAACCTCGTTATACCGCGCCTCAGTATACCGCGGAATCGGATATACAGCGGTGACTATCTTGTCCCCCGACGTTTAAACCACAATTTATCATTGCCATTTAAAGGTGATTTCTTATTTACCATTGTAAATAAAGCCAGACCGAGCACACAAATATTCTAGCCAAAGAGCACCCATTCCCCCACCAGACACACTAACAGATAAAGCCCTATTGTGATAAGCGTGATGTACACCTTTTCATGCTTTTTCTCTTTCAACCAAGAACATATAGTTTGAATTCAAAATCGGGTGCAATCGCCCTGACTTGTTTCTCTTGACATGAGCGGAGCTTAATCTGTCAGGAACTGTTCAGTTCAACGCTTATCTATTCCATTTTCAGAAGTCTAGTTATGCATGCGTAACTTCTTTTATAGCGCTATCAACCTTTGCATTCCAGGTTCTTTAGCATTCCTGAAGAGTAAACATATTCCCCAGTGAGAAGTGCGTTCCCCCTGTTCCAAATCTAGTTTTTTCTTAAGACCTCTCCCCCTTCACAATCCCATGTTGATAACATAATGAGATTTTTAAGCAACCCTTTTCTCGGAACACACGTGGTTTATAACCTATCGCTTGATAGACTGATTGCGCAGCTGAGATGTGTGCTTCTTTCACAGAAATTACAGTGAATAAAATGGTTGCAAAGAAAAGAAAAAAAAATACTATAATGGAAAGAAAAGTTACGAGTAATTGATAAAGTTAAAAATGATGCAACAAAAGTGATTATTATTTCGTGAATATGCTTACGCGGTATAGTTTCACTACACCGCGGTTATGTTATAACGCGGGTGCAAAACATTTCCTCCGACACCCGCGTTTTAACGGGGTGTTACTGTATATATGTTCAAAGCTGAACTTGATCAATTATCCTTGATATTTTACTCACTGGGTATATATGTAATGTAATATGTGTTACAAATACATTAAATTGAACATTAATGAGAGAAAATAACTAACAGAGGCGCGACTTAGGAGGCATGCAAAACATTCATGTTTTCTCGTAGACTTCATGCCGAAAATCAGGTACTACTATTAGGCATTTTAAGTTTGGATTACGAAAAATTTGTACAAGTTATTCTAATAATAGGTAAGTGAGAAGCATTTAGAAGAGTTCTGGAGTTCCATTGTGCAGTATTTTCATTTTTAAAACTATGTAAAAAGATATAACCACTTATAAATTAGTTTGTTTCTGGGAACCATATTAATGAATGCATTTGTAAGCATGTAAGGTCGCCAAGTTTCAAGTGTTCAATGAAAAAGCAGTGGTTAAATAAAAATCATACATCACTTCTGAATAGAAACAATTTTTTAACAACATTTATTTATTATTAATAGCAAATTTTCCCCTTGGGAACGTGAAAATAATATTAATGTATGGATCCAAAGGAAAAGCTAAAAATTCACTTCGTTCTACTCAACATTGTTTCTGAAAAAAAATTTGCAAATGGTACTGTTGACGCATGCGCGTTGACGCCGCATGAGAGAGTCTGTAAGCTTGAGAGGGCAGTGTTGGAGAAGCCGCCGCAGAGAGATGGCGCATAAATAAATATGTGATTAAACTAAAATCTGAGTTATGAGTTAAAAATTTAGTGTTGTGTTAGTGCAAACTACAGTCCACTGAGAGTGAAACATAAGTGGTCCTAGGGAGCCGGAGGCCAGGGACCTGAAGATTATTTTGTCTTCAAGTGTGATAGTGTTCTACACAAGTTATTCCTTTCATTACAAGTGATTATATACTGGATAGGATTAATTAACGTCATTGGATACCAATAATAGAGGTGAGAGCAATTTCCCTTGATGTCATATTATTTCTGTTAAAATGAGTATTATTCAAAAACTTAGAAAAGACGAACTCAAGTTTGTCGCGGAAGAATTAGGGTTAGAAGTTCCGGAAGGGGCTAGAGTACTAGATCTTAAACAATTAATAGAAGAAAGTGACATTTTTAAAAATAAGCCAGAGATAGTCCAAAATATTGTAGAAGGGGTTTTAGAGGAAAGAAAAAATAAAACTGACGAATTAGAGAGGCAAAGATTAAATAATGAATTTAAGTTAGAGATGGAACGACTTAAACTTGCGCAGCTGGATAAAGGAAATAGAGTTAGCGAATGTTCGCAAGGAATCTGGGCATGATCAGTCTAAACCAGAATTAAATACAGCGCTAGAGTCCTCAAATAATAGTTTAGAGAATTTAATAAAAAGTGTAAAAACATTGACCATTTCCGTACCTAAACGTGCAGAGTCGTTTAATTTGTTTTTTCAATCTCTTGAGAAAGCTTTTAAAACGAAATGTGTTCCGCAAGAGCTAAAATTGGAAATTCTTTTGAATATTCTTGACGAAAAAGCAAGAAATTTAATGGTTTATGTATCGGAAGAGGATATGAGTAATTACGATAAACTTAAAGAGATAGTTTTAAAACAATTTCAACCAACGCCGAGGGAATGCATAAATAATTTTAACAGAGCGCAAAAAATGCCAGGTGAAAATTATGCGCAATTTGCATCGCGTTTGAGTGCATCATTTGAGTATTATTGCGAGTTACGACAGGTTAATGATTTTAAATCCGTATGTGAACTGATCGTATCGGACAGATTGTTTAATTCGCTTGACCGTGAATTAATGAGGCATATTGGTATTAAACAAGGAGAATCTTTCTTCAAACCACAACAGTTGGGTCGAGAATGCGATATTTTTCTATCCGCTAATGTGAAAACTAAAACAGATGTGAATAATATGCTAAATCTGAAAGAGTCTCGTTTCAAAAACAAAGGACTCTCTAATGTGTTTTTATCTGAGGTAAAAAATTCTAAGTGTAATCTTTGTAAATCTGAGGAATTTCCCCATCCTCTATATTCGTGTACAAAATTTAAAAACCTCTCCGTTAGTGAAAGGGTAGAATTTGTAAAAGCTAACAATCTCTGCTTTAAGTGCCTGTCCGAGAATTGTATGGCGTCAAAATGCCGCGCAAAAAACTGTTTCTGTAAGAAACCGCATAATAAACTCTTACATTTTCCCAGAGAATTAAAACAAACATCTGCCTCAGTAACAAATGAATCATCGCTCTCAAATGAAACAGCGGAGACCAGAATGGTGGCGTCGGCCAAGGCCAATCATTACGAAAAAACAAAAACTAAAGCAAAGAGTGTTTTACTAAGCACAGTACGGTGTTATATAAAAAATAGGTTTTCGGAATGGCAGGACGTTCGATGTTTACTAGACGTCGGTTCACAGGCGTCATTAGTCACGAAAAATTGTTTAGATAAATTGCAGTTAAAAGGCGAAAGAATAAATGCTGAAATATCGTGTTTAGATGAATCGACGAGAGCTGTCAGCCGCTGTGTTACCACTTCCATTGCCAATCAAGATAAGAGTTATGAGAGAGAATTAACGTTGTTGGTAGTAAAAAAAATAATAGATTTTACGCCATCAAAATTACTCAATGTAAATATAAATATTCCAGACTCAATTAAATTAGCAGATGAAAGGTTTTATGTTCCAAGTAAAATTGACATATTATTAGGCGCGAAGATTTTTTATGATTTATTGCGTTCGGGACAAATCTATTTGCATGAATCCCAGTTGCTTTTGCAAAATACGATTTTTGGTTACGTCGTGAGCGGAAGTTTAAACGAATCGAGTGAGACAAAAATTCATTGCGGTTTAATTGTTGAGGATGGTTTAAATGAAATGTTAGAGAGATTTTGGGAGGTTGAGAACGTAGAATTTGTAAATACAAAGAGTAGCGAGGAAACGATATGCGAAGAACATTTTGCGCGGACACATTTCAGAGACGAAAACGGCAGATATGTTGTAACAATGCCACTTAAGGAAGAACCTTTATGTTTAGGAAAATCTAGGGACATTGCTCTCAGGCGATTGAATTCATTGTGGTATAAATTAGAAAAAGACACTGATTATCAAAAACTATATAAAGGCTTTATTGAGGAATACGGAAATTTAGGACACATGACTGAGATGTCAAATGATAAGGAAAGTGAAGGTAATTACTATATGCCACATCACGGCGTATATAAACCTGAGAAAAGTAGTACACCGTTGAGAGTGGTCTTTAACTGCTCTAGTTTGACCACGAATGAGATTTCCTTGAACGCTATCCAATACAACGGAGGTGTAATTCAGAAAGACCTTTTTTCTATAATTATAAATTTTAGACAGTATAATTTTGCTTTAACTGCGGATATACAGAAGATGTACCGGATGATACTAGTGCACCCAAGTCAACACAACTTGCAAAAAATTTTGTGGAAGGATCATGCGAGTGGTCCAATAAAAACATTTCAATTAAATACAGTGACGTACGGAACTGTATCTGCACCCTTTTTGGCAATGAGAACATTACTGCAGTTATCTAGAGATGAGGAAAACCAGTTCCCATTAGCCGCACCAGTGATTCGAGATAACTTTTACATGGACGATGGTCTATGTGGCGCGCCCACCTTGGAAGAAGCAAAAGAATTGAAGCGCGAATTGATCGGTATTCTCGCGAGTGCTGGAATGACTTTGCATAAGTGGTCTGCAAACCATCCCGAACTTGGATCTAACGGAAGTGAGAATTATGAATTCTCAAACAATGACGAAATAAAAACACTAGGAGTTATGTGGCGGCCAAGTAAGGACTGTTTTGCATTCCAAATCGACGTAGACGTCCATAGTGTCCATACCAAAAGAAGCGTGTTGTCTGTAATAGCACGAATCTTTGATCCTTTGGGACTGATTGGGCCTGTCATTGCCAAGGCCAAAATCCTTATGCAGCAATTATGGAAGTTAAAGCTAGATTGGCATGAGCCACTTCCAGTTTCCGAATCTTTAGAGTGGAGTCAGTTTCTAGCAAACCTGAAATACATTCAAAATGTAGAAATTGATAGATGCATAGTGATAGAGAAAGCCATATCTATTGAGCTTCATGCGTTTTGCGATGCTTCGGAATGATGTTTTGGAGCTGTAGTGTATTGCAAGTCATGGAATTCGTTGGGTGAAACAAAAGTGAAATTAGTCGCGAGCAAGTCAAGAGTAGCTCCTATCAAAACTCCCCTTACTATTCCAAAATTGGAATTAAGTGCTGCAGTCTTATTATCTAGATTAATAAAAAGAATTACGTCAGCCTTAAAACTAAGAGTGACTGAGATGTTTTGCTGGAGTGATTCCATGATAGTGTTAGCCTGGATAAAAAGAGATCCACTATCATTAAAAACCTTTGTAAAAAACAGAGTAGCAACGATCCAGGAACTAACGTCAACAGCTCATTGGTACCATGTACCATCGGAACAAAATCCAGCCGACTTTATCTCCCGAGGAGCAGATCCTGTCAAATTTAAGGGCAATTCCATGTGGTTCAACGGACCTGCGTTTCTGGCAGACAACCATTACCCAAACAGTACTGTTACTGTTCCCGAAACTGATGAAGAGTTTTACAAGGAACTTAAAAACTCTAAAATTGATAACGAGGAGAATCAGTTTCCTGTGTTCACCATTACTGTGAAAAGCTTTTTAGATAGTATTATAAGTTTGAAAAATAATTATATGTTTATAATTCGAATTTTTAGTTATATTTTCAGATTTGTAAAGAAATTGAGGGAACCATTGGAGAGGGCGTCTGGACCTCTTCAAGTTCAGGAGCTTCAGCATGCCGAAAACTACCTGTTAAGCCAAATTCAACAAGAGTTCTTTTCTTCTGATATGCGGGACTTGAAAAAAATGGGAAAGGTGTCTCCAGGTAGTAAATTAAAAAATTTAAATCCTTTCTTGGATTCTGATGGCATATTGCGTGTGGGTGGCCGTCTAGGTAATAGCAATCTTAATTTTAGTAACAAACATCCTGCAATTCTTCCAAAAGAGAGTAATCTTACTGCAATAATTGTTTTATCGTACCATTTGAAATATTTACATGTTGGCCCATCGGCATTACTTAATCTTGTGAGAGAGAAATTTTGGCCCTTAAGTGGTCGTTCAATATGCAGGAAAATTGTGCATAATTGCATTGCTTGTTTCAGAGCTAAACCCATACCTTCAAAACAAATCATGGGTGACTTACCTCGTGAACGGATAAATCCTGACTTCCCGTTCAATTGTACTGGTGTGGACCTCTGTGGTCCTTTTCTGATCAAGTATAAACATCAAAGAAAAAATATCGAGCAAAAAGTGTATATTTGTTTGTTTATATGTTTTGTTTCAAAGGCAGTGCACTTAGAAATTGTTGCTGATCTGACTTCCGAATCTTTCGTTGCTGCGTTAAAGAGATTTATTGCCCGCAGAGGCAAGTGCGCGAAATTATTTTCGGACAATGCAAAGAATTTCGTCGGTGCCAATAAGGAACTAAAATCATTCATTGACATGGTTAGAAAACCTAACGAGAAGTTGTCGAGCTATTTATCTGCCGAAGGCATAAAATGGAAATTTATTCCGCCAAGAGCGCCGAACTTTGGGGGTTTGTGGGAGGCGGCTGTGAAATCTGTAAAATATCATCTAAAGAGAGTTGTTTGCAATGCGAGATTGACGTATGAAGAATTTCTTACGACAATTACGCAAATTGAAAGTATTTTAAATTCGCGACCGCTGTGCCCATTGTCTGCGGATGCAGATGATTTAGAAGTTCTAACACCGGCGCATTTTCTCCTTGGCAGATCCATGACTTCCATTATTGAACCGGACTTGAGTAATTTGAGAGAAAATACACTGTCTAAATGGCAGAGGGTAACAAAGCTTGTTCAGTTGATATGGAGAAAATGGCACCGTTCCTATCTGAATAATTTACAGCAACGCAGCAAGTGGAGATTCGAGAAGGATAATGTTAAAATAGGAGATTTGGTTTTACTAATTGAAGATAATTTGCCTACTCATAAATGGGTAATGGGTAGAATATTAGAAGTATTTAAGGGTAAGGACAAAAGGGTTCGAGTTGTCCTGGTAAAGACACAATATGGAACTTTTAAAAGGTCTATATCAAAGGTATGCATATTGCCTTTATCAGAGTAACAAACCAAACCGTTCAATATTTGTTTGCAAATTAGTGTCTGTTTAACATTGTAAAAATTGTGTGTAAGTGTTTATTTTAACTATTGCAATTGAAATGTGTATTGTGTATTTTATATTATATAATTGTCATATGTCGAATACTTCTGTGTGTTTTAATATAAGAATTATTGCATTATGGTGATTGAATGTAAACATTTCAATGCCGGGCGGTATGTTGACGCATGCGCGTTGACGCCGCATGAGAGAGTCTGTAAGCTTGAGAGGGCAGTGTTGGAGAAGCCGCCGCAGAGAGATGGCGCATAAATAAATATGTGATTAAACTAAAATCTGAGTTATGAGTTAAAAATTTAGTGTTGTGTTAGTGCAAACTACAGTCCACTGAGAGTGAAACAGGTACATTTTATAGTTTTATAGTAATCGATTTCGTTGGGGTTTTTCTTAATCAAAACTAGCAAAATTATGTTTTAACTTATACTCAAAACACACGAGTAGTATATGAAATTCAATATCAATTAGAGAATTTTTTTTTATAATTTCTTTTTAAAGAATATTTTAAATAAAACAACTTTGAACTTTTCGTACAAAAAAAGAAAAAGTATAAGAATTAAAAAAAGAAAACACTTCGTTTGAAATACCATATACTTTTTAAAAAGGTGCACCCATATAAACTTCTGTACTTTAAAATTATATTTCCTAATTTTAGATTTTACGCAACACAAGGAGCGTAAACAAACTTTTATACTGGGGCATTGGTCCTTAGCGCCTTACTTGTATGTATATTACTATACTAGGATTAGTAATACAGCTTCCAACGGAAGAGAACCAAGAATTCTGCATTTGTGTGAGCCGAGGATTGGGGGCTGTCTCTCAAGTCCCTGAATGCGCCTCTGTACAACACTAATGCGAAAGGGGGAAGCGTTGGTCGTTGAAGTTCCTGATGCTTATAGCTTAGGGTGGAGACCGAATTGCTACTCCTAGTATAGAAAAATATATGCATGTAAGAACTTTCCTAAAATCAAGCACTAATATCCTCCCCATACTCGCTTCTCAGATTTTCAGGTCAAATCATTCAATAAGACAAATAATAAAAAGGAAAACAAAGATGAAAAATGCATTAATGTAAAATAACAGAAGAAAAAAAAGATATAGACGATTAAGCCAGCTGAAACAATTTTAACTTTTTTAGAATTATTAGTTTTTAGTTTTAAAATCTACTGCCAATCCTATTACAGCATAAGACGGACGTTTTTGGAGTCTCTTCCCTCCCCCAACGAACTCACAAATACGGCTGTGTAAGTAGAAGGTGCTGATGCTGAGGGCTCTGGGCGTTTCAAAAAAAGAGGTAAATATTTCCACACAAGAATTTTTAATGATAAAACTGAATGCATACCTGCAAAAAAGAAAGTGAAAATTGAAATTCATTGTAATCTTTTAGCTACCAGTTTTTATTGCTTATCCGTAATGCATTGCTTGTATAAACCAAATTATTGAGTGAGTCAGTGTTGCCAGATTGGGCAGTAAATCGCCGATTGGGCGACTTTTTGAGCTCGCTGGCGACCTAAAATTTTATCAAGTCGCCTGGCTACTTTTTGGGCGACTTTCAAGATTTTTTTGATGAAATTTGAAAAATTTTGAGATTTTATTTCCTTTAAGCTTTATAACAGTTAATGCGTGAAAAGATGAAACATTAAAACACCTTTTCTAATTTGATGTTCCGTAATAAGACGGCCATTAAAGGGACTTTTTTTTAAAAAAAAAAAGTCTTTTTCTGCGTCTGCATTCCTGGATTTTTTTTCTTTTTAATCACATTTTCCAGATTATTGCACATCCAGCCGAAAATCGGTAAAAATGTGTGTACCTTTGTGACGTCACACGGGTAATGTTCATTTGCAAACTGAATTGAAAATATTTTGGGCGACTTTCTGTTGTCTGTGGCTGCTTTTTGAAAGATTTTGGGCGATTACATGTCCGGAAGATCTGGCAACCCTGGAGTGAGTACGGTTGTCTGACGTTTGTAGAAACCTCAAACCCCAGATTTCTACGTACCTTTGTAGAACTATTCACAGTAATTCAATTCACAGTTATGACAATGATTACTACGCTCATGTTTTTGTAGGCGGCTCTGATCGTCGCTCAATGTTTTTGGATGAACGGGAGTACAAAGTACCTAGTGCCAAGATTTCTCTTTGTTAAATATCGTTTTCGAGAAATTTCACAAGGGAAAAAATAGATCCTCCAAAACGCTACTAAAGAAATTTAAAATGTGAAACAAAAGCTAAGCATTTTTCAATCACGTCTTATATTTAATTATTGGTCATGTTGTTTATTGCATGACGTAATTGGTCATGTTGTTTATTGTAATATCGTTGTTCTTAATAGAAGTTTTACTGTATAATTAACAATGCATTAGGATACAAAATCTTGCGTCTACTTTAGAAATACGCTTAAGTGGCATTGATAGCGCAATAAAATGTAAACCTTTGTGCTACAAAGTAAAAATCGAAGTGAAAATACACACAAAGTTTGCAGACACGTGTTTAGAGGTTACAAGGAGCCATATTTTCAATGCAAAAGGAGCTTCTAAATGAAAAACATCCAACCGAATGACAGTTGGAACTTCGGTTGGACGTTTTCCATCTAGAAGCTCATTCTGTTGCTTTGAAAAAAAAGAGATTTCTTGTAACCTCTGGAAACAAGTTTCCGATTTTTATTTACTTTTACAGATTTATTTAGTTTTAGTACAGTGGCTAGAATACCTAGTGTGCCGTTCGGCGCGAAAATGTTGAAAACGAAACTAAGCCACCGGTAGGTGGCGCTAGCATCGACAGCGAGGTAACTGATTAGCAGAGCGAACGTTAAAGAAGCATTTACTCGCCTTAGTTTTCGCACTTTTTTCAGTACTAAAAAAAGGAGGTGCAAAAAATATGTGATTTTTTAAAAAATATTCAATCATCTGTTCTAGAAAAGAATTTGGAGCAATAAATAGACGGCTGTCGTTTAGGTGAAAACAAGCATGAAAAATGTTTTTATTTAGTTTTTGGAAGCAGTCTTAAATGAGAGCCATGTATTTTGTTAAGAGAATATTGTTATACATTTTAAAGACAAATGTTTTTTAGTCCAATATAGTGTGAATGAGCTGTTGAAAATAATTGCATTATTATGCTCATATTACCTAAAAAAAGAAAGGCTATATGTCTATGTACTATAATTTAACATAAATAAATAAATAAAAATTAACCGTAATTACTATCACATAAGTTTTTTAAAAAGCACATTGCAATCTGATGTATATTTTAAAAAAAAAATAAACACTTGCAATGTCATTTTTAAATGAACTGCATGCTTAAAATTTTGTTAGATTTTTTTTTTTAATATAGATTTAATTTTTTTTTATTTACATTTATTTAAAAACACATTATGATGCACAAAGTTTTGGTCAAGTTTCAATTACATACAAAACCAAAATAGAAACAAATAATAAAAAAAATCTTGAACCAAAGCAAAAAGCTTAGCTTTAAATTTATTTTGTTGTTATGACAAGAACAATTTCATTTTGATATAACATTTCTTCTTTTTTAACGTCAATATTGTTTCATATATAAAATTTAATTTTTGAGTCACATCTTTTAAAACTTTTTGTAGTTCCAGACAACTGTAGAATTTTATTAAAAAAAACTGAACCCCCCCCCCCCCGCCCCCTCTGGTGGGTACCTTTGTCACATTATGATACACAAAATGTTGGTCAAGTTTCAGTTACATACTAAACCAAAATAGAAACAAATTTGTAATTAAAATAATCTTGAACCAAAGATATGCTCAAACAATACAATAGTTTTATTAAACAAATTTTCAAAGCTTCCTTGGAGGGAGAGGAGTTTGTATGTGTCGTTTAAGAAGGCAGACCCGTGGCTCTTCAATATGGGCGTTACTAAGAAGGGGGGGGGGGGGGGTTGTCCCTGGATTTAAAAAAAATGCCAATTTTGTTCTGCATCTTATGTGTAAGAGCGCTAAAATTTCAAAAAGTTATGCTTTTTTTTTTTTTCAAATATTTTTGTAGTCCCAAATTCATCTCTTATAAAGCCTCAAAATGCATCAGTTTGCATATAGTTTTCAAAATTTTACCCGGGGGGGGGGGGGGAGGAGAATCTCCCGGACCCTCAACTGTCAGAATTTTATATCTCCGCTCCCTTCATATGGTTCTAGCCCCTAATGTTGAGTAGAAAATTACAAGTCGTGGGAACATTATAAAATTAAAACGAAAGTTTTATGGGTTTATCAGTGACCCCAAAGTTAAAAATCCTATAAAAAAAAAAGGGCCAATGCATTAAAGTTATATGAAATATCAACAATAATAGGATGGAGGGGGGCGGCATTTTTCAGTTTCGCCCCTCCCCGGAAAAATCCAAGATACGGCTCTTTGTACCACCCCAAAATAAGTAACGGCCATTGGTTTAGCCAGACCCTTATTTAGGGGGGGGGGGGGTCTTCGGGGATTATTACTGCTCCTGGTTTTAAATCCCTCCCCAGGAACGTAACTAGATCATTTTCTAACTGGGGCAAGACCAGGATTTAGCGCCCCCTCCCCTCTTATATAAACAAAAATTAATATGTATTTAGGTAAACACACACATTTAGTCAATTTGGCACCCCTAAAATAATCTGGCGCCCGGGGCTTACGCTCTGTCTGCCCCCCTCTAGTTACGTCCCTGCCCCTCCCTCTAAACCCTCCCATACATAAGTCACCATTTGGAGGGGAGCATCCCCCCATCTACGCTAGTGGATATTACCAATTTTTCACCACCAGCTCTTACCCGTATAGCTTATGTGTGTATCGTATTTCGTTCATTTTTTAAAATATTTTTAATTACAGTGCTCACAACAAAATGGTTATCATTTACAGACACACACAAATACCATACGTATATACTTCACACGTGTCCAAAAGTGCTCAGTGTAACTTAAAATGTATGGATCCGCCTTTTTCGAAAATTTTAGCAAATCAAATAAATGTAACTTTTGTAAGTAAAAAAAAGTAAAAATTTCAGTTTGTCATATGGGCGAATAGAAAAACGAAAGTGAACAGCTTAACAGACTTTATGTGAAAAAGCAGTGTGAAGGTTTTTTTTTCAATAACAATAATACATAATAATATTAGTAATGTGTTCATAAACTTTTGGCAATGAATCCTTAGATTGGAAAAACAGAACTTGCGGAAAAGGTAAGGTGGGACGCAAAAAGAACTACATATCAATAGCAATACCTTTTAAGTTAAATTTCGTTAAAAATCGATTACTTTAGGTGTAACTCAAAACCACAAGGTATATTTCAAAACTTTGTGCATTTTTCTTTCGCATAACAGATAAACTTTTACGGCAAACGAATCAACCTCAAAATTACTGTGAAATAAAATTTATTTTCACCAAGTTCGATGAGCTTTTACTGTGTTTGCGAACAGCAAATAGTGAATGTATTCAAACCCACATTTAGTTCACCAATATGAGAGCCAAAAAAAAAGCGATACTTTCGAAAGCAAATTATTCTGTTCGAATGCAGATTTAAAAAACCACAGACATTTATTATGGCATTGCAAGACTTTGCCCTTTAGAAATTCTTGTTTTCTTTGAAGTGGTCAGAATTAAACCGATGTATCACACATAAGTTTACAAAAACCAAAAATGGATATTTGTTACAAAATCATTTTCATTTATTTATTTTATAGAATAAAAAAAATGAAAGTTGTTCGTATTTCACAGTTCGAATGAGTGAGATATTTATTTCATTTCCTGCTTCTTTACGGAAAAAACTAATCTGAAAGTAGTTAACAGCAATCAATTCATGTTAGTGCATCAGTGTCACTTGTCACTTTCTGAATGACAATCGGTTATACGAAAGACTTTTGGTTACACAGGGCCTTTAATCGTAGCAGCTGGCCCCAAAGCCGTCTTCCGGCGGGCTCGAACTTACCTCGCTGTCGAATAGAGCGCCATCTAGTGGAGGCTTACTTTCGGGTACAAAAAAAGCGCTGGAGGACAATGGCGAACGGCACACTATCTATTCTAGCCACTGTAGTTTTAGCTTAGACAGCAGTGAGATAGTAGTTGAACAGCATCCAACTGAATAATGGTTCGAACTTCAGTATATAGTATTGAGTAAATGAATTCACGTTACTTTTCAGTTCATTTCACAAATAAAACATTAAGCTTTCTAGATTGGATGCGCGAGGTAATACACAAAATTAATCGATTTAATTCTAATCTATTTAATTTAAAAAAACCACTCAGAACGAGTTCCTATCCTCCAACCACCACGAAGGTGGAAGGCGCGATCATCAATGGGACGCCATAGAATTGCATCGCCAGCTTCACGCTCAGATAGAAACTCCATTCCACATCATCGTGGTTGGGTTTTCTGCGAAGTTCGGTGAGCGAACTCGCTAATCATACTATAGAAATGATCCTATGAAGTATGATCTTGAAGTGGTCCTCATGGCTTCATCTACTTGTATTATTACCAGTGTCGAAAAATACTGGTAGTAATAAATGTTTTTATCGTGAAATTTGAAGTCTTTTTTTTTTTTTTTTTTTTATCTTTTCATTTTTTCCTTTCTTCCTCATTCCAAAAATGTTACGCGAAAATATAGATTTTTCTCATGTCAATTACTAAAATTTTTCAGAGAAATTAATGTGCACCGTAATGTGGCAAAATGGTCTTCGTACGTAACGAACAGCCGAGCCTGATAACACTACATTAACAATGTCATTGGGAAGTAGTCGCAATTCACCCATTGTAACTGCTAACGTACTCAGCTTTTTAAAAGTTGTTACTTTTTCACATTAATGAATACCATTGACAATGGTATTCATTAATGTGAAATATATGTAATAATTAAGTCCACTAACAAACCGCAAAGGTAAATAAAATCTTACGGTGAGAGAGAGTTCCACGAGGACATATTTCATAATTAATATTTTATTAATCGGTAATGACTAAAATCTCTCCCCCTAACTTTTCCCTCTCTCTTTCTCCTTATCAGAAATATAATAATATACAATTATTAGAAAGATCTGTAGGGGAGCAGCAAGAATTCAGCTATCGTCCTTATATGTATAAGTACTACTATATTAGGATCGGCAAAGAAAACGACGGGAAACTAACAGGTTCTATAGACATTGGCCCCAATTAACCTTGCCAGTGTGCCAGTAATCTTCTGTTGGGAAGATGGGGATAACAATACGGCTTGAAGCCATAGGTTTTGACGAGTTTTAGCACTCAATTCTTATGCGTATTTAGAAATACTATGCCTTACACTCAGTGCGCAGAACTTTCATGTGTCTTTACTAGCGCAATCATTCATCGAGATTTATCAATTTCGGGTGCTTCGCATGCGCATTTAAGAGCGTCTTTGGAGCAATGTGCGCATGAGGCGCCATCTGTTTATTTACGCTTATTGTTAGTGGATCTAATAAGTATTTTCGCGGAACCTAACCATTATAGCAACACCATAATAAAAAAGGGTCATGATGTTGCTTACAGCATGAATTCAATTTTTACTTTTAAGTCAATGCAGCTTACAATTATACAAAAAGTAGCTAAATCCGTTTTATAGACGGTCCTTTTGTTTTAAATTTGAATTATTATTTTGAGCTAGAAGAAAGTAAGTAATTCATTGAATATTATAAAATTTAATTCATTAGAAAGAAGCTTTAAAATTCAAATGTAAAATCTGGTTTTTTGTGAAATAGGACTGTTAAAAATGGGGCTTTAGAAATACATGGCTTTATGAGCCTTTTGATCAAGTAATTGCCAGGAATCATAAGAATTCTTACACAAACACACAAACACATATATAAATACAAGCCTACTGAGTACCGGCCATCCAATCTATATATATATATATATGATGTTTTATTCGCAACGTCATTTAACAAAGCTGCATGAAGTTTTAAAAAACTGTTTGCGATTCTTTAATTATAAATTGTGAATTTTTATTACACTTAAAAATATTTTTTGTTCCTTAAATATTTAAAAATCTAGAGCAAGTATGATTAAACTGCTTTAACATGAATGTTCGGATTAGGAGAATTAGTGCAAGGGCTAACAAGGAGAATTAGTGAACAGGAACAAACCCGTGCAAGGAGAATTAGTGAATCCGAAAACATTTAGATGATGAACGCAGCAGCTGATGTAATCTTTAATGAACTAAAGCTTAAACACTTCGATGTCTGCAAAGTTACCCAAATGACAGAAAAAAGAAAACACCCTACCCCTTATTCCAAATTCAACTCACGGACAAATCCACTAATGATAATATACTTCAACTTGATAATATCATCGATACTACCATCAAGATTGAATATTTCAAAATTAGAGACCCCACCATTTAATGTTTTAACTATCTAGGCTTTGACCATTTTGCCCAGAATTGTTTTAACAAAACCAAATGTACTATTTGCGCAAGAGGATACCCCGTACGGATAGCACGCAATAAAAAGATAACACTAAACAAAAATTTACTAACTGTGGCGAAAACCACACATTCTCCTATAGGGGATGTAGGGCCTTCCCCAAGATAAAAATAAATTTGAAAAATAACAAACCAATCAACAGAAAACCTTTCAACTCAAGATTAGCTGATCCCACGCGGTTCTATGCAAATGTAATCAATTCCAATCGGGATACTGTCCGCCCCCCCCCCCCCCCCCAAGCTCCAAAAATATGGTTTGAAAAATGTTTTAAATAACGGAAGAAGTAAAAAGTCTTGTTATCTGTAGTGTTTCAGCAGAAATAAATAATTTTGTTGTAAGATATGCAGTTGTAAAACCAACAATTTTTAAAATAAAACCTCATGTATTTATTTCAAAATGTTTTTTTTTAACTGTCTAAAAAATTCATTATTGTGGAAATTCGCTAACGATATGACCATTCATAATTAACTACGTAAACTGTAAACATATTCGGTGATGAACACCATTTTTGGCGTTCAGTTGGTGTAAAGAAAATTTTTCATTTTTTGATGCGTATCAAATTTTTTTAAGTGTCTGTCTAACAAAATACAGACAGTAGAATTTCTTTTAGCATATGATGTTTGTCAACTCATCTACAGATCAAAAACTCATTCCGACTGCTCTACTGATCCTACTTTCATAGAAATGAGCAATCACAATGAAATTTTGATACGTAACGGAGTTAACAAATTTCATGTGCTAAGAAACTACTAGTTAACTAGTAGTTGCCACTTCTAGTTAACTACTGCCGAACACTAGTAAACTGTAAACATTTTCGTTGATGAACACCATTTTTGGCGTTCAGTTGGTGTAAAGAAAATTTTTCATTTTTTGATGCGTATCAAATTTTTTTAAGTGTCTGTCTAACAAAATACAGACAGTAGAATTTCTTTTAGCATATGATGTTTGTCAACTCATCTACAGATCAAAAACTCATTCCGACTGCTCTACTGATACTACTTTCATAGAAATGAGCAATCACAATGAAATTTCGATACGTAACGGAGTTAACAAATTTCATGTGCTAAGAAACTACTAGTTAACTAGTAGTTGCCACTTCTAGTTAACTACTGCCGAACACTAGTAAACTGTAAACATTTTCGTTGATGAACACCATTTTTGGGGTTCAGTTGGTGTAAAGAAAATTTTTCATTTTTTGATGTGTAGCAAATTCTTTTAAGTGTCTATCTAACAAAATACAGACAGTAGAATTTTTTTTAGCATATGATGTTTGTCAACTCATCTACAGATCAAAAACTCATTCCGACTGCTCTACTGATACTACTTTCATAGAAATGAGCAATCACAATGAAATTTCGATACGTAACGGAGTTAACAAATTTCATGTGCTAAGAAACTACTAGTTAACTAGTAGTTGCCACTTCTAGTTAACTACTGCCGAACACTAGTAAACTGTAAACATTTTCGTTGATGAACACCATTTTTGGCGTTCAGTTGGTGTAAAGAAAATTTTTCATTTTTTGATGTGTATCAAATTCTTTTAAGTGTCTATCTAACAAAATACAGACAGTAGAATTTCTTTTAGCATATGATGTTTGTCAACTCATCTACTGATCAAAAACTCATTCCGACTGCTCTACTGATCCTACTTTCTTAGAAATGAGCAATCACAATGTAATTTCGATACGTAACGGAGTTAACAAATTTCATGTGCTAAGAAACTACTAGTTAACTAGTAGTTGCCACTTCTAGTTAACTACTGCCGAACACTAGTAAACTGTAAACATTTTCGTTGATGAACACCATTTTTGGCGTTCAGTTGGTGTAAAGAAAATTTTTCATTTTTTGATGTGTATCAAATTCTTTTAAGTGTCTATCTAACAAAATACAGACAGTAGAATTTTTTTTAGCATATGATGTTTGTTAACTCCTCTACAGATCAAAAACTCATTCCGACTGCTCTACTGATCCTACTTTCATAGAAATGAGCAATCGGAATAAAATTTCGACAAGTAACGGAGTTAACATATTTCATGAGCTAAGAAACGTTACACTGTCTACATTTTTTTAGACAGACACATAAACATTTTTTCAAAATACATAAAAAATGAACAACTTTACAACAACTGAACACCAAAAGTCGTGTTCAGCGACACCAAAAATGGTGGCAACTAAACGCAAAATTTTTAGTGTAGTTATTTCATAAAAGTTAAAACAAAATGAAGATTCCTCTATTTCTTTTGAAATTATTTGTTACATTCTAGTTATTTATTCCGAAGTTTTCAATATAAATGAAATTTCTTTCAAGCAAGACGCTCAGTAATTTCAATAGCAACGTTAAGATTTGTTCAGTTTCGAAACGGATACTTCCCTTTCTACCAAAGAGCCGCGAACGGGTTCTCATTATGCAACGCAATGATGAGGAGAAATGACTACACGTTTTTAAACTAGGACAAAGGTTAACCTCCCGATTTCCAACATTACGAACCTAGGTTGCACTGAACGTAATCTGCTGAGACCCTAATTCCAAACTCTCCAGTAAGCTGTAAGAGTACTCGAAAGAACAGGGAGATGCCGAAATAATATATGAATAACAAGCAGCAGCAGCACAGCATTTTCGATGGGCGTACAGAGAGTCTATTCCCTTTTACCCGATAATCATGGCCTTTGTACATAGAACTTAAATTATTCCTAATTTAAAATACTTCTAGTCTCCGCCGTAGGCGGAGCACAAGGGGTGTGCCATACTTTATATGGCAATGAGAGTAGTCAGAACCGTTTTGGAAAGTTTTGCCGAATAGAGCATATAATGATAGTTGATTCAGCTCTGTGGGGAAAAAGTTTTTGAGGTTTTTTCCTTTTTTTGTTCATTTTTTAAAATTTTTTTACTTTTTTTTTTCTTTTTTTTTGATTTTGTTAAATAGTATTTCCATTTTTTTGCTTCAAATTTTATAAAATTAAACATTTTTTTTTTCCATAAAAATAAACATAATAGAAAGGAAGTGAGAAAAAGTCAGTACGAGAACATTTCAGGCGCAAACCGTCGTCAAGAGGCGCGAACCAATCAGGAGATCCTCATTAGGGGGGGGGGGGGTCGAACTGAGGGTTTGGGAGGGGGTTGTTCGGGGTGCTTAAGGAATCATAATTTATATATTGAGATTGGTGAGGGTAGCGGTACTTTTCGTTTCTGTGGTAGTAGAGGCTTTGTTCTTCGATGTAGGGATTTGCATGGAAGGGGATGAGGGAGTAAAAAGACTTAGCAGTTTTGATTATATATCTTGATACCGAGTTGATGCCGAGGTCCGCATGTAAATCTTTCCCTCTGTCGTATCTGCCGGCTTGCTTTATTTGTCTGACAATTTTGTTCTGTATTATTTGTAGTTTACAAATATTGGTTTTTGCAGCAAATCCCCAGATAACAGATCCGTATAATAGAGTGGGTCTAACTATGGTGTTAAAGATCAGTTTTTTATTCTTCTGTGAGAGTTCGCTGTGGTAGCCAAGAAGGGGTTTGAGAACGTACACTTTATGATCGGCGTTTTTGATAATATTCATGATATGCGTGTTGAAGTAGAGACCTTGGTCGAGTGTAATTCCAAGATACTTGACCGATTTGGAGTAAGGTAGTTGAACGTTGTTTATGACTATACGATTTGGATTTTTCTTTCTATCGTTTTTTTGAAGCACATTATTTTTGTTTTGTCAGGGTTTAGCGTTATGCGCCATTTGTTGTACCAGGTAGATAATTCGTTTAAATATTTCTGTAAGTTTTTTCCTGCTATCCGTCTATTGTAATGTTTTGTGAGAGCGGCGGTGTCGTCCGCATATAAAGCCATCATAATCTCCTCATTTTTTGGCATATCATGTAAATAAACATTAAATAATGCTGGGGCTATGAGTGAACCTTGCGGAACACAACTAAGCATATCGCGTGGGATTGAGAGAGTGTCACCGATTCTTACTTGGAATTTTCTTTCTGTCAGATAGTTGCCAGTAATACAAGTTAGGTAGTAGGGAGTGTTTAATTCGATGAGTTTGAAAATAAGTCCCTTATGCCAAACTCGATCGAATGCTTTGGTAAGGTCCAGAAAAGCTCCGATTGTACATTTTCCTCTGTTCAAACCTTCGGTGATGTAATTTGCGACTCTGAGCAGCTGATGAATGGTGCTATGGTTTTTCCTAAATCCGAATGTTCTTCGAGTAAATTACGAATCAATTTTTCAAAGATTTTTGATAGAGCTCTAAGCAAGCTTATGGGTCGATAGCTGGTTGGTTTGTTCTTGGGGCTTCCAGGTTTGTGTATAGGCACCACAATAGCTTTTCTCCATATTTTTGGGAAGTAGTTCATAGCCAGCGATTTATTGTAAATTTTCGTTATGTTGGTAAGTACGTTATTTGGAAGGTATTTCAGCGAGAGGTTGGTGATCCCATCAATTCTGGGCGACTTTCTGTTTTTGAGAGTTTTGATGATGTTGGCTACTTCTAGTGGAGATATGATTGGGGGAGTGGTGATTTCGGGTGGATTCAATTTGATTTTCAAGTCTTGAATCTTGGTGAGGGGGGTAGGCTCTGAAGTTTTCTCCTATGCTGTCAGCTAGGGCTTCATCGATTTCTTTTTTTTCCGTTATAGCGTTGTCATTTACAACGAGGTTGGTTATGGTATGGTTTTCATTCTTGAATAGTTTGATGGCTCTGTAAAGGGTTTTGTTTTCCGGTTTAAGAGATTTGATAAAATTTTCCCAGTTATCTTGTTTAAAGTAGTTGATCAGTGTTTTTATTTCATTTTGCATTCTGTTTATTGTTGGTGTTAGAGAGTTGCTCCTATGTCTTCGTCTATCTTTGCGAAGTCTGTTTTTTTCCGTGATAAGGCTTCTAATGAAGGGGGGGGGGAGTCGGAGAGGGTCATTTTTTATCTTGATGTGAGTCGTAGATTCTTCTATTGCTTTGTTTATTGCTTCAGTCGTTTTTAAAATTTCATTATCGGCGTCTTCTAATGTCTCAATGATTGGGTTACCTGGTACAGTTTTGCTCAGAATTTTGTTTACTTTAATCCAGCTGATTGAAGGTATGGTAATCGTTTTTTTTTTGGGAGCGCATAGTCCAGTCCAAGAATGATTATTACAGGATTATGGTCAGATGATAGTATGTCAAGGCTTTCAATCAAGCATGGCCAATTATTACTTCGTATGAGGGCGAAATCAATGGTAGATGGGTTTCCTGTTCCGTAATGAGTGGGAGAGTCAGGAGCTTGTATATGGAAGTCGTTGGCTGTTGCAAAGTTTACAATAAAGTTGCCTGATATGTTGTTTCTGGTACAATTCCAGTTTTGGTGATGTGCGTTAAAGTCACCCATGAGTACTGTGTTGTATCCAAGTTGGGACAATGAATTCATATCATTACTATAAATAGTATTTGCAGGGTGGGCATATATCGATGCTATGATGAGAGATTCAGTGTCACTAATTTTAAGCTTTATACACGTGTTTCCTATAGATACTGTATTAATGGGAATGATTTGATAGTCGAGCTGTCGTCTGGCATATATGGCGGTGCCACCGCCTGTGCCGATACCCCTGTCAGTACGAATACAATTGAAGTTGGGTAAATTGTACCGGATACCCGTTTTGAATTTAGTTTCTTGCACTAAAATAATATCAGGAGAATAATTTTGCACAACATTGCTAAGTTCAAAAAGTTCGGCTTTAGTAAGACTGTTGGCATTCCAGGAAATAATTTTGAGGATCCTGTTAGACATGGTGAGAGGAAGAGTAGAAAAAGGAAAGAACAAAAATAATCTTCAGAGCAGTGAGCTTAGATTTCGCCAGTTTGTCCTGCGAGAGCTTGTAGCGCATTTATTATAGCTGCGAGCGTTAACTTCATATTTGTGTTTGATTGCGCTGGCTTTGCGATGTCAGCGTAACTTTTCCCCTGCTGGGGGGGGGGGGGGGGTTCAGAAGATGGGTTCGAGTTTAGTGTTCGGAATTGTTGAGCTTCTCGGTTCCAGAGATCCTGATCTTTGTCGTTTGAAGTTTTGGGTTTAGGTCTTTTAACGCATTCAAACGAGCTTGCAAGGTGTGCGTCCCCACAGTTGCAACATTTGGGGGTGCTGTTTTGACTATGCGAGCAATCACGGCTAAAGTGGGGACCTGCGCATTTTAGGCATCTAGGATTAAGAGTGCAGAGATGTTGGGAGTGGCCCCACCTTTGGCACCTGTAACATTGTGTTATTTTTCTGCTTCTGCGGAATGCTTCGATTTTAATTCTGTAGTATGATATTACCTGAAGATTGTAGAACATTTTATTTTTTTCGTTCTTTTCCAGACTGACAAAAATTAATGGGAGAGGGATCTTATCTTTCCTCTTCGTCATTCTTACAATTTTTTGAGGGCTAAAGCCGGCTAGTTCGATTTCAGATTTGAGTTCTTCTAGGTTGTAATCTATAGGTAGTCCTTTTACTACTGCCCTGAGCATTCGATCTTGTTCCAATTGGCTTGTAAAAGATTGGATTTTTTGTTCATTTGTTATTTCTCTAATCTTTTTATGTTGTTCATCGTTTTGATGTTCTAGTAATATTTCATCTCTTCTGATAGTGCAGGTCAATTTTTGGTTTAAGTCACTTGATAATTTTTCTAGGATTGGTTTTGGATTTGGTACATTTACCAGTGTAATTTTTGGGGTTTTGTTTCTTTTTTTCTTGGATTGTTGTACTTGAAATTTATCATTTATCATGACTGTATCTGGTATATGAATAGTATGGCTATGGTTTTTGTATTATAGACATTTATAAATATTTCGGACGTAGCTGCAAAATTTATCCTGCTAACATTTTTTTCATCAGGATTTATCCTGCAACTACTCGCAATTTATTTCTTGCACCGAGAACTTTTAGGTCCTGTTTTTTTCCCGCCTTACTCAAAGTTGCAGTGAGGCATGAGGTATTTTCCTCCCTGAGAAAGTGGACAACATGCATGTTTTTGATGTTAGTACTTATGATGGATGAGCACCTTTTTCTGACATACATAAAATAATGAGGAAAATACAGCAAATTATCATAAAACCTCGCTTTGGGTGTGCATGTGCATGTACTATTAACATATTTTTAACTAGTTAGCAAAATAATTAGTAATAATAGAAACTTTTAAACCCAAATAGCGTGTTTTTTGGTTTGTATGTTATAAATGTTTATGTTTGTTTTCAGAGAAGGATATAGCATTCCTTTTACATTGAAAGCTACCAAAAGTAAAAATATTGTTAACGAATGTAGCACAGACGCACATGTATTCCTGGAGTATCAAGCTCATATATATTATGCGCTTTTTGAACTATTTTCTTTATATATTACATATATGTACAGTGGTGGTAAAAAAAATTGCATCACCCTCGCATTTTCACAACTATGGCTGCCTGCGATCATATAGCGGCTGTCCAAACGGACGAAAAAGTGCGTGCAAGCAGAACTTAACATTTTCTGCCACTTCAGTCAATTGGCGCTGTTAGCATGTACTTAAAAGCGAGGATTTAAAGGTCTAACCATTGCAATACCATCCCGTTAAAGGCTTGAATTTCAAGAAAGATAAACATTTAAATGTTGAGGGCAAAAGTAACTATCAAAATACGTTGCAGGCTTATGTATTTGCCATTACAACGTTTTTAATACAGAGGGAAAAATAAAAAGATCGTTTTTTTAGTAGTAACACATGCAGACTTTGAAGCTGCTCGTTAAGATACAACTTTTCATACATACGTATACTTTTATATATAATGAACACAGAGAAAATTTTCTTCGCAATTGGCTGATCATATAATGCTTTCAGATTTATTTTTATTTTGAACGACAATAATTGCGCATAATTTTCTGAAATACATTTATTCTTTCACATTGTGTAGCACAAATAAATTGGCTAGCAGGTTTTTGAAAGCCGTATTGAATAGTCTTTAAATGGTTATTAGTTACTTTATTATTAAGCAATTTTCAATACATTCATGTTAATACTATTAAATAACAGCAGTTAAAAGAAAAATAACATAGATTATGATTAATCAAGTTATTTTTAATATTTGTGTTAATTGAATTATTTCAATTCCATTTATTGTAAATTTAATTATTAGAGGAAAGTGGAACAGTTAGGTTGTGAAGTGACTTAACAAATAAAGATTAGTTGAACAATTATGTAATTAAGTAAATGATTAATGCAACAATTTTTTATTGTTATTGACAGACTAATAGCATAATACTATTAACTAATATTGCATTGTTTAGTATAGTGACTTCAATTAATTTCAACAGATGGATTATCATATAAGAGTAGCGACTTTTTTTTTTGCAAGTCTCAGCTAAAGCAATTACACTAGTTAAATATTTAGAATAAAATCCTAAAATATTAAGTAAGAAAGGTCAAAGATTAGGCCTTTGTAAAAGAAAACGATTCCATAAAATAAACGATCAAGGGGAAATATTTTCAAATATTACAATTAAGTACAATAAATGAGAAATTAAAAATAATTAGTTAAAACACTTCATTATGTGCAGTTCAGAGTTATCAAGATTATTTTTAAAACTTGTAACTGACAATACATAGGTGGCACCCCCTTAAGCAAGTTGGTGCATACTAATAGGTATGAAGTCCCCCAAAAAAGACAACCACCCAAAAGGGCTAAAACTCGATGAAAGCATGCCCCGCCCCCTGTCCAGGGGGTGTCAAAAATTTCATCAAAAAATTTAATGGCGCAGTCTACGCCATGAACTTCCCTCGTGGACACCCCTGGATAAGAGCAATTTTTCTTTAAATATCCCTTTAAACATTTTTATTTAGATGACATAATCCTTGACAACAAAAAGCAATGAGTATTCTCAGTCGGGGGGGGGGGGGGGCAGGACCGTCCGAAAACTTTTTTATTTTACACGATCGTCCCTCCACTTTTCAAAAGCCCCCTCCCCTACCACTATTTCATTACAATAACTTATACTCTTATCTGTAGACCTCCCCCCTCTCACCTCTTTTTTTCCTTTTTTTCTGGACTACACTGAATATTCTCAATTTTTAATACCAAGACTTCGCAACCGGCATTTCTTCGATGAAATCTACCTAAAGCTTTCGGATTCTCTGATTTTCTGTAACCTGATTTTCCTTAAATCCATTCTTAAATTCATGTTTCCCCGCTTTTAAATCAGAAATCAGAAATACGCTTTAGGGGTCATTCATAAATGATGTCACGCTTCGAGAGGGAGCGGGGGTTCGTGAAATTGACAAAGTGTGATAAAGGGAGGGGAGGGGGTTACAAGAAGTGTGACATCAGGCTTATACAACATAGCGTGACATTTGACAAAGGGGGGAAGGGGGTCCGTTGAATTGTGACATTTTGTGACAAAGGGGGGAGGGGGTCAAATATATCGGAAAAGAGCTTGACATCATTTATGAACGGTCCCTTAGATAGTTTATTTACTTTTCTATTTTTAAAAACAAAATGGGATGTACAAAATGGGTATACTCATGAACGCGTATAGAATCAACAACAAATCTTAGAGGGAAGTGTCCCTTGCTTTTAGATATTGCAATTGTAACCCCTGTTCATGTAGCGCGAGTTTAATTTTAAAAAGGTACAATACTAGATTTATAATATAGATTCTTTCTCACTCATTAAACTTTTAACTTTATCATTCTATACAAGCATAAGAAATTTAAACTTCTCAGAACAAAAAAAATATATATTTAAAAGCATAATCTATACATAATATGAAGTTCAAAGTTTACTTTTGAGTGGAAAAAAATTAATGAGCGGACCAACGTTCTTATAGCGCTAGTTGCAAAAATTACTCCATACATGTTTTACATGTAAATTACATGTTTTGGAATTAAAAGGAACCCCTTTATCAATGCGTAAAGATTTGACCTAAAAAATGTAAGTAATCCAAGTGAGTGTAAATCACTCGAATTACTTGCATCCAGATGAGTACAACTCTATTCATTGATAAAAGGATTCCTCTTGTCCCGAAATATGTTTTCGGGATATATGAAATTTGGGCTATAATGACGTTTGTTTTCTTATTAATAACCTGAAGTACAAATAAATAAAACCAATGCATAAATAAATAAAACCAGTAAAGTTCGAGACATAAGGAGAAAATGGCAAATGTCAGCCTTCACTGGTTAAAAATATCATCTAAAGCATCAAGCTCACGATTTCTATTTGCAGAATAATTGAATAGGTGACATAGAGTGAAAAAACAAATAAAATATATGCATTTAAACTAAATGTGAATTTAGTAAATCTCTAAAATTATAAAATGTATGCATTCACTAATTTAATGCTTAGAAAAAACACTCACTGGTTTCAGTCGTTTTATTTCATTTACGATGAAAAATTTCTTTAAAATAAATATATATAGGTTAGACACAATTAAACATCGGGAGACATATTTCCGATCAGCAATGCATGAACTAAAAATTTACCAAAAAGAAATCTTCATGATGCATGCTGCAAACCCGGCAAAAACAATGCTTTCGTAATGTATTTCCATACAAAACTAGTACATGCTTGCAGCGCACCAATGAGGAAAAAAATAACTATCGTTTGAACGCTTATTCCTTTGTTCTGGCGCCGCGTCTGGACAGCCGCTATATGATCGCAGGCAGCCATGTTCACAACAATGGGATATGCGAGAAGTTTTAGTCGACCGATTAACGATGAATGTAAGTGAAATTATGCAAAACTTATGAAATAAATATTTAACAACAGGAATCCGATAATTGTCTACTTTATTTATGAAAATACGTGGCCAAAACTGTAACAAGTGCAATGTAAAGTGCATCCGCCTTGCCAAGTGGACGACGAAAAAGTAAATAGAGGTTTTAATTGTAACACTCTTTCTGTTCAAAAATGAACAAAAGTAACATGGAAATGTTTGAACATCATAATCGGCCCACCAATTCGTTTTACCATGCTGTTCTAAGGTCTGTGGAAGATGATTGTCTGTTCCGAATACTGAGACGTATCAAATACCTGTCCTGCGCTGCGTTGGATATTCGTGAACGACCACTGCCACTCCTTCTTGACGTGCTTCCGGTGCTCTATAGCTTATTCAGTAGTCGAACAACAGTCGTTTGCGAACAGTTTATTCTTTTTGCTATGGAACGTGATGACAATCCTTCTTTGTCCAATGCAACGGCAACACTCTTCTTTCGTGGTGTCAGTTAAACGTATTTCGTCCAGATCGTAAATGAATGCGTCGAACGTTCAACCGGTTTTTTTAGAAGGATATGCAATTTTACGCAATAGCTTGCGTCATGTACCGATGCGAATTCGCGTTATATGATACAAGAACCGTTAAATATTTCATAATTACTTATAAATGCTAAAAAAGTATGGATTTCGCGGGTGATGCAATTTTTTTTTACCACCACTGTATATACACACATAGAAAGAGAGAGAGAGGGGTAAAATGCTCCTTATAGGAGAGGGTCACAGCGTAAAAACCTAATAGACTGCACAGGCGAATTGGGCAAATACGTGGATACATATGGAAAATAAATAAAAAAACCATGACCCTATTAGCAAAACGACAATTTGTAGCTAAAGCACTCATGTAAGTCAGCACAATTGTGACGAAATAAGTTCAAAAGTTCCTAAATATCTCCATCAAAATATAGTCAACAGTCTCTCTAAAAATTCCCACGTGAATAGGAGTCATCGTTTCTTCAAAAATCCTCATCAGATTAAAGACAACAGTCCCTAAAAATCCCTACCTAGAATTAGGAAAGCATTCATTAAAAAATCACCATTTAAATAAAGACGGAAATCCTTAAATATCTTCATTAGAATATGGTTCAGAATACAGTCATTCCTTAAAAATACCATTAGTCTACAGACCACAGCTCTTGGAAAATAGTCAACGGTTCATTTCAAGATTTCCATCAAAATAAGGACAACAGTTCCTAAAAACTTCCATTGAGTCTTTTGGTCCTTCCACGTCAATTCAGCACGGGCTCAAAATCTTACCATTGCAGATTTTTTTTTTTTTTTTTTTAATTTGGCACAAATGTACTACTGCTGTAGACTAGACAGCGGCAAGTATATTCTTAAAAGTATTATTTTCTTAAAAGGACCATAAAAATTAATGTTTATAAATAGTTCTGTTCAAGCAGTTCATTTTCAATGTTTTGATGCTAACGTTCCACAGGCCACAGCAGAGCTTCAAATTCATACTGCACTACAATACTGATTCACAACAGTAGGACACAGCATGCTGCACTACAATACTGATTCACTACAGTGGACACAGCATGGCGGATTGAGCTAAATAAGTATTTCTACATCACTAACCCTTTAGAGTTTTATTTATGCTTTACTTCATACACGTCATTTCAATTAATTATTTTAAAAAATTATATTATGTCGTTACTATACTAGGATTGGTAATACTACTAAAATCTAAGGTTTCGGTTAAATTAATGATTTAAGAAATTTAGACGCATGAAGGTCTTCCGCGTAGCTAGAATTTCTTTCTTGGGCAGGGAGGAGCATAAGTCTTTACATGCATACTATGTTGCTACACTAGGATTGCAAGGCTTAAAACAAAGTTTCGCTTGGGGAAGAGGAGAGGGGAAGCGTTAACCTTCGTTGAGGACTTCTTTCGATTAATTTCTCTTATTTTCCAAGCTCATTCAGGCTGTTATGCCCCGCCCCCTTTGAAAAATGTTTAGGTAATGTTGATGTGCCAAAATATATCATGCATTAGATGAAAGAATAATGAGTCGAAGTGAAAAGATCAACATGATAAAACTTGGAAGATTAGATGGGCTTATGCAGTCCTGATGGAACTGTTGCAATTACAATTTTGTGATTTAAAACTCAAGGTTTTAAGGTTCAATCGATGTAAATTATGGATGTCCTGTTTCAAGAAAAACCACTTCTACTTTCGAGAAATTTGGGGGTTCGGAGATATTTCCGAACCTCTGCTACTCATTCGAATGGTGGCATGGGATTAGAGTTCAGAAAGACTTTTCCTGGTAACATATTAGCAAAAACTTAAAGTAGAATTGAAACTTTTCAAAATTTAATAGTATTAAAATTATCGGTTAAGCGATGTTAAACAATATAAAACGAAAGATTTAAATAGAAGCCATGTCAGCGTGAAAAGGAAAACTGAACAGAGTTGGAGTTGATAAGAAGATAATAAAATATCATCAAATAAGCCTCAAAGAGAGGAGCACCAGCTTAATCTTGTTATGGAATACAATAGCAAAGAGAGCTCCGCCCCAGCGGGCAATGATAAGCTGATTGCTTTCAATAGTTTCAAATCGTCAGATGGATTTTTAGAGGTCAAATTACTGCCTTATTCGAAATGGTTGGATTATTTGTGAAAGAAAAACATGGATTGGAATGGGATCTAATGGTCGTCTACACTCTGCATAACCGTCTTTACCTCACACATTAATAAATATACTTACTATAATTAAACCAAGAGGCTCCTGATTTAGTTATTTTCTGAAATGCATTTAGGTAACATCCGTGGCCAAATTATGTCCAAAATGAAAAAATCGATGTGAGAAAATTATTATCGAGACCAATGTGCATATCGAGACCAATGTGACGGCATAGAGTTCTTTATATTTTCCATAACAAATGAAATTTACATATATATAGGGAAACCTGTTGTAATATGGACCCTGTTGTACTGGGGTCTTAATAATAAAAAAAATATTTCAGGGATTCATTTTGCAATATGGTAACACTGGTTCATCTGCTACCTGTTAGCTGTCATTTATAACTAATTTTTATAGTTGGAGTCGAACGAGATCTGGCTGTAGGAGACCAAAAAGAATTTGTGACCTTAAAAGCAAGTTTTTTTTTAGTTCTTCCTTTTGTAAATAACTTGTTTCCTTTGTTAAAAAGTTTAATCTTTTTGGTTTATACTTAACAATTTATTTGGCCGTGTAATTGAGCGTTCAATCATTTTCAATTCCTAACCTATTACTCAAAATAAGCAGTTATTTTAAAATTGTGTAAGGTGTTGTACCTTGGACCTAAAAAGCAGTTGTACTATGGATAGGTCCATGGTACAACACTTTGAACCGTGGACTGTATTTACCTTGTTATATTAAAAATATTTTAAACTGTTACGTATTTACAGTGTAATAAAATAGTTTAACTTTTTAACAGATTGTTGATACTTCTCGCTTACAAAAATGACTCGAAGTAAAACGGGAATTACGAGGCCATCGCCAAATTATGATAAAATAATGGAGGCTGTAGCGCTTATTAAAGATAATAAATAAACAGTTTACAGTGCAACTAAGAATGATAGTTTATCAAAGACTACGCTGACACGTCACTTGAAAAAAGAAAATTATCTTATCGAGTCATTTAATTTAAAATCGAAACTTGCAAGTCACAAAATGTTTTCAGATAATGAAGAACTCTTGTTACTAGATTATATTAAAAAAGCTCCTCAATTACAATACTGCTTGACACTAAGGTCGTAAAAAGGGTAGATCACGAATCCTCGCAGACACTCCGGAAAAAGAGGAAATAGAAAACAAAAAATTTAAAACGAAGGCAAAAATTTAAAGGGCCCCGCAAAACTACTACCGTTAATACTTTACACAAAGTAATTGCTGCAAAGCGAACAATTTTGAAAGATAGGGATAGGGAAAGATATGGATACATCTTCTTCAGAAGAACCATGCTTTACAGTGCGTGGCTCATCGGAAGGACTACTTGACTTCTCTGAAGATGAGGTACAGTTTGTGATGTTCTTAAAAAGGAATGTTTCAAAGAAGACAAATCTTACAATATGGGAGAACCCATTTATCTTCTTCTTGTGGCCCGGGAGATTTCGTTATTTTCATATATGAAGGTGAATACATCCCTGGAGAAATAATAAGCGTAAACGTTTGCATAAGATCCGTGGAAAAATCTAAAAAGAGCTGGAAGTGGCAGGAAAAACCAGATGAAATGTTATATCCTTGGGAAGATGTAAAAGAAAAAAATTAAACGACCAGCAAAATGCCACTCCAGAAAGGATTTGTATGAAATAAAAGAGATGAAAAAATATTGGCAGTGCTAGAAGGGGTATATAAAAAGAAAAAGAATATAATAATAAAATTCCAAAGATAATTATTGAATAATAAAAGTTAAAGTGATCAAATATCTCATATAATTATGAATGATAAGTAATATAATGTCTATTAAAAGTTGCTATTGCTAAGTAAATTGTTATGATGTTTAATTTATTTTATTAATAAATGTTAACAACTTTAATACAAGAGTTAATAAAGATTTGTAATATAAAAAATGTTTTTCTCAAAACTAATGATAGTAGGTCCATAATACAACATGTATAGGTCCATTAGGACCAAGGTACAACACCCCAACAGGGGTGTTGTACCTTGGCTCTAATTCCTTTTTTTTAAAAAAGGCTAAATGACATATGATTAATTTTTCTACCTTACTTTAAAAATAGCACTTCTGCCCATAAATGACCGCAAAACATATGTAATACGTAAAATGCATTCCACTATAGTAGTTTTTGAATAAATAATTAAAAATAAAAAATATATCCATGGTACTGCAGGTTCCCCTATGTATTAAACGCTCTTCTACTTTCAGGAGAAAACGGCTTCCGTCCTTCTGAAGAACAATTTATTGGGCCTGTCGATCCACCTAAGCTAATAATGGATAAGTTTCATTTGTACAGGGATTGCGCGAACGCAGTCCCCACTACCAAAAATTGCACACCCCAAGCAAACGCAATTTGCGGATGTGGCGAATGTCAACCTCTTGAAGTGCAATAAGAGGTCTCTGCTCGGGGGAGCCTCCTCGTTGATCGAGGCATCCCCAGTGCCAGGTAAGTATCAAGGGCGGATCTAGAAAATCTTCAAGGGGGGGGGGGCGATTTTGGAAATCTCGGGGTTCAGTGTAAGGATGGATAGAGGAGATTCTTCATTCCTTTTCAACAGTCCCTCCGCCCCCCCCCCTTTTTTTCAAACAGCAGGAACAACAAAAAAAAATGCTAGTGTAGTGATATTTAAAGTTTTACTAGCACATTTTTTCAATGCATATACGTTTATTCAAAGCCCTTATGAAAGGAACACAAGCTGACGTTTTTTTGCTTTCGCAAATCTGTCTATAATTTTTTCAAGGTCCAATGTAATATCTTTATGGATATGCAATAACGCTAATTCAGTGAGTCTATCATCACTCATTCTGCTTTTTAGCCAAGTTTTAACCAAGTTAGGATTTCCTTCAAGCTTTCTCAAGAAAAATGTAGGCTTGTAAATACATTTTCTAAATTTGAGTTGATATGTCTAAATTACAAAATAATAGCAATTATTAGTAATATATTTTCTAAAATTTTCAAAATGTAATACTAAATATGTACTAAAAAAACCATCAACGAGTATGTGCAATTTATATAAACATCTGTAATTATGAATGTTCTATGAAATGTTTCAGACTCCAGGTTTTAGCGTAAATGCTGCAGGAATTTACACCACGTGCTAAGGGTTGGCTAGCTGTCACCAGTTTGATAGGTAGAAGAAAAGAGCAGGGAATCTCTTTCCCATTACTCTGAGGATTAGCATCTCAACAATACTAAAGCACAAAGGGACAGGGGAAAGCATAGAACTTGAAGGGCGTTTGGGCTGGGATTCCAAGAACAAAAAAAAAAAATTTTTGGCCCCGTGCCCGCCCCCCCCCCTTAGATCCGCCGTTGGTAAGTATGCGTCAAAAATAGCAGTTTAGCTACTTGTACCAAGATGTGTGAATAATAAAACTGGTAGTCTTAACACGAAATCTTGGTTTATTGTGCAGATGGAGCTGTTTGTTGCGAAAATTCAATAAAAAAAAATACACGAGATCTAATGAGTTATAATTTGATGATTTTCGGAAAGGAGGTGCATAAAAAAAAAAAAAAAAAAAAAAAAAAAAAAAAAAAAAAAAAAAAAAAAAAAAAAAAAAAAAAAAAAAAAAAAAAAAAAAAAAAAAAAAAAAAAAAAAAAAAAAAAAAAAAAAAAAAAAAAAAAAAAAAAAAAAAAAAAAAAAAAAAAAAAAAAAAAAAAAAAAAAAAAAAAAAAAAAAAAAAAAAAAAAAAAAAAAAAAAAAAAAAAAAAAAAAAAAAAAAAAAAAAAAAAAAAAAAAAAAAAAAAAAAAAAAAAAAAAAAAAAAAAAAAAAAAAAAAAAAAAAAAAAAAAAAAAAAAAAAAAAAAAAAAAAAAAAAAAAAAAAAAAAAAAAAAAAAAAAAAAAAAAAAAAAAAAAAAAAAAAAAAAAAAAAAAAAAAAAAAAAAAAAAAAAAAAAAAAAAAAAAAAAAAAAAAAAAAAAAAAAAAAAAAGAAATAATTTGTGTACCCTAGAAATTTTGTTATGGAAAGGAATGGCATCTGGTGGTTTAAGCGTCCTTCCGTCCCACCAGTATATTTATGTGTTTCACAAAAATCAGTGCAACGAATCCTGCTTAAAGGTACTCAGATTTTTTTAGCAGAGAACTCTTACATGGTATCGTTCAAAAATACGGCACAACTTTTGTCTTTTCTTATTCGGAAATTTAACAATTAGATCTGGAAATATATAAGATTTTAAATACTCTTGAATTTCCTATTTTGCAACATTTGAGACCCCTTCATTCTAAAAATGGTTCAAGAAGGAATTTATTCGCTAAAAGGTTTTTAGCTCCTTTATTACAGAAGTTAACAAATACAGAGACTATAATCTATATAGGCAGTTCAGGAAATATATATGCAGAAGCCTTTTTGGACCACTTCACTCTAAAAATGTGTTGAGGGAGAAATTGTCATCGAATTTATTTTTTAGCTCCTTTAGTCTCTTCATTCCAAGTGTGCCCAATTGATTAAATTTTAAAATACTGTTTATTAACTACTGTTTGTGCAATTTAAAAGCTAAACCACCCAGTTGGTTTTGAATTTAATCAACAGATAGTTTACTTCGTTTTAAACATGGAAAACATTGAAATTGGGCATTAATTATTATTTAAACTAATTATTAAGTAAACTTTTAATAAAAATTTAGTTATTTTTTTGTAATCATTTTTTTAATCAGAGAACCAAAAAAATTGCGTCAAAATTGTTACTTTATAAATTTATATGTATATAATGAAAATGATGAGGCGTGCAGGAAAATTAAAATTTGCAGAAATTCTGCCGATACACCCCTGTAAGTTAACGTACACGTTTGTGCAACAAATTCTTACTTTTTTAACACATTCCAAGCAAAGTGTGCTTTTGAAAACACAGGGTTTAAATGCGATGCGTTTCCATGAGTTGTTCCAGCATTGAAAGAAAATTTAAAGTATTACATTTTACTTTTGTTATAGAGATTTTTCAAAACTCATGATCCCTCGAAATTTGGAAAAAATTCTGTGAAATACACTGAAATACGTCTGCTTTTTCATACAATTATATCGTGCTCTTTCTGGTTTGCTTTACTAGTTGTATCACCACTATTTACGATTTCACCGCCAGAATCATTGCCAAGTATGGTAGAACATTTATTACTACACGAAAACCGACATTTTCCCTTAATTGTGATCTCAACTCCAACAATTATATTAGTAGAAGTAAGCTAAAAATTGATTTTTACTCACGTTTTGTACAAATCCGTCGTTGAAATTCGCTGGATAATTAAAACTTCCACGGAGCTCTGCAGAGTTCAACTTCACACTTCGGCTGAAAAAGTGAAAATGTTACTTGCATTTGCTCTGTTGGCGTGCTATTGTTGTTTCAACAAAGATAATCTCTACTGAGTTTGGAGTTTGGCTCTTCGTGTTCGGTAATAATAATACGCGAATTTTATATTGTTGGATCTCTTCTTGTTTGTTACTATTTTTCATTGTTACCGTTTTATTGGAAACAAGAGACTTAGACATGAAAGCTAAATAAAACTTTTCGTAAAAAGCAAAATATACGCTGCACGGAGGGAAGGGGAGGCTTCATTTTCGCTAAAGCAGATTTATCAACTTATCGACATGAATCCAGCGATTTCTTCTGTCGGCTACATTTTGCCTCTGAATGGCAAGACAGTTTACTTTACCGCAATACTTGGTTAAAGGTTAAACTCCTAGGAGAGCCTACCGCTTTTCAAAATCGCCAATTTGGCGTCCATTTCGCAGGACGATAGAAGCTGGGTTTTTTCTATGGAATCTGGGTTACCAAGATTGCGTACTTATCGCCAACCACGCCCAGGGGGGGGGGGGCTCTCCTAACATCCAACCGGTTAAAGTTATGTAAGAACTGCCGAGCCGACGATTATGTTGCCCTTTTTTTCCTAGTAATTGTAATAGTTTTGCAGTTTAGTCGTTATTGAAGTCTAGTTCTTTATTGAAGCTACACTTGAATAACGCTGGATTCGTGATTGAAGTCTAGTTCACTATTGAAGCTAGACTTTAATAACGCTGGATTCGAGATTGAAGTCTAGTTCACTATTGAAGCTAGACTTGAATAACGCTGGATTCGTGATTGAAGCCTAGCTCACTATTGAAGCTAGACTTTAATAACGCTGGATTCGTGATTGAAGTCTATCTCAGTTTATTCTAAACTGGAATTATTGAATACTGTAATATTGTTTGCATTTTACTTTTGAATACATTTCACAAATACCAGAAAAAGTACTGTTTCTAATAATACCCGCTCTGTATATTTGGAAAAGCTAAACTGTAATTTCTGTTTTGTTTTTTCAGATGATAGTCGTTAAGTGTTCACTTGGTTTAGATTTCTTTAAAATGAATAACGTTTAATTCTTCCTTTGTAAAATTTTACAAAACTCCTTCCGTACTTAATTTTTCTAAAGTTAAAACCTTCAAATTCTTCAATAACAATGGAATTAAATCTTTTAATTGTGGGTATTATATTTTTAAATTATTTAAAGGAAATGTGTTAATCTGCATCTAATATTTCCCCATAACTCTCCTGATATCCTGGTTTATAATAAAAAGCTATCGTTTTCTGTTACTTTTTGCCGAAAAAAATCTAGTTAGATAATGTTTGGGAGAAGGAAATGTTTTAATTTTAACTAGTGTGGCGCGTAAGTTCAAGCACAAGATAATCGCTTTAATAAAATAAAATGTGCACACCGGAATGCTTTGAAATTTTTTATATATGTTATTGGATTACAATTCATGCTTCGATTTCAAAAACTATACATCGAAAGTAAAATAATGAATTATAAAATAAAAAACCCCTGAAGAAATTGCAAAAGTTTGTAATAAGAACTCGTTTTGTAAACCTTACTGAGTCAAAACGTGTTTATAGTGTTTTTAATTTGGAGAACAATTCAAAAATACGTAGCGTTTGGGAGTTCAAGAAAAATCCTACATCATGAGGGTAGAAAAATTGAATTTGCTATAACTCACAATTTCTCTCTTAATCATATGAAAAAACCAAATCAGGATTCATCATAAAACAAAAACTAGCTCGTAAGATTTTTTCTGAAGCTGTCACAAACAAGCAGGACTTTAATGAAAAAAACTGCACTTGTATTATTGTGGCGAATGGATCAATGCTCTTTTCTCTGATAAAAAATGGAATTTTAATGGTTGGTTCACAAGGTTTTCTCATTGTATTTCTGTAGCTGGTCAGTTAGCATTGAGCCGTATAGAGAAAGAATATAAGAGAAAAAGATGGTTGAAGCCGAATGGAGGAAAGTGGAAGGTGGGCTTCACGTGACCTCTTAACCCTCAGTCACTCGCAAAGCGAAGATAAACTCACGGATCTAGATTATAAAGGTCTATGGTATTAACGGTGCAAGTTCTGATAATAGAGCAATATCTTAAGGAAGACATCAGTAGAAAAAGGTTTAAAACTGCTATTCCTGGCCCCGATATAACATCCGTTCCTGGTCATTAGCAGGTTATCATTCGTCGATCTGCAGAACTTCATTTGCGCTCGAAATTTATTTATTGCAGTTTAAGTGAGAAATGTTTCGTACACTCAAGTTATCCAAACTAACCCAATGATCGCCACGGAGCTAGTGCGCCAAGGGGATGGGGAAGACATGTAACGTGACAATGAAGGAATTACTAACTGATAGCGTAGTTTTTCTTGTGGTCAAAATGCCTTGTTCTACTAATATACTTCCTCTCTTAGCACTACCTATAAAGGAAGTGCAACTCTCACGCAGGCCGTTTGTTTTATTTAAATGCGTACATGTTAATTGTACAAGTATAAAAAATGTAACGTAACGTAAATAGAAAGATAACGAATGTTAGGCCACTATGTTTTGTTCTATATGTAATTTAACAAAATAATAATAACGATTGCGATATTACTATTTCAACAATCCAATTTTCATGGGGATTATACAATACCTCTAGTCATGTTTAAGCACCTGAACAGAAATTTACAAGTATATGGAATGAACTTGAGATAAATCTAGAGGAAGTGCCATGCAGAAAAACTAGGAAGTGCATTGGTCGGGAACTTATGTGACATATAATGTCGATTCTAATCTAATTCACTCTTGAGTGCTCATAAACTTGTTTGCAGATGCTATAATCCTATTAACTGTGTCGTAATTTGAATCATGACAAGTAGGTTTTGTTTATTTACTCGAGTAAGACTTAATTAAAAGAGTTTATAGATTTTTTTAAACTGACATTCTATTAGCGCCAATTCGTGTGTTCGATGCTCAGGTTTGAAATATGGTTTGTACTCCAGCTACTGTCGTTTGAAAAAAGAACGGCATCTGGAAGTTTTAGCTTCTTTCCGTGTCACCAGCAGGTGTTAGATGCATATCTTTGAATAACGCTTCAGATGGTAGATATTATTTTGCTCGATAATCTGGCTTAGGAATAGAGAACGTTTTTTCACTCAGCTATAGCACATTTCGCAGATCCCCATTAATCTTTTTAAGTTAACTTTGTGTGTGTATATATATATATATATGCGTAATAAAACGGTTACAAGCACTTCATTGTTTTAGCCGAATGTTCGTTTATGACGCAATCATGGTCGTAATTCAAGGCATCATCTGTTTACTTGAAATTTCAATATGGCAAATACACATTCCAAACAAAGCAAGATACGATGCAGCCGTTCATTTTATCGAATGTCCTTCTGTAAATCATATTGGCCGAAGTTCAATGAATCTTTTGTTTATTTGTAACTTCGACATCGTAAATACACATTCCAAACAAAGCAAGAAGACGACACAAAACATCCCAGACTATATTACAATATTTACATCGTGAATCCCTGGAAATTTATTGCGAAATCGCTTTTTATAATCTTTCGAGGCTTCGGTCATATGATGGATTTACTGATCAACGATTGGCCAGCATCGTCAAAATTTGCTCATCTTACATAATCTTTCCCGGGCTCAAGGGAACGTATACAAAGCTTTTATGTTTTAAAATCGAAACTGATTTTAAAAAGGGGGGTTAAAAGAGTTATTTGTTTTTCAAATTATATATATATACTAGCTGACATGCCCGGCGTTGCGAGGGACAAAATTTCATCATTCGCAGGCCAAATGACGTATGTCCAAAATTCTGTTGTAAATGTATAGGGAAACATTTTCTTAAAAAATCCAAGTAGGAGATGGACAACAGTCCATAAAATCCTATTTATACAGTAAACTTCATTAAAAACCACGATTGCATTAAAACGAACAACCTAGAAAAATTCCTTTTAGACCAAAAATAAGTCCATGAAAAGCCACATTAAAATACCAACAAAAGTTCATAGAAATTGCCGTTAGAGTAAGGGAAACAGTAACTAAAACGCACATATGCAGCGAAATAATTGCGCCAAAATGATATCAAGAGCCCGTAAAAATCGCAATTAAAATATAGACCACAATAGATCTAAAATTTAACATCAGAAAAAGAGCAGTATTCTCTTTAAAAATTTCCATCAGATCAAGAAAAACTCTCCCTGAATATTTCTGCTACAGTAAAGAAAACATTCTTTAAAGCCCCCTATTTCAATAAAGATAACTATTCCTAAACATCCCCAATAGAATAATGACATTAGTCCAAAAAAATATCTATTAGAATAAAGACGTCAGTGACTAAAATTAGAATACTGACCTTCAAGAGCTACTGTTCCTAAAATTACCCAGCAGTCCATCTTAAACTCCTCATCAAAATAAGGACACCCTTCCTAAAAATCCCGCTTGCAAAATCGTCAAAACATTTCCTGATATTTCAACTAAATAGCAATTTCATAAAATTCGGATAAAAACGAAAGAAAGGAAAGCGTTATTTTCTAAGACAAATGCACATTTAAATTAGAAAATGTTTAGTACTGAACCAATTCTGACGTGTGAAATTTAAGTTGATAGAAAGAAGTAACTAAATTCTGCCCAAATGGCACCAAATAGACAGTACAAAAGTTAAATAAATGTTGGAAAATAAATCACTTGTGTAAAATATGGAATCAATAATCGCTACGTAAAAAAGTTAAAACGAAGCAGAAGATCGCCAAGCATTTCTCAAATACGCCATGATCCTATAGTGTAAATCACGTATTGAATTAAATGAGAACAATATTACTGATAAGGATTATTGGGCGCGGTTTGTGAAAGTTACGAAGCGCAAAATAATATATTGAGAATAATTAACAGGATGGTGGGCGAGTAAAATGTTATCACCACTTGGCGAAATTTTAAATTTCATCAAAAATAATCGATATCGAAGACCTTCTAACCTAATTTTTATCGAAGAAATAAATATTAAATCGTCAAAAAAGAAAGAAGAATCAAGATTAAAAATCGCATGCAGTTAATAATAAACAAATATTCATAAAAATGAAATGAATTTTTAGAATTTGTTTCGTTGATAAAGCGGACACTCTACCATAAGAAATAATGTTTCTTGCAATTATTAAACTGCTAAAATACTATTAAATCGCCAAAAAAGGAAGGAGAATCAACCTCAAGGTAAAGTAATTAAAACTCGTATGCAATTCTACAAAATACGTATAAAAATGAAATGAATTTTTAGAATTTGTTTCGCCAATAAACTGGCATGAATAAAAATAAAATAGCATATTTTCAATCTTACGTTAATAGAAATCATCTAGGCGACAAAAGTACTAATTATTTTGGCGAAAACACGCAAATTGAGCAGATAAATTCAGAGGTAAGCCTTGCTTTAAAGTTCGAAAACTACTTTAAATGAAAATTTCGCGTGTTCTATTTGTTCTACGAACTTCATGAAGAGATCATCTTGTGCGGTTTTTTACAGGCATCAATATGCTGCAGAAATCGAAAAGGTGTGACGTTTCTTCGATGAGATATTCCTTAAATTAACAGTTTTGCTTAAATTGGAATAAAAGAAGAACTAATTCGAATTTTCGGAAAAACGCTTCGAGGTGCACGAGGACCTGACCCAAGGTACCTGTAACCAAAATTTCGTACTTCTAGACCGTTCCATCTCGGCAGGAGGCGATCGACAGACAGACAGACAGACACACACACACACACACACACACACAAACTTTCGGTTTTATTTATATAGATATGTGTGTGTGTTATATAATATATATATACATATATGTGTGTGTGTGTATATATAATATATATAAAATATATATATAAAATATATATATATATATATAATACACAGAAAGAGAGATATAAAAAATGTGTATGTTCAACTAAAACTGACATTAATATGAGAATAGAAAACGCAACCAAAATTGACAGGAGTTGGAAGTTACGATTAAGTTAAGTAGGATTTTTAAAAAAGCAAATGCCCAACTAAAATCTTCATCTGTATGGCCATACATGACTTCAGTATCGGCCGAAAATTTATAATATCGAGCAAGGTACTGTCGGGAAAAGAAAACAAAAAGAAAATTAATGAAATGCAGTATCAAATAATCTGCGCAGCATGAGCACCCTAATTTTCGTATGGGATATAAGAAGAGGACAGGTTGCACAAAAAGAGAGAATATTTGTCCGTAATAAATAAGTGAATGCGGGATTATGGATTAAGGGCGAAAGTATTTTACTCGACTGTACTGTTTCAAATAATGGATTAAAGTCGAGAAAAGTTTGAAAAGGAGGATACAAATATTTTGAGAAAAGAAAGGTTATAAAATGTTAGAATTCTAAAAAGGAATAAAAATTTCGAAATAAAGACATACCAATCTTTAAATTTTAAAAAATCGTAACGAAAGGATGAATTGCAAAATAATTGACTGTTAAGAAAACAATCTTAAACAAATACGAAAAAGAAAACAAGGACATTAATTCATACACAAAAGGTCAATCTCTTAAAGAAACAACAGTTTGGAATGGAGTGTTTACCCCCATAGTGCCTTTAAAGATAGATGAATGTGATTGAAACCTTAAATAAATGTGATTGAAAGACAAATTGAATATGATTGAAAGACTTAAATTGAATATGGTTGAAAGACTTAAATTGAATATGATTGAAAATTGTACACTTACCGAATATGTGCAATATTGCTGAATGTCAAATTTGTGTTGTATATAGGAGCAGCTTCGCATTAAAATAGATGAGTGCATATAGCAGACGTTTATAGAACTTAATGTGATTAATATTAAGCATATGAGTTTTGAATGGTAAACTATGTTCTTTTCAGAACTGGACTATTTTCAGAATTCTGGATTGCATATTGTGCGGTATTCATTTTATCGATCTAAAGTATTATTAAAAACAGAAAGTGAATACCGATTAGGTTAATTGTAAGATGAATGGTTGAAACAATCACTCTTTAATGATTAGATCTCTGAAAAATGAAAGGAATATTGTAACATTTCAAAAAATTATTAAGTTACAAACTGCTCAGGTATTACACATGCCAGGGAAGTTTTACTAATAAAGCAGAAATTGTTAACGCAACATTTATGCTTCGAACAACACTTTTTGACACTAAAAAATCTGATTTTGAGAGACATTTTTAAAAAATTTTTTATCAATGTTTTAAAAAAATCACTTGTTATAAATCGAAATTTTAATCATTTAAATCGAGCCGATTTAAAAGTTAACATTGATTGCAATTTGTATTAAGTGAACAAAATGAAAATACTTAGTGTATGTCCTCAGGTACAGAATATATATATCTCTTATAGAAACAAACAGCGTCATACCTGCAAAATCGACATTTTTCAAGAGAGGCGTTTGAACTTTTTAAAATTTGTTTTATTTAATTAACTTATTTGTTTCAATGATTATTATAATCTGTTTTGTTCGGAAAATAGTTATTGTTCTAGTTTTCTTTCACATGATGGATGTTAATGATGTCAAAAAAATTAGAAATAGCTATAAAAAGTACTTATTACGGTATTGCATCAAAAGAGTACAGTTGACCTCTAGCCTTTATTTTTGAACATTTACTTACGGCATTATTCCCAATATAAAGAGCGCAAAAATATGAAAATTTTGATATAAAAACCAAAAAAAAAAGAAAGATTTTTTGCAGATATATGACACTGTTCATTTCTACAAGCGCTATAATTTGTGTGTATGTATATTAAAACTAGTGATGCATGTAGAAAATTTAAAAATCGTGGAAATTCCATCGAATCACCCACATAAGTTAACATCTACGTTTCCTGCAACAAATTCTTGGTTTCTCAGTACATTTCAATGGAAGTGTACTTGCGAAAAACATAGGTTTAAATGCGATAGATTTCCATAACTTGTTCCAGTATTAAATGGAATTGAACATCTTACGTAACTTTTATACTAGATATTTTGAAAGAATCTATTATAAATCCATCCAAATTTGCAAAAATTCTGCGAAATAATCTGAAGCTTACCTGATCCTTCAAATTGTTCGTTTTGATCGTAATTAGTGTTGCTCTACGATATCCGTCACCGCTGACTGAGATTTTACAGCCAAAAACATTGACAAATTTGGTCTAACCGTTATTGTTACATGGAAAATGGAATTATTCGCAAATATAATGAAATTGAACAACTCCATTATTAGAAGAAAGCTAAAAATTAATTTTTACTCACGTTTCGTTCAATTCCGCCGCTGAAATTCACTGGATAGTTAAAATTTCCCTGGAGCCTGAGCAGCGTTCAACTTTACAGGTCTCTCCAGCTGAAAAAGTGAAAATTTTGCTAGCATTTGCTCTGTTGGCGAGCTATTGTTGTTTCAACAAAGAAAGAATTACTACCGAGTTTGAATTTTTGCTTTTTGTGTTCAATAACAATGCGCGAATTTATACTGTTGGAGCTATGCTTGTCTGTTGCTCATTTCCATCGTTGCCCACTTAAAATTGGAAGCAAGAGAAATAAGAGAATTAAACACAAAACACTTACAATAACGCTATTTTTAAAAGGCAGAACATACGCAAGGCGGTAGGGGGAGGGATACAGGGTATATTTAGCGGATTTATTTCCCTATTGACATGAATTTTGTGGTTCCCTTATTCAGCTTCGATTTGATCTCAGTATGACAAGACACTGTTTTTAATTTGCCGCCAGTCTCTTTTATCTTTTATCAGCCCCCCCCCCCTTCCCTTTGACGTGAATACGTCTTTAAATTTGCTACCATACGGGAGCAATCCAAAAAATCTAATGATAACAAAATCGGGGGATACAGTTTGACGCCTGTAGTTTCAAATCTATCCTCTACATCCAGAATTAAATAATACCGCTGGATAGCTAAAGGATCAAAGAACTCAATACGATAAGCAAGAACAGTGGTTTTTTTTTTTTTTTTTTTTTTTGCATCGCGGGGGTAAAGAGGGAAGCGCCGCCATTTTGAGGTTATTTTGCTGCGTATCGAAATTTGCAATTAGTATAGCTTTTGACTCGTAGAAGCTACGATGTTCGTTTATGTTTTAATCATCAGCTGTCGTCAAAATCTATCGATTGCATGTAAAACGCTAGTTTAAAGTAGTGACAGTGAATATAATAAGGTGTTAGAATAAAAAAAATATCAAAAATATATAGATAATGTCGGCTTATACGCGCCGAAAAGCCAAAACTATAAAGTTATTAATAAATAAAGTTATATTGTAACACAATAATTATTTGTTTCCGTGATTTTATTCTAAATACATAAATAAAAATATTTTAATTTAAAATATATAACCCGTTACATAAGCGTATTCACGTACAACACACGAGCCGCGTCCATGACACAGCCATACCCCACATTTCTTTTGTCATACTCTTACTAACAAGAGTCTTGTAAACACTGCAGAACTTCACCACGCTTTTCAAGTTTCAATAAATTGCAATAATTTTGGAATTTATGTGTGATTCAAGTATAATAAAGCTTGCTTCAATTTATCTTAAACTGTCTTAATTTATTCTAATTTGTACTTATTGAGAACTGTACTATTATTGGCAGTGTATTTGAGATTTGAAATTTCAGTACAATTGTCAGTAATATCAGGTCTTTAATCTTTCAAAAGCTAAAGCTGTAGTCTCTGGTTTTCTTTTTTGGACATCAATCGTTAAGGATTCTCTTGATTTAGACCCCTTGAAAATGAATATCTTTAGAAGCGGCCCTCGCAAAATGATTCTAAACTCTGCTTTTTAAAGCTAACCCCTGTAAATATTTCAATAACAATGGAACTAGATCTTTTATTTGTGGGTATTAAACTTTTGGGTTACTTAAATAAAATACGTTATTCTGCTCCAAACGGGTTATTTATAGCGTTTTTCAACTTGAAAAACAATTCAATAATGTGTATCGCTCAGGGAGGCCGAGAAAAACCACATTTCGTGAGGGTAGAAAAATGGCTATAATTCACAATTTGTCTCTTAATCATATGAAAATTAGACTTGGAACAAAAATATCACGTGATATCATAAGCAGACAAATAACCAAATCAGGATTCTCCAAAAATAAAAACTAGCTCGTAAATCTTTTCTGAAACAGTGGTCATAAACAAGCAAGACTTCAATGAAAGAAACTGCACTTTTATTATCATGAGGAATGGATTAGTGCTATTTTCTCTGATAAAAAGAAATAGAATTTGGATGGTTCAGATGGGGTTCTCATTCTACTGATGTAGCTGGTTAGTTAGCATAGAGCCGTATAGAGAAAGAAGATAAGAAAATCTACGATTTTTTAAAAATTGATATCTGTGTTTATTTCGAAACGTTTTTTACCTTTTTAGAATTATAAAAGTTTTGACGTTTTTTCCTTTAAATATTTTTATTCTCATTTTTCATTATTGGTTGAAGTCGAATAGAGGAAACTAGAAGGTTGGATTCAAGTGATCTCTTTCGGTCACTCGCAAAGCGAAGAGAAGATAGGCGAAAGTTTATGTCTGCTATTTACCGCCCAATGACCGCCAAAGAACTAGTGCGCCAAGGGGATGGGAAAAACCTATCACGTGACAGTGCAAAAACTCTAGCTCTTAGCCTAGATTTTCTTTGATTTCAAAAATAGTTTGTTCTCTCTTACTAATACATTTATTCTCTGAGCACTACTTATACTTTTATATAAGTAGTGCATCTCCTACGTAGTATTTACGGTATAGGCTCTGATAATAGAGCAAAATTACTTCGCTCTGGAGTACTTATTACGTTGTTCGCAGATGTTCTGATTCTATTAGACCCTGTGGCATTTTGAGTCATGATAAGTAGATTTTGTTTATTTATTCAAAAGACTTTCAGTTGAAATAGTCTGCATTTGAAACCACTTTGAAACGAGTGGAGATTTAGTCAGTATTATTTTCTATATCCTCTTTGACGTTTGACTGTCTCTTTTTTTGGTAAATATTTCTAATTTTATGTTTCACAAGAGCATTTAGGGTGTCGACAGGGTGGCGTAATGTAAGGCGCAGGTACGCGCAAGATCGCGGGCTCGAACCTGGCCCAAGTCGATGGATTTTCAAGATGCAGAAAATCGTCTGCGTCCATGTCGCATGATTGTGCGGCATGCTAAAGATCCCTTGAGCATCCGTTTGGCTTGGATACTCGCGGCTAAATTAAATACCTAGTGCAATTCCCATCAAATGAGAGCTCAGGTGCCCCCATCTAGGGGGAACTGAGCGTCCAAATTCTCAATGGCAATGGCATCCACCGACTGTCGTTCTGCTTGAAAAAATGGATGCCGATTACCGGGGTACGGACTAGGTCTGCAAAGGTTAGTGACCGTACGCAGACCCATTATAAAGAAAAAAAAAAAGAGTAGTTAATTTTTTGTTCTTGTTTCAGTTGGGCAGCGTATTGACTTCTCGCCGTTTGTTGACCTAGTATACCTATTATTCTCAGAAACTGGAAACCATTCTTTCATACGGCGGAAGATGGCACTTGAGAATTTTGTGTTCCAGGTTCCTAACAGTGGAAGCACCTGAGCTCCACGAAGCGACTCACGGAGGAATTTAATTTAGCCGAGATTATCTAAGCCAAATCGATACTCAATGTGCATAATCATACGACATGGACCCTGACAATTTTCTGCGTCTCGAAAATACATTTTATTGGAACAGTTTGCGAACCCGTAAATAGAGTTTGTAAAGCACTATCTTTATTTTAAGATATTTCTATTAAATTTAGGGAAAAGTGTACATTTATTGTTGAAATAGTGATTTATTAATATTTTCCTTAAGTGGCGTACATGAACGTGCTAAATAGATTTGAAATGGGCAAAACGTTAGATTTTTACTCTTTCGGGCCTATTCATTATAAATTGTCACAGCACGATTATGAGAAAATTTCTAATATATGTGAATAAAAAGTTGGCAAGTTCTGGACATGTTGCTAATCTGATAAATTTAGAAAAAAATGCATTGTTTACAATGCATTTAAAAATCCCCGTAGTTAAAATATCTGTAAAAACAATAAAATAATACTTTAAAGAAAGAAATAGCATCAATGGTTTACATATAAATAGTTTTGAAATTATTTATTTTTATTTTTCACGGAAACAGTTTTGCGTTTTGAAACATGACTTAAAAAAATAACTTGACGAGAAATAAAGATTAAACACAAATTCAAAATGTCAGTAACTTCAGAAATGTTTCTGTGTTTATCTCACAAGTATTATATATATTTACCTTCCCGAAAAAATTTTCTTTGACATTTTTTTTCTGTTTGAAAAATAAACAAATTCCTTTTTTGGGGGGGAGGGGGACTGTGGTACTTCTGGGGAGAGTACGAATTTGTTTTCTTTACTGATAAGTAATACTGCAAAACAGATGTATAGCGGGCAAGAGCGGTGTTTTGAAAAATCGGTAAAGAATCCATTTTTTCTTCAGTTAGTTCAAAGTGGCAGTAAAAAAAAATGGAGTTTGTGCAGACACATGAAGACATATACATTTTTTCATTTTGAATTAAGTTTATTCCTCCTCAGTGAAAATATATAGGATGACCTACGTGAATATATTTACAGATAATGAAAGTACAAAATAAAGTTGAAGTTGCTCTCGTGGCGGTAAAAAAAAAATCATAGCAGCCAACAACCTGTACCACAAAGACTGCATAACCTCACAAATCATCTGGCCAAGCATGCATTTAAATAGCCAGGTTCATTTTGCATGGCATTCCATTATCGCATTTCCGGATCTTAGAAAGCCGGCCAATCGCAATCACGCATCGTCATATCATGACGTAATGCAGACACGTGTCTAACACCGGAAAATGCGTCACAATGATGATGGAATATTTGTGACTTTGCAAGAAGAATTTTCCTAAAGCCAAAACAAGAGTGATTAAATAAAAAAAAAACTCAAAATGGCGCTTATAATTTGACAAAAATAACATTAAAATCCTGATAAGCGAGACAAAATTATTTGTCCGTAATGGAGGGGTGTCAGCAAAAGAGATTATTTTTTAAGCTCAATGATTTGCTGACGGGGAATTAAAAACTGCCCGTTTAAGAGGAATGTCTGCATTGGAGGGTGTTCGGTAGGAGAAGTGTTACTCTATTGAGTAAAATGAAAGTTCAAAAAAAATTCATCGGCAAACAAACTTCGTGGCGTTATTATCATTTTAGTCATCAATAAAGCAGAAAATGTGCACTGTTTTTTTCCTCTCAACACTTTAAAGTTTCATTACCGTTGACGTATCTAGCTAATAAAGCGCTCTCGATAGTTATTAAAAACTTCTTATAGAAATGAAACTGTTCACACCAATTGATTTTTAAACTGTGAAGTTTATTAGTACTATAGTATTTTTATAATAAAAGTAGCCGAATATTCTGATACCTTTTCTTTTTCATTACAAAAAAAGTTCAAGCTAATTATTTTTTAAATTTTTCTCTTATCGATGTAATTATGGAAATTATTTTTACTGCTCATAAGTTAAATTTAGCTTGCGCATTTTTACGCTTACGACACTTAACATTCTCTTCTCTCTCTTTTTCTTTTTTTATGCTGCTTAAAACTTACGAAAAAAAAAATAATCTTTTAATATCTCAGGTCGTGTACTGTATCCTTTTTTTAGCCATGTAATCTTAATTTAATATACTTAAATTGTGTAAATATCAGCATACTCTTTTTTGAGTACTGTAGCAAGCAAAATAATAATAATAAGTAAACACATAGTTTTATTATTATAGCTTCTTTCCAGCCCCCTAGTGATTGTAGATCAAGCACAGACTCACCTGTCATAACCAAATACGCAGTACTCTCGAGTACATAACGGCATGATGGATACTAATTGGCAACTCAAGGGGAGTTGAAGGTGATCTACCGCACCTCCATACTCCTTCCACAAGCCGAGTACGGTAAGTTCCAACACCCGTTTTCCTTATATCACGGGATACAAGGTGAGTATCCAGTATCTCGTATATGGGATAAGGGACTATGGAAACTGTATTCATGGCGGATTTTATCCCCGTCATGGGGACGTGGATATATGTAAATTCATGTCCTCTTATGGACATATTATGGGGTGGAGTGAATGCCATTGGGAAAAAAAAGTTTGGCCATTTTGAATCGGCAGGGGGGATAAATGTGCATTTGTGGTTTAAATGAACACATGCAAAATTTCAATGCAATGTATTAATGCGTCCCAAGCAACTTGAAATATTCATCATTCAACTTTGAGTGAAATGATGGCAATATACTGCTTCAGTTAAAGTGAAGTATTTGTTTATGCTTTTTGATGTAAATATAAAACTGATTGACATAAAAATAGTACAAATTACTTATTATTGTTTTACTTAAAAATAGCAAAAATTATTTTAATCACAATCAAACTGAAAATATTATAACTTACAATTAATGAGCCCTGAAAATTCTACTATTTTCGAAGCAAACCATGAACATGAAAACACATATACACAACGAAAAGAGCACTAGTTATTAGAGCAAGTATTTAGAAGTCAAAGCGGAGTTAGAGCGGAGTCGGACTAAGTATTTAGAAGTCTGAATGGAGCTGGAGTGTAGCCGGAGCAAATTTTCAGAACTCAGAGCGGAGTCAAAGCAAGTGTTTAGAAGTCGGAGCCGAGAAAGAGCAGAGCCGGAGAAAATATTTGGAAGTCAGAACGGAGTCGGAGCAAATTTTTAGAACTCAGAGCGGAGTCAAAGCAAGTGTTTAGAAGTCGGAGCCGAGAAAGAGCAGAGTCGGAGAAAGTATTTGGAAGTCAGAGCGGAGTCGGAGCAAATTTTTAGAACTCGGAGCGGAGTCAAAGCAAGTGTTTAGAAGTCAGAGCGGAGGAAGAGCAGAGCCGGAGAAAGTATTTGGAAGTCAGAACGGAGTCGGAGCAAATTTTTAGAACTCAGAGCGGAGTCAAAGCAAGTGTTTAGAAGTCAGAGCGGAGGAAGAGCAGAGCCGGAGAAAGTATTTAGAAGTCAGAGCGGAGCAACTCAAAATAGTAGCTGCTCCAATAGCCTGCCGAAAGCTTCTCCAGTTGGGGTTTCCCCGAGTGAAAGAGGCCTCAAAAGCAAAGGATTAAATACCACTAAAAATATTAGCATCCTTTATTTGTCACAGGAAATATAGGATGTGGCGAATTTAAACTTTGCATAAATCGTCAAGGCCATTAAAACCTATAGTTTATTGAACCATTACCTTTATTTTCATTCCTTCTACTTTCAACTTTCCCAATATCTCAGCTAACACTATTCTAAACTGTCAGTTGATTCAATTTATATTAATTTTAATATGAATTGATTCAAGAAAAACTTAGTAAGGAAATTCAGCTGTAGGATTATTAACAGTGAAAAAAATCCATTTGCTAGGATATACAATTAGATTTAAAATTTTACTGCTAGTTTTGTTTTGCCTTCCTTATTTGTTTAATTATTTCATTTTCCTATGCGTTAGTGCCTATGTTTTGAAATTTTGTTTTTCAACCTATAAATGAGAAGAGCATTGAAAATTTGATGTCATTGATTTACGACGCGTAACAAACCGATTGAATTTCCTATTGACCGATTGGATTTCAAATTTGTTTTTTACACCAAATTACACTGCCAACACGTGCTTTGTCCCAAGGATGAATTTCACTTTTTCTGGAGTACCTTTTGTACGAGAAATCCATGTCTGCTATCAAAATTATTCTATCACTTACAGTTTCTAGTTATGAGGCAGGAAATGTTCAATTCTTGCGTTTTTGTGTTTTTCCGATCATGCAGCATCGTTTTTTATTGAGGTAAAGTACACAAAAGATCTTGAATGCCAATGTTAAATCAGTAGTCATTTTATTTTGCTAGAAAAAACTAAGTGAAGTGTTGCAAACAGCCCCCGCAGACCCCCCAAACGGAAGTGCGTATCACATTACTGCACTGGGTGAGGGTCTCTGTAGGAATTTCGCGAGAGAATTGAGATACAAAGACAAATAGACAAAAGATTGATACTATACGACACGTTTAACGAGCGTAAGCTACTATTTTTTATCATAGAAGTCTCCTGTTGTGTGTAAAAATGCCCCCTGAAAAGGTGGGAGCTCTATAAGCGATGAATATGGAGAGCAGTTCCATCGGGTCATTTCAGTTATGGAAAAAGAGACATCAAGGGGAGTGGAGCGCAACTATGTTAGCAGATTACCGCTGGACGGTAAAAAGGAACATTCCTGAGGCAAAAGTATGCCAGAACATGTGAAAATTGATCCTTTTACGGTAAATAAAAAATTACTTGGTTTTTTGGTGGAAATGCTGCTAATGTAAAAATTACAATGCTCTTAAAAAAAGGGGGGGGGGGTGATCCTAAAGACTTTATTGACTGATCTTAAAAGTATTTTTGAAGCTGAATTCGAAAATGAAAACCATTTTCCTTATCACTTAAGGGTTTTGCTTGTAAGGTACTGCAATAATTTAGGGTAAATGTTATTAATGTAAATTATTACAGCACCTTGCACGGAAAATCCTAGCGTGATAGAGAAATATGGTTTTCATACTCGAATTCAGCGGGAAAAATACTTGTAAGATCAGTTAACAAAGTCTTTGGGACAGAATTTTTTTTTTGCAGACCAGTGTTATCAAAAATTTATTATAAGAAGCAAGCTACGGCTGCAAATAGTTTCACAGATGGCGTTACAAAAATATAGTCTTGGTTAGGATTTATATGTTTGAACACTATCTCACACAATAATAATATGAATTTCAGTATAAAAAAGGTTTTGAAATATTGTTTACTGACAAGCTTTTGAAATAGTACCTATTTTTCTTTTGCCTGAAAAATGGAAACTTGCGTAACAATTAATAACCAAAGATTTATAACGAACTATTAATTTCAAACCATTCACGACACTTTTTTTCAATAGCTACCAGGCACTTTCTGTAGTGTTTCTTTATATATATTAAAATGTACGAAACTTTTGCGCTTTAAATTAACGTGAAAATATATTTCTAACAACCGTCTAGTTTCTGTTTCGTCTCGCAGCGCCATCCAGTAGAGATGGGGAGAGCTAAGCGAAACGCTCTTTCAACCGAATATTATTAACTCGTCCCTTTTATAATCTTTTACAAAAGACTTCCCCGTATTCAAATTCTAGAGCGCTTTTCTTCTCATGAACTAAGTTTTGCATCTTTAAATGGCGGGGAGGAGCGTGAGGATAGTTACTTAAAATCTCTTAGATTACTAACAGTGGAATAAATTAAAAATTCTCAAAAAAAAAAAAAAAAATGCCCTCAAGACAGATTCAATGGGGCAAAACCGGGCCACTTTTACATGATTGTGAACTGCACTGAATTAATACTTAAAATTAATTTCTTTAAACAACATCAATGACACTTTGTCACGATGTACTAAGTTTTACATTGTTAAATAGGGGGAGATAGTTACTTAAACTTTTCTAGGTCACTATAGTCTGTGTAATTAGAATAGGCGCATCAAGGTCGCGTTTCCTGGTTTGTCCCAATGGCAACTGCGAGAAAAATAACAGAGTTAGACTGTTTTTTGCACTACAGTTAAGGCAATTGCATTACTACACCTCTGATTCAAAATATTAGAAAAATTGAGAAAAAGTAATAAGAAAGAATTGATTTTTCATTTATTTATTTTTTTTGATGCTAAGTAAATTCAATTAAGTTTCTCATAAATTAAATCTGGAATGTTTAAATAAGACTTTAACATTTACAAAATATAAAATACAATAAATTTGGTATAAAATAGCTTTTTGAAACACATCAAAATATTAGTATAATATTTAGATTGGTTCAAAATGTTAGAATACTTTATCTTACGCAATCTATTTTTGCCATTGAGAAATAAATCTGATTTTAATCCGTCTATTATTATTATAACAAAAACAACAAACTGACTTATGTTCCCCAAACCAAGTGGGGAAAACGTTCCAAGCACGGAAACCATGGCTACCAAAAGGGGAAAAGGTAGAGTTGCGTGACCTGGACACCCCTATTCTAATTACACAGACTATATAGCAGTGGAAGAGATAAAAAATTCTCCAAAACAAAAATCCGCCTTATTGAATGGGGCAAAACCGAGCTACTTTTACATAATTGTGAACTGCACTGAATTAATACTTAAAATATAATTCTTTAAGCAACATCAAGGTCACCTTATTACGATGTATTATTTATCATGTTTTTTGCTATACTAGTTAGGATCCTCGGAAATGCTCGCGGGAAACGAATAAATGAAGCAAAACAAAGGGCCTTATCGATAGCAAACTATAACATAATTTACATGATTCCACGAACAATCAACTAACTACCCCCCTCGAGCCAGTTGTTAAAAAGTGCTAACGTAATTTTAAACCCATAAACATTCTGTCCTGTCTTATCCTGAGCTCGGGGCACGCTCTCCTGCCGAGTGGGTGCAGATATGTTTGGGATATAGACGGCCTCAACCATGACTTCGCCTTTGTTTCACAAGTTTGCAGATCACGTGAAAAGGACCTCACACTTCCGACTTTGATTTTGAATGTTTTTATAAAAACCGAAATGTGTAATGCTACCCCCTCTCCCCTTGTCAGAAACTGTCACAATTTCTCAAGCCCCTACTCCCCCCTAAAAGCGTGACATCATTTATGAATGACCCCTTGGTTATACTTTCTCAACTACTATATGCTGTACATTTAAAAACGCCGAGAGACAGGAGTAGGGTGGAACCGTTAAGGGTTGACCTTTTACCCTCAAATCTGCGGGTTCAAAATCTGGCCCGAGGTGGTGGGTTTTCGAAATGCAGAAACTATTGGCATACACGTGATATGAGTATAATGGTTAATGGGACACAAAATTTATCAATCCGTTTCTGTTAAAATTTAGTTTGGCTACCAGTTTAATTCATGATTTATTATGTATATATAAGAAAGGCTATCATCATAGCCTTGCGGGAATGCACGAGGCAGACAGACGAGGCTGACACTTGAGAACGAGACTAGGCGACGGTCTTGAGTGGTAGAAGCGCGAGGCTTCTTGTGAGCCGACTTCGAAATTAGTAAGGTCCGGTGGACTTTAAATTTGCATTAAAAGTTAGTAGGTACTTCAGTTGCTTTGCGATGGATAAGGTGCCTCCTTGAGGGTCGCATTGCCGCGTCGGGGCTGATGGCTTCGAAAAGAGGCCATGCAAAAGACTACAAAGATCCAAACAGCTCGTTTGATGACACTGATTCGGAAATCCCCGCCTCACCGGCCTTCGGGAAAGATCCCAAATTGAAAAAGAAGAAGACTGTTTTCACCAAGGAAAGCCTGGTTCCGGAAAACAGCGCCATTTTGAAGAAAGAGAAAACTATAGGCATGGACGAGCTTCCCACCGGCAACCAATTTGAAGGACTCCCTATGGAAACTAGAGAAAATGATGAAGACATGGAATCGGACGATGACACTGAGCAAAGGACAAAAAAAAATAAAGACATCGGAGGACTTTCTAGCGGTAAGTGAATCCTTAGATTTAACCCCAATCGTAAATGGCAGAAACTTCAAACTACAATCCGTAAAGAACGCGTTAAAAAGATCCAAAGATCTTAAAGAAATTGAGGCTAAAATTCAGCAGATTAACTCAATTTTCGTTTATTTGGATAACATAAAGTTTTTACCTAGCTCTAGTGGTGATTTTAAATATATTGCCAAGTTAAGGGAAACCCTCAATCTTGCCCATGATATGAAAAGCAACTTATTGCTCCAATCAATTGAAAAACAATCCACGAAAATAAATGACCTAACTAAGGATAAGCAGAGCTTAACTGATAGAATGGAAAATTATAAAACTAAATACGAATCCCTTCAAAAGGAATTCGACATAATAAAAGTAAGCTACGACCAGCGCCTCTCCGCGCTAGAAGGAGAAAAGGTGACACTTCAAAATTCTAAAAAAAGAGCCAATCCCGATGAAGAATCAGCTGACTGGAATTTACCCAGCACCTCTCGACCAAAAATAGCTAGAACAGGAAATCCCCTGCCCTCATTCCAACGTACTGAAGAAAGTATAAACGTTAATAATGATTTTCAAATCCAAAAGAAAAATAACAACAGAGGTAGAAATAAAACTCCCAAGATAACCCTAGTGAACATCCAAAACCCAAAACCCCTTCTCGAAGAAATTTCGAAAAATTTGAACGAAAAGATAACGTGCACTGTAGTGAGAGACGAAATTTCGCTGCAACCGCAGAATGCGGAGCAGCACAAATCGATTCGTAAACTTGCTAATGATAAGAATTTGCAAATATTTACTAATCAACTGGAAGAGGACCGTTTGCTCCGTGCGGTCATTAAAGGACTGCCTATAGACTTTGAAGAAAAAGACCTTATGGAAGAAATTGAAACTCTGGGTTTCAAACTCCAAAAACTCATGCGCATGACAAAAGGAAAAGATAAGATCCCCCTCCCCCTATTTTTTGTCAGCCTGGAAAAAACTGATCAAAATAAGCAATTCTACAACATAGAAGTTATTTCATATTTTAAAGTCCGAATTGAGGCTTTTCGCCGCAAAGGCAAAGTATCGCAGTGCTACCGCTGCCAACGGTGGGGTCACTCCCAGCATCTATGTACATTGAATCCTAGGTGCCTGAAGTGCGCCGGTGCCCATTTCAGCCGGGAGTGTACAAAACCCACCAGCAGTACCCCGAAATGTTGCAAATGTTGTGGCGACGCACATTTAGCCAGCTCCCTAGACTGTGTCAAAAGGCCCATTATTAAATCAAAGGAAAATGCACTCCAGGATGCCTGGACCCAAAGGACAAAGGCTTTTCAAAATTTGTCTGCCCCCACACATACCCCCAACAATAGCCAATCGCCTACTTATGCTGAGGCCACTGGTGCTAAAAATAAGAAATCAGATATAAAGAGGTCCTTCGCCGTGATCATCGGTGCCCTCCAAAAACTTGCTGACCAAATTGAAGACTTATAATTTCTCTGTCCTTCCCTTATCATGGCCCAACGTCTTCTTAAAGTTATTTCATGGAATGCTAACGGCTTGTCCAAAGCCAAATTATATGAACTTAATAACTTGGCCAGCACTTACTCACCTGATGTTATCCTTGCTCAGGAGACAAAATTCAAGACAGGGGTGCGGTATAACCTTCCCAACTTTAATTGTGTTAGAACGGACCGAGGCGTCGGCACTGGAGGTGGCACGGTAGTGTACATTAGAAAATCCCTGGAGTACAACATCCATACTCTCAATACCGTGTCTCTTGAGAACTCTTGCATAAGTCTTAAAATTAATGATAATGACTTTTTAACTATTGCCATCGATCTACGCCCATCCCTCTAATAATATTTTCCCTAGTGATCTAAATATGCTTGCCCAACTAAACCAAAATACCATTCTTATGGGAGACTTTAATGCACACCATCAAAATTGGAATTGCACGTACAATAATACCAGGGGTAATTTTTTATTAAATTATGCATTATCTAATGATTTCAATATAATAACCCCCGACTCTCCAACCCATTACAGTTTTGGAAACCCATCAACAATTGACTTTGCCCTCGCCCGTATTGAAAATTGGCCTTACCAGATAAAAAGCCTTAACGAGCTCTCTTCGGACCACTGTCCAATCATTTTGATGATCGGCCTTGCTTACGCACTTCCCAGGAAAAGTATTACTATCCCTGCCACAAACTGGTTTAAAGTGAATAAAATTTTAAGGCAATCCATTCCTGGAAACCCACGGCTTGATACCCCCAATGATGTTGAAAATGCGATCATTACAAACGCACAGGCTTTCACCCAAGCTATCATGGCAGCCACCTCTCTATCCACTCCGTCTCCCTCCTTTCATCAGAAACCTCATCATTAGAAAAAACAGTCTTAGTAAAGAAAGAAAATTTCAACGCAATAACTCCCTCACACCTTTAAAGGGTATAGGACCCGAGACTGGTCGCCGTCCGTAAAGAGTTAATCAATAGGCTTCAGAATGAAATAAAAACTTTATACAATTACTTTAAGGACTCGAAATGGGAAAGCTTCATAACCTTACTGAAGCCAAACAACAACTCATTGTACAAGGCTATCAACATTTTCAAGTCTGAAAAATCCTCAGCTGCAAATCTTGTCATAAACGACGTAGTTCTGACTAGCAAAACTGAAATCGCCGAGGCTTTTGCAGAAAATCTCGGCGAAAGTTTTAAAGCTCCCCCTCCCCACACTGATCAAGCCTTTGAAGACCTTCTCAGTAATAAAATTTCGCAGTTCATCTTAAACCCTCCCGACTCCCCCCCCCCCCCCCCTAGTATCGCTCCTAAGGAAGTTGCGGAAATAATTAAAAACTTGCCAAATAAAAAAGCTCCCGGCAGCGACGGTATCACTAACCGCGCACTTAAATTCATGCCAAATAATATGCTGACAAACATTACCAAAATTTTTAACTCCTGTTTGAAATTGCACTATTTCCCCAAAGCATGGAGGGGAGCAACAGTTGTGCCCATCCACAAGCCGGGAAACCCCAAAACCGATCCCTCTTCTTACAGACCCATCAGCTTGCTCTGCACTATCTCCAAAGTTTATGAAAAAATAATCAAAAATCTCCTCGAGGACCACGTTAATGAAAATCTTATCATCCCCGATGAACAGTTCGGATTTCGCACTGAACACAGTACCCTCCACCAACTTTTACGTGTCACGAACTTCATATGCGAGGGACTTAATAGAAGGAAATGCACCATCGGTGTCTTTTTAGATACTACGAAAGCCTTTGACCGAGTGTGGCACAAAGGCCTCATCTATAAATTAATCGAAATTAACACCCCGCACTTCCTAACCTGCATCGTCCTAAATTTTTTGACTGATCGCACCTTTTGCATTAAATTTGACGGCACCCTCTCCTCCCCCCGTAATATGTGCAGTGGTGTCCCGCAGGGGTCGCTTTTAGTCCCCCTATTATTTAATATTTACTTGGCTGACATCCCCAAAAACCCCGACATCCTACTTGCGATGTACGCTGATGACGTTGCCGTCATTTCCAAAAATTACAACAAGCGCTTAGCCGCCAAAAAGCTGCAATCATATATTGATGAACTTACTAAATGGTATGACCTTTGGAGGCTTACCATAAATCCCACCAAAATTAAAATTATAAATTTTTAAAAAAATAGCAAAAAGAAAAGCCCAGTGCAAATTAAAATTAATAACGTTCCCATTGGCTACTCAAGGGTGGTCAAATATTTGGGTATTACGTTTGACCAGGGACTGTTCTTTAATAAGCACATAGACTTGATTGTTAAAAATTCCAAGCACAAGGTCCATGCCCTCCGCCCATTGCTAGGTTATCATAGTATCCTCTCCCGCAAAAATAAGAAGTTAATGTACGATACCATTATTCTGCCAACCCTACTCTACGGCTCCCCCATTTGGGGACATGCTGCAAAAACTAATATCAACAAACTGCAGGTCATTCAAAATAAATTAATTAGGCAAATAACCAGTGCTAGCAGGTTCGATCGTGGAAAAGATCTGCACAGATGCCTCAACATAAATTCGGTGTCCAGGCATATAATCATAACAGCAAAGAAATTCTACTCCCATATCCATCTGCATAAAAACCCCAGAATAAACGTTCAATCCCTATTTTTCGATAAAACTGATAGGTATGCCTACCCCCACCACACTATGCACCTCAGCTATGATTCACTCAGCACGGCTCATAACCCCCTCCCAAACCCGCAACTCGACCTGTTCTAAGGACGGTCTCTTGTTCTCGCTGCGCTTCTTCATGCTCTTGTCTTGGCCTTACGTTCGTTCATTGTGTTTTATGTGTCCTTTTCTCCTCTTTCTTTGTCTTCTTATGTTGTTTCCCTAACTTTTTTATTAAAAAATAAAGTATTAAAAAAAAAAAAAAAAAAAAAAGATAGTCCAAAAAATATTAAAAGCTCAAAAACCCTACTCTTGTGAGCTGGGAAAATATGCCGTCTAACGTCCATCGGCACTCTGAATACTTCCCATCAGTCTTCTTCCAAAACCAGATGCCCCCGCGCCTCAGCGCGCCCCATCCAGCCAATAGCTGATTGGCACCCTTTTTGCTCCGCTCGCGGAGACAAGATGTACTCTTAAGTTACAGGATATTTAATTGATGTACTGCCATTTAGTGGTTTTCGGGTAAATGGGTTCACTTACTCAAACCGCCCAAATGCCGTGCTGCTGCTGCTGCTCATGGCCTTGCTGGCGTGGTGGACGAACTGACGGCAGACCGAGAATCTTATCCGTTCTTATGATGGAACAGTTTTTGAGCTTTGTGGCAGCTTAGGAACGGAGCTCTACCCTAACACATCGTTCCGGCTTCGATATTAGTAAGGTCCTTTGGACTTTAAATTTGCATTAAAAGTTAGTCGACACTTCAGTTGCTTTGCGATTGATAAGGTGCCCTTTTGAGGGCAGTATTGCCGCGTCGGGGCTGATGGCTTCAGAAAGAGGCCATGCAAAAGACTTTCAGGATCCAAACAGCTCGTTTGATGACAGATTCGGGAATAACCGCCGCACCGGCCTTCGGGAAAGATCTCACATTGAAAAAGAAGAAGAAGACTGTGGTGTCCAGCTCTTCGAACCAAATTAATAATTTCCAATCTCCTGAGGACCTTGAGATGCTCAAATCCAGCGACGAAGCCCCCAGTGACTCGGAATCGCCAAAGATGAAGACAAAGAAGAAGAATGCAGGGGCCAGCCCAGGGGTAAGAAAAACGCATTTCTTCTTCTGTGCAGCATGAGGGACTAGCACCTTTCAAATTAGTTAAATAATTAATCTTAAACGTGGAAAACGACTCTGATTTTCAGAAAATAGAGGATAGATTTACTAAAGTCCTACAAAATAAAAGTAAACTTAACTTAACTTACAACCAAGAACTTAAACTATATGAAAGTAAATTTAATAAAGCTTACCCAGATGTGAGTAAAGCCAGAAATAATTCTCTACTTAAATATGGTCGCGAGAATGAAAACCTTTGCAAAAGGCTCCAAGCAGACAGTGAAAAAAAAGATGAAAGAATAGCTAAATTGATTGAGGAACAGGAAAAAATGAGAAAGTCCCAAGAGGAGCTCAAACTGTTAGTCGAAAGACTATCACAAAAAAACGAAATTGACGCAGAGTACCCCAGCCTAAATAGCACTCATCCTGAAACTAAAAACTTTTCAAATTGGGCAGCTGCCCACAAAAACCCTAACCCCAAGAGCACTGAAATCGAGATAAGCAATCCCTATGAGAACCTCGAGATAGAAAACTTCGAAATGGAAGAAGAAGAAACGATGGATCAAGATAGCAAACCCCCTCAAAGAAAGAAGAGACCTGCCCTTAACTTAGAAAGCTCCACTGAAAGGGGCCCAAAAAAAAAAAAAAACCCACATAATGATAATGAAAATCAAGACGTGAACCTTGAATACCAAAGCATATATAATGACAAAGCCCCCCCCCCCCCAATTACCTTCGTGGATATCGAGGACCCAACCCCGGTGCTGAAAGAGCTCAGCGAATTAGTTGGAACCAAGATAATAGGAACCTATAAAAGAAATAAGGAATTAGTCGTTGAAACCAAAATTGCCCTCTACTACCGAAAAATAAAAAAACTATGCAGACAACCAAAATTACAAATCGCATACTAGACAATTACACCAGGACAAGGCAATCCAAGTGGTCGTTAGAGGCCTGCCTATAAATTACGATGCCAAACGAAATAACTAGAGAAGTAGAAGAAAAAGGTTTTTACAGTAACCAAAGTAAATCAGATGACGAGAGGGAAGTTAAAAGAAAAACTACCACTTTTTATATTACATCTCCCTAAAAATAATGACAAGAACAAAGAAATATGTAACATAGAAAGCATCTCATACTACAAAATCAAAATAGAACACCTTAAAAAAACTCAGCATATTTCATAATGTTATAGGTGCCAACGGTATGGGTATAGTTCGCGCATGTGCACCTTAGACCCAGTATGCCTTATCTGTACTGAAACTCACTGAACTAGAGAATGCGACCGTCCTAAGGATGAAAAACCAACATGCGCCTATTGTAAAGGCGATCATCTTGCAAATAGTCCCGAATGCACCAAAAGACCGAACGCTAATTCAAAGCTGATAAAATTTTCCAAAAATCCAATGTAAAAACCCAAACAACCTATGCCTCAGTAGCCAATCATATCAGTAATACAGAACCCCCTACAAACCCCCCTCACCAATACCATCGAAGCCTTAGCAACTCTCCCCTTGACAATAAACAATATGATGAATGACCTACAGATCCTTGTTAAAAATCTGAATACGTATCTTGAAAGAATCAACAATGGCTAAAATTAGCTCCCTTAGTTTCTTTTCTTGGAACGCTAACGGTCTCTCCCCTACTAAGCTCGATGAACTGGAGAGCGATATAAACTATAGAGACACTCTCCAAAATAAAATATAGACACTCTCCAGACATCATCCTCATACAAGAAACTCACCTTAAGCCCGGCATCAGACTCAGAAATATTGCCAACTACGTCTCTTTCAGAAACGACAGAGGAATTGGACGCGGTGGAGACACCGCAATCTTTATCAGACATGGACTGGAAGCAAGCGAGATTAAAATACATGCCAGTAGCTTCGAAAACACGACGATCTCACTCAAAATTAACAATACGGAACATATGACTATCTCTTCAATCTATGCCTCCCCTAGCTCTGCCAGCCTCGACAATAACCAACTCCTCCGTATAGGCACCCTTAGCTACACGACAGTTTTATTCGGGGTTTTAACACAAAGCACCCCGATTGGAGTTTCGGTGGAGGAAACCGCCGTGGAACAAATCTAAGAAAATTTACTGCAGATCACGGTTTCCAAATACTGGCCCCCAACTCCCCCACCCATTTCAGCACACGAGAACCTACCACCCTGGACATAGCACTCGTGAAAACTAAAAATTGGCCCTATGCAGTGAACACCCACGCAGAACTATCCTCAGATCATAATCCTGTTACCATCACTTTTAACCCAAACTACCAGATCCCAAAAAGAGAAAAACAACTCCTGACGACAAACTGGAACAAATACACGAACCTAATCTATGAAAAAATTGAAGGCAACCCCCAAATTGCCAACACTTTTGATATCGATAACTGTGTGGAAAAGTTCACGGATGCCTTTATAAGTTCGTTTAACGAAGCCACGGTGTCAAAAAAAATAAACAACATTCCAGTTCGCCTCCCCCCCTATGCCCGCATTTTAATAATCGAAAAAAACAGAATCAAGAAGCGCTGGCAGCAAGCTCTTGACCCTGCCCTGAAGACAGAAGTCAACAGAATGCAGAAAATGATCAAGTCCATTACACGACAGTATAAAGAAAACAGATGGACATAATTTATTGGAAGCCTAGCCCCAGAGACAGGCTCCTTATACAAGTTAGCTAAAGCCTTTGAAAAACCCTACAAGCCAATACCCTCATTACACCAAAATGGCAGAATTTTTAGCACAGATACCGAAAAAGCGGAAACCCTAGCTGAAACCTTCGAGGAAAATTTCAAACCAAACCCTCACCCACCAGTCGACCCCTTCTGCAACCTCGTACTGAATAAAACAGACGACTATATGAGAACACCCCACACACAAAGCGACATCATACTCACTACCCCCAAAGAAATTGCAGTACTCATCAAAAAAGCAAAAACACAAAAGCCCCTGGACTGGCCCCTGGCAGGTCCACTCACTTTACTTGTACTTTTTGAGTTATTTCTAACGGCATCGGTTATATCGTGCATTCGGATATATCGCGCTTTTTTCTGTAACCCAACAAGCGCGATATAACGAGGGGCTCTGTACTTATTCCGTACTTTACTTCATTTTCACTCTATTTTGCGAAATTGGTTTGCGAGAAGAAGTAAAACGTTTTTTTCTTCCATTTTTTTGTCTCTATTAATAGGATAGGTTTATCAAAACATATATATATATATCTTAAAATGGCAACATATGTTAAAACTTAGCACAAAGATAATAAATAAAAATCCCCAAGAAAAGTGTCTTTTTTGCAGCTTAAATAAATTGATAGCGGACAGATTTGAGAAAAGTGTTGCAGCACAATCATTTGATTTATGAGAACTTAAGTTGCAATCGATACAGATTTAATGTAAGAAGTGATTTTTTTAATAACCTTTAATATTTATTACGGATATTTTGCTATTTTTTTAACAAACAGTACTGAGAGGTTTTTATTTTCGCCAGTAACTTAATTTTTCGGCAACAATAGGGAAAAATAAAATACGTACCCAGGTTAAGGTATCAATAAAAATGCATGATTCTAAATGAAAAATTTTGCGGTAAGAATTCCTCTATTTATCTTTTTTTTTTTTTTTTTTGAAAAAAAATGTCAAAGTAAAAAATTAATAATAATAAATTGAAACTACTATATCCTATTTTATTCTGAAAACAGATTCTTAAATGCGAGTAATTAGTCTCATGACTGCTATTTGAAATAAAAATAACTAAAAATACATGCTGCTCTTTTAAAAACAAATACTTAAATATGGAACTCCGTTTTTGGTTTTTGTACAATGACGTGTTTAGAAAGAAAAAAAAAATTTTTTTTCAATCGCCAAAAAAGTAAGTTAAGTATTTTATTAGTTTTGGGAAGACAGTTTCAGATTTTTTAAATTTTTTATTTGTTCACAGTTATTTAAAGGAAAAAAATTAATTTCTTAAACGGCCAAGAAAATAAAGCACTTTTTTTTCCGAACAAAAAACTTTAATTCAAGCAACATTAAATTAAATTAACTGGAATTCTTCTTGAACTGCCAAATAAGTCGAACTATTTTTTTTACCTAAAACTTGTTTCCGCATATTGACTGTAGTCACAGCAAGAATTAAAAATAATGTTATGTGAATTTCTGAAAACACATAACTTTAAATTCCAGTGATCTTCTTATGCAAATATACCTATGAAAAGAGAAACTGATTTCTTTTATTTTTTGTGCTCTAAAATAATAGAGCAGTTTTAGATAGTTTTTCTGAAAATATATATGTTTAAAAATATTTAATCAAAAAAAAAAAGAAGAACAAATATACGCAAAGCTGAAACAATTGTAAAATATAAGAGAAAATATGTTAAAATGATCTAGAATAAATGTAAAAATGTATACATGCAAAGTAAAGTTTCTTTTAGATTGTTTAAGTGCGACTGGACGTAAACAAAGTGTTTTTGGAACATCAATACCAGCACATAATTTAGAATAATTTAATTTTTAAACTACTATGAGATTGACTATCAAAAGCGAACCATTGAGTTTGTTATTATTTTTATTTCAATTATTATTTTCTTTCAAATACTTTCAAAAGCAATAATTTCATCTGGTGCACTATAACCATCTGGAATTCAGTTATTTATTTATTTATCGAAAAGATTTAAATTTTTATTTTGAATAAATAATTTTAACTCGAAAATATAGAAATCATAAACTGTAAACAAATTTTCAGATCTATCATTTACAATATTCAGACACTTCCAAACAAAATAACAAGACAGAGTATTTTTTCTTTCTCTAATTTCTCAAATTTTGAATTTCTAATTATGTGGCGAAAACACAAGTATAATCAGAGTTTCCCAGAGGAGGTATGTATTTTAACAGTATTACAGTTACGCATCTAATTGATTTTGAATCTCATTAATTACCAATTTTACTCCTATGGAAAAAAGAAAGAAAGCAATTTATTAACTTGAATGATAGATACATGATATTATATTCATTTACTCATTGATGAAAATACGCTGATTTAGCAGATGGAAGAAGATATTCATTCATACTAAATCCAGTTATTGAAACTCATTAATAGTTTATCTATAGCGAGGGAATAGGAAAACAATGATACACGTTTTTATAACTTTAATAAGACCAACAGTTAGGGACCATTCATAAATGATGTCGAGGGGAGAGTTCGTGAAATTGTAAAAGTTTGACAAGTGGAGGGGAGGGGGTAACAAGAAGTGTGACATCAGGCTTATACAACATAGCATGACATGTGACAAAGGGAGAGGGGGTCCGCTGAAGTGTGACATTTTGTGACAAAGGGGGCAGGTGTTCAACTGTATCGGAAAAAAGCGTTACATCATTTATGAACGGTCCCTTGCCTATGGGTCAGAGATCTGGACTTTAACTCAAAAACAAGAGAAGGTGCTAATCATCTGGGAAAGAAAAACTCTAATAGCTCTTTTTGGACCTGTCAAAGAGAGTGATCTTTGGAGGATGCGATATAATTTCGAAATTGAAGGATTATTTAAAAGAAAAGATATAATTAATTATGTAAATACAAAAAGAATGCAATGGCTGAGACACCTTGAGAAAATGGAGGAAAACAGAGGCACTAAGAAGGCTTTCAAGGGACAATGCCAGGGCCGGAGGAAAAAAAAGGAAGGCCCGTTAAAAGATGGTTAGACAAGGCAGAGAAAGATCTTAACACTAGATTTACCAGACCAGTCATGTTGACTGTTTCGAAGCTTCCATTTTGCGTAATTTGTTACTAATTATGGTGCAACTTTCAATTGTATTAGCTCTTCCTAATACACGGTTAGTAGCAACTTGGCGTAAAATAAAAGTTTAGAAATGGTTGAAAATGGCCTGGTAAATCTAGAGTTAAAAATCTAAAAGTCCGAAACTGGAAAGAAAAAGCGAAAGACAGATGGCTTTGGAGGAAAATTGGTAGGAAGTTTTTATAGCGAGTGAATGACTATAAAAACTTCCATACCTATATTAGATGATATTGATTACTAGCTTACATATATTAGTAGATATTGATTACTACCTGTTAATTTATTGGAAATATGAATAAGCTTTGGATATAAAAATAAACGGGAAAATTGTTACTACTAGGGAAGGACGGGTGGGGGGGGGGGGGGGCAGAGAAAAACGTTCAATAAAACTAACCATCCGAAAATATTAACAAATTTTCAAAATACATTGGTTTAGGTAAACTTTCGGACAATTTTTGGAAACGTTTAAGCGAAGTAAACCACATTATTATTAATTAATATCAATAACATAGCTAAAATAAAGAGGTATAGTGAGAATGTAGCTTGCTAAATTTCATTATTACACATTTTTTTACATTTAAAGGGTTATCAATTCGATGATTATGAAGTTTTAATTTACTCTTACCAGTCAGTTTTATCACGAGCGTTAAATATAATTAAATACAATAACCTCCCGCTCACAAATTTGACATCGGGTACGAACCAGTTGCTGTAAAATAAGTTTCTCTGCTAATACCGTAGAGCAGGGGTCTCCAAACTACCCCGCGGAGAGCCATATTGAAAGAAAACTCCTTCTAAAACATATTTATTTTTTATAGAAATTAAATTAGTTTACTGAAGTAATATATTTTTTTTGAATAATTAGTTGAGGGTAATCAATATGGCCCTAAGGCTGGAAAGTTTGGAGACCCCTGCCGTAGAGGAACATGAACTACAAAGTGGTATAACGAGAATGTAGCTTGCTAAATTTCATTATTACACTTTTTACATTTAACAGGTTATGAATTCGATTATTACGAAGTTATCCTTTACCTACCAGTAAGTTTTAAAACGTGCGCTAAATATAAGTAAATACATTAACTGTTCCTAAATAACCGAACGTTTCGAAAAAGTGTGGCATGAAGGTAAAAACTCATTCATTTTAACTTCCTACTCAGTCAAGTAAACTACTTAAAAGAACGCACTTTCAAAGTGCAAATAAATGATTCCCTTTCATCAGCAAAAGAATATCAATAGTAGTGTTCCCCAAGGGGCAATTTTATCGCCCCTACTCTTCAACATATATACAGCTGATTTCCCCACCCACATTTATACCACAACAGCCCTCTTCGCTGACGATGCAGCAATAATCGTGAAACAAAGAATGAAAACCCTTGTTCAAAAACATGCCCAAGAGCACCTCCAAAGTATTACGGAGTGGTGCCAGAAATGGAAGCTAAACATTAATCCTAACAAAACTGTCGCAATACATTTTAAGAAAAACAAGAAAAAACTGGGACCCGAAAACCTTGAGCTTCTAGGTACCAGATTAAGTTACAGACATGAAGCAAAGTATTTAGGAATACTAATTGACGCTGGACTGTACTATAACCAACATATAGAAGATAAACTAAACAATGCAAAACATAAACTGAACCTTCTACAACCCCTATTGGGGTACCACAGTAAACTCTCCCTGAAAAACAAGCTGCTCATCTATAATCAAATCCTATACTTTACGGCACCCCTGTCTGGGGACACGCAGCCAAAACTACTGTACTAAAGTTACAAAGGCTCCAGAACAAAACGTTAAGGAAAATTGCAGGTGCCCGTTGGTTCGAGAAAGGGAAGGCTATTCACAACGACTTCAAAACCGACTCCATTTCTCGTCTCATCATCAAAAATGCAACTAAACTTTACAACAGCGTCCCAAATCATCAAAATGAGGAAATCAAAAAGCAAGTACATTATAGGAACCTCAATCACAAGTATCCATACCACGCCCACTCATGCTATCTTGACTACGACTCACTCAGCACTAAAAACAACACCCTGTCGAACCCCCAGCTGGACCCGGCCCATTATGCGGCCATCTAATCTTTGCTCTGGTCTTTCCTCGTGATGACTTTTCTATCAAGAAAAAAAAATCGCTGCAGTGGAACTTGCTTGGAACTTTTTCATTCTCACTCATTTTAATCCTTTATAATCTATGTATTAAAAAAAAATTAAAACTAAAAGAAAAAAAAAGCACAAAAACATATCTTTTTGTTCAACTAACCACTGGTAGATAGAAACTAACAAACGGTCCAAGATTTGGACTCTTTCGCCCTACGGGGGCAATGATGTTAATCCTATTGGAATGATACCCTCCGAAGTATGCTCGGACGGAACCTGGGTAAAAGGCCCCGGCGGGGCCTGATCGCCCGCAAACAAATTTATGTGATGATGATGATCATGGCCTTTGCTAGACTTTTTTGTAACACAAAATCCCATATCTTGTAAAATCTCTCTTGGATGCTTGTTGAGGGACGGAAAATATTGAATTGTTATTACTAGCGTGGTAAGCAATTCAGTTTAGAGGTGCGCAAAACGATTCATCTAAGCGAGCCGCTTAGATCGATCCACTCACTGAGATGAACTAGTTCGATTAGATAGTTCATCAACTCTTTCCTTCAAATTTTGCTGTTTGCAAAATTCGACGTAACCTATTTGCTAGTCATCGGCCATTTGCGTTGTGAAGTGTTTAAAGTTCGATGCCATTTAAGATATCGGCGGTAGGTTTGTAACATTTACTCAATAATCACACCCTTGATTATTAGAAAAGCATTTTTACGGAGATATGCATTCAGAACACAAACGAATTGCACATGAGCGAGAACGGGAAATATAAATAAAACGCATTTTCAAAATCATTTTCAGTGAAGATAATTTTTTTAGCAAGGCCTGACGGGGGAAAATTCCGAGTGCTCATGCTAGAAGACCAGACAAAGGAAGAAAAATAAAAGAAATAAGTAGGAAATAAATAAACGTTCAAAATGTTTTAAAAAAACAAACAAATGGACAAATAAGGTAAAATAACAATTGAAAAAGTAACAATAAAAAAAGATCTTAAAAGTAAGAAAAATAAACTAGTAAAGAGTGAAATTAACCATTCATGTGTAAATAAATATGTGAAGAACAAAATATACCAACTTAACTTTTGCAGTGAGTTATTTTCGTAAGCACACGTACGTCCAAATATGTGCTGATCCGAATTAGCTATAGCAAGGCATTGGGTGAAAAAAAAAAGTTTAGCACGGGCGAGAACAAAAATAACAAAATAATAACAATCTGGATGAAATACATAGGTAAACAGGTAAAAATTAAATTGATCTTTATATTTAATCTCATTTTGGTATGCTCGTTGCATTTCCTTGTTCTTACAATAATAATAATAATTATTATTATTATTAAGAATCACTTACATAGCGCATGCGTAATTCGCCTTTTCCTCAACCAAATTGCTATAACGGTTGGGATCCGTTGATATGAGGACGAAGCTCGGTCGATCATGTGTGCAGAGCTAAGATCCATTATGCCCTACCCTAAAGCTCCACTATGCAATGGCGTACAGCAATATCTGTAGACATTAATTCGTTTAAGAAATCCGTAGTTTTCTTCTTTTTCTTTTAAAGAAAACGTTTTAACAGAAGTATAAATCTGAAATTTCCTTTATGAAAAATTTTTAAAATTTGATGACTCAAAAATACTAACAAATGACCCCAATTTGCAATAAATGCATAAAAATGTTCTAAGTTACACGATTTTATTTAGCGTCGCAGTTTCTTTGTTCGCCATGATTTGAGTATCCAAACAAAGCTATAGTTGCCATTCCACAAAGAATTTCTAATAATTTCCTCAGAGCCAAAATTATTATTTTTTTTCCTAATTAACGTTATGACAAATTACACTGTGCAACAAATTTGCACTTATTTTTTTTGTCCTTTAGATGAAAATATGTGATTCTATATAAAAAAAAAGGTGCTTGATTCAAATATCCAAACCAAAATAGTCCATCACGTACCGTTTTTGCTGGAGACCCACTTCTCATATTGATACAATTCGGCTATAGAAGAATGTAATTGATGTTTACTTATTGCAAACACAAACACTAAAATGATTTTTTTTGGCCGTTTCATCTTGTAGGCATCTGTTGGTGAGCCCTGATAACAGATCAGCAATATTCAATTCCCTACTTTCCATTCCATCGACCGCTGAAACGCTTTTCAAACACAGAGATGCTCTGATGATACCTTTCCCCATGCTCATCACTAACTGTGCCAAGGTTTTGAGGAAATACGCCTATATGGAAGTCCAAAAATTGCAGTTTTACTGACATATGGCAACCTAATAATACAAAATCGTTTTATCATGTCACCAACAAGACCTTCGTAGTTTTCAGTTTTCTCATTTCCAAGGAAACGTTAGTTCACTGATTTAAAGGCCAGCCAGGCTGACTTTAATGCTTCTGACAGTTTGTTTTCATACTCTTCATCATGAAAGGACTTCCTTAAGTTGTGGGCCAATAAAAATCCTTTCTTTTACTTTTGCCTTACTGAAATATTTGAATTTGTTCCTGAGATGCAAGAAAGTCACTCCTTCTCTGTCCAGAGCTTTTACAAATATTTCGATAAACAAAGTTTAATGTGCAATTGTGGAAAAAAGGCACATTGTAGGTTTACAAGTGGCTCATTTGATATGTTTTTGAAACTCATAATTTTAAAATTTCCTTTGTGTTTGCAGAATGTGCTACAGGAATGAATAGGGAAAAAAATACTTAGATGGAGGAGCACTGATAAAGAAGCGCTACTCTGCTGAATTGTGCTCATGTCCTAATGCTTGAAATAGTACATTCACATCACAGAAGCATACTATTTTTTCTTTCTCCGTGAAATAGTCTACAAAAGGTCTTTGTAGTCTTGTAAAAGACTCGAAATTTCGAAAAGTAGATAGAGCCAAAAATGGCGGGGAGGAGCGTGAGGATAGTCACTTAAAATCTCTTAGATCACTAACAGTGGAATAAATTAAAAATTCTCAAAAAAAAAAAAAAATGCCCTCAAGACAGATTCAATGGGGCAAAACCGAGCGACTTTTACATGATTGTGAACTGCACTGAATTAATACTTTTGTTGCCAAAAATGTAGCTAAAGTAACCGAAGTTCATTAAAAAGGTCTCTAGAATGGCAACGATCTCACTGTCAATGAGAAAGATATAATTTATAATAAATTAAGTCGATAAATTACGAAAAGATTCCTATTTATCTAGAAAATACGTAAAAAGCTAAAATGTGGAATTTTGGGAAAATGGTACGTGATAGGCAGAAAATAATAGCAGACTCGTAATTTTCAGCCAAAAATACATAAGAAACAGACATTTTCATCCAAAGGATATTTTTCGTGTTGCACAGTGTTATAAAATGAATGGAATATTGTATTGTCATCGAAGATAAGCTTGTGTGCAAAGTTTGAAGATAATTTATGCTGTAATAGTGGTCGAAAACCGCGTAACAAACTTCCGTGACAAATCACGTTAAATAAAACCGTGTAAAAACCTTCGAAATGACCAACAGACCCTAGAATGCCCCAGGCGTAAGAAGAAGAAATTATAACTGAATTAGAGGATCCAATTAGTAGAAACTGACTTTTTAAAAATAGCTTGTTTCGTGTCTAATTGGAATGAAAATGAATCCTACAAGACACGTAAGGCATTAGTGAATTCAGTCATAGAGTTAAATAACGTAGTCCAGCGTTTCTTTTTTTTTTTTTTGATAAATGGTACCCTTTCTAATGTTCACTTTTACCGTGGAACCCCTGATGTTTTTCATTAACCCTTTATCTGTCACGTCGGGTCATATTGACCCAGGTACAACTTGAATTTATTTTATTTTCTATGCTTTTTATATGTTACATATGCTCACATTACATTGAAATTAAAACACAATGTTTTACACTTTTTTTTTTACCCAAATTACTAAATTTGTAATTCAGGTCTATATGACCCGACGGGACGACTTGTGTGATGTCTTGTTAGGTGACAGCTCAAGGGTGAATATGGATTTAATACAACATTGTGAAAATAGATATTTGCAATAAAAATGACATTTACTTCAAAAAATGTTTCTTTACTTCAAACCGCAATTTCAAAAATTGACTCTAAACATACAAGTTCTTTAACTAATGTACCACATGATATTCAAATTTAAATTTAAAGAAGACGAGTACTACGTTTTCTCAGACATATACTTAATGAAAATTTATGGAGGAAAGTTGAATTTTCAGGTCAGGTTCAGCATTAAGTTTGTTGCGATGATTATGTTTTGTTCACACATAAGCTGGAAATTCTGTTTCGCTCACATAAATACAGGCTGGTTATAATTTAAACTACCATGTTTACATAAACAGTAGAATGTTAATTAACTAAACCTATTGCATTCATTGAAAATTGCTGCATTTTTTTCAAATAAAACCCCATTTTTGCAGAAATTGAATTGAATTAATGGTGAAGGCTGCCCTTTACTTTTATTTCTAAATTAGAACAACGCGAAATTCAAATTTCCCCGCCTATAATGTCCCAATTAAAAACAGGTATTCAAGCAGATCAATATGAGGAAAAATAAAATATTAAAATACCTAAAGCACACAGACAAAATAAAAAATAAAATAGCTTTGGTTTACTAAATTTAGAAAGAGTAGTCTTTTGCAAGAAAAAAACAAGGAGAAAAATTCTTGGAGCTCAAAAAGTCGTATAATGGTTTTGTCGATGTAGTTTGGCTAACGACAAATATCAAACTCTAATTTAGTATTTTTGAAACATATTTCCCTAAACACAAGCTTTGAATGACAGGCAATTTTTCATGTTCGTTTCTTTTCTTTTTTTTTTCGTCATTGGATGCCTTAAATATTTTAAAGAACTATATTTTAAGCGAAAAGACTTCAAGACATTCGCTTCGTGTTTTCCTATATAGTTTTTATACTGAACACTTTGTTTAGATACGCACTCATTTTCCCCGATTTTATTGATCGTTACATGGCTCAGAGATTCTGATATACATTTTTCTTTCTTTTTTTATTAAAAAAATACGTGCTTTTTTTCTTTTTTAGCACAAAAAGTAAACATACACACGACTGACGTATAAAATTTAAGCTACAAATATAGGTTTGTTTTAGTCTATTGTAACAATTTTTTTTTGTTGTTGTTGTTTTTTAAAGTAGTAAATTTACTCTCATGATTTCAACAGTCATTCAACTATATGACTTGATAAAATGCTTGCTTTTACTATCGTATTTATATTTACATTCATAGGAATTATGAACGATAGCTGCAAGATGAAACTCTCAGAATTGAGGCAAAAGACTGGTGGCTGCTGCTTGAAGAAAAATGAATAAGTAAAGCAATTAAAAATATATTAAGTTATAAATTCCAATCATTTATTTTCCTATTATTTGATAAATAAATTATTTGATAAATAATTTGAGTTTTTTCTAACTTCAAACTGTTCAATTAAATTTTATGACGTAAAAGCAAAACAGCAACTATTAATGCCGCGGGGAAAATTTGAGTATCAATGACCGGACACTTAAAACATAGTGTGAACTTAAAAAGCCGTTTTTTTTTTTTTTTGTCATATTTAGAAGTAGTAATAAGATACTAAAATGTAATGAAAAGGGAGATCTCGTCACTAAGTTATAATCTAACGCAGAAACCAATCTTAATGAAACCTTCTTTATGGTTGCTTTTACTTAAACGTAGGCTTGGAACTGGAAGGGAATTGCTGAATGCTATTTAAGAATGTAATTGGTTTTAACATATGAAAGGCATTAATGTTGATTGGTAATTTCATTTTAATCTGACTTCCGAAAATTTAAAACCAATTAAGTAATTAATTTTGAACCTGGTAAATATTTAAATTTCGTTTGAGTACAACCCTCAGTGTCAGGCTTTTTTTTTTTCCTCTCATACGTATGAAAAAGTAAATAAAAAAATAATTTGACTACATATTTAATGATTTTATTTTTATGTACCACTTGCTGAAAATCATATCTTCTTTTTGACCTGTGGTGTTAAAGTGTTTCATTTTATTCCGAAAGACCACCATTTATAAATTGCTAAAAATAAAAGCAAAGTGCGCAAAAATGTTGAAGGAATTTCGAATTGTTCACGTCAACATACTTAGGAAAAAAAAAAAACAACTGTCAAAAACAAATAAAATTGTTAACTTCTTGGTACATTTTCCCAATGGGAAAATCTAAGGGGCAACATCAAACGAAAAATGTCACCGCACATCACGTAATTTTTTTAATATGCTCTCGAATTAATTTATCGACTTTTTTTTTGCGTCATTAAATCTTAGTTTGACCCGAGCGACTTTGATTTGTTCATTGCGCTATAGCACAAGAAAATCCGAGATGTATGATGACCACGATTGCAGCCTATTTCGACAGTGGAAGATATTGCCATCAACGTTGAATACACCATCATGCCGTATTAACACGAAGGGCAACACATTTGCGGTTGATGTGACTGTGTTGCTCTTGTTCTCAAACAAATGCTGTTAATCACTCGTCACTCGTCCTAAGTGAATTCACAGAGCAGTCTTCAAATCACGCTACTGTGGTTGAAAGTCACTTTTAATGACGCATTTTACCCAGTAAGCAGGGGATTGGCGACTCTCCTTGTCCTCAATACTATGCCTGATTTCAGGAGGTGAAGATAGATCGGTGCTCCTATCATGTATCGGTGCAGGCTAAAGTTGGATTTTGCATTTGTAGAATTAACAGAGCAGTCTTCAAATCACGCCATTGTGGTTGAAAGTCACTTTTAATGACGCATTTTACCCCGTAAGCAGGGAACTGGCGACTCTCCTTTCCCTCAATACCTTGCCTGATTTCAGGAGGTGAAGATAGATCGGTGCTCCTATTATGTATTGGCGCAGGCTAAAGTTGGACTTTGCATTTGTAGAATTAACAGAGCAGTCTTCAAATCACGCTACTGTGGATGAAAGTCACTTTTAATGACGCATTTTACCCCGTAAACAGGGAACTGGCGACTCTCCTTTCCCTCAATACCTTGCCTGATTTCAGGAGGTGAAGATAGATCGGTGCAGGCTAAAGTTGGATTTTGCATTTGTAGAATTAACAGAGCAGTCTTCAAATCACGCTACTGTGGTTGAAAGTCACTTTTAATTACGCATTTTACCCAGTAAGCAGGGGACTGGCGACTCTCCTTGTCCTCAATACTATGCCTGATTTCAGGAGGTGAAGATAGATCGGTGCATCATGGGGCCTAAAGTTGGATTTTGCATTTGCAGAATTAACAGAGCAGTCTTCAAATCACGCTACTGTGGTTGAAAGTCACTTTTAATGACGCATTTTACCCAGTAAGCAGGGAACTGGCGACTCTACTTTCCCTCAATACCTTGCCTGATTTCAGGAGGTGAAGATAGATCGGTGCTCCTATTATGTATTGGCGCAGGCTAAAGTTGGACTTTGATTTGGTGAATTCACAGAGCAGTCTTCAAATCACGCTTCTGTGGGTGAAAGTCACTTTTAATGACGCATTTTAATCAGTAAGCAGGGAACTGGTGACTCTCCTTTCCCTCAATACTATGCCTTATTTCAGGAGGTGAAGATAGATCGGTGCAGGCTAAAGTTGGACTTTGCATTTGGAGATTTGGGAGGGAGCAAGCCCCTTCTCCCTCTCCTGACGTTTAGAAACCTAATTTATTTATACATGAGTTTCTGTATTTTGTTGTTTTTTTTTACTTGTAATATGCATCGAAAAAATGACCTTGCCCCTCCTTGGAAAATCTCATTAGCAACTTCTCCCTTAAATCCTTATCGCTGTTATTGGTATTAGTGTCAACAATACCAGCCAACAGTGTTCGATGCCCATTGAGCACACGCATAGCGATGAGGAATTAAGGTAGAAGGAGAGGCTCCTGAGATTTTAAAGGGAGGGGGAAATGTAATTTAAACTTTTGCCAACAATCATATATCTTCGCTATTGCCGCAAATCAAACAACTCCCTGGGTCCCCCGATTCTCCTTCCAAGCTGTTTTTTTTTTTAATTTAAATTTCAAAGAAACTATAAGCGAACATTTTATTGCGAAAAATTCAGGAACAAATATTCTTCCACTACCTTACCGTACAAAAACTTTAAATTGATAGTTTAAAAATGCTGTATAATATTCCCTGATTTTATTTGATGAACGTATTACAAGGATATAGACAATTTGTGAAGTATTGAGCAATAAAAAGGTAATATTTCGAATTGAAGTATCACTTTCGTATAAAGCCTCTTAGCATTTTCCTATTTGTAGTGGGCTTTAACACCACGGGTAATTTAACTGCTTTTAAAACTCACCGAGTGATTTGTTTCCAAATGCGTTTTATTGTTCTTTTCCATCAACTACTTTTAAAGTGTGCTTCCCCACATCTGAGGTCTTTTCAAAGCTCCTGTTTCATTTCAGCCCATTATGGCAGAATATTAAGCATTTCTCTAAAAGAGTTGTGACCCTCAAAGAGTTGTAGTATTTTTGTGGAAAGAAAAATAATCATTCGGAATACATTTTATGTGAAATATATTTTACATAAAAAATTCAATTTATTGAATGAAGTTTAAAAATGTATTTAAAGGAAGTAAATAGACAGGCTGGCCGACAATTACTTCCATCAAGTTTTAACCCTACTTGAAAAGTGCTTATTTGGACGAATTCCTGCATAAATACTTTTTCTTTGTTTTTAGAGATAATTTTACGATGCTTTAAGTTCTCTTCTATGTTATTTTCTGCCTTTCTCCCTTTCTTCTTTTTCAGGAAAGTATTCTAAAAATATGTTGAAGTAAATGATTATTTGTAGATTAAGATACCCATAAAACTTCTAATTAATCAAGAAAACTCTCTCTAAAATTGCACTTTGATTGCAATTGACGGACGATAAAAACCATTTTTAAAAAATAATGAGATACTTGATAAACTGTTGGAAGAGAGTGACTGTTTTGGGCATGAAATAAATACATTTTCCATTTTTAACATTTAAAAATAGCAGTTTTAGTGAAGACTGTTTTATCCAACGTTTGTAAAATATTTTTCCTTTTATTATTTTTTGTTGTTGTGTGTTTGTGTGTGAAAATGTATTACGTAGCATTGTTTCGCAAAATGCATTTCATTTTGTAACTGTTTTATACAAATTTTCTCTTGTTTCTACGGTTGCTTTTATTACTCCTTGTAAAGTTGGATTAGTTTTTGAAAACCTGTAAATAAATATAGATGAATATACATTTCTATAAGTGCATACATACATTTCTTTTGCTCTGTAAACATATTCAGATAACTAATAAAATAGCCACATATATAGTTAACTAAATATTAATATTTAACTACTCTAGGTAAGTTCAAATTGAATCGTGCAAGCACAAAAGAAACATATGAAAGACGCGTTTCTGATGCCAAAGTGTATTTCCTAATTGTAACAAGTTGTTGTTGTCGTGTCCTCGGGCGTTGCGAGGAAGAGTGGGTACTCTGCTCCTGAGTCTAACGGGCCCCTTATAGGCAGGAGTCCGATTTCTGCCCCTTTTTGAAAGGTCTCTTCATTTTTGAACCAGCTCCCAGAAGAGAGACCGTCACCTGGGGTTGGCACCCCCAGAGGTATCGTTTTACTCGGAGGACATTGGAGCCACGACCTATTTAACGTGCACCAGCTCCCATTAGCGTACACGGACACCACAGCAACCAGCCGCGAGAGGTTGTCACCCTCCCAAACACTCACCTCAGTCAATGTTGCTTCACTTTCGGTGCTCTGCGGGAACCGAGATTCTACCGATTGGTCTACTGCGGGACATTGTAACACGTGCTGAGTGAATAAGTAAATTAAACAATAAATCAATGGGTGAGGCATAGCTTAAATGGAAAGGACCCAAATTGTTCGTATTTGTGTAGTGGTGTTATGCATATGTACAAATCACATGAAAATAGGTGAACTGGTTGTAGAATTGGCAAACCATAAATATGCTGCCTACTAGCTCAGAACGTCAGAACTCCCAGTGTTGAATAACACGAATACAAAGACAGCAATTTGTATTGCAAACTTTGCGCAAACCTTTATTGAGCTTTCATACCAAAGGTTATATCCTAATACGACAAAGACAAAATCTTTCCGAGCATGTCATTGGTTCTACCTAATTTCATAGCAGCGCTCTCGTGTTGACTGATTGGCATTTTTTATTATGTCATTAAGAAGGAGTTTTCCCGAGTCTACAGTGATTGGTTCATTGTGTTATCGAACGTATACGTCATCGCTGATAGTGGGATAACCATAGCCACAGTCTGTTTCGACGGAGACAGAAGGTTTCTATCGCCTTTGCTGTGAAAACACCTTCAGGGCTTCAAACTACACTGTTAATTTTGAACATCGCGGAAAAGTCAGATGGCACCCTTATGCAGATTCAAATTATTTGTTAAAGAATGCGTCAATCCCCAAAGTGTGTGTATAGCTTTGCTGAGTTCATAAACAAAAAGCGGAAGATTATTTATCTCGGATGTTTAATACAACTCAACAGTTTTTTAATGTACAGATTATTTCCTGAAATTTGTGTCACGGGATCTGTCTGGAGCAGAAGCGCGGAGAAGTGGATAAACGAGATTTTGTTCGAAACTGGAGGGAGCCAGAGCAAAAACATTTGTTGTGTTCCACTGTTCCTATTTTTTTATTACTTTTTTAATTTTTATAATATAAAAGAAATTAACTAAGAAAAAGAGATGAATATTATAATCGATTATAATTATCCAGAGCATAGAAGCGAGCTGGAGCAAGTTTTTAAAGGTCCGAGCTGAGTGAAGAAGAGCAACTCAAAAAGTAGCTGTTACAAATCTCTGATTTATACTGTTCCCTCTTTTTTTCCCAATAAAAATAAAACGCTGTTTATTATGATGCGCGATGATTCAGACAGTCTTACGTGTATTCATATCCATACACAAACAGAATGGTGCACTCGAACAAGTTAATCACGAACATGCCGGAAAAAAATTATACGTGTGTTTCTTCGTTAGAATGAAACTGCCTTCTATTGGGTATTCTTCTCACAAAACTGTATAATGCTGCTATCAAGAAACTTCTTGCTTTCTGGTAAAGGTGCAAATTAGCGGTGGCCATTCACCAGGTGGCGGCTCAATTTTCAAAAGTGGCAACAAAGATTCTTTAGTTTAATCGCCAGTTCGTAAGGCTCGACCGATGCATCGGCGCTGATTGTTCAAAAAATAAGCCATTGGCATCGGCGGCTAAAGTTAACATCAGCGGCCGATGCTAACTTCAAAAACATCGGTCCATCAACCTTAAGAAACGTCTAAATGCCGATGCAATGCCGATACAGGTATACTATATTAATGTTTTATAAATATGTATAAAAAAGGAATGATTTAAATGATGTATAACTGTTTTGACAAACATCCTGCATGTTTTAATGATTCAAAGCTAATTTTTGCCGTCGGCCGATGGAAAAGGCAAATAATCGGCAATCGGCCATCTTGAAACAATCGGCATCGTCCCATCAGTCAAAAAATGCGATCGGTCGAGCACTACGTCTATTTTTTTTTCAAGTTTACTGCTTTTTGACTATTGTGTATTTAAATCAGTTTTTCGCTCTTTATATATATAGGGAATCTAGTAATGAATTTAAAAAAGAAGTTTCACCTATAATTACCTTGTGCATACGTAAGAACGATTTCAAAATTTGGTCCCCCCCCCCCAAGTCTACTGGCTAATGGCCACTGTTCAAATTTCTTAATTTCCACCTTTACTTCCTGGTGACTCTGAAGCAAGCTAAGCAGTTTTCTTTACAAATTTGTGATTGTTTGTAATGTAGAGTATTAGCATGGTTCAGCATTTCGGTACGCAACCAAAAAAATAGCTTCCCAAAATGCCATATATGATCAATCATTCGCAACTGCTCTCACGGTATTTCAAATTGGTATATGTTGAAGTTTGCATAAAGATTTAATAATTACTTTTTATTCAATTTAAACTTTTGATACGAACCCAGCACTTTCAACTGGTAGTCAAAAGCAGAAATGTATGTTTGGAAACTAGGCATTGGCGAAATAAATAAAACTGGGTTAAGAAAACTTCAGAATAAGTATTGATTCCTTTTCACACAATTAAAAAAAATGCAGAATTAACATTTAAAATAATTAATATTGAATATTATAGCATGGGGTGCATGGGGACACCAGGTCATAACAGGACATGCTTGAATAGGGCACTGTGGATAAAATTTTTATTATACGTCAAAATAATTATTTACAATACACCAGCACACATAAATGACCTTCTCTGCTTTTCCGTATTGCAAAAAATCACTTGTGAAGACAATTTTATTTCTTTAACAAAGACAATGTTACACAGGAAATCAACGTTGAGATGTTTACGTCATGAATACGCGTCAGGAAGTGCGTCAGAAGTAAAACGTGTAGGGTCAGTTGGGGTAATTGTAAACATGGGGTAATTGTAAACAACCTTCATAACTACATGTGTGGTGGTTTTAAAAACTTAATTGCTTGTGAGTGATAAACTGGCAGCATAGGGAAGACATTGAAACACTTTCGTAAGTTTCGAAACAACTGTGCAGGCGTCACTATTGTTTGAAAATGGCACAGTGAAAAAAGTTGTTTAACAAAATTTAGTGATCTTACATTTTTCTCTTCAGCTCATCTACAAACGCGATGTAAGCGGTTTCAACCATTTTTATTTGTCATATGGAATACCGCTAAAAACATTTAGTTATGAATTTAATCTTCCCTGTCATTTTTCATGTGCAAGTTAGGTGTTTACAATTACCCTATATGTTTCGTACTCTGGGGTAATTTAAACACTTAAATTTATCCTATTTCCAATATTTTGGGGGGACAATAAGTATTATATTTTTATGTAAATTACACTTTTGCGTCTATTTTACATAACTGTTGTTGTTGTTGCTAATGCCACTTGGAAATCTAAGCCCCCCTTGCAGGGCGACCATGAATTAAGGAAGCTCCAACTGATTATTAATGTGTTCCGCTAGAATGAAGTACACTTGGCTCAGCTCAAAGGGGCTTAATGATTTTGAACCAGCTCCCAGATGAGGGATCGTCGCCTATGTTGGTCCCTCAGCGGAAATTATTTCTAACTTGGTGGACATTTGAAGCGACGACGTATTTTACGTGCACAGCTCCCTTTAGGGCACTCGGTCTCTGAGTAATCAGTCGCGGGATGTTGGTCACCCTCCCAAGCGTTGACCACGGCCAGTTGTGCTTCACTTTCGGTGCGCTGTGGGATCCAAGCTTAGCCGACTGATACACTACGGGACAAATTTTACATGAATTTGTCGCATTACTTGATTTTGTGCAAGATATTTCTCGTTAAATGATCTGAGCCGACTCATAACAGAACTCAGCTGACCACATGCGGCCTGTTGGCCGCAGACTGGGAACCATTGCTCTGGAACTTCTTAAGCCTTCAAGCTGTGTATGAAACAATTTTTCATTTGCATCAATCTTATTCGAAAATAAATCACTGTTTACAATCACCCCAGATCTCTATGGTAATTGTAAACACGAGCTCATTCGCTAACAAATAGTCCTAAAGTCAAAATTTTTGTACACATTTACTCACAAGAAGTACAGTAGAAGCTACAATGCTCACAATTTTATCTCTGAATTCATTCAAGAGGTAGGGAAGGATCAAAAGTTAAAACATTGAAAAAGCGTTTACAATTACCCCAACTGACCCTATATTATTTACTTTTTGCTTTTCGTTGCTTGAAAAGAATAGTGACACAACTCAAAAAAGCAACTGTTTCAGGAGACCAGTTTTTAAATTGTTGTGATAAATAATTTATTGTTGTTTCATTCATAACAATTCCTAATTATTGTAATACCCCTTAAAAATGGTTAATACTATTCTTTTTGTTTATTCCATGCAGGTTCCTAAAAATTTTAATCAAATTTAGGAGACTTTGAGTTGTGTCTCTTTCGAATAAAAACAACAATTTTTCTGAAACAGCAATTTGAGAAATAGTGTAATAACCCTGAAAAGGTCTTAAAAAATTGTAACATTACAATCAATACAGACCCAACTCTAAATAGGTCTCTATTGTTCATAATAAAATTTTACGAAAAAATCCTTCATTAACAGCAATACAGACACAACACAAAATGGGTCTCTATTGCTCTATAAGGGACTAGTATATCACTTAGGACCTAATCGGGGTTGTGCCTTTTTTCAATAAAATTGGCAGTACTTAACCACGCAGCAGTCAAAACACAGTACGAGTTATGCCAGCGCCCCCTATATCTAGGAAGCCTTTGCACGGGAGTAGTCTAAATAATGTCACGTGGTTTTGAGAAGGCCATCAAATCTGCCATTGCAGTGAGTTGTGTCGCTACCGGTACAGTTGTATGTTTGTTGGTTATCGTTTCTATTATCTTTATCTTCTTGTAATCAATTTTCAAAGTTTTAAAATGTCTTACAAGTGTGCCGTTTACGGCTGCAAGGGCAATTATGCAATTAAGCTTCCGGACAGAAGGTGTCAATTTCAAAGTTATGAAAGATTCAGTTCTTTTAAAAGTGTGGACATCAAAGACGAGGAGCAACAACTTCAAACCATCGAATAGTTCCCGAGTAAGTAATTAAATTCGTTAATTTATAGTTCGCCTTAAGAATATAGAAACTGGAAACATATAAATCATGTTTTGAGAAGGTGTTTCGTTTTTGAATTGTGTCACTGTTCTTGCCAGTGTGCGATGTGTTACATTATCATTTGTCATTAATGTTGTGGAACTAAAGTTTTATGGTTAACAAGTTTTAATTTTCATGAACGACTTTCATCTTTCCTAATCCTGCAATTTGAAACAATACCGACTTGATATATTTATTAGTTTGTATGTCATTTATGTGTGACAAGGTTATTCTATGCTTATCATATTTTATGAAGTTAGAAAACTTGATTTTGGTTCTTGATCGTTTTGCATACACATGACATTTAAGTTAAAACTCATTACTAAGCTGTTTTATTATTCTTAATATTACTTTTTATTAACTAAAATTATTTTTGAACGCTTTAATGTACAATTACTTTCAACGTACTACTCTTTATTCATTTCTTTAGTGTTCATAATTTTGTTTAAGAGTACTGTTACCAATAATAAATATGCTCTGTTTTATCTATAATTTAGGGGGTAGGTTACTCACTGCATTATATTGTGTGAATACAGCATAGGGATCATTCATAAATGATATCACGCTTCGAGGGGGGGTCGTGATGTAGCGACAAGGGGAGGGGGTAACAAGAAGTGTGTCATCTTGCTTATTCAACATAGCGTGGTATGTGACAAAGAGGGGAGGGGGTATGTTGAAGTGTGACACTTTGTGACAAGGGGGGGGGGGGTCAAATACATGGGAAAAAATCCTGATATCATTTATGAACGGTCCCATATTGCTTTCTGGGTGATTCCACCTTATTTTTGTGTTACGTGTGGAACATTTTTGAGCAAAATTCTGTTATATTTATTTAATTATGAAAATATTAATGCAAAGTTTTCAAAATTTCTTAGAACATTTTGTACAGCTGGAGACACATTTTGAATATTAAAATTTTGTTTCGCACGGGACATCACAAATGTCCCGTACTTATCAAAATTGTAATATTTTTAAAACAATAAACTATTGACCCTATTGAAAAGAAATTTTGTACCACTGGTTGGCTCCAAATGTACGGACTGTAATAAAAATTTTTGAAAACTTTTCATTAATATTTTCAAAATTAAACACACCAAAATTTTGTTCTAACATTTCCAGTAGGTAACATAAAAATGCTGTGGAATGACTCTTCTATGTTTTATTTTAAAAGGGATTTCAATATTTTAAAGATTTTAGGGGTCGTTCATAAATGATGTCAAGCTTTTTCCCCATATATTTGACCTCCCCCCCCCTTTGTCACAATATGTCACACTTCAGCGGACCCCCTCCCCCCCTTTGTCACACGTCACGCTATGTTGTATAATGCAGAATGTCACACTTCTTGTTACCCCTCACCTCCCCTTGTCACACTTTGTCACAAGTTCACGAACCCCCCTCCCCCCCTCGAAGCGTGACATCTTTTATGAATGATCCCTTACCCACAGCTCAAATACGAGTAGAACTCAAAAATTAAAGGGACTTTTGAGAAAAGAGGTATTTATTCTAATGACAGGAATTTTCTACATAACCTCCCTCACAAGTTCATACATAGTCCAACGTTTCACAAGTTTTATTACACAAGGTAGATTATATTTGTATAAAGTGTATTCTTTTGGCTCGAAATCAGTTTAATATTAATTTGAAATTTAACAGTAAATATCAAATGGTTGTTTAAAATACAAGAAAAAAAGAAAAGAATCATACAGCTTGTAGTAAAACTTTTACAAACAATGTCTAAGTTTATTCTACACTTTTAAGAGTTCTGATAGAAATAGTACCGAATTTTAGGTTTCAACTTTTTTACAAGTGTTAAGTATTAACATAAACTAAATATATAAATAAATTGCAAAATCATATAGAATGTTTGAGAGGATAATTCCTTCATGAAAATATATGAGAGAATGTCAATATTGGATTGCTTTTCAAAATAGACAAGATTTTATTTTTCTTATTAAAGAAAAACATCATAGCGTAGATTAAAAAAAGGCTGAAAGTTAAATTAAAAATGGGTTAAGATGAAAAGTTATCAACTAATGAATTTAAGATGAGCGTTAAAAGAAACAAATAATGTAAAAGATATTTTGGAATGACTGAATTTTTGGTGTCTGTTTTTTTTTACATAAATTCACAATTATTATTTCTAATTATTCTGTTTTTTTTTCTTTACAAATATTGATTTATTTTAAGTAGCAGTCAATTGAAAAGAAATAAGCGCGAAGCAAAGCGGTCTTTCTCACTCATCGTGTTTAGCAACTTAGCAACGGAGACTGAGAGACTGGATTTCTGCTGATCACGTGGCTTGCCTGTTAACGGGCTTCCTGATGCAGGGGGCATTGGTTATGCCTCTGCTAAAAAAAAAAAAAAAAAATGGCGTTTTATTCTCATTCTGAAAAGACACTTATGCTATCTACGGGCAACTTTGCTATCTACGACTTGGTTCTTTCTTAAATATAAAAGATCAATTTTTTAAAAGTATTATCAATTAAAAATCTCATTTTCGGTATTTTTTGAGTTGTGTCACTATTCTTTTCAAGCGACGAAATGTTAACGTATGTGAAATTCAAAAACTTCTAAGACCATGAAGGTAAGATTTTACTTTTACCTACCTGAATCTAAATGGACTATGCCTTATATATATATATATATATCAGTGCATTTTTTTAGCTACCAGTTTTTATTTTGAAATATGGCAAATATATTTCTGAAGCAATAACAATTTGAGTGTCTTGAACAGTATCTTGTAGACGTATTCATTAGAGACTCTCTTGATAATTACGAGATTGATACCGAGAAATATTGCAGTGCTTTAGGAGGCCGGGTTTAGAGACGCTCCGAAATTTTAGAACTTAGTGGAGTACGGTAAAACCCCGTTAAAACGCGGGTGTCGGGGGACATGTTTGGCACCCGCGATATAATGAAAATCTACCGCGGAACCATATTCACGAAATATACTCGCTGCTGTTGCATGACTTTTAACTTTATCAATTACTCTTAACTTTTTTTAAAAACTTTTAAGCTGTTTTTTTTTTTTTTTTTTGCTGTAATTTCTGTGCAATAAGCACACTTCTCAACTGAGCGGTTAGTCTATCGAGTGATAGGTTATTCAGATTAAATTTTTCTGCTCTTTGAGAATCCTAAGCTAAAACCATATCAACCGCAACCAAAACAATTGTGTTCTAAGAAAATGTGTGCTTAAAAATCTTGTTAAGTTATCAACATGAGATTATGAAGGGGGAAAGATTTTAAGAAAAAAGTATATTTGTGTGGAAGGGGCGGAACGAACTTTTCAAAGAAACAATGTTTCAAGCTTTTATACTCTCACAGACAAGAGAATATGTTTACTTTTCAAAATTTCAAAGAATCTGCAATATAAAGGGCGGTTTGTAATATGATAAAGGGTGGATTAAACGTCGGGGGGACATGATAGTAACCGCGTTATATCCGATTCCGCTGTATACCGAAGCGCGGTGTTACGGGGTTTTACTGTACTAAAATTATATTATTATTGCATACAATTTTAGTATGTGAAGAAAAGGCTGCCACTGCAAAAATAAAAAAAAAAGAAATGAATAATGATTAATATACATAGTAAATATTTTTATATGGCAGTGCAGTTTTTAACTACCAGTTTTTATTTTGAAATATGCGAAATATAACTTATAAACAATTTCAACTCGATAGGTTTTGTTGTATATCTATTAATTCGTTTGATTTTGATGTAAGGCGCCCTTGACATTGACATGCACGTGAGAATTGCCGTCGAAGCATTTTACTTAGGTATTATCAGCGAAGCACATTTTAGTGATGAGAACCAATTTTTAACTTTTTCTTGGGATGCAAATGCCTTATGAACAGGATTAAGACCGAAAGAAAATAGAACTTTCTCCTCAACTCGATCAAAAATAGTTCTTAACTCCTACCCGCATGCAATCACAGAAAACATGTGTACTTCAGCTCTATAATTTCTTTTGTCTTGATAATATTCCTGAGTAAAAAATTATAGTAAGTTAGGGGGCATTAAATATTCTGTAGAGTGTGCTATGTTATCAGCTGCAGATATTGCCGTATTAAAAATTGCTGTTGAAATATATAACAAGAAGTTCTGTCTAGAATTATACGAGCCTACTTTCCCGTATACACCAAATTCAAATTTATAATCTAGCTATCACTTTCTCTCTCTTTCTTATTTATCTTTAGTTCTAATTATTGAAAATACACCTTTTTCAACGGATAATACATATTCATTCACTCACTCATTCATTCTTTCATTTATTCAGCCATGCATTTATTCATTCATTCGTTACCTCATTCAAGTGCTTATTCATTCACTTACGCATTCATGTATTTATTCACTCATTTATTTATATTTTCATTTATTCAATAATTTATTCATTCATTCTTTTCCTCATTCATTTATTCATTGATTTATTCTTTCACTCTTTCATTTATTCATTCATTCATTATTTCACTCATTGAGTCACTGAGAAATATCCTTGAAAATCCCGATCAAAAAATTTCATAGCAAAATAGGCTCGTAAGTTCTGGATAAACTTTCTATTTCTACATGTTCTACGTTATAAGAGCTTTCCGATAAAGTTTGTTCCAAGCAAATCGGTCCTTAGATCAGGATTTATATAGGGTTGAAATTTCCCCGTAAGCTCTGTGTTAATTTTTTGAACTGTTCAAAAATGAACAAAAACTGTTCAAATCAATATTTCACGCCGAGAACTCCTTTCAGTAAGCTTTCAATAGGAACTTGGCTCTTGTGCCCAGAGTTTACAGAATTTGCTTCAATTTTGTCCCTAGGCGCTAATGTTAAAATTTTTTGAACTGTTCAAAATTGAACAAAAAGTTGTTCAAATCAAAAAGTAAAATATATAAATGAGATGTCCTCGCCGAGATCTTTCGAATGCAAAAAGAATTTTTCCAATCGGACAATTCGTTCAAAAGTTATTAGGGGGGGGGGACAGACCGACAGACAGACAGACCGACAGACACACTTTTTCCCCATCTCAATACCCTACTTTCAAATTTTTTATTTTTCAATCTTTATTTAATTACTTCACTTATTTTTGACTTTTCTTGATTTCTAACGATATTTTCACGACACATTAAGCCTTCTTTCATGCTTTATTATTATTTGTTTTTACTTTTACGGGAAAGTAGGCTAAAAATCATGTTGCTAAAGAGGGAAATATTTTGTGCATCTGGGTCAGATTATGACATAAATAAAGGAAGTTACGAGTATGGTAGCAAAAGACATTGGAATGAAGTATTAGAGAAAAAAAGCAACAGAAATATTAGAAAATTTAGGTATAGCAAAGCAACTGCAGGAAAAAGTAATGAGCACTGGGTCCTCAGTTGGGATGAGACTGCGAACTTGGGCGGAATATCGTGAGGAACTCTTGGGTTTTCACGTGCCTACAGTGTCAATTTTTTAACAAACTCTTTTTTTACATAACAGGGATTAATACATAATAAGAGAGCAGCAGAAGAGTTAATGAAGGGCGAGAGATTAAATATTATACAGAAATATAAGTTAGCTTTCCCCGCAGTGGACCAGTCAGTAGAAGCTCGGTTCCCGCAGAATACCGAAAGTGAAGCAACATTGACTGAGGACAGTGTTTGGGAGGGCGACAACCTCTCGCAGCTGGTTGCTGCGGTCCGTGTAAGCTAAAGAGAGCTGGTGCACGTTAAATAGGTCGTGGCTCCATTGTCTTCCAAGTGAAACGATACCCTGGCCGGCGTAGAATAGCGCCGACGTAGTTATGCGTGTCGTAAGAGGCGACTAAAATAGCAACATCCGATCCGGGTGACGTAAGGCTTTCTTTGTAGCATGACAATGGCCCCGGGTCGGTAAAGCAGGTCGGCAAAGCTCTGCCAGCCCAGCCCCTATGGCTGGTGCTGGTTGTCAGTTTGTCAGAGAGTTTGTGGGAAGTTCGAGGAGGATAGCGCTGCAGTCGCACCCCCTTCTACTGGGGGGGGGTAGTCTGTGAAGGCCTCGATGCTATAGACAGTATGGCTGCAGTTAGCACTCATTATCTCTGGGGGTGCCAATCCCAGGTGACAGTCTCTCATCTGGGCGCTGGTTCAAAAAATTAAGAGACCTTTCAAAGGGGCGGAAATCGGACTCCTGCCTGCAAGGGCCCCGTTAGACTCAGGAGCAGTGAACTCATTCTTAATCGCCACGCATGAGGACACGAGAAGAACAACAACAAAATAAGCTAGCTTGCCTTCATAGTTTTACAGGTCACATTCCTGCTTTATACAGGCAAATGACTAAGGAGGAGTTTTATGATGCTGAGAGACATTAAAGGATCAAGCATATCATATTCCTGCTTTATACAGGTAAATGACTAAGGATTAGTTTTATGATGCTGAGACACATCAAAGGATGAAGCCGATTTTATTCCTACTTTATATAGGCAAATGACTAAGGGGGAGTTTTATGATGCTGAGAGACACCAAAGGATCAAGCAACCGGAGTTAGTGAAATTTCGGTCTTATTACCTAATGAGTGAGATAAATAAGCTAAAATTAATATTTATTTGTGATTTAAATTTATTTTTCAAATCGAAGATAGGTAAAAATATTATTTTATCTTATCCTATGTTTATTTTTTTTTAATTTTATTTTCCTCTATGAAGTAAAAGAGCTAACGTGTGCACGATATATAATTGTCATCTAGCCATCCCTAAAATAATATAGACTAGCTTTGCTGTGATACCTGTACAAAATTCTCTTTGTAATAGATATGCGTCAAAAGCGCGAAGTGCTTTAGGAGTCCGGATTTAGAGACATTTCCAGAATTTTAGAATTTAGTGAAATGCTCAAAATATATTATTATTGTATACATTGCTAGTACATGAAAAAAAGGGTGCCACTGAAAAAAATATAATAATAGAAGAATGATCAGTACATGCTAAAATATTTTTGGTTATCGTTCTGTCCATTGATGTAACTCATATGAGACTTGACTAGCGTCATTTCGTGGCATTCCGCAGCGCCGTCAACACGAACATTGTCTGTGTTTGGTCAAAGACAAATATATACGTATTATTATTGTACACATTGCTAGTATACAAAAAAAAAGGCTGACACTGAAAAGAAAAATAATTATCAGTACATATTAAAATATTTTTTATACATCATTGCAGTTTCTTAACTACCAGTTTTAATTTGGACAAGCAGTAAATATATAAATGGAAAATGAGTCGGCCATAATTCATGTGAGACTCTCTTGCCACGTGCGAGAGAGATGCTGTCTGAGCGTTATCTAGGGTTGTCAAAGATATAAATATGTTTTTACCTATATCCTCCTCATTCCATTGGATGTCATTCCAATGGTACAACTTTTAAAATACTGTTTGTGCAATTTGAAAGCTAAAACACCCAATTGTTTTTTAAATTACTCAACAGATAGTTTACTTCGTTTTAAACATGGAAAGCGTGGAAATTAGGCATTAATTATTATCTAAACTAATTATTAATTAAAATTAAAAAAAAAATTTGTTGTTTTGTTTTGTAATCATTTTTTTGCATCAGAGAACCAAAACATTGCGTCAAAAATGTTTGTGCTTAGTTCTGGGGTCTGAAGAGGCTAAAACGTGATTCTAAACTGAAAGATTTGTCGGTAATTAAGTGAGCAGTTTATTTGAAGCATTAACCATGAAATTTCGTAGAAAAATTACAATTCCAGCTGAAAACTGCATACGAAACTAGGATTGAAAAATTTGCAGAGGGGAGATCCCGCATGTTAATCAGAATTTGTGCAATAGTGAATGGACGAATATTTCGATCCTTTTCGAAACCACGTTATTACTATTAGAAGTGCAATTTGGTTCATTTTTTACCGAAAAATAATTGCCTTCCTTGTTGAATAATACCAGTATTTTATCAAAGTATTGCTTTCGCAATACTTTGAAAAAAATCATGAAGTCCACCTATTCAAAATTGCCGCTAAACCAAGTATTTTTCGGTCCCAATTAGTTCGGAATAACAAGACTCCATTTATTTATTGAAGCAACTCAGGAAATATACCTGTTCCTAAAGTATCCAAATCGGACATCTTGATTCTAATGTTCATACGGAAAAGTCTAATTTTATAGTACTAAAAATGTTTATTTTTTAACTTCATCACAAATTCCAAAAATGGATTTAATATACTAAATCAGGTATTCTCAGGTGCAGATATATATATGTATATGTGTGTGTATATATATGCAGGAAAAAATGCTGTCTTTTTTTTTCCTTTATGATATCATTCTATTTGTAATCAAACGTACCGAATAGCTATTTTTTGTGAGCTGTTTATTGATTTTTGATTTCAAGGTCTACACGAAGCGAAATTTTCATGAAAAGAAAAAGACGAAAAACTTGTGCATTAAAAGAAACCCTAACTCGCTTCTGCAAAAAAAAAGCATATAGTATTTGCGTCATGAAAAAAACCGCCGCCTCATGTATAATAAATTAGAGGTGGTGTCATAACTGAATTTTTCCTTCTGACGATACTTTTTTAGCCTAAATTCCTCCCTGAAACCGTCCTTATCGCAATTCGTCGAAGTCAGCCCCCCTCCCCCGAAAGAAAAATATGTATACGGCCTTGGTTAACGCCTATGAATAGGTTGAAATACGCATGTCTTCTTGCATGATCCTTAATGAAAGATTTTCTAATCTACAGCATAAACATTCCATCCCATATCTCGTAACTGAATATGGTCCCAAACATTAATGATACCAGTGTACAGTGGTACCGCGATATACGAGTGTCGTGACATACGAGTGATTTGAGATACGAGCGATATTTGAGATACAATCAACGCCAGCTGCGACGCTACGGCCCACCCAGAGTTACCAATTTTTAAGAATAAAGTTTATTAATGAACTGTAACCTAATTAGAAAAAAATTAAATAATAATGCCAACATGTATTAATAAGAAGATTTTTCAAAGAAAAAAGACGAATGTCGTTCAAGATGATTAAAACTTCCACTAATAATAGCTAAAATTCATTAACTAATTAATAAGAAAATACTATTAAGTAATGCTACTAATAAAAATATTTTGAAAAATTCCACTATTTAGAATATTTGACACATTACTAATTAAGATAAATGCGAGAACTGGAGGAAATAATATTTGTTCGCTCATTCGAAAATTCGTTCATTAATTATTTGATTGAACCCTATTTTGATTGAAAGTTTACTCGATATTTTTACAATGTTAAAAGAAGAGAAATTTACTAATATATTTTCGTAAATAGTAATAATTCGTAACATGATTTATCTATGCTTACCTCCACGGCGAAAATTCGTAAAATGTAAAATGAAATGTATTTATTTAAAATATAATGTATAGTTAAAATAAAATGTAAAAATCTTTTAAAAATTGAACTAGGGAATGATTAGAAAATAGCTTTATATAATTTCGCGAGTGTGCTTTCTATCTGAACTATTAGAAAAAAACTTGGAGTCTCTCGATGTCGATGATTATAAAAATCACTGATTAACAAAAAAAAAAAGTAAAAACTAAGCGCGATAATACTATATACATATATATATATATATGTACTCATACACATAACATCGCTTAAAATAAAAGAAATGCCAGTGGCTATAAATAAGGAAACGATACAAAAAAAAAAAAAAAAAAACAGCATGAAGCTTATACAGTAGCCCCTCGTTATATGGCGCTTGTCGGGGGACAGGAAAAAAGCGCGATACAACCGATGCCGTCAGAGCTCAAACTTAAAATTTTGGGAGACATAGAATAAGCGCGATATATCCGAATGAGCGATATAACGAGCCGCAATATAACGAGGGGTTACTGTAATATGTTTTATATCAATTTCCGGTCTACCGCAATTTCTTCTATATTTACCAGTCACTTAAAATATCGTGCTAATATAAAAAAATCAATATGTGAACAATTCAATAAATGTGCAAGAATTTGAGCGTCTGTTACGTAAATGTCCTTCTCCAAGCATACGCGGTGGACAATGGACTGAGAACTGAGTTGCAATTTTTTCACTAAGACAGCGGTTCCCAAACTTTTTTGGCCGCGGAATGCTTAACGGTTCCCTTTTACTTGGAGGAACCCCCATTAGTGTTTGTATTGAAAATCAAATTTAACAATCAGAACAATGTTTATTTAAAGCTTTCCCCCCCCCCCCCCCGCCGGAAATAAATTTAAAACTACTTCATTTCAATTGAAGATTTTCAGTATTGTAAAATTATAAAATTATAATTGTGCAAGCTCCCTTCATGTTTATCTCGTTACAACTTGCCTCGCCACCCCCTGGAAAAAAAAAAAAAATGCCAATAAGTTCCTCTGGATTTCGAAGTCAACTAAAAAGTTCAAAAATGGTAGCCATTGGTTATCCTTCTGAATTACCTTTGGAACCTATTTTTAAGTTATCAGGCTGCCAATGAAAGACACTTTTGTAAATAAGAATTAATTGCAAAGTTTTTGTAAATTATTACACCTGTCACTGTATTGTTAGTAATGACTGTGAAGGTAGGAGATTTTATCTCAGATAGTTGCGTACATAGACCTGGAGTAGCGTCCTACCTAGATCTGAATTTGTGTTTAAATATGTACAGGCCAAAATATCTTGATTTTTTGCATTGATATGTTGCTGCAAAGGGGAGAAGGATTAATATAGCTTGCTTATTTAAATACGGGTTTTCATTTTGTTTTTCTTAATTAAAAACAAAAATTCATTGCATGAAATATGAAAATATAATGAAAAGATTGTTTCAAATAAGATGAACTCGCAAATTCTGTTAGTCTCTCTAAAATCTTATTAGTGATTCATACTATTCAGCATGGTGAGCATTTTTGTATTTATGATACAATCTCTTCAAATTATCCCACTGAATGTCAAAAGTAAACTATGAAATGAAAGCTACCCTAGTGACTCTATTATTTTAATAATTTTCATACTCATTAAAAACTGCAGTTTTAACAAAATAGCGTTGAAATCTTGATTAGAAATTAATAGTTTTAAAAAGGGGGAAAAGTACATGAGTCATGTTTTATCTAAGCTAACAATTAAATATTTAAAATTACTGTTTCGATTACACGTAATAGCAATCATTGAATTTTCTAATTAATAAATTAAACTTAGTAAAATTAAATGCTGTGTTCCACCGATAAAATTATATATTTTATACTATTTCAGGTCCAACTCGAGCTTTCTGCATGGCCAGTTTTATTTCCCCAATTGACTTTTTACCATTTTGATAAAATTATTGTTTAAGAATATTGTTCTTTACATTGTTTATATCGGATTGAAAACGGAAAAATACAAAACTAATGCACTGTTTGAGCAATGTCATTGAAGTGTTGGTGTGAAAGTTGAGTTGAGTTGATGAAGCATTGTCCATCAGAAAAATTTAATTTTTAGTGTAAAAATCATGAACAAGAAACAAATGAGACATGATTGTGCACACAAACTAAAAACTTTTGTACGCAATTAATATGCACAAGAGGCATTTCACTATAAAAACAATTTTTTTTCAATGGCATCATCAAAACACTAGTTTGTTATTTACTAAACGTAGCCGGCATGGTGGCGACGTGTAAGGCGCGGCCCTCGTACACCCCAGATCGTGCGATCAATCCCGACCATGTTGGTAGATTCTCCAGATTCATAATAGTGCCTACACATAAAGAACCCATGACTAACTATTTTGCTTGGGTACTCATGGATAAATTAAATTCCTTGTGCAGTTTTACATCGTCAGAGTCCTAGTGCAATTTCGCATCGTAAGTGCTTCCCCTTCTAGTGAAGAAAATAAACGTCGAAATTCTCATGTGGCAATGGCATCCGCCGATTATGGAGCAACTTGAAAGAATAGATGCCAGTTTCTGGGAAATGCACTAGGTCTGCAAAAGGTAATGACGTAGTCCATGCAGAAAGGGGAAAAAAATATACTAAACCTAGTCTTGGATTCCTTTCGGGGATCATGTCAAGAGTACAACAAAACCAACTAAATTCCCTTCTTTGCTCATTGGTCATTATCATATATTTGCCAACCTTTCATCATCAAAAGATGTATAGTCTTTTTGAACCACCCCAATAGAGTTTCAGAGTCGTCTAAATCAGAGCAACAAGTCATTTTACAATTTTTACAATAATTGACTAGTTTAAAAAAAACCTCTGAACAGTCTTTTTCTTTTTCTTTTTTTTTTTGCTTCCTCCAAATATATTTCTATTTTCAGACGAGGAATAACTACACTTTCAGCTAAATTTCTCCGCGAAACATTTTCTGAACATGATTTATATAATAATAGATTGCTAACGGAACCCCTGCCTTATTTCTGCGGAACCCTAGGGTTCCGCGGCACACACTTTGAGAACCGCTGCACTAAGACAAATTGCTGCAACCCGTTCGCTGATCTGAGTAATCCGCTCAGATGTACCGGGTGGTTATAATTAAACTTCCCCTATTCAGGGCCATCCTACAGCTAAAACCGTTCAACTGCTTGACACCGAAATTGGTATATGGATTACACACGAGATGCGCTCAAAGAACCATAATGAGAAAAAAAAGTTCTAAAAATGGCTGCTAGGGGCGCTGTTTAGCCTCATAGCATGGTTTTCACTTAAGAAATGACCAATAAGGAATAAAAATATTATCATCATTTATTGTACGCTTTTCCGTCCATATCAATCATCTTGCCATTTAAAATAAAGTAAAGAAAGCTATAACAGTTCATCTACGTGGCAAAAAGAAGAAGAAAAAATAAGTTTTAGTTATCAAGAAATGAATTTTTCTCCTTTCATAAATATTAACATCATTATCTTCATGTCGTACTGGTCATTTCCTACGTTAAAACTGTTTGTTTTTTTCTTCAATTCTTGAGCGCATCTCGTGTATAGTCAACATACCAATTTTGGTGTCAATCCGTTCAACGGTTTTAGCTGTAGGATGCCCTGAATAGGGGAAGTTTAATTATAACCACCCTGTATTTAAGAAAAAGAAGTGTGAGTGCTGACTGTGAACACATTGTTATGTATCCTCATTCACTCTTTTATTCACATGGATTTGTTTGTTTTGTCACACATCCGCAATTCAGTTATTTTTACATGCATTCACCCTATTCATTCATTTATTCATTCGTTTACTCATTTATTTATTCAATCATTCTCAACACATCAAAAAGTCTCACGGGAAAGTAGGCTACTGTGGTCCTGGATAAACTTCTTATTCTACTCATTAAAGTTCCTTCCGATAAAGTTATTGAAAGGAAACCTGCCCAGTACATCAGGATTTATACAGTGCTCAAATTTCCCGTAGGCACTAATATTAACTCTTTTTGAACTGATCAAAGTTGGACAAAAAATTGTAAAAATCAAAAAGAAAAAAAATGGGTATGAAATGTCTTTGCCGAAATCTTCCGAACACACACACGTATATAAATCGAATTATCTCATAAGTAATTAGGTAGGACAAACAGACATTTTCCACATACTTTAATTTTAATTTTAATTTTTTATTGAGGATTGTTAAATTGACTAGGACCAGCCTAGCTGGGCCCTGTGCCTGTTGCTGGTCGTCACTTTTGCATTTGCATTCGTATTAATAATTTTTTTTTGTACTTAATTTATTATTGTCTTTTTTTAGCTATAATTTGACAACATTTTAAGTGTTCTCGCTTTTTCTTAAAAAATAAAAAAAAATTCTTGAAAGTAGCTAAAACCTGAGGATTTGGATGCTGTAGTTGTGATGGATTCATTTATGATTCTGATCCGAAATTCTCCGAATTTTTCAAAACTTTTTATAAAACCTTCTTCGAAAATTCAAGAAAAATCAGTTTTTCGAGAAATTTTCAATATATTAATCTTGAGATTTCTCGGATGAGTGGTGTGGTTTTAGAAATACTTAATCTGATTGCAGACACTTACGTGATACTTTTTCGTAAACAATTATAACCTGAAAGTTTACCATCCCGCTACTGATAACACTAATAAATAACGAATACTTTTTACCTCACAGCATAATTACTGTTATCAGTTTGAATATTTAACCTTTATTCTCATCGGAGAAGAAAATATGCACGGTTTATAAATAAAAAATTCGAAAAAAGGACAAATCGACAGTAATAGTTAAAATGAAAAAAATAACGTAATAGTTACTAGTATTGAGACATCACAAGTGCAATTCCAATTACAAATGAAGATACAATAATAAATGTACCGTTGATATAATTAAGCTTATAATTTGGAACTAAAGTTTGAATTTTAATATTAGTTTTGAAATGAAACTTTTGAAGTACCTCATTTACTCAAACATAGCAATTTGCAAGAATTTTTTTCTTAGTTGAACAAAGTTATAACCCAAGTAGTGCTCTTTTCTTGAGGGAACGGTTAATGACTTTTCTTTAATAAGTGCATACCATCTATTTGTTGAGGCAGTTCGATTTTTTTTGCTTGAAATTCTTTAGGTTTGTCTCTAATTAAAACAAATTCATGAGTAGTTTATAATTTTTTTTTTTCGTTTAATTGAAAGCTAACATTTTATCCTTTAAGGCCTTCATTTTCCGTCAAAAAATCACTTTTTAAAAAAACTTCGGTGTAATAAAATATAACATTTTAGGATTTCAAAAAGGTTTTGTTTTGTCTCTACGTCATTTCAAAGGAAAGTTATAGTAGTTTAAACTATAAAAATACAGTGTTTCTTCCCACTTCCACCGTGTTTTTTTTTTTTTTTTTCGATGAAAACTGATACTTCAAAGATGATTTATTAAAAAGTTCATAACATATTTGAATGAAATTGCAGCAGAAATGTTTTCTATAGTATTTACTAATGAATAACCTATATTCTTCTGATTTGCATAAGTTTTACTGGTTTTGTGCTCATATTTAACTTTAAAGGTAGTTAAAATATCGAAAATTCAATTAGATGCATTTTTGTAAAAATTGAAGCATTTTTTTTTAATCCTAAATTTTACTAATTTTTTTTTTCTTCAAATTTTGTACAATATATTTATGCATTCGTTTTTAAAGTGTGTTTTTCAATAATTATGATGTTAATTACATCTAAAAATATAAAGGCTTAAAATATTTTTGTCAATTAAAAAAAGACGTTCTACGAACGTAGTCGGATACCTTAAACTATCGAACGGAAAACGTCTTGTTCAAATCGGAATACACATTCAAAAGTTATTCAGAGAAAAGGAAGGGAAAACGGATACGCAGGCAGATCGACATTCATACCATGAACCTGTTAGGAAAAAATTAAAAATCAGAGTAAAACTCAGCACAACAGTTTCAGACACGTGTTTCGCGGTTGAAATGAACGCTTTTATGAGGCATTATAAACATGATGTTTTGCATCTAGTAGCCCACTTTTTGCATTGAAAAAAGGGTTCCTTGTAACCTCAAAACACGTTTCTGAAATTTTTACAAATTTTGCGCGAAATTTTACGCTGATTGTTACTTTACAGCGCAAAGGTTTACATTGTATTTCATAAGCCTATTATTTTAGATACTCTACTTTCAAATTTTAATTTTAGGTACATATTCAGTTATTTATTTTTATTTATGCTGACTTATATTCCATTTACTATTTAATTGAGGAGACATAAAGCACCTGTTCTTGTGATACGTTTAGTTATTTTCCAAATTTTCACAGGAATGTAGTTTGACAATGAAACTTTATACTTTGTAATTTCTCAAAAAAAAAAAAAAAAAAAAAATCAAAGTATTTTAAATTAAAGATAATTACAAAAATGAATCTGATTTTGCTAAGCGTCATTTACTAGGGCCTTGGCCCTCCCAATAAATGCCAAAAAAAATTTCCCCGGCCTCATGGTTAAGAATATAAATTCCTGAACTTGAAGACATATAGGAAACGCACGATGGGCAGTTTAAATATTAAGAGATTATTGTACTTTAGCCTACTGATGGTGGGACGAGGTTGAGGATTCTAGAGCATTTATGGTTACTTTTGATAACATATAGCAGGGGTCTCCAAACTTTCCAGCCTTAGGGCCATATTGATTACCCTACAACATAATTATTCAACATAAAAATAGATTACTTCAGTAAACTTAATTTAATTTGCTATAAAAAATAAATATGTTCTCTAGAAGGAGTTTTCTTTCAAGTATGCTAGCTCTCCGCGGGCCGGATGTGGCCCTCGGGCCGTAGTTTGGAGACCCCTGACATATAGGAAACGCACGGGGTGGGTGATTTAGGTATTAAGAGTTTATTCTACTTACGCTTACTGGTGGTGAGACAAGGTTGAGGACTCTAGAACATTTATATGACTTTTGTTCGCAAGTTCACAGACTCTTACAGGAGAAACAATAAAATCAAAAGTGAATTCATGTAAATATAACGTTGTTGTTGTCGTGTCCTTGCGCGTGGCGAGGAAGAATGGGTACGTTGTTCCTGAGTCTGGCCCTTGTAGGCAGGAGTCTGATTTCCGCCCCTTTGAAAAGTCTCTTAATTTCTTGAACCAGTTCCCAGATGAGAGAACGTCACCTGGGATTGGCACTCCCAGAGGTACCGTTTCACTTGGAGTGCATTAGAGCCATGACCTACTTAACATGCACCAGCTCCCTTTAGCGTACACGTCTCTGTAGGAACCAGCCGCGAGAGGTTGTCATCCTCCCAAACACTGACTTCAGTCAATGTTGCTTCTACCGGCTGGTCCACTGGGGGAAAAATATAACGTTAAAAGTGAGATGATTTTAAAATATTTTCATCAGGAATATCAAAATTACCAGTTATATATTGGCGTTCTATCCTATGTTTCGACACAAGGAGTGTCGTTATAATCGAGTTTGACTGCAACTCCTTTTGTTTTCTTACTTCAAAGAATTTAAGTTTCCGATGAAATAAACATTAAGCATTTTGCAATTCAGTCTATTGATAAATAATTACAGTTTAACTTTTAATTTAAGCACCGACAATTCAAGATTTTCATTTTATTTGCAAGAATGGATTTTGAAAGCGAAGTTCAATCTCTAAGTGCAAAAGCCTGATGCCAACCAACTTTACGAGTGTTCACCGCTGAGAATTTTCATAATTTTTAACTCACAATTGAGAAGTTTTCTTTTTTTAATAATCTAAAGGGATAAAATTTTAAAAGGAAATCCATTGAACACAAAGTACTGGAAGATTATTTCTGAAGATCTTTGTTTTGAATGAACTTCAGAATAAAGTGTGAAAGCCTACATAAATGAGCATTGTGCTTAAATATTTATATGTTTAGGTACTGGAACGTAATAGTTTTCAATGAATTTGAGCCATTATGCTTGATTTTAAAAATAAAAATTTAGAACTAAATGGGCATCATAAGCATTGCTTAAAACATTTGATAAATGTAACATGCATAATACTATTGTTTTATTAATGTTATATTTTCATTAATGTTATGTTTGTTACTTAATGTAATAAATTTAAAATTACAAACGTTTCGCAAAATCTGTCATGAAACAATAGGTCTTGGCTCCAATGTCCTCCAAGTGGAACGATACCTCTGGGAGTGCCAATCCCAGGTGACGGTCTCTCATCTGGGAGCTGGTTCAAAGTATTAAGAGACCTTTCAAAGGGACGGAAATCGGACTCCTGCCTACAAGGGCTCCGTTGGACTCTGGAACAACGTACCCATTCTTGCTCGCCACGCGCGAGGACACGATAACAACAACAACTCGTCAATAGGTCGTGGCTCCAATGTCCTCCAAGTGGAACGATACCTCTGGGAGTGCCAATCCCAGGTGACGGTCTCTCATCTGGGAGCTGGTTCAAAGAATTAAGAGACCTTTCAAAGGGACGGAAATCGGACTCCTGCCTACAAGGGCTCCGTTGGACTCTGGAACAACGTACCCATTCTTGCTCGCCACGCGCGAGGACACGATAACAACAACTCGTCAATAGGTCGTGGCTCCAATGTCCTCCAAGTGGAACGATACCTCTGGGAGTGCCAATCCCAGGTGACGGTCTCTCATCTGGGAGCTGGTTCAAAGAATTAAGAGACCTTTCAAAGGGACGGAAATCGGACTCCTGCCTACAAGGGGTCCGTTGGACTCTGGAACAACGTACCCATTCTTGCTCGCCACGCGCGAGGACACGATAAAAACAACAACTCGTAGGGTTACAGTTCGACCACGGAATTTCGATAGTTGGACGCTTCTGCGCATGACAGAAAAGAAAGAATCCTTTCGAGTTTCAGGGAAGTTTGTTTTGCAGATGCGTTTATTTGGTACGCGAACCAGAATGTTTACTTCTCTGTTTGTTGAAAGTAACTAAATTTATAAACTGGTATACAGACTGAGTTCGGAAGAAATCAAGAAATCTAAAGGAACTAGTACGATAAGAAAAAAAGTAACATTCTTTATACCAGCAGTTCCTCCATTGAACATGAATGGATTCTTCTTGGCACTCTGCCAGGCAGCTTGCTTTGGTTGATGGTAGAACTGTACCAGCAAAGACGTGCGTTCAACGTGCGTTTGAATGTTTATTATGCCTACACTGCGCAATTTTTTTTTTTTCTTTGTAAAATATTTTTTTTTTTTTTTTTTTTTTGTGTTTGTTTGTGCTAGTTATAAGTGGGAAAAATACTAAAATTTTTTTATTTAATTTGGAAAAGTAGAATTCGAGAAAAATTGACATGTTGTGCAACACTGCGCATTTAGGGGTAACAATAATATTTTTTAATGTAATTATTTTAACAAATGAAACCAAATCAATAATAAATAGGCATGCAGTATAACCATAAAATAGCACTAAAATATGAAAAATTATTAAAATAATTTATTTTATTATTATTTATAAATTTATAAAATTTTTTATAGTAAAAATTTGCAGATGTAACTAATAATTATTAGTTACATGTGCAAATTTTTACTTTGATTACCAATAAAGTTTAATAATAATTTCACTAAAAGATTTTAAACAAGCAACCTAATCTCACATCTGTAGGGGGTCTATGCGATAATGTTCGTTTCTTCTTTGGTTGAGCGTGAATTGATTTTAAACAAAATTCCTAAATAATAATTTAATCGACCACTTTAAGCTAATTTGTGAAATATTTAACAATTATCTTCTAAAAGATACTAAATAAAGTGAAATAGAATAACCTGTGACACCTGTTCCTGTTTATACTGCAACAAGTAAAAAAGGCGCCTTAATATATATTTTTCCCGAAAATTTTCTGACAACTTATATTTATTTTATTTTAAAACTATGTAAACAATTAGAGACTATTTTTTAAAATAAAATTGTTGCTTAAAATTTGTAGAAAAAAAGATTAAGAAGTTACTGTTTTTTACGAAATCAACATGTCTTACGATTTTGTGAAAAAAGATGAACCTTGTGTTCAGTTTACAAGATCTAGGGGAAACTATATTAACTAATATGATCACACATCAAAATGAAACGAAAGAATGCGCCACATGTTTAAAATATTACAAAATAAAAGCTTAGAGAACGAAAAGTGGAGGTGTTGTTTAAAAACAACGCGGCGCAGTGTAGGGTTAAATGACTGCAAGAGAAAGGCAGACTGAACCTCAAGTGCTTGTTTGAAATAGAAAAATTTCGTTCAAAATTATCGCTAAAAAGGAAAAAAAACGTAAAATTCATAATTTAAGAAGAACAAAGCAACAATGTTGTTAGCCATATAGAATAGAAGGAAGATTACACAACATTAAATTTCTTAAAATGTTGTACTTGTGTACAAACATTGGGGGATGGCATGAATCTTGTAAAAAAGAAATACTTTAAATTGGGATAACGATGTTGGTGGTTCATACTGAGATGCTAGTTTCTTTAATTGAATTGATAGTTCATGCTTACTTGCTTTATTTTTAAATTCTTTATTAAGATATACATTTCTAAAAATGGTAAATTAAATATTCATAACCTAAATTTTTAAATTATATGTTTTTATTTCAATAGAAGTGAACATGGAGTGTGTCAATATTTGTGTGACATTTGATTATCTTAATATGTAAATTTTTTTCCCGGTTGACAACTGTTGTGTAAACACATAACCAGGATCACCATAACCATTAAGTTGCAAAAACGTACTTTGATTATGACACGAATTGTTATAAATATTGGCGTCCTTTCAGACATGTGAAATTTAGTTACAAAAAAGTAATTTGATTATTACAGTCATTGTCATAAATAGTTGACGTAATTTTTGACACGTTAAATTTCATTAGTTGCAAAAAAGTACTTTGATTATTACACAAATTGTTATAAATATTGGCGTCCTTTCACACATGTGAAATTTAGTTGCAAAAAGTACTTTGATTATTATAGTCATTGTCATAAATAGTTGACGTCCTTTCTGTCATGTTAAATTTCATTAGTTGCAAAAAAGTACTTTGATTATTACACAAATTGTTATAAATAGTGGTGTCCTTTCTGACATGTTACATTTCATTATTTGCAAAAAGTACTTTGGTTATTACACTCATTGTTATAAATAGTGACGTTCTTTCTAACATGTGAATTTTTATTAGTTGCAGAAAAGTACTTTTTATGGAGATTCTGAAGCTGGTGCTAATAAACAGGAAAAGTTTCCATGATCATAAAAGAAATGTTTTTTTGAGAAGCAATTTAAAATCAGCTTTTCAAACAGCTAAAGTTCTTCCATTGCGAACATTTTATCTGTTGTCATTCTGTGAAATGATGTGTTAAGAGAGAAAAAAAAGAAAATTTAACTGTTTAGTTTTTTGAGTAGGGTTAAAAGATTTATTTTTACTAAATACGATGAAAAATACATCGTCATCTATGAAGTTGATGTTTTATGAACTATCATGTTTGAAAACTATGCAAAGTATGCATTTTTGAAATTTTTAGATTAGCATACTTATAGAATAAAAATAATTCTCAGAAAATTTAAAACATTCCATGTGATGCAACGTTATTCATTCAGAAACTACAGAACTAAATTTTCAGATTACTTCTACAAACTAAATACTTTTTTTTGACCGGTGAAAGATAACTTCCCTTGTTATTTTTGCATATCTTTTATACCTTACATTGTCAGTTTATGATCTGTCTATAAATTAGAAAAATTTTATTTACAGATGTATAAATATCGTTTTTATTTTCCATGCCTTTCGGGTAGGAATAAAAACCTTGAAACCCTTGTAAAATAACTTTGATACTCGCTCAAAAAAAAAAAACTACTTATTTAGCTTGTTTATACTCAGTATCTAATCTAGCCAGTTTTTAGTTACAAAATAATATTATCACAAAAAGAAATTCCGCTTCAACCTCTTCTGAGTGTGTTTTAAATATACAAATACAAATACAAAAGCGACGACCAGCAAAAGGCTCATTGCCCAGCTAGGCTGGTCGTAGTCAATTTAGCAGTCCCAAATGAACATCAAGAACTTTCTTAAAAGTTTATATACCCCAAGTTCATCGGTTTTTGAATGCCTTTCGTATAGAATTTACAATATTCAAGTTTTTTGTTATCATTTCTTAAAAACGTACGAAAAATATTTAACACTTTCCCTTTATATTTACAAGCATATATAAAGTAAAGCCTATAAATTTGACCACCTTTGTAAGTTGGCCACCGGTCTAAGTTGACCACTTTTGTCAGGAACGGAATTAGTCCTATGTTATATAATGTAGTGAAACCTTTGTAACTTCACCACCTGTCTATGTTGACCACTTATGTATGCGAAATTTGGATGGGAGTATTGGAAAAACCCTTTGTAAGCTGACCGCCTAATTATTACTATATTTATTTGGTTACCTATTTTTGCAAAGATAAAAAAAAAAAAAACATAAATAACTTATCCTGGATATTTTTTATGTTATAATGTTAGACCAGTATTTGTATGGAGGGATAAAACATCAATATAAAGTTTGCCTACACCTCTTTGTAAGTTAACCATGTGGGAAAACTACTATGAGCACTCTTTTATTCTTTAACTAAGTTTCTTCATTTTTCTTCTAATTAATCTAGCTATTTTGACAAAATATGTATTTAAAGAAAACCTTTACCATCAAATAAGTAAGTTACGTAAGTAATAAAATATTTATCATTATTTTAACTAAGTGTTTTAATTTTGAAGCACTTAGTAGTATAGGATGCATTGTAAGTCATTCAGGTTAAATTTATCTAATGATATTTTAGATAATTGTGGAAGAAAAGCTAATTACTACTTTTTAAAGTAACATTTATTCATGAAGTTATATTTTAATTAGTTACAAATGCATATATAAATGCATAATGTAAGAAATGACAAAAAAAAATCCACTCTCTATAAGTTGCCCACCTAAGTTGAGCACTAAAGTGCTGCAAAACGTACTTCCCTAAAACCCGAATGGATTCGTCCGCAAAACGAACTTCCCTAAAACCCGAATGGATTCGTCCTTTTCTGTGATGCGTAAAAGCGACTAAATGTCAGAACTTCGTGATCGAATTGTAAATGGCAAAACAAACAATTAATCCAGACATCTGGACTAACAGTTACATGTGTCTAAGTCAAAGACGTGTTCAGTTTTAATTTCTCAAATTCGCGCCAAGCGTTTCCTTCCATAGGCGGAAGGAAAATTTTACATCTATAAGAACAACTAATTTATATTGTCTTTCATTGTGTAGAATCCTTGATCAAACTTCGAAAAAAGCTTTATATTCTCATATAATTACTATTTATGGAAGTAAAATATTTACTTACTGTCGGTGAAGACGTTGGTAAGTTTGTCCTTGAAGAACATGAAGTTTCATCAATAAACTTGACATACGATAAAGAAATTAAAGTAAAAAAATATCTGATGACAGGAAAATTGGATGTCATGAGCAAGAGTTTTTAACTTGGCCCGTTGTAATAATTGATTTATGATAACAAACTCAAGTTCAGATGATTAAATAGGGATTTTACAAATGGCATCTAGTTTCCTATTTTTGTCAATTTTATTTTAATGTTGCCAAGTAACAAAATAAACAAATAAATGATGAAATATGTAAAATAAAAGAATAACTTTTATTGGTAAAAGATGGAAGCAATAAATATTGTAATAAAAAGATTGACTGAGGTACAAGGCATTACTCTTTTGAAATATGTACTCTAATAGAAATAATATCACAGTTACATGTGTAACTGTGATATTATGCTATTTATAAAATCCCTATTTAATCATCTGAACTTGAGTTTGTTATCATAAATCAATTATTACAACGGGCCAAGTTAAAAACTCTTGCTCATGACATCCAATTTTCCTGTCATCAGATTTTTTTTACTTTAATTTCTTTATCGTATGTCAAGTTTATTGATGAAACTTCATGTTCTTCAAGGACAAACTTACCAACGTCTTCACCGACAGTAAGTAAATATTTTACTTCCATAAATAGTAATTATATGAGAATATAAAGCTTTTTTCGAAGTTTGATCAAGGATTCTACACAATGAAAGACAATATAAATTAGTTGTTCTTATAGATGTAAAATTTTCCTTCCGCCTATGGAAGGAAACGCTAGGCGCGAATTTGAGAAATTAAAACTGAACACGTCTTTGACTTGGACACATGTAACTGTCAGTCCAGATGTCTGGATTAATTGTTTGTTTTGCCATTTACAATTCGATCATGAAGTTCTGACATTTGGTCGCTTTTACGCATCACAGAAAAGGTCGAATCCATTCGGGTTTTAGGGAAGTTCGTTTTGCTGGAGCGTTTGCATAGTACGCGAATGGGAATGTCTTTTTTTTAAAATTACTAATGAGCTGCTGTTGGTTTCAGGCAATTGCGTAGCTAATGCGTTATAGAGAGATTGGTGCCATGTCTTTCATAGACACCACACTAAGTGGGGTACCATCTCCGCATGAGAATTTTGACGTCTGGTTTCTCCCCCAGAAAGGGCGAGCACCCGGACTCTGTGATGCAAAATTGCACTAGGAATTTAATATAGCCGACAGGCATCCAAGCCAAATGTCTACTCAAGGGATCTTTTGCATGCCGCATAGTCATGGCAGAATAAAATATATGAAATATGTTTTAAAGAAGGAAATGTACGAAAAATTTACAGATAATAAAGAGAAATAGTTGAAAATTTCACAAAAAATATTCAAATAACGTAGAATTTGAATTATTACGGAAATATTCAAATCAAAGTAGTCCCTCTTAACCTGTTTTGGTTTGAAGAATTCCATTATTTCTGGAGATCAGTTACGCGTAACGAGAACAACACTCCATTGAGCCATTCCTCCTGTCAGGATTACCAACAGAAATTAAACAGCACTACTTTTCTTTAGGGTCAATGTGTGTATTCCATTCCAAGTAAATTATATTCTTAATTAGAGTGAATATAAAAAAGTGTTAAAAAAATAAAAATGCAATCATTCACTCCAAGTCTGTAAATTTGTGTATTTTACAGTCCTTGCACTTGATAAAATACACACAATTACACTGGAGTTGGATTCCAAAACAGCTTAAAATATAATGTACCGTTTTTGCCTCAAAATACTTGTGTGAAAGTGCATGGATGTACATGTGTTTGGGGTCGTGTGTTGCTTAATTGTTAAAAGTGGGGTTGTGTCTCGAAAAAAATTGGTAACCACCATTTATAGACTTGCTAAGCTCCCAAAAATTGATGCACTTTTTTTTCAAATAAAATGTTGAGTGAACTATTTTGATGCTTTTTATATGGCACAAAAGTAAGAATTAACCATTCAATAAATTTACCTACATGTAATACAATAAAAAAATTTAATAAAAAAGTTACTTAACTACCAGTTGAAATAACACTGCTTACTATATAAATAAGAAAAATGTTTGCTGCACTCTCGTTTTTCAGCAAATAATTAATTTTATAACCTCTTTCAAAAAATCCTTCACAAGTGGAGGCTTAGAATTGAGTACTAACCAAGCAAAGGCGATTCTAGTCTATGTAATTAGAATCGGCGTGACAAGGCCACACAACTCTATCGTTTCCATCGTCGGCAAGGTTTCCGTGCTAGAAACTTTTTCCCCACTTGGGTTGGGGAACATAAGTCAGTTTGTTGTTTTAGTTTTAATAATGATAATAGGCGGTTTAAAATCAGATTTATTTCTCAATTGCAAAAATAGATAACGTAAGATAAAGTCTTCTAATATTTTGAACCAATCTAAATCTTATTCTAATATTTTGATATTTCAGAAAGCTATTGTAATTTATTGTAATTTATTTATAGCTAATTTATTGTATTTTATATTTTGTTAATGCTAAAATCTTACCTAAACATTCCAGATTTAATTTATGAGAAATTTAATTGCATTTACTTAATATCAAAAATAAATAAATAGAAAATAAATTCTTTCTTATTACTTTTTCTCAATTATTCTAATATTTTGAATCGGAAGTGCATTAATGCAATTGACTTAACTGTAGTGCAAAAAAAGAAAAAAAAGCATCTGGCTTTGTTATCTTTCTCACAGTTGCCATGGGGACAGAACAGGAAACGCGACCTTGATGCGCCTATTTTAATTACACAGACTATAATTATGGTCGAAGCCGTGATATTACGATGCCCGTTTTCTGCTTCAAAATGGTCTGGAGCGTATATTTGCGAGATTATTTCCCCTTTTTCCAAACAGGCTCCCTGGTGCGTCGGAGGCGTTGCTTTTCCACCCTTTCCTCATACCGTGATATCACGGCCTAAACCACCAGTGAGTTAACTACCAGTTGAAATAACACTGAGTACTATATAAATAAGAAAAATGTTAATTGTTATGTCGGTGTTTCGGAAAATAGTGTAGTGTATTCTTTAAAAAGATCCTTCTTGAATATTAGAAAAAGTTAAGCTGTGAACGAAAAAGTAACCATCGCCTTACTTTGTTTGGTTAGTACTCAAGTCTAAAAAAAAATTAGAATTGAGTACTAACCAAACAAAGTAAGGCGATGGTTACTTTTTCGTTCACAGCTTAACATTTGCATCAGCACTATTTTTGAAGTATCACTGTAGTAGTCATGGACAAAACAGTAAGGTTGCGACATTTACGACTCAGATCACTTCACGCACTAAAATGAATTAGTTATTTTAGCTAGTTCATCAGCTCTTAATGAAATTTTTATATGGAAGAGGGGGGGGGGGGGGCGGGGAGGGATACCTGAAAAACTATCCAGTGTTGCTGTTCGGAAATAACGTTTTTCAATCCAACAGAAGCGTAAGTACCCGCAGCCTATTTTCTGTTTCTCTTCGCAGTGCCATCTAGTGAAGACGAATTGAACTAAGCAAAAAGCGTATTCAGTTAAATATTTCTAACATCACTTCTGAAGTCTTATTTTTCAAACGACGTTTCCGTATTCAAATTTTTAAGCTCTTTTCTCATGAACAGAATTTTACTTCGTTCAATGAATTTTTAATAAACTCTCCTAGATTAGGAATTTTTAAACTCTCCATAGCGGTCGATTAAATAAGTAAAAAAGAGAACCTCCTTCAAGACGGATTTGGGGGGAGGGGGACGAGCTATGTTTAATGATATGTGTGAAGTGCTTTGAATTTGTCGTAAAAATTTAATTCATTCTTTGAGCAATAAATAAAATAATAAATAAATGCTGAAAAAGTTTTAGGTCAAAAAATTAATATGATAAAAGATAAACATTGCAAAAATAAGGGAAAAAATAAATAACAAAAGTAAGAAAAGTAGATGAACAAAGAAGAACAACAACAAAAAAAAAGCTTAAATTTTGCTGCGATTTCTCTTCACACACGCACGTTCATCAACATATTTGCGGATCCCAATTGTTATAGCAAGGCATTGGTATAATTTTTTTTCTATACTTGCGAGAACGAAAATAACAAATATTAACAATCATAATAAAATTAATGAATCTATAGATAAAAGTTAACAAATTCCTAGGTAAAAGTAAATAATAAATTGGTAAATAAGAGAAAAAAATGTTAGAAGTTTAAGACTAGTAACTGTCGTGCATGACGATAAATGAAGAACCAGTAATAAATACAAACACTAAGTAGTAAAACAAAAATATTGTCTCAAATGGCGACGATTAATACTGTACCTGAGAGCCAAAGTAAATTTTTGAGTTTTTGAGAGTTTGCACTTAATAAACAAAGTACAGACGACAAAGCCATTTGCTACATGAGGGTTCTGAACTTTTAAATCTTGCATCAGACATCTTTATTCAATGGGTCGCATGGAAAAGTCCGCCAAAAATATTTATTTTTCTGCTTTATCGGGAAAACTCGAAAAATTGTCTAAGATACTATAGCATTCATGTACAGAATAAATAGTTAAATTTACAACCTGAAGGAAGAAATGTACCTAACGAACGGCAGTAATAAACTAAGTATCAAAAGTAAATTTTTAGTAGAACAAATTTATCATTGGACAAAGAAGAAATCTTTTTCTCTTCAATCACTCCTTCCCTCTCCAAACGGCAGTCGAAGAAAATCCCGAAATTTCAAACAAAAATAAAAAATTGACTAATATCCATAATAATAATATAAATATAAAAACAGAAACTAGAAGTAATAGAAATTATATGTATCCATGAAGAAGAATAACTTTGATCCGAAAAGACCCTTAATAAAATGAGAACACATTGTAATTAAATTGGAAGTTCCTTAATTTAAACGAAATTGACAACCACCGCAATGACGAAATTTTAATTCAAGGCAAAAAAAAAAAATACCGCGATAAAATTTCAAAAGAATAATCTTGGCATTTCAAATAACAAATCAAAAATTATTATTTCAGATGAAATCAAAGAAAAATTTCTGTATGCCCGGACTGTCAGGAATAATCCTGATTGATGAACAAAAAGCAAAGATCCAAACTTTAAAACTAAAGATTGAAAAGAGCAGCAGAAGAGAATGCTCATCCGCGATCGGAAATCCAACGAGATAGTTCCGACCTGCTCGTAGCTGAGTAGAATGAGCTAGTTCAGAGCGTTGCCGTGGTAACTGACCTACAACAGACAGCCAACAGTCCGGTGCAAGTGCAACCGTTCATTTCCCATAGTTCTCGATAACTTCCGGCTAAATAGAAGAGTCGGAAATCGTTTTCGTTCTGCGAGCAGAACGAGACCTACAACAGCTTTGCTGCGTTCATCGATAGCAGAGCTACCTAAAGGGAGTGGTCAGCATGAAAGAACTAGCAATCTTTTTTTTTTTTGATAACTATCATTGTTTCACTCTCTAGAAAGTACTTCCTCCGTCCAAAAATGAATGTCAAAAGTACATTTAAGTACTTTTGTACCGATTATTTATACAGATGATTTCATGCTTTTGTTTGAGCATTTTTCTGAGATTTCAGGGTGCTACAGCACCCTGTAAGCAGAAATGTTCATCCGAAACACAGTATATTTTGCACAACTTGCAATTTCTGAATCATTTAAAAATTCATTGTTTGAGGTGTTGTAATACAATATGTATGCAATGCTTGTGAACCATTATTGGCCTTAAATAAGCAAATTAGTTGCTGAGGTTGAAAAGGATGGCAAGAATAAACCCTGAAATCTAGGGCAATCATAAGGACACCCCGCTTCTACGGAGAGCGGTCGTCAGTTGTGATGTAATGCGCAATAGCGGCGAAAGCTGAATCAGCTATTGCGCATCGTTTAAAATCCTTTTTTAAAAAAGAAAATAAACCGTAAATTTAAAGAAAGGTTTCAACCGTGCTTTGTGAAAAAAATGTTTTTGATGTTTTTAGTTAACAACCCCATTGTAACAATTATGCATTTGCAATCAAAACCAAAGAGCTTATGCAATAACCTCTCCAGCATATCATAAAAGAAGCTGCAATATTATAAAGCTTATCTAACAAAATAACCTTTAATTGTTAATGAAAACGGCAGATAAAAAAGTAGTTAAAATGCAAGAACTATCAATTGCAGAAACAAAGCTGCAAATTTATAAAAATAAAAAAAACATCCAATATACTTTAAAACATTTCAACAAAAAAGAAAAAAAAAATCAGATCAAAATATCATTATGGGCTATGAAGCATCTTAGAGTTCCTCATATTTTTTCAAACTTTTCAATGGAGTTTTAAAGTGACAAGTTTCAAAAATTTAACTTATTTCTTCAAAACTTCACTCCAAAACTAGATGTTCTTCAACTATTGTAGCTATTACTACAGAATGTATGTATTGTATACATTTGCATTACGGACATTCTTCTCTAGATCGAAAGTGCATTGAAAATAAAGAAGAATAGAAGGATGCTGATAAATAACCACGTGTTTGAACAGTTTTGTAAAAAAAAAAAAAAAAAAGGACTGGTTTGAGCTATAATGACATACCTTGCAAAATTGATTTTAAGTAACATTTCACACCTTGCAAAATTGATTTTAAGTAACATTTAGAATTAGATGAATGTCATGCTAATATTATTTTTAAAGAAACTGTTCTGCACGAAATTCTTTTTCTTCTAAGTTCTTTTGAAATTATTTTGAGCCAATAAGCATACATCAGAAAATTTTACAAAGCAAGTTTTGTCAATATATGGTTTTGTGGAATTATAAAGACGCACAAATTGAATATGGTACATCCATTTTGGACAGTTGAAATGACTCCAAACACATGGTATCCTATTGTATCAGGCAAATAATAATTGATATAAAAATTGTTTTGAGGAATTAAAAATACGCACAAATTGAATATGGTACATCCATTTTTGACAATTGAAATGAATACAAACACAGCCATATCCTATTGTATCAGGCAAATAACAGTTGTTCAATATATCATCCCCACCAAAAGCCTCGACAGAATTTGTCAATTAGTTGAATGAAACTGTCACAAGATTAGAATGCTTATGTAATCTGAAGGGAAGGACAGCAAGGAGGAAATGGGTCCATTTGGGAATCGTAGGACAGATAATGTTGCTTTGAAATTAATTACCACGGAGTGCTAATGCTGTCCACAGTGAGTGTTATGATCTTCTTAGCGTAACGGCATGTCGAATTCTGACACGCAAAGTACAATTTGTTTACTCAAGTGACTTTTAATTAAAGTGTTACATCAGGGTTCTCAGGTGATATATGTTTGGCTTAAACCTCTGTCCGCTAATTCTGTTCGGCGAGAACCGGTCATGCTACATCGCTTCCTGTTTATATTTCAATAATTTCAGGATTGCAAGTGTGATACATCTTATTAGATCGAATAAGAGTGAAAATAACTTCATTATAGAGACATCAATTTTGAATTTAAATATTGTTGTTTTCAAATTAGGGGCCGTTCATAAATGATGTCACGCTTTTTTTCCCATATATTTGCCCCCACCCCCTTTGTCAAATATGTTACTTCAGTGGCCCCCCTCCCCCTTTGTCACATGTCACGCTATATTGCATAATGCACGATGTCACACTTTTTGTTACCACCCTTCCCTTGTCACACTTTGTCGCAATTTCACGAACTCCCTCCCCCCTCGAAGCGTGACATCATTTATGAATGACGCGCGAACTTTGCAGTCGTGTCGGCTCAATTCATTGCAAATTAACTTTTCCGGAGATGGATTCGGGTTTGACAAAGAGATGAAGCCGAAATAAAATTCTCCCGATACATATTCGGGTATAACAATACGATGCACTCAAAAATAAATAAATAAAAACCCCGAGTAATACTCGGGCGTGACATTTTGGAACACCTGTTCTGTGCCCGAGATAATCTCGGGAAAGAAACAATATGACAGTTAAAAGGTTAAAAAAAAGAAAAAAAACGCGTAAAAATATAAGATGTATTACTAATTTGTGCTTTTAACATGGATTTTCTTATGTAATTAATTTTGTCACAAAAGCTTAAGTGTTCAATTCGTATCTTGCTCAGGTTCAAAATAAATCAAAATTTTATCAGCTTTATCACTCGATCTTTGTATTTAACGCATATCAAAATTTTACTTAATGCATCCAGAAATAAAATTAGCGTACGAACAGGCAAACTTTAAGGACGCAAATTTAACTGCAAAGTTGCAAACGAAAAAAATATTGTTTACAAGCACCTATAACAGGATCAGATCTGAACAAGATTATATTAGACAAAATAGCAATAATATTAAAGTTTTAAATACATTTGCAATAATAGTTATAGTGAATTATTACTGTCACTTTTTAGTGTGCAAGTACTTCTACACCTTAACCCTGGTACGTTTACTTATACCCTGGTACGTTACGTTCTAATTAATGTATGCAATATGTATACTGAATTAATAATACAATCAATACAAAAAAAGAGACTTGAAAGCAAGTGGTGAAGCATTACATTAGTAGTTAAATTTTTTTACACTGTTTTGTTTTCTTTTATACATACATCTCTTGTTATCACTTTTGTTTGTACATACCACAGCTCGAAAAATCTTTAAAATTTAATATATTATCCTGCCCTTTATTAATTTTAAATTTAATTTTAGTTTTTAACTCATTATTAATGGTATTATTTTTTTTTCTTATTCCCGATAAGTCGGATTTTTTTCTTTTTTGGAATGAAATTCTTTTTTCGCTCCAGGATTCTTGTTATTTCTAATCATGCAATAATTAAAAACTGAAGTTTTTTAAAACGTTTGCCATTTTTATTATTTGTTATTTATCCATTTATTTTTCTTTTGTTGAAGGACTATAGGCTTTCTCCCACCAGTTTGGATATTGACCACTTTACAGATTCAAATGCCAGCTATCTTGAAACGTGAATAGCCAGTGGCCACATTTAATTTTGATACATTATCGATATCTAACTTTTTAAAGAAAACCTTGAAACATTTTTTTAAAAATAGGTAAAATGTGAAGGCGAATGGATATGACTCCAAAACAACTGAAACCATTTCAATTTTGAAAAAGAATTAATGTAAAAATGAAAAGGACAGCTCGTTAATAAACTGTTCTGCTTAGTACTTGTTTAAGAAATTTTTATTTTAAAGTACTTTTCATAATTTATTTTGGTACTAATTGTTGTAAGATGTGAATTAGCAGTGCTTAATGTAATCGTAACCATTTTAACAGGATTTTCAATACCTGGAATTTTTGATGTTTCGAATTATTATTTCTTCGGTTTCGAAATGGCGTTAGTTGACTGTATCTGGCATTGAATAGCCTTTAGCTTTTTAAGTTTTTGGATTACTTTGGATAAAATCCACTTTTTGAAGGTATAGTTGTTTGACAAGCGCCGAAGCGTAAACAAAAATTTAGGGAGAAAAAAAATTCAATGTTTTTTTTCTTTCTAATGGGGCTGCGTGCAAACCTAGTGCATTCTCCGAAACATACATCTAGTCTTTCAAGTATCACCACTATCTGCGGATGCCATTACCACTTGAGAATTTTAACGCGCAGTTTACCCCTGGATGGGGGGCACCTGAGCTCTAAATGATGCGAAACTGCACTAGTAGTTTAGATTAGGAGAGAGTATTCAAGCCAAACAGATACTCAAGGGATCTGTAACATGCTGCATAATCATACGGTACGGGCACTGTCTATTTTCTGCATCTTGAAAATTGACCGACTTGGGCCAAGCTTGATCCTGGGCGCACGAGGATAGCGCCTTAATGCATGGAAAAATAAGTAAGATATCAAATTATCTTCTAAAAAATGCTATATTTCATTATCTTGAAACAGTCCAGAGAAATAAAACGTTTTTTACTTTTTGAATATCCCTCATAGTTTGTTAAACATTTAAAAAAATATACAGGAAGCATTAGAAAACCTTACAAAAAGAGCGTATAAAAACAGGTTAGCATCAATTTTGTTTGAAGAGTTGAATCGTGGTTATCAGTTATCATAATTCTAGGTTTATTTGGAAGCCTTTTGCTTTAGTCCCTTAATTACCTTAATTAATAACCAGGGGTATTCTTGTGTCAAATAATTGAAATGACTCATAGTTTCTTAGTAAGTCCGAGTTTGTTCATTTTGCTGTAATGCTTCTATGAAAATTCAATCAACTTTGGCCGGCAAATGTAAACGAATTCATTTAAGGGGATATGCTAGTGTAGAATTTTGAAAAAATCGAAACAATTTTTTTTTCTTCATATTTCCAAAGTTACAGGAAGCATTAGAAAATTCAAAAATATGGCATTAAAAGGATTTTTCAAAACTCCTATTATTTCATGAGTTATAGCCGTGTTAGTGACGTGGCATCGGTTCCGGTCCGACAGCTACAAGTCAACAAAAGACGGTAGGCGTTCCAGAGTCCCTACGGTTGAATATCCCTTATAAAATCTTTATTGTATAGTATCAATTTTAAATCTGTATTTAATTGAAGGACATAGGAACTGGTTTTGTTGAAATATTCTCCTTTTAGTTTTTTTTTTTTTAAGTTAGGTTTTGAGCCAACCTTCGTACCAACCTTCGCAGTTAGTATTTCTAATGAAGGTTTTATACCAATATTAAAAATCTTAAATGTTATGGGAATCACGATTGGCCCAGAAGCTAATGCTTTTGCAGCAAGACGGGCCGAAGCGCGTATCGAGCGCACCGAGCTCCGGATTTCAGAGGCGTGAGAGGAGGGTAGAACTGCTCGTCTTCAACAGAGAACGAATGAAGCATGAGCATTTTGAAGTAGAGGAAGGTTTCTTATATGGATCAGGAATCGCCGATTAAAAATATGTAAGTGTTCTGTTATAAGTAAAATGAACGCGTTTTTCTCGAAACTACTTTTTTCGAGCTAGCGGTAAGGATTTCTCGAGTTCTAATGGACTGATTTACTTCAAATTTGGAGAGGATGTTCTTTACACATCCCTTTATCGTGTGGATCTTGCCCAAAACTGTAAATTTTTATTTAGTATTTTTTAAAAATTCGGAATTGTTAAAAAAATATGCAAATTTTTTTTTTACTTTCAAACAGCCACCAATTTGTAATTTTTTTTTAAACTTGTTCTCGGGTCATACGGCATCTATAATAATTAAGAATCCGTCTGTTTTTTATTTTTCAATACACCAGGAGGGTTGGAAGAATGCCCGCTAGGAGCATTCTTCCTCTTCTTTTTTTTGGCCCCCTCCCCCTCCCCCCCTTGACTGCTCATAACTTTGTCAATTTTTTTTTTTTTTTTGGTTAATATTTGTATGTAATAATAAAACATAAATAAACAAATGATAAAACAGTGGATGGTAAAAATATATTTTTTCCTCTGTAGTGCTCTTCAAAAACCGGGGGAAATTCATGCCTCTACGCTAGAATACTTCCTTAAAAATTTATCGTTGCTTTACAGAAAAAAGTTTCCTAAGCAAATATACTAAACGTGTTTTGAAATAATCTTTTATTTGAAGTTATTCATAATTATCATGTTCCAGAAACAATATTGGATGTGGTAATGTATATGTTTCTTAAAAATAAAGAAATCAAGCCAAATTGTGTTTTTCACTTTCCTCTTACCATTTCACAAACAAGATATACTTTGTTTTTCAGCTCACATAATATTTCAAAACAGAAACAAAATGAGCTGTGTCCATACGGCTCCCAACATGGAAGTGGAAATTCAATTCCGCAAAAGTTGGAAAACGATTAATCTTTGCGTTAATGAGAGTTCCCCAAGTGCATATGGTATTTTCAATTGGACGTAATCATACTTGAGGAATGCCATTAATCATCGTTAAAATGCTTGTTCTACCATTTCACTTATGATGTATGACGCTAACTTATCTGTCAATATAGCCATAGCTTAATGATTTTAAACCGAGAAAAAGTCTTCCGCGATATTTTTTGGCGAAAAATACCTTTTCATTATTTTCGACGGTTTGAAAACAATGTACGCTTTTAGCAGAATTTATTTTGCTGGTTTAGAAAAAGGAAAAAAAGAAAAACCGTTAATTTTTAGTGAAAGTACATACACTGTTAGAAATTTCATCATGAAATTACGGTTAAATTACCGGCAGCAGTCTGTCCATCTAATTCACCGTTAAATTTACGGTTTGGAACATTTTTCTATTGTTACGGGACCTAAACCGTTTCCAATCAGCTTGGTTAAAAAGCAGTAAATACAAAATTTTACGGTTTTTAACCATTTAGAAATGGTTTCAAAACAAAATCTTGACCGTTTTTGAAACACTTCGAGGCGTAGAATCTTCGAGTTGAGTACCATCTTTTTAATGGTATTCAACTGTTGTAATTAAATATGGTAAAATAACAATCAAATAAATGGTTATTTTACTATTTTCTTAACGGAAACTTTTAACAGTGTATGAGGCAGTGAGAAGCAAAGGGATGTAAGTGAAAAAATTGAAAATTTAGAAATAACTCATGCAAATGATAGAAAAAACACCATTCTGTATTGTGACAACAAATATTAGTGATAGCTCTAACAGGTGCTTCGCTTCAACATGATTTAGAAAAAAATAACATTAAAGGTCCTTCAAGATCCCCTGTTTGAACGCGTTTATCTCAGAATCGTTTTTTGGTCACTTACATCCCTTTGCTTCTCACTGCCTCATATAAGGCAGTAAGAAGCAAAGAGATGAGCCAAAGAACTAGAAATCGCTTCAAAGCTCAGATCTCATGGAGCTTAATATATATTTTTTCTTTCTAAATCACGCTGATGTGGTGGTACCTCCTAGGGCTGCATCTTTCACACTACAGAACGGTGCTTTTACTTTCATTTGAACTAGCTATCTCTAAATTTTCAATTTTGGCAGTTATATCCCTTTGGTCCTGGGTGCTCATATCTTTAAAATATTTTAAGGACTTACTAAGGATTAGATATATTTATTTTGTAAAAATATTTTAAGGACTTACTAAGGATTAGATAATAATGTGCCATTTTTATCATAATGTAAGTAAAATTGATCTCTGATTTTTTTCATTTGATTTTGACAAATAAATAAATAAATAATTGAAATAAATAAACTCAATTTTAAGTAATTATTAATGTTCTTTAATGCATTGTTAAGGAATTACATTTGGACCTCTTGACAAAATCTGGACTTCGGCAGGAGGTTTTGTGTGCTTTGTATAACAGGTTTAACTTCAGAGGTATACGTATCAGCTAAGGTTATACACAACTGAGTTACATTACTAACTAACAGCATTTTTCTTCTAATAATGGCATTCACCATAATTATTAAAATTTTACTCCGTAGAAATGTAATAAACTAAGGTGGTATCGTTGCATCATTATTGTTACTACAGTGGTACCTCGAGATACGAGTACCCTGACATACGAGTGATTTGAGATACGAACGATGTCGAGCGGCGAAGTTTTGTTTTGAAATACGAGCGAAATTTGAGATACGAGGAACGGCCAGCTGCGACGCCACAGCCCACCCAGTTTACTGCGCCTGGGCAGAAAATTGCTTTGAGATACGAGCAAATTGACATACGAGCAAGGTTACGGAACGAATTAAACTCGTATCTCGAGGTATCACTGTACTTCGTACTTTTTAGTATAAAAGCAATTTTGGATATTCAAAATTTCCAAAATTCACATAAAAAAATTAAAGATTTGAAAGGGTTAAACTGAAAAATGCAAATACACAACTATGAAACAAACTGAAGGCCTACTATGTAACAGCATGTTTCTCCTAATAATGCCATTTACCATTATTATTAAAATTTTACTACGTAGAAATGTAATTAACTAACATGTATCCATTGTATCCTTATTGTTACTACTTCCTATTTTTTAGTATAAAAACAACTTTGGATATTTAAACTTTCCAAAATTCACCTCAAAAATTAAGATTTGAAAGGGTTAAACTGAAAAATGGAAATACTTAGCTATGAAACAAACTGTAAATCTCTCCCCCCCCCCACCCCCCAAATAAAAGAAGAAAAGATTACTTTTGCACTAAGACAGCATATTTTAAAAAGTTGCTTTTCGTTAAACTTATCACGATTTATCTGAAGCATTTTTTTATAAAGTTAAGATTTTCCTCAAATTCAGGCATAACTTGTAAATTGCAAAGTTACGATTTTAGTATAGTGTTCTAGAGGAGGTAAAACTTTCTTCCCGAAGATCAATATTTGTAAGAAGGATATTAAAATAATGTTTTCATACGTATCATTGTTCTTAAATTCATCAGTATTATTTCAAGACTTCCCGGGGATAAAAAATCAGTTTTGCATTATGTCGTAAGATAAATTGTTCAGTTGTGCCAGTCCACGGTACCATTAATATCACATGACACGCTCGAAACAAAATTCTTTTCGTGACACTAAAGTTTTTGACGCTACTGTACAACTTTGGCTGATTTATTAACCATAGTGGCAAAATAACGTGTAAGCTTGAAATGAGGACTTTGTTTCCACATAAAATAACAAAAATTAACATTATGCAATTTTTGAGTAAAGATATCCAAGACAGATACTAGTTTCTTCTTTGTCGGTTTACTAAATTAGTAATGATATTTTGAGGCCCAACGCAATATAATATTGTGCACTCATTTGCCTATCATTCTTAAACAAAGATCTTTTAATAATATATACACAGTGGAACCCCGCTTTTCGTCAGCATCGCTATTCGTACAAGTTTTGCAAGTAAAATTTTAACTTGCCATTCGTACTTGTCCCGATCTTCGTACGGCGCCAGGGAACAGGGTTGCCAGTATTTTCTTCTTTAAAGAAAAAAATCAAGAAATTATGTTCATTTTAAACTCATCTGGGAATTATTTTTTTGGCGTTCTGGATTTGCTTTTAGTTAGAATACTTTTTGGAATTTTACTGACAGTTTTAACTTTCTAAACAATATATTTTTTTCCACTTTATGAAGAATTTATTCTTTTCCTTCCTTAAAAAAAATTTCGTTTTTCATTTGGTCTTTTTTCAGAACAGTTTGGCTTCTTGAGACACTTTTCATCTAGCATTCAGCTCATTCTTGTCTCTCTTTCCGTGCGTTACACTTCATCCACGAAAGATCCTTTAAACGTTGTGACATTTTGTTCTTATTTCTATAAAAAATAGGGCAGCCTTGGGTCCAAAAAAGCTTGATTCAACGAAGCCTAAAAGGAAAGCAGTAAGAACTACAATTGAATGCGGCATGTGTGAAAGATCCCTTGAGTAAACATTTGGCTTGTACAGGGTGGAAACCCTGTACGCATAGTCATACGACATGTTAGCATGGATTTTATGCATCTTGAAAATGCACCTACACTGCCAGGCTCGATCCTATCACCAGGCGCCGCACGTGTCCCGCGCCGTACCACGACGATGTGATGCCGGCCTAAAACCAGATATAAATTGATAATATTTGTCATTGTTATTCACTGTAGGAAAAGCAATTGGTTAGCAGTCACATGAAAAAAAAAGTTTAGCTTTATAAAATTGTCTCTTTTTACAATGATTTATCTGAATACTATCCTTATAACGAATTTACCAAAATTCACTACAGAATTTTTTTTAAAAATTATTATTGAAAACATAACCACCGGTAAATTAGTGACTAATATGAATGAGTGCTCTTACCTGCTATTTTCCACTTACTATATTATTCCTGATTTAAGGACAAAATTGAAATTTATCGTTACCACTATTACAATTAAGCTAATCTGGCAACAACTTTGCAAAAAATGGCGAAAAATGGTAGATGTTGGCACCAGGCAGCGGTTTACAACTTGACCACATAATCAACAAAACTGACTCCATCCTGGCGAAATTGCGGACAGACAGCCCACAAAAGTACCGCATGTCCGGAAAACTGACAAGCGATCACAGATTTTCATAGCATAGATTATAAAAGAATGCAACATTGTAAAAAAAATGTGTTTACTGAAAAACCCACACACATGTATTAATATTTTATGCTAGGACAAAAAACATTTACAATGTAAGATTTTATTACTCTAAACAATTTTAAAAAGCGTACATTATATATTTAAGGACTACCCTGCATTGAAAATCCTAATATGAAACGAAACCTAAGATAAAAATGCTGACTAAAACTTATGCTTAGCATTCGTACTAGTATTTTCACTCTCTCATGGTGACTGTAAAACATGTAATTAAAGATAGGGAGCATATTTCAAATTTTGTTTATTTGCCAACATTTCAAACAAGTCTCAACTTCGTTTACTTTCAACAGTTCAAAAAAAGAGAAAAACATTTTTTATAACGTTTTTTTTTTGTTAAGTCACGGAAAACACTACGCTTGGAATAGTACATTCAAGTGCCCAAACACTTGGGACCATATCTTTACTCGCGACATTTTAGCGAGCTTGATTTCAGCGTCTTGCAATAACAAGTGAGCCGGTGGAGGTACTCAGTTTATCCACGCAAGCTATAGAAAGGTACTACAGCAGGTGTCTACAAGTCAATTTAGGTAGGGTCCGGATACTTTTGAAAATTTTTAGGATAGGTCTAGAAAAAAAATCGTTACTTATTTTTATTTAAATTTTTACTTATAAGATGAAATGAAATTAAATAGATAGGCATGTTTGTATTTTAACGATGGGAAATTACTTAAGTGAATTTTGATTGCGGTTTTAGTAAGTTTTTAATGTTAGCTGCACGCTGAGAACATAAGAGAAGAATGTCTTCAAAGTGATCGGGCGGCAGTTAATCTTGGGTGGTATTGGTTTTTCGGAAAATTCATTTTGAATATGGAGTTCGCAAATATATGTGGACGCAATTGTAGTAGCCAGGAAAATAGCTGATTTAAAAAAAAAATCCTATAGTTTTTGGGGACATGTTTACTGCAAAATTATTTGGCAGATGCAGTTTTTATGTTTGCAAGGCAATGTTTTCCTTCCCCACAAACATACTACAATCTGCATTTGGAGTAAAGACTTTGAAAGGCGGCTCAACTTTGCAGCTATATCTATTCTCCCGACAGAGAAACTTTAAAAGGTGAGAATCACTTTTATGCTTTCAGAAAATATTTGGAGTCCAGTTTTTGACCTTCTGATCTCCGTATCTGGACCGCCAGGGGTCTTTGGTTATACTATAGAACAGTAGTGTGCAAACCATGGGGGTCGCGAGAAAATTTTTGTGGGTTGCCAAATTCAAAAAATCAAATTTATGAAAAATCTACAATTATTCATTTCAAAGAGCGGATATATCGGAATATTTTCGGAAGATATATCGGATGCCTTTTTATGTTGTAAACGGTGACAAAAATTTTGGTTATCAATTGGAAACGAATATGTCAATTTGAAAAGAAAGGAAATTCAATTTTGATTCATTTTGCATGGACCTACTCGTGTGAATCCGGCTTTTCAAAGTTAGTATTTATTAAAACAAAATATCGATCTCGATTGGATCCAGAGGATGACTTACGACTTGTGATTTCTAATACAGATCCGAACATAGAAGCAATCATGAGCTTTTTGCAAGCAACGTACCTTATATTGACTTCCTGTGATATAGTTTTTTAAAAGTATTTGTCATTAAAAATATTTATACCCATGTGTATAATGAAAGCATTGTTCCATAAAATTATGTGTTGATTTATTAATTGATTTTTATGATGAAACAACTTTTATAACATTTTAATGATAGTTTATAAGTTCGGTGAGCTATTTTAAAAAGACGATATTTCAATCGAAGACGTTACGATTTTTTAAAAAAAACACCCTGTAACCGCAAACCCTAGAAAGAATTTCAATGTAACTTCGTTGATTTAACAAAACGCCTACTGTCTACCCAGGGGTAGCAAATGTAAAAAGTTTTCGCACCACTGCTATTGAGTTCTTGCCCTCAAGTACGAACAGTTCAAGAGAGACTTGTTTAAAATCTTGCAGAGATTATGCAATTCAGATAGCTCGGGGTTTTTAAATTTCAAATCAACTTCTATTGTTCCGTTCAGAAATACAACTGGTAGTTTAACACCAGCTTTAAAAGACTATTTTCAACAATTTCTAAACTTTCCTTATACGCTAAGTTGCTACTAATTATAATCAAACTTTTAGTCACATTAACTTGTCCAACTTACCGTGTATTAGGAAAATCCAATGCAATTGAAAGTTGCACTATAATTAGTAACAAATTAAGCAAAATAAAAGCTTCAAAACAGGCAAAATAAATGGTCTAGTAAATCTAGAGTTAAAAAAAAAAATGCTGCTCATAGATTAAAATTTATTTCGTACTTTATTTTAAGTAAAATTATCTCACCACTCCTTGTAAGTAGGCGAAAAAGTTAAAAGTTTATAAAGCAAAAATAATATTTTGCTATTTTATTTTTAGTTAGTCTCATTAGATCAATTTGCTTCCTCAACTCTTTTTACCCCTTAGGATGAATTATTCCAAAAAAGATATTTAAACAAAATCTTAACTTTTTTTTTTGTTTCTTTCCTTCACCTTTGTTTTCTTTCAAGTTTCTACCGAATAGAGCTGGGTGCTTTAACTAACTTTTTTTTGTTGATTAGGAGAAAATGTTAAACATGTGTGACGTAACTTCCCTTTTTTTCTCCACCATGGAATTAAGAATATTCGAGGTAACCCGAGGAAAGCTGTGCACGTTGGCTAGTCTATATAAATAAACCGAAAGTTTGTGTGTGTGTGTGTCTGTCGGTCGCCTCCTGGTGAGTGGAACGGTCTAGAAGTACGAAATTTTGGTTACAGGTACCTTGGGTCAGGTCCTCCTCACCTCGAAGCGTTTTTCCTAAAATTCGATTTTTCTAAAATTCGTTCTTTTTTTTATTCAAATTTTAAGCAAATACATAAATCTGCTTATATTAAGGGGGAAAAATGCCTGCACATTTACAAAATTTATGTCATTCGAAAGAGCAGAAGTTTCAACATTTTATACATTTTATTCCATGATTCTAAGTTAATCAGGGTTAAAATTATTACTGTTTTAGGAAAACGCATACGATTGAAAAAAAAAATGCTATTTTATTTTTTATTCATGCCGTTTTATTAGCGAAACAAATTCTAAAAATTGATTTCATTTGCATATTTTTTTGGATTATTAACTGGCCGACGATTTCCAATTACTTTATCTTGAGTTTGATTCTTTTTTTCTTTTTTGCCTATTTAATATGTATTTCTTTGATAAAATCACTATTTTCTTTATATTTTTAGAGCATTCATGTTATAATAATGGGGTTCTGCGGATTAAGGTTTTTTCTGTCCTCATTCTGATTTATTTTTTTTAGGAACTGTTGTCATTATTCGAAGCAATTATGTTCTCCGCTAGTGATTTATGTAGCATTTGGGATACCCCCCGCGCGAGGCCGGGAACGTAAGCTAGTTATTAATAAAAGAAAATTTATAAAATTTCGTCCTTATTTAAGGATTTTAAACTACTATGGGTTTTAAAGTCATCTCATTTATGTTGGTGCAAATAAACTGCTGGTGTATAATTGTTGTAAATAAGAAAGAACAATTGTATGGGGAGTAAGTCAACATTACACTACTTCTTACGGATTGCATTTAGTCATCACTCAAATTATTTATGAACAAACATTACTTTGATTTAATTTGAAATAATTACTAACACATCCCCGTTTTATTTTTGAACTGTCATAACACTAGTTATCGTATGCACAATATTTAGCATTTGATAGATTTTTCATTTCTGAAATATACAAGTACTATCAGTTATGAAATATGTTTTGTATCGGTTTTTACAAATAACTAAGTTTAACTTGATGGACAATGTTATAGATAGGAATGTATTAAATTGTGTATCAATATTTTATAGTTAATTTTAGTTTAATAATGTTTTCCCTTGGACAACTTTAGACGTAAACTATTTCAGCTTTATTAATATTGAAATTATACATATAAAATGTGTGGGAAATATCCTTATTTGAAACATATTCGAAGATTTGAAATTCTACTTAGATCTGAACATGATGTTTAAGTTTCTTTTCTTGTATATCGCTAAGACTCTTTTAGGTCCGATGAATCCAGAGATGGAATTGAAATTTCTAACGATTTCTGTTCATTGCTCTGACATCGAAATTCTCTTTGACGAAAAGTAATTTCGCAGCTTTTCTCTGAAGAGATTCTTTGCCGTTTCCCTAAAATGAGTCTTTTGAGAACTCCATTTTAATGCTCGATGTGACTCCAAGCAAGCACATAGTCGTCCATTTTCCGCTTATGAGAAAATCGTTTTAAAATTATTATTGGAAACATAACCACCGGTAAATTAGTGACAAATATGAATGAGTGCTCTTACCTGCTATTTTCCACTTACTATAGTATTCCTGATTTAAGGACTAAATTGAAATTTATTGTTACCACTATTACAATTAAGCTAACCTGGCAACAACTTTGCAAAAAATGGCGAATCTCGAAAGATGGTAGATGTTGGCAACAGGCAGCGGTTTACAACTTAACATATCAACAAAACTGACTCCATCCTGGCGAAATTGCGGACAGATAGCCCATAAAAGTACCGCATGTCCGGAAAACTGACAAGCGATCACAGATTTTCATAGCATAGATTATAAAAGAATGCAACATTGTAAAAAAAATGTGTTTACTGAAAAACCCACTACACGTGCATTAATATTTTATGCTAGGACAAAAAACATTTACATGTAAGATTTTACTACTCTAAACAATTTTAAAAAGCGTACATTATATATTTAAGGACTACCCTGCATTGAAAATCCTAATATGAAACGAAACCTAAGATAAAAATGCTGACTAAAACTTATGCTTAGCATTCGTACTAGTATTTTCACTCTCTCATGGTGACTGTAAAACATGTAATTAAAGATAGGGAGCATATTTCAAATTTTGTTTATTTGCCAACATTTCAAACAAGTCTCAACTTCGTTTACTTTCAACAGAGTGGCTAATACATAAATGTCAAACCATGACATTTTGTGCCAGATTGTTGCTGGAAACTAGTACAAGATGACTCAGATTAAATTCTTCTCAAGTTGTATATTCTAGTATTAAAAATGGTTTCCTCTTAAATGTGTAATATTGCTGTGAGTTCCTTTTTCGCTCCAAATACGTTTTATTATTAGAAGGGATAGTGTAAGTGGAAAACTGTGTTTTTCAAAAAAAAGAGAAAAACATTTTTTATAACGTTTTTTTGTTAAGTCACGGAAAACAACACGCTTGGAATAGTACATTCAAGTGCCCAAACACTTGGCACCATATCTTTACTCGCGACATTTTAGCGAACGTGATTTCAGCGTCTTGCAATAACAAGAGAGACGGTGGAGGTACTCAGTTTATCCACGCAAGCTATTGAAAGGTACTACAGCAAGTGTCTACAAGTTAATTTAAGTAGGATCAGGATACTTTTGAAAATTTTTAGGCTAGGTCTAGAAAAAAAATTCCTTACTTATTTTTATTTTAATTTTTACTTATAAAATGAAATGAAATTAAATAGAGATGCATGTTTGTATTTTAAAAATGGGAAATTATTGAAGTGAATTATGATTGCGGTTTTAGTAAGTTTTTAATGTCAGGTGCACGCTGAGAACCTATGAGAAGAATGTCTTCAAAGAGACCGGGCGGCCGTTAATCTTGAGTGGTATTGGTTTTTCGGAAAATTCATTTTGAGTATGGAGTTCGCAAATATATGCGGAGCCAATTGTAGTAGCCAGGAAAATAGCTAATTTTTAAAAAAATCCTTTAGTTTTTGGGGACATGTTTACTGCAAAATTCTTTGGCAGATGCAGTTTTTATGTTTGCAAGGCAATGTTTTCCTTCCCTACAGCACATACTACTATCTGCATTTGGAGTAAAGACTTTGAAAGGCGGCTCAACTTTGCAGCTATATCTATTCTACCGACAGAGAAACTTTAAAAGGTGAGAATCACTTTTATGCTTTCAGAAAATATTTGGAGTCCAGTTTTTGACCTTCTGATCTCCGTATCTGGACCGCTAGGGGTCTTTGGTTATTCTATAGAACAGTGGTGTGCAAACCACGGGTCGCGACCCCCAGAGGGGTCGCGAGAAAATTTTTGGGGGTTGCCAAATTCAAAAAATCAAATTTATGAAAAATCTACAATTTTTCATTTCAAAGAGCGGATATATCGGAATATCTTCGGAAGATATATCGGATGACTTTTTACGTTGTAAACGGTGACAAAAATTTTGGTTATCAATTGGAAACGAATATGCCAATTTGAAAAGAAAGGAAATTCAATTTTGATTCATTTTGCATGGACCTACTCGTGTGAATCCGGCTTTTCAAAGTTAGTATTTATTAAAACAAAATATCGATCTCAATTGGATCCAGAGGATGACTTACGACTTGTGATTTCTAATACAGATCCGAACATAGAAGCAATCAAGAGCTTTTTGCAAGCAACGTACCTTATATTGACTTCCTGTGATATAGTTTTTTAAAAGTATTTGTCATTAAAAAATATTTATCCCCATGTGTATAATAAAAGCATTGTTTCATAAAATTATGTGTTAATTCATTAATTGATTTTTATGATGAAACAACTTTTATAACATTTTAATGATAGTTTATAATTTCGGTGAGCTATTTTAAAAAGATGATATTTCAATCGAAGAAGTTACGATTTTTTTAAAAACCCTGTAACCGCACACCCTAGAAAGAATTTCAATGTAACTTCGTTGACGATTAAACAAAACGCCTACTGCCTACCCAGGGTTGCAAATGTAAAAAGTTCTTGCCCTCAAGTACGAACCGTTCAAGAGAGACTTGTTTAAAATCTTGGAGAGATTATGCAATTCAGGTAGCTCGGGGTTTTTTAATTTCAAATCACCGTCTATTGTTCCGTTCAGAAATACAACTGGTAGTTTAACACCAGCTTTAAAAGACTATTTTCAACAATTTCTAAACTTTCCTTATACACTAAGTTGCTACTAATTATAATCTTATGTTCTCCGCCAGTGATTTATGAAGCATTTGGGATACCCCGCGCGAGGCTAAGAACGTCAGCTAGTTATCAATAAAAAAATAAAAAATAAAAAACCTCGCTTTTATTTAAGGATTTTAAACTACTAAGGATTTTAAAGTCATCTCGGTTATGTTGCACCGCTTGTGCAAATAAACTGCTGTTGTATAATTGTTGTAAATAAGAAAGAACAGTTGTAGGGTGAATAAGTCAACATTACATTACTTCTTACTGATTGCATCTAATCATCACTCAAATTATTTTTGAACAAACATTACTTTGATTTAATTTGAAATAATTACTAACACATCCCCGTTTTATTTTTTAACTGTCATAACACTAGTTACCGTATGCACAATATTTAGCATTTGATAGATTTTTCATTTCTGAAATATACAAGTACTATCAGTTATGAAATATGTTTTGTGTCGGTTTTTACAAATAACTAAATACAGTGAAACCTGTAAAAGTTGACCACTTGCGGTGCAGCACTTTAGTGGTTAACTTAGATAGGTGGTCAACTTATAGAGAGTGGAGATTTTTTTTTTTTTTTGTCATTTTTTACTCTATGCCTTTATTTATTTGTAACTAATTAAAATATAGCTTCATGTATTAACGTTACTTTAAAATAGTAATTAGCTATTTTTTTCACAATTATCTGAAATATCATGAGAGAAATTTGACCTGACTGACTTAAAATGTATCCTATACAAAAAGTACCTCGTTAAGATAAAGATAAATATCTTATTAATTACGTAAGTTATATGATGGTAAAAATTTCCTAAAAATACATAATTTTTCAAAATGGCTGCATCAGATAGAAGAAAAAGGAAGAAACTTATTTGAAGAATAAAAGAGTTGTTATAGTCGTTTTCCATATGGTTAACTTGCAAAGAAGTTTATGCAAACTTTATATGGATGTTTCATCCATCCAGACAAATACTGGTCTAACATTATAGCATAAAAATTATCCTGGAGAAACTATTTTAGTTTTTTTTAATCTTTCCCATCATTGATAAACAAATAAATATAGTAATAATTAGGTGGTCAATTTAAAAAGGGTTTTTTATATTACTCCCACCCAAATTTGACGTACATAAGTGGTCAATATAGACAGGTGGTCAACTTAGGTGTTCAAGTTACAAAGGTTTCCCTACATTATATAATTTTGGGCAAATTCCATTCTTGAGAAATGTGGTCAACTCAGACAGGTGGTCATCATACAAAGGTGGTCAACTTTGCAGGTTTTACTGTAGTTGAACTGGATGGGCACAGTTATAGATAGGAATGTATTTAATTCTGCATCAATATTTTATAGTAAATTTTAGTTTAATAATGTTTTCTCTTGGAAAACTTTAGACGTAAACTATTTCATTTTCATTAATAGTAAAATTCTACATATATAATGTGTGGGAAATATCTTTATTTGAAACATATTCAAAGATTTGAAATTCTATTTAGATCTGAACATGATATTTAAGTTTCTTTTCTTGTATAACGCAGCAACTCTTTTAGGTTCGATGAATTCAGAGATGGAATTGAAATTTCTAACGATTTCTGTTCATTGATCTGACATCGAAATTCTCTTTGACGAAAAGTAATTTCGCAGCTTTTCTCTGAAGAGATTCTTTGCCGTTTCCCTAAAATGAGTCTTTTGAGAACTCCCAGTTCAATGCTCGCTGTGACTCCAAGCAAGAACATAGTCCACCAGTTTCCGCTTATGAGATATTTTTCGGAAAGGAGATGTATAGATACGAGTAAAAAAAAAATATTCATTTAACAAAATCATTATTGTGTGATTTTTAACTGGTAGGGTAGGTTTCTAACGCTTTACAAGAATTTAGAAAGATATTCAATACATTTGAACTTTATCTTGTAGGCCTAGATACATTAATTAATTCTTTCCAAAAAATAATTATTAGCTTGCATTGGACGAATCGGTAAAAAAAGATTATTTTAATAAAATCATGTGTTATTTTTAAGTGGCAATGTTGGCTTCTAAGACTTTACAAGAAAAAAATAATCAATACATTTTAGTAAGTTATGAATTAGACAGATATTTGAACTTAATCTTCTATTTTCATACATGAATTAGTTCTTCTAAAAAGTATCATTTGCATCACATCGCACGAACGGAAAAAAATTAATCTAATAAAATTAAGTGTTATGTTTAACTGGTAGTGTAGGTTTCGAACACCTTATAAAAAAAAAAGGGTATTCAATAGATTTTAGTAAATTGTGGAACTAGACAGATATTTGTACTTAATGCTGTAGACTTAGATGTATTATTTCCTTCCAAAAATTTATCCTTAGCTTCCATTGTAAACCATGATTGTTTTAAATTATTTGAAAAATTTGGCAACTGTGTTATTACAGGTAAACAAAAATATGAATTTTGAAAAAGGAATAATATGGTTTTCAAAAGTCATATCGTAACCGTTGTTAATTTGCTGCGGCTAATATTTTCCTTTCGAAATATTTACATAATATTTTCAGGATTATATTCTAACATTATTGTTTAGTATAATTTAAAATAACGAGAAAACAAAAAAGCATTTTCTTTATTCAAAACGTTTTTGTATCACAGCACAATATTATGAAATTCCGTTGAACTAATTCAGAAATTTATAAACATGAATCTGATTTTAAAGCAAAGGCAAGAAACATTTTTAAACAGTAGTAATTTACGGCATAGGTTGACGCTGTAAAAATTTCGCTTTTAGTTGCCAGGCATTTTTGGTGTTACTGAACTCATTTTCGGTGCTACTGAACTCGTATTTTTGGTGTTACTGAATCTCTCCATTTTCGGTGTTACTGAACTCAATTTCTGGTGTTACTGAACTCTATTTTTGGAGTTACTGGACTTCATTTTTGGTGTTCAGTTTAAAATTATATTTTTTTTAAAATGCATTTTAATTTTTTTAAGTGTCTGTTTAAAAAAATACACACAGCATAGTATTTTCATAGCATAATAAGTTCTCCTATTTTCATAGAAATGAGCAAGAGCCATGAAATTTCGATCCGCAACTGAGTTAACAAATTTCCCCTATGTGCTAAAAAACATTATTCTCTCTATATTTTTTTAGACACACACATAAAAAAATTTAAAATATATCAAAAATGAATATTTTCCAACTTTACACCAACTGAACACCAAAAATATCGTTCAAAAATGGCGGCAACTAAACGCAACATTTCTGCAGTGAGTTAAAATAGAAAAAAAAAAAAAAAAAAGATACCAGCGTCGACCACCTCTGACGTCATGTTTTCCAACCAACACGTCTTTAGCAGAGGTAACTTAATTCTATTTGATCTGTCTTCGCAAAATTTGCGTAGTATGAATGGTGAATTATGTGCATCGGAACAAAATAAAAATACAGTTGAACTCGCTTAATACGAAATGCCAAAAATTCCCGAATTTGTTCGTATTAGCCGTTATTCGTAACAACCATGAATAATTAAAATTGTGTTAAAAAATGTATTAGAAATGCATGTTTATATTTTAAAAATAATTACTGCTATTTAAGAATGATTCGAAGATAGAAGGTTTGATCCCGGAGCAGACTGACCTGTCCGAAAGCCGACACGTGCATGAGCTTTATTCTCTACCCAGAAAGTTTCAACGACTGATTCGAAATACGTACTTGGTGGTTTACAATGACTCAAAATAAGCAGAAATTTGCTTTAAAAAATTAATTCTATGCAATCGAGAACATTTTTCGTGAATATGTCAGAAATTTTGTTCGTCTTAACCGAAATTTGTATTTTAGCCTTCGCAATATGCGTGAGATATTTAGTGTAAATAAATAGTAAGCCAAAGTTGATGAACAAAATGTTCGTTTTAGCCGTGATTTCGTATTAACCGTGTTCGTATTAAGGAAGTTGAACTGTTGTTGCATGTTTTCTTCTCTCAGGTCTAAATATCACTGCAGAACTGAACGTTAATTACTAAATGTAAAAATTGCAATTGTATAAAAGCTTTCGATATGTACAAAATAAAATGTACTAGGAAAAGGCTTCCATTTTGTAGAAACTAGTTATTTAAGTAGTCTCATGGCCTCCTGTACATATGACTAGCATTAAGTTGGTGAAAAATCAAAAGATTTTCTGTGAATATTTCCCATCCACTCTTTTAACAATACAACGTATTATGCAAGTTATTCTAAAGGAACACCCACCCATTATATACAACAATTCTATGATAAAAGCGTTCAGCGAACATGCTTAGTGGCAAAGTGACGCTGATATAGCGGTAACACTGATGCTGTATTAGCAACAAAAAGCTTTATGGAAAGTGCATGTTTTGTTGTAATGCAGAAAGAAGATACAGTACCTGTCCAATTCATAAGACTATGTAGAAAACGTACTTAACTGCTACTAAAATTTGTCTAAACTGACAATGCGTCTTATACAACTTTAAAATTAAAGCACTCAGTTAAAATAAAGATAAATATTTTATTTATGTAAGTTACTTATTTGATGGTAAAGATTTGATAAAAATAAATAACTTTTCAAAATGGCTATATCATATAAAAGAAAAAAGAAGAAACCTATTTAAAGAGTAAAAGAGTGTTCATAATAGTTTTCCCATATGGTTTACTTACAAAGAGCTTTATGCAATTTATATATTGAAGTTCATCCATCCCGACAAATAATAGTATAGCATAAAATACATCCTGGAGAAGTTATTTAAGTTTTTTTATCCTTTCAAAAATAGATAAACGAATAAATATAGTAATAATCAAGCGGTCAACTTACGAAGGGTTTTTTATAATACTCCCACCCAAATTTGGCACACATAAGTGGTCAATATAGATAGGTGGTCAAGTTAGAAAGGTTTTCCTACATTAAATAATATATTAATATAGTAAAATAATTCCATTCCTTACAAAAATGGTCCACTTAGACAGGTGGCCAACTTACAAAGGTGGTCAACTTAGACAGATGGCCAACTTGCAAAACTGGTCAACTTTACAGGTTTTACTGTATTTAGTTAATAGGAATGTGTGTTATTTGAATGTACGATTTACTTTTTTATGTACAGTGAAACCTGTGTAAGTTGACCACTTGCGGTGCAGCCCTTTAGTGGTTAACTTATAGAGGGTGAAGAGCTAATTTCGTTCCGGACAAAAGTGATCAACTTAGACAGGTGATCAACTTACCAAGGTGGTCAACTTTACAGGATTTACTGTATATGCATTAACATAAATCATTCATTTCAAAATTTTGCTATTAAAAGAAAGACACTCACTTTCCGCACATACAGTGAAACCAGTGTACGTTGACTACTTGCAGTGCAGCACTTTTGTTATCAACTTAGATATTTTGTTATCAACTTACAAAGGTGGTCGACTTACAAAGGTGATCAACTTTACAGGTTTTACTGTATATGCATTAACATAAATCTTTAAATTCATTTCAAAATATAGTTATTAAAAGAGAGACACTCACTTTTCGCATAGACAGTGAAACCAGTGTAAGTTGACTACTTGCAGCGCAGCACTTTAGTGGTCAACTTACAAAGGTTGTCAACTTACAAAAGTGATCAACTTTACAGGTTTTACTGTAAATACAAAATGGTTAAAAGCAACGTTAAAGGGAGCAAATAGAGGGTTAAAAAGGGCAGACCGGTTCACTTTTATTCACTTTGATTATGTACTTATTAAAAGAGAGGTATTCACTTCGCGCATTCATACTCAAAACGAATGAAAGCAACGGTAAAGAAAGCAAATAAAAGGTTAAAAATGGCAGACAGATTCAGTTTTATTCATGTTGAATATGTACTTATTATTTTTGAAACAATTCTTATTGGTTGTTTAAAAATAAACGATTGCAGTAATTTGACGAAAAGAAATAAACACACAAAGCGTAGAAAGACACAAAAAGAGGAAAAAAAAGTGTGAACCTCACAGAAGGGAAAAATACCCTACAGCAAAAATTATACGGTATAAATTAATATTTTTATAAAATCTAGTTCTGTCTAGAGAAAAAAAAAAAACACAAAACTTATCATATCTCAAAACGGCACTAAATTATACTCTTCACTACATTAGTCTTTTAAAATGAGAATATGTTGGCATCAAACAATTTCATTCTACTTTAAAGATCGGAAATTTTTCGTGTATGAAATAAAACTGGCGCGAGATAAAAGGGTTTTATTTCTTTTCTTTCAGACAGAAGTTAAGCTCTTTACTCAGCACATGATCTGAAAGTTAAAAGCCTTAAAGTAGAAGTTAAAACAATTTTATGAATGGAAAAGAATCTGCCATTTCTATTCCATTTCGCACAACAAATAGATAAAAGTATTTGAAATAAAGGCGGAAGAGAGGTTAAAAGATTTCCAAGCTATTATCTATTCGAAATAACTCTGAAATCTTTTAAGTTACATTTTTTCCTTGATAACACTTTCAAAAACTTATTCGTTTAGCCGCATTTGTACATCACTCATGGAATAGATGTCTTTTTTAGTCATGCAAATACAATAAAAAAATGCTATAAACTGGAGCCTCTCTGTTTTTCACGTGACTACCAGTCTTTTGTATCAACTATTGTGAATGTATACAAAATAATTTCGGCAATAACTTATATTTTATGGTTCTAAAACATATTAATTGCAATCCCTTAATTCTGAGGTGCTTCTATTGAGTTCTGATGCAGCTCTGTTTTCTTTCAAAACGATTTAATTAAAAACACATATCGCCGTTCCAGAAGAACAATGACGTAACTGCAAAAATGTGTCAAATGCAAATACTTCCGTAGACAATATCAGAAAAACATCCCTTACACAGGAAAACGTGGACGTAACTGTAGAACGACAGTTTGTGTCTTCAACGAACAATTTTTAGAGAAACAATGAAGTAACTGCACTTAGTTGTGGAAATTAGGGTGATCAAATCCTAATCCCTGGTAAATGAAAGTAAAGTATATATCCTATATGATTACTCTCAATTTACCATTATTTTCTGTCACTTACACCCTTTTCAATTATACGTTTTATACTCGTACAACTGCAAATCATTTTTTACTCTCCTGTAAAATTGAAGTTTTTGCATTTGCGTCACAGTTCTTCCGGAACGGCGATATATATGTATCATTTTTCTTACATATTGAGATTAATATAAATAACAAAAGATTATGAAGTGAACGTCTTTAAAGTAAATTTAATTTTGTGAAAGATGGGTAAGCATTATATGATGATAGGGCAAAACGGTATTTTTTATAGCCTCGCTTGTAAAATACAGTAATCTGTATGTAATTAAGATGGTTGTGTAGTGCTCATTTCCAAGTGGGATACTGTTGCGGACAGTTTATCCCCCGTGGAAATCATGAACAGATGTGCGCCAAAGATTTATTTTCTACGGTTGCTTAAAGGGGTGCTCTTCCAAAAACTAAATAAAAGAGTAGAATTACATTCGATGTGAGTTTTCACGTAATCCTAGTTTTGTTGCATGGTTGCATGTAGGGCAAAACGATATTATGAAAAAAAAAACTGGAAAAGCTATCCGAATTCCTTGGCTTGCGACCAAGGAAAATAGGTTCAAAAGGTCGGATGGTTCATAGAATAAGAGATGCCTACTCCATCAATAAGAGTTAGACAGGGATCCACATGATATAGGTGTCACATGCTCGTACTGTAACGACATGAAGGGTGGGGCAAAAGTAATGACCCAGTTGATAGAGGGTATTAAAAAAACTAATACAAATTGAGACTGAAAACTTTTGTATTTTGATCAGTAGATAATCCCATTTTTTACATTAAATTTTGAATATCACTTCAGCAAGATGGCGGCCTTCAGCAGCAATATACTGATGCAGTCGATTCTTACACGCATCATTCAGTATTCCACGTAATGTTACGGTCCGTAGCGGAAGCCTTTTTTGTTGGGTTATTTGAAGGCGAAACCTTGGATACATCGTCCCCATACTTTAGAAAAACTGAAGGACCGAGGAAATACCGCTTAGATGCAGAAAAGTTTCCCAAAACAGAAATAGACTGCATCAGTGTATTGCTGCTTAAGGCCGCCACCTTGCTGACGTGGTAATCAAAACTTGATGAAAAAAATGGGATTATATACAAATCAAAATAAAAAACGTTTTAAGTCTCAAAATACATTAGTTTTTTTTTTAATACCCTCTCAACTTACTTCCTCGTACCCTGTACATAAAACATTAGCATAAAAAGAACATTCGAACAAGTCACAGAAGGGTTCATAACTGATGAACTAGTATTCACTAGAATGTTAGCAAGTTTGCTTATGAACTGTGTCTGCATTTCATTTTTCCCTGCACCATTGGGCAAAATGAGAGAGTTTCGGGCTTTGAATATAGTTATGTATACAGTTCTACCATAAAAGAAAGAGCTCTGACTGGCCAAGAAGAATCCATTCATGTTCAAGGGAGGAACTTCCGGTATGAGGAATGTGCCGTTTCAGTTCTCGTTTTAGTTCATTTAGCAAACTTGATTTCTTCCGAACGGATGCTTTATGGCAGTTTCTAAACTTAGTTGCTTTCAACAAACAGTGAAGCAAGCATTCTGATTCGCATGCTAATAAATCATCTCCAAAACGAATATAACTCGGATGGGTTCGTTCTTTTCTGCCATGCGTAGAAGCGTTTAAGTGTCAGAACTTTGTGGTCAATCTGTATATCCCAACACGTTTCGTGTAGAATCGGGTGCCCCTTATTTTGGCGTTATTTTTTGGCGATAAAATCAAAATATAATTAAAAAATAACAAATATCGCCAAAATATAGATAAATTTTATCTCCAAAATATAATTAAAACATGATTAATATATAACGCCAAATTTTAATTATATTTAAATAAATAAAATTTTATTTCTGATTGGCATCTTGCCAGCCACATCTTGGCGTCAAGAAATATCGCCAAAAAAATCAAGGGGCACCCGATTGTAAACTTTTACCATTCCAAACACTCTTCCTGAAGTTCCAGAAGAAGAATCTGTATGAAGTTCAAACGCTGCAGAATAATAGCTAAAACTTCGTAAATGAAAAAAAAATATTACTTATTCAATATTCATCTTTTTCTCGCAGAGTTCATTTCCCAGAATAATTTTAAGGACACCTTTTGCCCAACTTTTCTCTACCTTATACGCAATCGGTGACCAAATAGACCGCTGTTACTTGCTTAAATGATATTAAAAAGGATCTGAAAACTACTATATTGATGCGGGGAGGGGGGGTTAAGACTGAGTCATGTAACTTTTAACATGCTAAAAGGATTGGAACTTTAAATACACGAAAATTTCTTTTCCGATCCGTACGTGGCAAAATAGTATGTAAGTTTCAATTGGCAACAAGAAGTACCGACTCTTGATGATTGAAAATTTATATCAAAGTAAAGATTTAAGTAAAATAAAAAAAATTAAAACCTACCTCGCTATTTGTCTTCCAGCAATTGTTAAGTTGAAATTTCAACTATATGTACGTTTAAATAGAATAACATATTGACTAAAACGCTGAAGAGGTTTTTAGAGAAGTAAACAAAAATATGTATATGTTACCGTTAAAGTATGAAATCCGTTATTCTATAGAATACCTAGTTATTCCATGAAATAACTGATCGTGGCCGTTAAAGTGTAAATCTCTCTTGTATTTCATAGTTTAACTAGTTATTTCATAGAATAACGATCTACAGCCTGTTAAAGTGTAAAATAATCTATATCATAGACCTCGCATGACAAAAACATTTACCTTCCTCCCCTACGATGAAATTAATGTCGGATAAATCTCATTCTGAAGCTTCTGTGGGGTTCACCGTTCGTATCCCAGTGCCTGAAGTTGACAGAGGAAAAGGCGATGCCAAATCTATTTTAGCTATCATCATAAAAATAACCGAAGAAGGATTTTTCCAGTTGGGCACAAGAAACGGCCGCATAAAACAATTATATTCCCGATATCAGTTCAATGTCTGCGAACAAAAATTATTTAAAATCGAAGAAGTACCGGATGTAGAAATATCGCTCCGGTCGGTTGCTACAGCTCTAAGTTTAGGTACTGGTCAGGGATTTAAAAAATGTTCGTGTAAAACCCAGTGTGTCAACAAAAAATGTTTTTGTTTTAGAAATAATGTTCTTTGTAATTCCAAGTATCATTGTAGTCATCCTTGTTGTAACAAATGATTTTACGGTACGTTTCCATAAATACCATTTATACGCTGCATAAATTAGAAAAATTGCTTCTTTTTCATTTTAATAGTCTATCATTAGTTTATTTATAGAATACTTATTTATTTCATGTTAGTTAAATTGTTTATTTTACACTTTAACTGTCTCTCATTAGTTAATTTATAGAATACCTAGTTATTTCATAGAATAACTAGTTAAAGTGTCAAATTAATAACATATTACACACTTTAACGGACACGATCAGTTATTTCATGGAATAACTATGTATTTTATGAAATAACAGCATTATATACTTTAACGGTAACATACATAGTATGTCCGATACTTGTTCAGCGATAAAACACAAGGCAAGATGGAAAACGTGGAAATGTATAATCAACTCCAAAAATATTATTGCAATAACAGAAATATTAAAAAAAAAAAAACAATCTTGGCATATTTTTTAAATAAAAGTTTTACACTGTTTTCAGCAATGCATTTCCATTTGTCCATTGAAATCTAGTTTTCCTTAGCAACCAGTGATATTTCTAATCTTTAATCAATTTAAAGCAGGAAAGTACGAGACCTGTTGTACTGCGCATGCATCATCAGCAAGTTCATGAAAAAACCCTCTAGAACTCTTCTCTAGCAACCTCTCAAGGGGTTGCTAGAGAAGGGATTGACTTGTAAACATCTCATAAAAAATTTTTCGGAACTTAAACCCGTAGAGTAGAGCTTATTATTAAGTAGTTTTTTTTTTGTTTTGTTTTGTTTAGGTGTGTATACAAATATATTAAAACAATTGTAAAAGGGTGTCCTATGATCATGTTACTGCATTCTTGCCTTTCGAAGATATTTTCCATTAGCTTCATTTATTTCAAAAAGGTTTCCATAATTTACGCAATTAGTTACTGTGGAAATGCAGCCATGCTCCTACACATTCCGGGACATTCAAATAAGTCTCAGAGACATCCAACCACCTTTTCGATGCGGCATACTAGATATCCAGATACCTGTAGATCAGCGGTTCATAAACTGTGGTATGCGACCACTAGTGGTACACGAAGCCTCTCCATGTAATACGCGTGCAGGTCAAATAACGAAGAGATAGACTGGACTGGGAAGCATAGCGTTGCTTTCTGTTCCGATGGTGCTCTGGCAATAACAGAGAAACACGGAGTTTTTCCCAAACTGAAATATATTTTATGTATTTTATTTCATATACAGCTTTATTTAAAAAAACGCTTTTCTCAGCCTTAATAACTATCAAAAATTGTATAAATTATATTGCCTAGTCGCCCTAGTATTTTTCTATAATCTATAAGTTTTCTATTGTATACAATAAAGCCATATTTGCAGTGGTACGCAAATGGTTTGCAAGAAAAATGGTGGTACTCCGTTTTACACGTATTTTCCCCCTTTAGGACGGCGTTTTAAGAGTAATTGTCATGTTTTTTTTTAACATATAAAGAATAAATATGTTTTCTCCGGATTGTGAGGTTATTTTATAGAATATGTTGAAGAATATTCACTGAAATTTTCAAACATTTTTCTTGAAAAAAACCCAGAGATATGAGTTGCTGCACATTGTAAGTCGCTACCCGGTTGGAAGTTTGTGTACACCCTAGAGGTCACAATCTGTATCTGAAATCAATTTTTCTACAATTATCACGAAAAATCGAAAATTTCCATTTCTTTTAGAATGTAAAAATTAAGTACGTATTTTGACCTTTTTTTTTTTGTTCTTTTTTTCTCAACAAAAAAGTGAAAATAAAGATATTGTTTATGATTAAGGTTCAAAGAGAGTGTATAAACATAAAGAAAATGTGCGCTAAATTTGATAAGGATTGATCAAAAACTCTGCGAGATAGAATGTACACAAATTTGAAAAAGTTGTTTCGAGAAAAACGCGTTTGGAAAAAAGAGTGGTAGTGAATGTAAATTTGAGGCAGTAATAAATCAATTTAAGACTGATTTTAAAGTGTGAACGACATCACAGGGTCACTAATATTTATAGAAAATTCTATCCGAGGTTCTAATTGTTAAAATAAACAAAAAGGCATCTGTAAACGTTCTTCTGTCTCTCTAAAACCCCTCAGGTTATTAATGAATGACTACATGCTCGACCGCTCCAAAAGGACGGTCGCTCAAATGCTTATAAAACTTTTAAACGGCTTGGAGTTTTGCTTTGAAATTTTAAAGTTATATTACTTAATAACAGTTGCAGAATCGATTTTTTTTGAGACCTCTACACCGAGTTCCCCCTTTAAAATATTTCTTTATCATTATTAATTCATAATTTCCTTATTAATTCAAAATAATAATAATTTTCTTATTAATTCAAAATACAGGAATTCTTTGTCTTTGCCTCTGAAAAATCAGAATATCACTCTCGGCACAAAGAAAGCAAAAAGCAATCTCCTCGAACTGCTTAAAATAAATAAATAGACAAATGTTTTTTTAATGTAAAAGTCCTGTTTAGGCCTGAAACAACAATTTTAGTCCCCCCCCCCCCGGCAAAAAAAAAAAAAAAAAACATACGAAATAATAGCTACCTAAAGATTTGTGAGAGCTGCAAAATCAATCTTAGTCGCCATAGGAATCGGTTCTCGTTTGACAACAAGTCATATTTCTAAATTATAATCAATTTAAAACTAGTAACTACGTGAGTCATTCTTGTTCAATAAATAATTGACAACATATTTATGCGAGGACTTTCTCCAAACTCAAGAGCAGTGGTTCCCAATCACTTTATATCGCGTACCACCATTTTTCTTGCAAACCATTTGCGTACCACTGCTAATGTAACTTTGTTATATAGAACAGAATACTAAGGGCCGTTCATAAATGATGTCACGCTTTTTTCTCATAGATTTGACCCCCCTCCCCCCTTTGTCACAATGTGTCACACTTCAGCGGACCCCCTCCCCCCTTTTGTCACATGTCACGCTATGTTTCATAATGCATGATGTCACACTTCTTGTTACCCCCTCCCCACCCCTTGTCACTCTTTGTCACAATTTCACGAACCCCCTCTCCCCCTCGAAGCGTGAAATCATTTATGAATGGTCCCCTAATAGATTTTAGAAAAATACTAGGACGACTAGGATATAAATCACATCATTTTTTATCGTTAATGCAGTTTATGCTCATTATCGTTTATTAAAATAAAGCTGAAAAAAAAATGAAATGATACAATATATTTTTAAGGCATACCTCTAAAACAGCATTAGAAATACATCTCTAAGTATAAAATACCTAACAGGCAAAAAAAGGAAATAACAAAATAATAAGCAGGTTTCTGCTGCATGGCAGATACAAGCGAGATGATACCTGCCTCAGTAGAAGTAAGTCTAAACGTCAAATTTGGGTCGACATTTAATTTGCTTCTATATTTATTTTTAATAAATTTCTTATTGGGAAAAGCAGTTTCACAAAGATAAGTGGCTGTGAATGGAATTAAAAACAGCAATTCTTTTCTTGACAATAACGGGAATTCATTCTTAACTTTGTACCAATATTCTCCCAACTCTAATCGGGAAAAATTCGATCTTCAATCCTCAGTTACATGAGAGTCCTACACTCTCAAAAATAGAATCCTCATTTTCAACGATTCTTGAATCGTCAAGAAAATTTCTTCATTTATAACGATTCTTCCTCGTGCGATCACGTGACTTAACAAAGTTACCACACAAATTTCGCCAATTTGGCGAAAGGTTTACGCGGAGCATTTTTCACGAAGCCATTTTGTGAAATAAGACGAAAGTTTCGTGAGATTTGAGCATGCGTTTCTGAGAGTGTTTTTACGAGTAGTGATCCTCTTTCGATAGGGTTTCAAGTAGGGTTTCCCACACGAATGAATTTTTTATCAAATAGTCCCACAGAATTGCCTGTTGTTCTTTCAAGCCACTTATCCACGTTTATTAATGTTTAATATCAAATTCAATTTATAAAATTAAATTCGAATAAAATCACATAAAAATAACTTCATGTAATCGTATTAACCCTCTGATTCCCAACTCCGCCTGAAGGCGGGCAACACTAAATCGCACATAAAGATAAATTATAATTTTTGCAATAACTGCCCATCTCCGCCGCAAGGCGGCCTTACGTTTATCAGGTGTAACAAATGACGGTATACTGATAACAAAAATTTAAATACAGATTCAGTTTCAGTAGTATTCATTTATGAAAGGCGATTTTTTGCACGACGATAAAAAACTTGGGCATTTGAGGATTAAGTACCTACCTCTCAAAACAAACATAACAAGTAAATGAAGCTATTTAATATTATTTCATAATAAATATGTAGACATACAATGATGAACTAAAACGGAAAACGAATTAGTCATCACGAGTTGAACACGAGTTTTTGTTGAAAATGTGGTGAAGTTGTGTCACCACATTTTCAACAAAAGTTGAAAATGTGGTGACTTTAGTGTCTAGCAGTCGCAATGCCTCGGTGCCCAAATGAGCCCCGATTTTATTGATCACGTCACTTTTAGTTGATTGATTCAAAGAGTATTTTAGTGAATTTTATTTATTATTATTTTTTTAATATTCAATCATTTCTCCTCTTTTTGGCCTACTTTCCCGTCAAACTAAAAATAATAAGAGCAAGAAATTCCGTCTAGAACTATACGAGCCTACTTTCCCGTATACACCAGCTTCAAATTTATAATCTAACTGTATCTCTCTCTTTCTCGTTTAGCTTTAGTTCTTAATTGCTTCAAATATGCCTTTTTTAACGGTTAATACAGATTTGTTCAATCATTCATTTATTCAGTCATTCATGTATTTATGCACTCATTTATTCATTCATTATTTTGTTTATTCATTTAATCTTTCATTAATTCAAACATATTCTTGAAAATCCCGATCAAAAAATTTCATAGGAAAATAAGCTCGTTAGTTCTGGATGAACTTTTTATCTGTACACGTTCTACGTCATAAGAGCTTTCCGATAAAGTTTGTTTCAAGCAAATCGGCCCGTTAGATAAGGATTTATATAGGATTGAAATTTCCCCGTAGGCACTATGTTAAATTTTTTTTGAACTGTTCAAAAATGAACAAAAATTGTTCAAATCAATATTTCACGCCAAGAACTTCTTCCAGTGAGCTTTTTCATTGGAACTTGGATCTTGTACCCAGAGTTTACATAATTTGCTTCATTTTCGCCCATAGGCGCTAATGTTAAAATTTTTTGAACTGTTCAAAATTGAACAAAAAATTGTTCAAATCAACAAATAAAATATGGAAATTAGATGTCCTCACCGAGATCTTTCGAATGCAAAAAGAATTTTCCGAATCGGACAATTCGTTCAAAAGTTATTAGGGGGGGGGGGGACAGACCGACAGACCAACAGACAGCCAGACCGACAGACACACTTTTTCCCCATCTCAAAACCCTACTTTCAAATTTTTATTTTTCAATCTTTATTTAATTACTTAATTTATTTTTGACTTTTCTTGATTTCTAACGATATTTTCACGATACATTAAGCCTTCTTTCATGCTTTATTATTATTTTTTTTTACTTTTACGGGAAAGTAGGCTAATAAAGCATGAAAGAAGGCTTAATGTATCGTGAAAATATCGTTTAAAATAAAGAAAAGTCAAGAAAAAGTGAAGTAATAAATAAATATTGAAAATGAAAAAATTTGAAAGTAGGGTTTTGAGATGGGGGGAAAATGTGTGTCGGTCTGTCTGTCTGTCGGTCTGTCCCCCCCCCCCCAATAACTTTTGAACGAATCGTCCGATTCGAAAAATTCTTTTTGCATTCGAAAGATCTCGGCGAGGACATCTCATTTTCATTGAACAATTTTTCGTTCAATTTTGAACAGTTCAAAAAAATTTAACATTAACGCCTATGGGCGAAAATGAAGCAAATGATGCAAACTCTAGGTATAAGATCCAAGTTCCAGTGAACAAGCTTGCTGGAGGAAGCTCTTGGCGTGAAATATTAATTTGAACAGTTTTTGGTCATTTTTGAACAGTTCAAAAAATTAACACAGAGCTTACGGGGAAATTTCAACCCTATATAAATATTGATCTAACGGACCGATTTGCTTGGAACAAACTTTATCGGAAAGCTCTTATAACGTAGAACATGTAGAAATAGAAAGTTTATCCAGAACTTACGAGCCTATTTTGCTATGAAATTTTTTGATCGGGATTTTCAAGGATATTTCTCAGTGACTCAATGAGTGAAATAATGAATGAATGAATAAATGAAAGAGTGAAAGAATAAATCAATGAATAAATGAATGAGGAAAAGAATGAATGAATGAATAAATTAGTGAATAAATGAAAATATAAATAAATGAGTGAATAAATACATGAATGCGTAAATGAATGAATAAACACTTGAATGAGGTAACGAATGAATGAATAAGTGAATGGATGAATAAATGAAAGAATGAATGAGTGAGTGAATGAATATGTATTATCCGTTGAAAAAGGTATATTTGAAATAATTAAGAACTAAAGAGAAATAAGAAAGAGAAAAAAAGAGATAGCTAGATTATAAATTGGAATTTGATGTATACGGGAAAGTAGGCTCGTATAGTTCTAGACGGAACTTCTTGTTTAGCCCACTTTCCCGTAAAAGTAAAAAAAAAATAATAATAAACCATGAAAGAAAAGGCTTAATGTATGTGAAAATATCGTTACAAATCAAGAAAAGTCAAAAATAAGTTAAGTAATTAAATAAAGATTGAAAATTAAAAAATTTGAAAGTAGGGTATTGAGATGGGGAAAAAGTCTGTCGGTCTGTCTGTCTGTCTGTCCCCCCCCCCCTAATAACTTTTGAACGAATTGTCCGATTCAAAAATTCTTTTTGCATTCAAAAGATCTCGGCGAGGACATCTCATTTCCATATTTTACTTTTTGATTTGAACAATTTTTTGTTCAGTTTTGAACAGTTCAAAAAAATTTAACATTAGCGCCTATGGGCGAAAATGAAGCAAATTATGTACACTTTGAGTACAAGATCCAAGTTCCAATGAACAAGCTCACTATAAGAAGTTCTTGGCGTGAAATATCGATTTGAACAATTTTTGTTCATTTTTGAACAGTTCAAAAAAAATTAACATAGCGCCTACGGGAAAATTTCAATCCTGTATAAATCATGATCTAACGGACCGATTTGCTTGGAACAAACTTTATCGGAAAGCTCTTATGACGTAGAACATGTACAGATGGAAAGTTCATCCAGAACTAACGAGCCTATTTTAATATGAAATATTTTGTTCGAGATTTCAAGAATAATTTTGAATTATGAATGATTAAATCAATAAGCAAAATAATGAATTAATAACTGAGTGAATAAATACATGAATGACTGAATAAATGAATGATTGAATGAATACGTATTAACCGTTGAAAAAGGCATATCTCAAGCAATTAAGAACTTAAGCTAAACGAGAAAGAGAGAGAGAGATAGCTAGAATATAAATTTGAAGCTAGTGTATACGGGAAAGTAGGCTCGTATTGTTCTAGACGGAACTTCTTGTTGTTCTCTGCACGGCTACCACCTGGAGAGGCTTCGTGTACCACTAGTCGTACGCGTACCACAGTTTTGGGACCGCTGCTCTAGAGGATCCCGTAGTGCAAGTTGGTTAGTGAGTTCACTTGTGTTAGAAATTATTTACTTTTTTTTCTACAAATTCATGTATTTTTTCGTCTTTTTATTCTGAAAATTCTGAGAAACGTCACTCTCGAAGCAAAGAAAGCAATAAGCAACCTTTTTGGATTTCTTAAAATAAACATACAAATATTTTTTCAGTATACAAGTTCTCTTTCGGCACTAAAACAACAATTTCTGCAAAAAATAAATAAATAAAAGTGAAAGAAATCTACGAACTAATAGCGAACCAAAAATTTGTAAGAACTTCTAAGGGACCGTTCATAAATGACGTCACGCTTTTTTCCCATATATTTGTCTCCCCTCCCCTCTTTGTCACAATATGTCACACTTCAGTGGACCCCGCTCCCTCCCTTTGTCACGTGTCACGCTATGTTGCATAATGCATGATGTCCCACTTTGTCACAATTTCACGAACCCCCCTCGAAGCGCGACATCATTTATGAATGATACCTAAATCAATCTTGTTTACTTTTTCTTGACTACCAGTAATATTTATAAATTACAATCAATTATAAACTATACTGGGTACGTGTCTTGTGCGTTTTTAAATGTCAAAGTGTTCATGTAAAGTCCCTCTTGATATCTTCGGGAGGGACCGATAGAGCAAACCGTTAAGAAAGGAATTTACACCATTTACTTTTACTGCCCAGTGAAGCTCGTACGATTGGAGCCATACAATTGATAAAAATAAACTAGAATGCACTTTAGGGGACATCAATGAGCGCCTTGCATCTGAACGCGTTCCTGCGCGGTTAAGAATGTGGTACAGTATTGCGACATTCTTGAACGCCGCGTTTTTACTCGCGTTCATGAGCGTATTTGGATGAGCTGCGTTCAGTCGTGCGGTTAAGGATCATTCATAAATAATGTCACGCTTCGAGGGGGAGGGGGGTTCGTGAAACGGACAAAGGGAGGGGTGAGGGTAACAAGAAGTGTCAAATCATTCATTATGCAACATAGCATGACATGGGACAAAGGGGGGAGGGGGGTCCGCTGAAGTGGGACATATTATGACAAAGGAGGTGAGGGGGTCAAATATATGGGGAAAAAACGTGACATCATTTATGAACGGCCCCTTAAGAACGTATATGTTAAGGGCGCGTAAGTTTGCCAGGGCCGTTTTCAACCATTTCTAACATTTTACCCCAAGTTGCTACTAATTTAATAAAACTTTTAGTCACGTTAATTTGTCCCACTTACCGTGTATTAGGAAAAGCCAATACAAATGAAAGTTGCAATATAATTAGTAACCAATTATGAAAAATTGAAGCTTCGGAACAGTCAAAACGACTGATCTTGTGAATCTATTGTTAGGTTAAAAACTAAGAAGTTATGATTCCAATATCTTTATTTAAAACTTTTAATATCTTCAACGAGATGTTTAAAATAGGATAGACTTTTGACATTTTTAATTTTAGTTGGAATCATGCATGAATAAGAAAATTGAACCAGTTCCATTTTCGTGTAATTAATCCGAATAATCGCTGCTCATTCACATGAATGTGATGTAATCCCATGTCTGCAATGTTGATCATTATCATTAACACCCGATTGCTCTAATCTGTGGCTATTTCTGTCTGTTCGGATTACCCAATCTGCAAGATCGAATTGTTAATTTAATGGGTTTAATACGCTTCTTTAGCTGTTTCCAGAGGGACTCGTAATCTTCTTATAATATTAAACTCTTAGTTAACGATTTGTTTTTGTTTTGTTTTACGACGAAATTTGTTGGAATTAGTTTTGCTAACTCTTGTTTATTCAGTTAATATTTTTCTTGCATATTTGAAACAAATTGGTAAGGGTAGTCAAAGGCCAATGAGGACACCAGTTGTTACCCGACTGAATGACTATCTTATGCACTTAAAACACTAACGGGTTGTGCACAAAATGTCCCGACTGGTCACTGGGGGATCCGAAGCACTACTACATGGTCCGTGGAAATGCCAGACTGATTAATAACATCTGTACATTTGTACGATTCTCAGCGCAAAAGCTTTCGGCTGTACTATTTAAGACATCGGACAGCTCACCACAAAACAAATAAATAAAAGTTGAGCAATAACTATTCTAATACTACTATTTTGTCTACTATTCATATCCCACTGACATTCTACCAATTGCAGTTTTCCTCACATTTAATTTCCCCACTTAAAAATTTAGAATTTAATAATTTTACCCTGCACACAAATATCTCTCTCTTTCCTTCTTTCATTTATTTATTTTATTTTATTGCATGTTACCCAAAAATGAACATTAAACTGTAGCTAGCGTCTCGGAAAATAAATTATCGTGTAATATTGTAATTTAAGATCATTCATGAACGATGTCACGCTTCGTGCGGGGAGGGGTCTTTTTGAAATTGTGACAAAGCGTGACAAGGGGAGGAGAGATGTAACAAGATGTGTGACATCCCTGCCTGCTTATGCAACATAGCGTGACACGTGACAAAGGGGAGGGGGAGGCCCGTTGAAGTGTGACGTTTTGTGACAAAGGGGATCAAATATGTGGGAAAAAGTGTGACACCATTAATGAACGGCCTCTTTGTGACAGATTTATTACTACTATATAGATTAAATTACAATGAAACTAATTTGATTCAGTATAGTCTTAAGCAACAGTACGCGGTGTGCTTTGCAAAGAAAAATCTTTAACGTGTTAATTTTTCTTCTATTAAGAAACTAGGACAAAGTTATACTCGGCATTACTCGCTGTAGTAATAAGTTTTTTTAAAAAATTAGCCTCAGGAAATTTTGGAAAATGAGTTGATCTTTTTTACTTTTTATTGTCGGAACAAATCTTGAAATTGAAATTTAAAAACAAAACTAATTCGATTTTTTTTTTTGTTTTTTGGAATTTCGGGCCATAATTTTCGCTGGGGATGATTGAATTTTTTGCCGTATTTCATTCCAATCCGTCAGAAGAACAATCAAACATACACACACACATAATGTTTAAGTAAATTCCAACTTCATGTTCTGTAACGGTAGTACTGAACGCTAATATTTTAGTCACCAAGAAAATTTTAATGATATTTGTACACGCTAAATTCTTTACTCGACGCAATGTCCCCAGGTATAAGATGACGCGCATTGTACAATCCGAATTTTAACTGCAACATGTCAATTCTATGACAGTAAGAAAATGAAGAAGCTAATCGAGATCAGTCGCACGGCAGACCGTGCGAGTTCGCAAAAATGAAATAAAAATGGAATTAAAATTAAACTTCGAAATAGTCGCCCTTATAGGGTCTAATCGTCGCTAAAAATAATAAAGTCCAATTTGGTTTTATCAAGGGAGAAGGGGCTTTGACAATTTGTTCTTAAAATCCGAGTGCTTATTATAACAGGGTTTACAATAAATTCAAGTCTTATGGCAAATAATTATTTAAGCAAAAATGATAGATTAAAAAATAATGACATTTATTTTCAGATCATTTATTGCACAAGAAAAAAAAATGCTAGGTGTGATTCAGAAAAATGTTTGTTTTCTGTTCTTCAGCTGTTGTCGGGATTGAACCTGTGAGTGAAGATAAGTAATGCTTTTTTCATACTATTCACATTTTTTGAAGTGTTGTCCAATTCTTATAAAACTTCAGTCATTTCATCCATCTTTCAATGAAATTTCTCGAAATATGTTTCAAAGGAAATTTTGGACAAGTCATCAGGAAAAAAAAATGCTCTAAATTCAGACTTACCGATTTTCCGTGACATAGTAGTATTTGAAGAACATTTATAAACGATTTAGTTCAGTATAAAAAATTGCACTTATTTTTTTTTGATCAAATTTATGCAGTCATAACATGAAAAGATAACTATTACAATCTGATTCTTGTTACACAATCATTTTTTTCCAGCAACTACATTTTTAATCAGTGTTGATATGAAGTGTAGATTATTTCAAGATCTTTGACGAGATGACGAACATTAAATTTAACGACGACTAAAATGCTCATTGAACATACCTATCTCAATCATTTCATTAATAATTCCTGAATAATATTTAATGGTTTATTCTTCATGAATTGCTCAATCTGTTATTTTGGACTAAGATGTAAAAAATGACAAAATTCTGACTATGATAGAAGTTCAGAAAATGGATGTTATGTTTTACAAATTATCAGATCTGAAAAAATGCTTTCTGGTGATCAGAAATAGATTCACTTCAATCTAGTGAACGTTGTAATGTTTGGCAGTAGATTTGTCATTTAGTCAGTGACAAATTCGACGTAGGTATAAAAAATATATCGAAATTACCGCGTATGTCGTTCTTCCTGCTTGAAGACACCGATTGGTCATGTAAAAATATATATATAAATTGTACAGTTGTTAATATATATCTTACATTTAAGGCAGTGAGAAGCAAAGGGATGTAAGTGACGAAAAAACGATGCCGAGAAAAACGCGTTCAAAGTTTGGGGACCTTTATGCTATTTTTTTCCTGAATTATGTTGGGGTGCAGCACCTGTTAGAGCTACCGGTAACATCTCTTGCCACAATATAGAATAGGGCTTTCCGTATCAATTGCACTATTTCTCTCCAAATTTTCAATTTGGCCACTTACACCCCTTTTCTTCTGTCTCATTTGTGCTTTGCATGTTGCAATTGTTTTAGCTTAAAATGAATCTAAAATATAGTTTCAATGGCTCTGTGATCTTTCAAAAATAAAAATTTAGCTTAACTCAGTGATTGAAAATTTATATAGTTCAGAAGACTAAAGTTTTTACAGCAGAATATAAAAATGGTCTGTGAAAATGAAAAGATTTAAAGTAATTACAGTTCAAACAATGTCAGCTTTAAATAATCAGAAAAATTAGTTTTTTGTGGGGTTCTTTGGTTTTTACATATCTACATTGAGAGAAGTAGATTTAATCCATAAAATGTGTGAGAATTTTAAATAAGCGACACTAAAACCCACATTAAAGAACAATTTTAATAAACAAAATAAGACTAAAGCTTCAGAAACTTTGTTCATCGTTTATAAAACAGGTTTTAGTGATTTACATATAAGAAAAGTAGCTCAAGTGGAAATATTGTTAAGCTGCCCGATAGTATAGGACTGATAGCCTTCAAAAAAATATTTTTAGGAAATGGAGACTGGTTGATATGACATAAACTACGGTAGAAAAAATAATTCTCTGTTCTTAGCACTATATTTTATACAATTTCAATAACGTTTAACTAATATTTAGTGCTGTTTCTAATCCTTCGATCCAGTATAAAAGGGGATAAAAACAAGACATTTAAAAATTCCATCATTAAAATAGGATTATTTAAAGTTTTTCATCATGAAAAAGGAAAGTAAGTAAATAAGTAAATAACACAAATAATTAACACGCATATAAATATTTAACACACATATTAATATTCAACACACATATAAATATGTAATACACATATAGATATAATGAATGTTAAGTGTTAAATAAAAAAGCAGAAAGAATAAAATAAATCACTGAGACGCACTAGCGAAGAAACGGTGATATTTTTTGTATATATTAATGCGATATTATCAGCGTATATCTTTTAGTAAACTTTGTCATACGAATTTAGAACTACATTAATTTAAAGACGAATTAAAATAAAACACTTAATGATAAACCGATCGGACGCTGGATTTGAGAAACATACACGAAAGTCTTTATTAACTAGTAACAAGATTTAATGCAGCATTATTATTACATTACTCAATGTATTACTTATGAACTGCTAATAAAAAAGTATATGAATATGACAGATGAAAGCGAATAATGTGCGTTTAAGAGGGAAAAACGCAACATTCAGTACAATTAAGATTAATTAATACTAATACTATATGATAGTTAATACTAGATTTACCAAACCAGTCATTGTTACTATTTCAAAGCTTTAATTTTGCATAATTTGTTACTAATGATAGTGCAGCTTTCAATTGCATTGGCTTTTCCTAATGCACGGTAAGTAGGACAAGTTAAGGGGGGAAATAAGTGTAAAGGTCACAAAAAATTACATTTTTTTCTTCATAAATCGATTCTACAACTATTCAAATATATACCCTGAAAATTTCAATACAAAATTCCAAGTCGTTTAAAAGTTATAAGTATTTGAGCGAGCGCCCCCTTTGGTGCAGTTGAGCAGGTTGTCCCTCATTACCTGAAGGGTATTAGAGAGCGTAAGCAGATGTCCTTTTATTTCTTTTAACAATTGAGACTTCGGATAGAAATTTCTATAAGTATTAGTATCTACCAGAATTTTTAAAAAACCGTTCATTACTGCCTTAAGTTTACCTTCAATACCACTCTTTTTTTCAAACGCGTTTTTCGCGAAGCTACTTTTCTCAAATTCGCGTACCCTCTAGCTCGCAAAGTTTTTGATAAAATCTTTTTAAACTTAGCACACATTTTCTTTATATATACAAGCTTTAGTTGAACTATAACCATAAACATATCTTTATTTTTACTTCTTTTATTGTAAAAAAAGAACGAAAAAAACGGTTAAAAATCGTACTTAATTTTCTCACTCTAAAAAAAAAGAAATTTTCAATTTTTTGTATATTATTTTAGTTCAACTAGAAGTGACACTTATATAAAAAAAGTAGATTTAAAAAAAATGATTTTAGATAAAAATTGTGACCTCCAGGATGTACGCAAACTGCCGACCCGGGTGGCGACTTACAGCACCATATATCTGCGGGATTTTTCCAGAAAAATGTTTGAAAATTTCAGTAAATGTTATTCAACATATCTATAAAATAACCTCGAAATCTCAGTAAAATATATTTATTCTTTATATGTTAAATTTTTTTATGAAAATTGCTCTTAATACGCCGTTTTACACGTATTTCCCCCTTAATGTGACTGATAGTTTTATTGCAATTAATAGCAACTTGGTGTAAAATGAAGGTTTATAAATGGTTAAAAACGGCCTCGTAGATCTAGTGTTAACTTGTATATTCATGAAGAACAAAACAAATACCGATAAAACAAAGCATCTGTGAGTAGTAAAAGAAACGTTGAAATTACTTTGATTCTTTTTGTTTTGTTATGTGTTTCGCTATAACCATGTGCGCACATGCCTATAGTTCTTGAAAACAAATGTCTCGATTAAAATTAAGAACTGGTGAAACCACTTTTATCTATACATCCTCTAGTTCATCGGCAGATAAAAGAGAGTAAAAAGGTTCCCGCCAAAAGCTTAATTCAACACTTCAACTGATATTTTTATCATGAAGTACTTGAGCTAAGGATTCCGTTTATCTATTGAGTGTTTTCATTTTTATCTAGTCTGAAAATATGATGTTCAAACTTAAAAGCAAACTCGTAACATTTTATTCATTAAAGACAAGAAATAATTTTAGCCAAAAATTTACAGAATTTAAACTGTCTTAACCAGGTTACTTACTTTATCTGAAGCAAGTTTTGGAATATAATGTGTGCTTCCCTCCCCACCTATGATATTCAAACAGAAAAAAAAGAAAAGTTTTTTAAATAAATATTCGAGCCTGATACATATTTAACACGTACAGACTGGTGGGAAGTCACTAAATCTAGGAGGCATGCACATATACCAATCGGTTGAGTCTTCTAAATTTACTTCAAGTACGAAAATAAGTACAAAATTTGTCGATTTTTGAAAGGAAAAAAAATGGTGTTTAAAAAATAATAATTTCGCACTTAAAAAGATTTTTAAAAAAAATTACATCCTTTTAATTGCACGAAAACTCTTCGAGTTTCAATAATGTTCCTTCCTGTGTATAAGCCCAGCTTAAATAAGATGAAAACGTTACTTTTGGTTTGCTTTAGGCGAAATATTTGCGTTAATGTGTATCGTTGAATAAATTAAAACACCCTGTAATATGATTTAAACGAGCACATTAAAACTTTGTCATCAGTGCATTCATTTATATCATATGACTTAATACACTACATATGACATTAAAATGCCAAATAAAAGGTATAAATTGACTTAGGGGGAAAAGAAAACCTCTTTGATACATTTCACTTCAAGAAATATATTTCCAGCATGTGTTTCTTACATTGGACAGACAAAACGTGCTCTGAAAATTCGGTTAAATGAGCATAAAGGTTATGTACGAAAGCATGAGCTGAATAAGTCTAGCATTGCTCAACATTGTTGGAATTCCAACCACTCTTTTGATTTCAATTCTGGGAAAATTATTCAAAAATGTTCTTCCCCTTTAGAACTTGACTTTTGGGAAGCTTATCATATTAACAGGAATAGTTCTAATTTGGTTAATGATTCTTCCTCAACTCCTTATTTTTCACAGGTCTGGCATAAGTTCCTTTAATTTGTTGTTCTTTCTTGGTTTTCTTGTTAGTTTTCCCTTTTTTTTTTTTCTCCCCCCCCCCTCCCCCTCTTTTGGCATGTGTACTTTGTTTTGCTTTTTGTTTTGGTATTTTCTGTAATTATTTTATTTCCATTTTATTCTTTGTATTTTATTTTATTTTTTTTGCAATTTTCATGTATTTTCACATTTTTATGCACGCTGTTGTCTTTTTCTTTGTTTTTATTGATATTCCTTTTTACTTTCTGTACTTCCAACTACATTCGTTTGTTACTCTCTTATTGGTGCCTTTAATACTACTTCTACTTCCACTTCACACTGCCTTTATTCTCATTGGTTTACAGTTAATTCTTTGGCTATATAAGCTTTGTTTTTGTTGTTCTGTCTGCTTCATTTGGATGTTTTGCATCTAGAAGCTCCCTGTCGCATTGAAAAAGGGATTCCAAGCGATCCCGAAACATATGTCTGCGTTTTAATGCTCATTTGTGCTTTAATTTAACGTGAAATTTTATTTCAAAAAATTTTACTTTTTTTGCAAACAAAAGTTTAATTTTTAAAAAAAAAAAATTACTAACTATACAAGTCATTTCACAGAAGTCTCTTTAATGTTACTGGTCAATAAAAGTTTTTTATAAATTCGTCATAACTTTTAAGCGTATGCGAAACATTATGCTCCTGGTCAATTTCAACCGTGGCTTACATTTTTATGGGTATATCCGCTTACATATATTTTTTTGTTGCAGTGTTCAGGTTGTAGAATGAATTTGGAAGTATTAAAGTCTATCGAAGTTCATTCTTTCTTGAAGATAAGTGAAGTGGGTCTCCTAAGCTTCCTCAGCCCTATCCAGAGATACAAATGAATTGGCAATCGAATTTTTCGATCGCAGCTGGCCTTCCCAACCATCTTCCTGTAAGACAACCGATTCAAGAATTTCCGCAGCTAAATACGGTTTACTTTTAACAAATATCTTCCACCGTCTGGACCGAACAACTTCAGAGGCATGCTGACGCATAAAAAGTTTTATAGCTCTCTTTAGCTCAATATCCACGTGATAGTCTGCCAAAGTAAAAATGACGCAAACATTGTCCACCGACAAGTTTGCAATCATGAATTCGACACATTTTGATTTAAGCCCTTCTAAAGTGTATTTGTCTGACGCTGAATATAAACTAAGGGCCTTTTCGCAAGACAATAATGGAATGCGTCCAGTGTACATATATTCTATAAGGTCGCTCATGACAGCAGCTTCGACGTCTGTAATCTTCACTTCATTATGTCTGCTTTCAGTCATGTTGCTTTCAAACATAGCCGCGAACACTCTGGACCGAGCTGCCAGAACGGCTTTATGGACTGAGAATTCTTTATCACCTACTTTTAGCTTAAAGTCAGATAGCCTCTCGGAGACGTAAAGTTGCTTTAAGTCTGACGACAAGTTGAGCATCACATCATCTGAAAAACAAAATTAAAAAATATATATCGTTCAAAAAAAAGTTTCAGGTAGTTTAGTGTTACGATGTTGCAACAATCGCTAAAAAATGCCAATCAATCAACGCGAGGGCATGGTAATGAAATTATGTAGAACCAATGACATACTCTGGAAAAATTTGTATCGTCGTATGTTGCTGCTGCGTTCGTTGTGAAGGCACCTAAGGGTGCTTTCACATTAAAGGCGACAAAGACAAAAAAAAAAAAAACCATGTCTTTTCGCATTTACGCCAACACAGAGCATAATTTTGAAAGCAAAAGTATGCTCTGTGCTTGCTCAGATGTTTAAAAGACATGTTTTCTGTCTTTCTCGCCTTTGATGTGAAAGCACACAAAGGATGCTTTCACACCAAATGCGCCGGAGACATTTTGTCTCCGTTAGCAACACTCTGTTAACACAGTTACCAGGAGCAACACCAATAGCAACACTCTGTTACCAGGAGACATTTTGTCTCCTGGTAGCAGAGTGTTGCTATTGTGTTCAAACTAACAGCGATGTCGTATGCCACCGATAACGCAATCAACAAATCACTGTCAGATGGATGAAGTCCCTCTTAATAAAGAAAGAATAAACTGCCAATCAGTCAACGCGAGGGCGTGGCTATGAAATTATGTAGAACCACTGACATGCTGCAAAAAATTAGGTCTTTGAATAGTTGTTTAATTTAGTTGTTGTTTTCGGTATGAAAGCTCTTTAATAGCGCTAACGATATTATTTCCTTAGTTTAAGCATTTCATCTGCAGAAGCATTTCCTGTCTATCTTTAGATAATTAATTTAAAATTATATATGTTAAATACATAAATCGAATTTTAAAAAATGGAAGCATGATCTCATGAATATTAGAAGCGGTTCCCTATTTTAAGAGAAATGGATCTAACGGGGATATCAACATTCGATCAGGTTTGGTGAGATTTGCCGTTACGAAATTCGATGTAACGGGTGGAAGGACGTTTAATAAGATGTTGATAACCGGGTTCAGTTGAAAATGCAGAGACGTTTTAAATTTTACTACTTTCTTCAGTGATTATACCCGGCTTTTAAGTTTTTTTAAATAGACGAAAATAAAATTGACTTTGAAATGGTGAATTCTACAATAATCGTGTCTCACTGAATCAGTAGCTAAAATTTGTAACTTATCTAAAAATTCTTTCAATTATATATGCAATACCGATTCAGAGACGGCATTCAAATCATTCAACAGCCGGAGTGGATTTTTTTCTTCTGATTTTCAGTTGGGAATAAAGAGGGTAGAAGAAAATACCAGATAGACGGTGCAATAAAAGGAAGAGCTATTTTAACACGTGTCAGAAAGCAAACAAAAAAATTAAAAAAGGCACAACATTTATCTGTTTTTATTTCAGTAAATAATAGACAAAACGTCATTTTTTGTATTTTTTACATATTTTCTTCCCACAATTTTGAATGCAAGAAAAACATGAAAACCACTCATAGGAGAAATTCTTCCGTGTAAAATAAGCTTAGTGAATCTAAGTAATATTCACCTCTGGCGATATCAATAAAAAGTAATACTTATTATTTACACTATTTCAATACCAAAAAAAAAAAAAAATCCTCAATAGGAGATTAATTTAAAAAAAAGAAACAATTGCTTTTGATTTTTTTAGCCTCAAAATTCTAAGCCTAGTGCTACTTTCTCATGCCAATAGAAATGTGTATTAGTAAACATAATTATTTTTCACTGAAAATACTCTTGTACTACACAGGAGCATACAAACTTGAAGAAATCATAGACCAAAGAAATGTGAATAAGAATTATGCATTGTTGTTTATAACATTTCTATACCAAAAATATTTGATCTAATAATAGTCTACCAAATAAACATAAATGTTATAGATAAAAAAAAACTTGTAACTGAGAATGCACTGAGAAAGTCTACGTGATATAAATCACTGATCAAAGAATTATCAAAAACAAAGCTACGTATTAATCTCTACCAATAATAAAGCAGAAAGTATGTGTGTCTGTCTGTGTCCAGCGTAGGTCGGACGTCCTAGACCGTCCGGTGGATTTTCATAAAATTTGGCATGAAATTAGTTTGAAACAGGGGGGTGTGCACCTCGGAGAGTTTTTTCTGAAATTCGAATTTGTTCTTTTTTTATTCCAATTTAGAGCCGAAAGTATCATAAAATAGTCGTTTTCTATGGGAATTAATTATCGCATCCTTTCGAACTTGATACCGTTAAAAAGCGAGTAAAAAACTGTCCCAGAAAGAGTTTTGTCCTCTGTGCTAAAATTCGAAGCCTCTAAATTAACTGGAAAAAAAGTTATAAGCATTTTTCTCTGTAGTTCAAAATTATTTTTTCACGGTTATTAACTTTAATTTCATTTGAATTGTTAACATGCCGACTGGCTTATGATTCTTTTCTTTTTTAACGAATTAATATTTACTTATTTCTTGAGGTTTTTATCATTTTGTGGAGCAGCCAATTTTAATTTTTTTTTATGTTTTTAAATTTTCGATATTCTTTTTTTAAACGAATTAAAATACTTCACAAGGGTTTTTAAAAAGAAATATTATCCTCTATAGCGATTTTTGTTATTTCAACTTATTAATATTTATATTTTGATTTATTTAATTTTTTTGTCCAGTGAATTAGCAAACATGTTATTCGCCTATTTGGGCTCAGATGAAAGATTTTTCCGCTTTCAAAGCTCTTCTTGCTGCTGTTAGTTTCTGCAAGCTACAAAATTTCGTCTTTCTGTTTTGTTGTCAATGAATATTAGATAAGAACTAATTATACTAAAAATGTATTAATTAAAACTATTCTAATGGATTATAATCGTCTTTTTTGTGTGGGTACTTGAACTAAACAAACAAAATGCGTTTTATTTTCAATGTTTTCTTTTTCGTTTTGTTTCGTTTTCTTATTTTTTATTGTGTGTTTTGTAAAAAAAAAAAAAATACTTAAATGTGTAGGACCGCAGGTTGATTACCATGGGCGGCTAACTTTTAATGGCGTGGAATGCATTTTAATAAAATAACATAATTTAGACATAAAAAAAGTTATCACTATATGCAGAATGGCACACCGACTGGTCTTTTCATTTTTTAACACGGGCATAGCCGTGCGGGTACCGCTAGTTATATAAATAAAAGATAATTTTTGACATATTTGCTTCTTACACAATATTTTAATAATTGAGGCGGTGAGAAACATAATGGTGTAAGTCAAGCGATTAATATTTTGAGAAAATCGGTACTTTACATTGCGGCTTCTACGTTACGATATTTATTGCCTATTGTAAGTATTCTTTAGAAAGGTAGTGTCATCCTAGGTCCTAGAAAGGTAGTGTCTTTATGGAAAATTGAATTAAATACATTAAAGAAATTTGACGCATACCAGTGTTTTTCATCACCTCAATTACATTGAAAAGTAATTAGCTGCTTAAAGTTCCACTATTACTTTTAAAATTTTAACATTTGTCGAGTTTCAGTGCGCGATTGTCCAATTTTCCAAATTTTTGTAAACGTAGAAAAGCAGAGCATTTAAGATTTTAAGAACCTGTTCACGCGTACTGCCTGAATACGTTGATGCTTCAGTATATTATTTGAATTTTATTTCATAGCTAGGCTGGCTGATTCTACAGAAAGTGTAGAATTCTTAAGAAATGGCATTCTTTGAGCCTGTGGTTATCATGAAGCCAGAGTTATCTACAGCCTAATCTAGAAATCCCTTTCTAGTTTATTCGTATAGTCACCATAAATTTAAGCAAACGCTGTCCTAGAATTCGCGAAAAATAAGAACACCTGCCAAATTAATATATATATATATAGCTATTAAAAATTGTCTTTTAATTACTAATTACTTTTTTTTTTTGCCCTGACAGTACTGTGTTCGAACTCGACTCTGGTGTGAGAATGATTTCCTTAGTTCCTCAAGTTATTCCTTTTGAGGAAGCTTTATGGGGCGCTTGACAAATGGTGGCCGAATGAACAACAGGACGGCATCTGATGGATAAAATGTTGTTTGAATAGAACCAAGTCTACAGATATGACATGAGTTTTCTTCTCTCCAATCTATAACAATTTTATATCTTTTTTTTTTTTTTTGCACATTCCGTTAAATTATTCTCATTACAATGTCGGGCTCCAAACGTGGAGAGAAACATTAATTTCTTTTACGCTTCAAAGTGTAGTTCTTTGCGTTTAATAAAATGTATTATTAAACACAGATTGTTATCATTATCACATTACGTATGTTAGAGTAAAATCAATAGATTAGAATTTTACCTTGATTTTTCCCTGTATAAACTAGCTTCAATTTCTTGTTAGTAAGACTGCACTTCAACGTAATAATTTCGTCCTTTGCTACCTTTCTAGTGCCAGCTGGTACGTCAGTGGCATTGATGGTATAAGATATGCTGATTGGCAAGTTACTAGCATCACAAGACTTCTTCACTAACTGAATGTTCAAGTTTCGATTAGTAGAATCTGCCCAGCAGATGAAGCCATCTATATAAGCACATCCATTTCTCTCGAAAAAATCAGGATCACTTGGTGGTACAATCGTTACATCCGTTTTTATGTTACTCAAACATATACCTCTAAGGGCAGCGAAAAAGGATGCATCGGTTACAGATGCAATAGTCCAAGTTCCATGTAAAAATTTGAAATATTTCGTTCTTCGGTAGGATTTTACAAAAAAATTGCCAAATGCACTTTCATTGTTATCAGGAACAAACTTTATTTTCCACGATATATCAATGGTGTCCGATTCAAATTCGCTTGTAGTAATCTCATTTACGGCAAATGTATCTTCCTCAGACATTTTTAAGCACTGTGTTTTGGAAATTCCTTCTGCAGCAATCGCTGTAAAGCCGATAGAATAACATCAACTTCAAAGAGAAAAGTAAATCTAAGAAAATAAATCTCCAGAGTTAAAAGTAGCCCAGTGGAATGCTAATCAAATGCACTTGAATCCCGGCTCTCATTTTCTTGGGGGAGGGGTTACACGGGCTTGATAAGGACAATTGACAGTCAGATAGCGATAAACCTTGTAAAATGTTTCACTGTTATCACAGGCGTAAAATTTGCTTGAAAATGAATGTCACTTCATTTTTATCTAAACAAATGTACGTATTTGAAAACGCGAAAATAGATTTTCGAACTTGTAGCAATAAATTAACACTGTTGCGACCACACACTCGCACACACATCTTTCACATCTATATCTATATATATATATATATATATATATATATATATATACACATATACATATAGTATATATATCATAAAATGATAATTAGAAATTAAAGGAAAGCAATGAAAGAGGGAGGGGAAATTTATCAGAGGCAGCCAACTCTACAACCAGTTGAAACAATAAAACTTTTAACATTAGAATAAATCTGCGACGGGCTTCTGTTACACACACAGTACTCCTGATAAAGCAGAAAAATACTGAATGTCTGCCTGAGGGGCAGAGACGTAGTACTTATGCATTTCTATGGTTGCGGGGTTAGCGTGGGGGCAGAATTTTCTGGTTGTTGAGTTGGTTGCTTCTGATGAGTTTCCTCTCCTTTATTTGTTTTTATTTAACTTCTAAATATCATTGTTTTATAATGAATTCAGGTATTCTTCTGCTGCTTATGCGAGGGGTATTCGAATTTTTTTTAATTAATTTTTTCTCAGCTATTTACATGTATTTTCAACTATATGTATATATACATATATGTGTGTTGTTATCGTAGCTCTTTCTTAACAGTATGTTGAGAGTTGGAGTTTAAAACAATGATCATACTTGACAAAGTGATCATACCTCATACGTGATGTGATTCATACATCACATGATGATGTATGAATTGCTATTAATGCATGTGGACATTCCTTGCAGAATTTTTTTTTTTTACGAAAGCATTATTTTCCTCTCGATGGCTTCTTTAAGCTTTAAAATGGCGGTCACCATAAGCGCAGCTTTTACAATTGTTCACCATGAATTTCAGAATCGGAATTGAGATCAAGCTTCCGTTTTTGCATGAAATACTTTACCTATTTGCTTGAAATATTACACATGTATCAGCTAGGAGTAAATGACTGGAAAACTAGACGCCATTGTGAAATTGAACTAAATGTGTCGGTGACTTCTTGAAATCGTTACTTGTGAGATAAGCTTGGAGTGCCCTTCTCTCAATTATCTAATGATCAACAGCGAAGCACAATAAAAGGATTATTTGTCCCCCCTTGGAAGCAAGGAGGACACGTATTCGGCATGTCCGAAGCAAAATTTGTAAGAAAGGGGTCATTCATAAATGATGTCACACTTCGAGGGGGATGGGGTTCGAGAAATTTTGACAGTTTGTGACAAGGGGATAGGAGTGAGTAACAAGAAGTGTGCCATTACACACTTTGGTTTCTATAAAAACATTTAACCCGAGAGAACGCGCGGGGGTCATTTTTGACCCCAAGCTTTATCCAAATTCCAATTCCTAGAAAACTAGCCACCTGCTCATTCCTTTCTTATCAGTAGCTGAGATTCTCCCCCTAATCTACCTTTTGTTGGTGTTTTGAAAGTATTTCAGTCATTTTCATGCCCCCAATACCCGTTTGGTTAGTTAAAATCATACTTTAAAAATGATCATAGCAAAAACAAAATATGTTTCTCTAAGAATTTCATGTTAAAAATAGCAATAATACAAGATGGAATATTTATTATGAAGTTCACAAATACTTACAAGTATTAAAAATAATTATTTAGCACTATTTTTACGAACTTAGTTACTTAGTTTATAGACGTGTACCTTTAATTTTTAAACTACCTTTAATTACCAGCGCAATACATGAAGCTAAGTTAGTCTTTACGTATCGCCCTTTAAAATTAATTTATGCATCGCAGTAGTGTTTAAATGTAATTTTAATGTTAAATGGACGGTACGGTTTTGACATAAATAAGTAAAGAAGTAATGCTTTTAACTACGTTTTAGTTTGGGGTCATTCTATGACCTTCGCGCGTCTTAACGTTGGTTTAGGAAGCGCGCGTTCTGTCGGGTTAAAATCAACAAATTAAATTTATTTATTTATTTTTTTTGATTTTCAAAAATTTATTTTAAAGTTTTATTGGTCATTTTGTATCGTAAACACCGCTAATGATTATGGTTTAAATTTACTTCTTGGTAAAACTTTAAAAAGACATTTTCTTCGGCATTTACACTTTTAAGATAAAATTGTTTGGGTCATTTTTTTCAGTAATCATTATTATTGTTATGCTCACAAATGTAATTAACAAGTCAAAAATAAAACTATAAATGTAACCTACAACGTGGTGCTACGTTTCTTCACTGCAAATATATATGCTGATGTAATATAACGTGACATGTGACATAAGGGGTGGAGTGGTATGATGAAGTGTGAAATGCTGTGACAAAGCGGGAATGGGGTCAAAATATTTAAAAATGTGTAACATAACTAGGGTTGCAAGTTTGTCGCGCCGCGAATTCCCGCGATGATTTTCGCGATTTTTAGAGCTTTTTCCTAAATTCCGCGAATTTTTTAAATTTTATTTTTTTTAATTATTCACTTCGAAATGTCCAATTTCTTAAAAATTTCAGAAACCAAGGATACAATCTGAGCACCCAAAGTCTAAAAAGGCTCTAAACTTGTGCCAATAAAAAACTGAAGATAGTTTGTTTGGAAGCAGTAACAATATAGAGATTTTGCCAACTAGCCTAAAAAAAATTTAATGTATGCTGAGTTTTTGATCCTAGTCAATACAAATATTTAAATGCTTTAAACGAAGTTAATAATACTTTTATTTTTAAAAATATCCCTACATTTTAGGATGAAGAATAACTTTCATTGTTGATCTGCTATATTTGTGTTCTTGCGAACATTTCGCGACAAACTTGCAACCCTAAACTTATGAACGGTCCGAAATCTCGTGGAGATAAGGGCTCGTCGAAACCAGTTTAAAACGAACTTCTATGGCTGACTCTCTATCTTGGCGGCGACAAGATCGACGCACGAAGAACGGATGGCTACATATAGGTTAAAGTGGAAAATAGATTAAACCATTAATTTATTTCAAAAGCATCAACGAAATAAGTCAGTGAAAAATAGCTCATGAATGTGTAGTCAGTGTGGTTTGACATGAAAGTGAAGAAACGTTCCTTCATAGCATGCGAAGAAACGAAAAATACATTGTATATTGAAATTACGGGAGTACGTCAAAACATTGTTTTTTCTCCTCTCTCTCCCTATCAAGTTTAAAACGTTATTTCAATTCAACAGTATAATTGTTTTCATGTTGTCAGTTCACGTTTGATATTATCGGATGGTTTCTGTAGCTCCATTTACAAACAAACTCGCTAACTGTACTGGCAGCTCTGTAACCAAATTGCAGTTTTTTTTTTTTTTCAAATTGTAGGCAAAAAACATGTCTTCCAACTTACAGGAGTTTTTATTTATATTCATTTGCAATCATATTAATACCATGCTTGCATATTTTTAGGTAAGTATTTTTAGGTTGATTTCACAAAATGTCTTAATGAATATTATGCATAAAGGCCAAATATTTTGAATATTATGAATAAAGACCAATTGATTTTAAGTTGTTTTCCAGAATAATAATTTAAAAAATGAATAAGAGTTGTCTTGCGACTGTTATTTTTCTTTTTTAAAACGTCGCTTGCATTTATTTGAAAAACTACTAAAATGTGTCGTATATTTGCACAACAAACTGAGAAGTAATTTTCATGCGAGTAACAAAGCGTCTTCCCAAATTTTCAAAACATTAAGAGATCTTCATGTAAAATGTGAATGCACTCTGAAATAGCTATACTTAATCAATACATATTTTAACCCTACATTGCGAATTGTTTTTGCGGGTAATGTTTTAAAACAACTAGCAAAAAACGTGCCCTGATATATATTTTTCGCGAAACTTTTCAGACAACTTATATTTGTTTTATTTTAAAACTATATAAGCAATTAGGAATTATTTTTAAAATAACATTTTTGCTTAAAATTCGCGTAAAAAATTAAAAAGTTATTGTTTTTTAAAAAATCAACATGTCTTACGATTTGTAATCCAAAAGAAGAGATTAGAGAACGAAAAATAGAGGTATTGTTTAAAAACAACACTGCTCAGCGTAGGGTTAAGACTTAAAATCTTTCTGAGAAATTTGTATGTTTATAATATGGATTCTATCATTGATTGTTTTCTGCCCGTTTAAATAATAGTTACTTACATTGTATGTCTACATTATTTTTTTTACAAAATGCTGCAGCCAAAATGTAACATTGTAATTGAGTACATGCTCAGAGTACATACTCACTTTTATACAGCATGAGTTGAACACTTCAAACGCAATAACCACTATTTGAACTAGCCCCAATTCATAACAGAAACCTCATTTTGAAAAATGTCTGAGAAAAATATGTGCATAACACTGCACAAAATAAATCCTTACCCATTCCCAAACAGGTGTTGTCGCTGAGAAATATGCGACATGGAATTGCCAAAATAAAGTGTAAGCTCGGTAAATATTTTCGATCATGCTTGCTGAAGAAGCATGTTTTTTATAACGCACCAACAGAGCAACTTTAAAATGAATGATGTTTCATACAGTGCTTTTATTGATAAAAGTTTACAATCGTACAATTCATATTTTTGTTTGCTCTATTTGTGTACATAGTGGACGGCACTGAAACATTTATTTTTCTAGTTTTGTGACGCATGTGGAGTTAGTAAATATTTTCTTCTAAAATGCTTTATACATCCGAGCATCATATTTGATATGTGTGATGAAAGGTTCCCTCTTGTACACATTGTATAAAAAGTATTTTTTTTAAATAAAGCAACTGTGATTTTCCATTTAAATTTTTATGTGAATGTGTTTTCCGTTTATTTACTTATTTATTTTGCAAAATAAAGTATTTCATGCAGCTTATAGGGGGTGCTTATAAAATTTCTCTTGGCTAATATATTTTCCTTTTTTTTTTTTTTTGACACGTAAGTTTTGAATTGTACGGTTTTGTAAATATGCTGCATGTAGCTTTATTTACAAGTATTTACAATTAAAAATGATTGATAATTTATTTTGCTGGATGCAGTAGCATTATCGCGAAGGTGAAGCAAAAAAATGTAAAATGAGTTGCTTAAAGAAAATATAAATTGTCTGATATAGTTGTAACATATTTTCTGATAATGCCGGCAGGAATTTAACTAAACAAGAGTACCCAACCCAAATATACACTCAAGGGACCTTTAGCATGCCACATAATCCTGCATGTAGACAGTTTTTTTTTGCATCTTGAAAATCCATCGGCAGTACAGGGCAGTATCATCGGCAGTACATCCCGCGAACTTGAAAGTACGAGGATACTGTTCCAGCTAGACTAATATATAATATATGTAATTCTTGCTATCTACTTATGTTTATAGAAAACTGATTTTATGTAAGAAATACGAAATATATATGCTGCTAATTTAGAGGGAAAGGGAAAATTACCAATTGTCTGCAAGTAAGATACAAATCAGAATGTCAAATTTCACATCGTGAATAACTTTCATAAACTTCTACTTAGCAGTAAATTTTCGCTATCTATGTGTCAGTCTGCCACTAGCTTCCACCAATCAAAGGATAGTATTCTGGAATGATAGAAAGATGACTGCTACATAATATTTATTTAACATTTAAATAAAAGAACAGTTGTTACGAGCCGGCTGGGTGGCGTAGTGGCAAGGCACTGACCTCGTACACTCAACTTCGCAGGATCAAACCTGGCCCAAGTCGGTGGATTTTCAAGATGCATAAAATCGTCAGCGCCCACGTCGTATGATTATGCAACATGTTAAAGACCCCTGCTTATCTGTTTGCCCTGGGATGCTCTTGGTTAAATTAAATTCCTAGTGCAGTTTCGAATCATTTATAGCTCAGGTGCCGCCAAATGGGGGGAAATCTCAGCGTCAAAATTATCAAGTATTAATGGTACTACGACGTAGCACTGAATCAAGTTGCGCTTACGACTTCATATTTCCTTGTGTATGGTTCCTTCCGAATTTCTAGCAGCCATCCTACTCAAGTAGGGAAAATATTGGCTTAAACCCGCTTAAGACACTAGCTAGCAATCTCATTATAAATCAGAGGAAAACTTGTTTGTTTCACTTATATTGCACAGTAGTATAGTCCTAGCGTAATTATATTTTAATTAAAAAAAGTATATAGATTATTGAATTTAAACTTGATTACAACATTGCTCTTATTGGATGACACGCAAAGTGATTTGACTTAAATCCAAAACTAGGTAGTCCAATGGCTAAAATTATATTTTTCTGCAACTCGGAGACGGCAATGTTAAGCATAAGTTACATAGCACTCTAGCTATGTGGATCAGATCTATCTTAATCGATGATTCTGTATTTTAATCAATCGCACTCTGTTCCTTCAAAGCTCAAGCCTACTCCACACCTTTTTTAATAACACGTTTGTTCATGTTTTAAAGTTTGACAGATTTTACGGTCATAATATGTGTTTATTTTTTATTGCATATTTTGCCTCCTTTGCATTTGTAGGGAAACCAGCCCGAAATGCGGGTTTTAAGGGCCACAATTATAAATCGAAAATAAATAAATAAAAGCATGCGGGTGCGTATTTACGATTCTAAATGTTTAGTTTAAACGCAAAGCAATAGCGTAGGTTTCCTTTATCGATGTTTCATGACAGGCTCATTGATTGATCTTGGCAGTCAAAATTACAACTAGAAACACCCTTTAAGATGTAAAAGAAATGAAATTTAATCGTTCAAAACAGTGTTACATGAAAACCAACGTTGTATTTGTTTTTGTAAGCAAAAAGTAACGTATAAAAAAATAGAAATGAATGCATTAACGTTGTTACTTTAAATTCTTATCTTTACAAAACAAGAAGTAACTTCTTTTTGACACAACTTTGGAATTTAAATTTTCCTTAGCTGCCAGTAAATGTTGTTTGTCTATAACTTTGAAGCTAATATAAGCGATACCATGTTGAATGCTGATAAGGTTTTTACTGTGTATGGAAATATTTCGAGTACTTGTTTATAGTTTACTAAAATTTGGAATTTTAAAGGTAAAAAAAAATTTTTTGCTCATGTTTGTAAAAGAAAAAAAAAAGGGCGCTTCATTCTAACAAGAGTTTATCCAATAAAAGAAGTTTAAACTCAAATAAAGTTTTATATCAAAGATGTGAGTAAAACGAGATTAAAAAAAAAGCGAAGCAAAAGCTAAAAGTCGTTTACTCCTAATTACTGCCATTACAATAGCACATTTAAGGATTTTTAATTGTGAAAGTCACCAGCTGAAAACTTATTTTATTTTTGCGAAAACTTTAAGAAATAAATATTCAAATTCATTTACATGCATCCGTCAGTTTTATTTTGCGCCTAAAAAAATGTAGAAATTTGTGAATAAACTTTTTAGAAAACATGAAAATCCGGAAAAAACGAATTTGAGCCAAAAAAGGAAACAAAATAGGTTTATGTTTTCCGTTCTAAAATCAGCCCACATTTGGAAAAATGTCAGTCCTCCCCCTCCACCGATTCACAATTTTTCCGACGAATTATTACTTCAAAACAAAGAAACAAAAAAAAAAAAAAAAACCGCCTACCACGCTGTGTAGTATTTGTGTGTTGTTTTTTCCTTTGAAGTAATACACACACAGTAAAAACCGATTTACAGTAATGCAACGTCATTGAAGGGCGTGTGGTATAAGGTAGGCGGAAAAAATGTAACCATTTTTTTGAGTGACTATAAATTTAAACGGTCTGCAAACAAAAAAGAAAGTTAGAAAGAAAAAGAAGAAAAGGGGGGGACAGGAGTTGGAATAAACAAGAGTTTTTTAAAATTATTCGTGAAGTCAATATTTCTACATTTTAACAAAACAAAAATTGCGTTCAGAATGAACAAACCATGCACTTCAGAAATGATTTTATAATCATCCAAATAAATGAAATGTTTAATGCATTAAAATGTTTTTAAATCAAAAATACATTCACTTTTAAACTAATGTTAATGTATGTATCAACACTTTACATTAGATATTAAAAATATTAATTATATAATAAACATTATACTTATTATATAAATAATATTTATCTTATGATATAAGAAATAGAATAAAATATCATACTAGAAATGCATGCAGGTTAGAGGTTTTAGAGTTTGTGCACTTGAAAATATATTACGTCTCTAACATTGAGTCTGATTTGGAAATAAAACATTTAAAACAGAAAAACTAAAAATAAATCACATTTGCACTTTTATGTATTTCTTAAAAGGTATATCAATTTCAAAAAAACATTCTTAAAATATTCAAAATTTAGATTTGTTTTAACGTTATATATTCAAAGTATTTGTTTTTTTTTTTAATGTGTGGATGCTTTGGTTAATTAAAACATTTTATAATATAACTCATTATGAACAATTATAGAAGTTTATAATATGATATGAAAATCGCAACTACGATTTTTGATTGTTGCCTCATTATTTTCTTAGTTTATGGTAAAACGTATGCTGCTTCAACACTTAGTTCAAGCTCTTGGTGTATTGATTTCATCTTTTGTCTCCAGAGTTGGTCTGCTTGTATGTTTTACTTTCTTTGTTTGAAACACTTTTCTCAAAATAAGGTTTTAAAATTTTAGATAGTAGTTTAATACAAAATATCTCAAAATAAAACGCATGTTTTAGTTCACTCTTAGTAAACTAAAATGAGAGCAGAAAGACATAAATTCAAGTCAGTTCTGATCAGTTTTGGTAGACTACTTAAAATATGTATGGAAATAGTTAATAAATGAATTATGCGTCGTGAATATAGTATTATGTATATATTAGTTTTAAAATTTTTAAATTATGTATAGATAAATGTGCGATTGAGTTATGTAATGTACAGCGCAGCAATAGAGCTTTATTTTTTCATTGAAGCGTAAACTATTAATTGCAGAACTCTTACCTGGTTATCCATTTCAAAAATCACACCCATCAAAACCAGTGAAAGTAATGATAAAATTTGATAGGTAATCGAATTATTCGAGAACATTCCGTACTGTGTAAATTTTTATATGCCATGTTATTTTTGGTTTTCTAACTTCAATTTTAAAACTGATTTGCAGTAATATAGCGTGATTGAAAGGCATTTAGACAGCGTGGTCCAAAAAAATGTAACCAATTTTTTCAGGTAACTATAAATTGAAACGTTGCCAAACAAAAAAAAAAAAAAAAAAAGGAAAGAAACAAGCAAACAAACAAAAATTAAAAATTAAAAAATGAAGGAAACTTTTATCATTAGCCTATCTAACATTTTGCTGAGAACTGATCAAAAAATCTCGAGTCATATTTGTTTATTAAAACATACTGAAACTATGTGAATAGCATAAACAAATTATAACTACTTTTTAGGTATCTAAATTGAAACGTTGCCAAACAAAAAAGGAAAGAAAGAAGCAAACAAACAAAAATTAAAAAATGAATAAAACTTTTATCATTAGCCTATCTAACCTTTTGCTGAGAGCTGATCAAAAGTTGTCGAGTCATATTTTTTCATTAAAACATACTAAAACTATACGAATAGCATAAACAAATTGAATAACTAAATAAATAAACATAATAACGCATTAAAATTGTTTGGGCCATTGCCCAAACGAAGAATTGCAAAAGTTCCAGTAAGACCGAAGGCTAATAAAAACGTTGAGCAAGCTCCATGCATGATTTAGCCTATTTAACATAAATGAATTTTATTGAAAAATATGTGTGCCATTTTGGACGATTTCCTGCTAAACATATTCAAGTTTAATATTTATTTCAAAGAAATTTCATAAAAACTTAGGAACATGTCTAGTTTAATATATTTTAACTATTTTATGTGTCATAACAAAAGCTTAGTTTCCGTGGAAATTCGAATAAAACAAACCCAATGGCTTAACATATTAAATGTTGAAAACATTGCATGAATGTAAAGTATTTTATATTCAAAACAACTTGGGAAAACGTTGGTCTGCCTCTGAGACAAATAAATATTTTGAGATGTAGAAAACTACTTCCACAAACTTTAAAATATGGGAAAGAAAATAGTTTAATGCAGCAATTGTCTCGAAATAACTTTTTCTTTAAAAAATACTTAGATAATAAAGTTCACTTTAAGGAAAATAGAAGTAATAATGCATTGCTATTGCTTCAGAAGGACTATTTTACATGTCGTCCAAAGAATGTTCCAGTCTTTGATATTATTAGTTCTTCTAAATTCCAAGCTAACCAAATCCGCCATTTTGTTCTCCAGCCGCTTTAGAAGGTTGTGTTGTATCATAATTTGAACCCTCCATTATCTGTGATGTTTATTGTTTCAGGTTATACGTTAATATGTAAAACACTGGCAACTGAATAATGACCCCAGGAGATAAGTTGAAAGCGAACTTTCGGCATGGTTCGTCGGAGTAGGATTTGTAGACCTTGAAAAGCTTCCTGGGAAAAAAGGGAAACTCTTTTTATTACCTCCCACATCAAGAGTCCAATCCCTTTTTTGAAGGTATTATATGTCACAAATCACACGCACACACTCGTTACTTAGTGCTTATGAGAAAATATTTTCCTTTTCTATATTTCTTGTATACCTATTCGTCACAATTTACAAGAAATGTTTTTGTGTGCGTGTGTTTTCTTTATGTACGAGTATATGCTTGCATATTATATCCATATACTATAAAAATATAGTTTTTCGTTTTTTTCTTTATCTATATGTTTTAACCTAAATATGTGTCACAAAAATAATAATGTTTCATATTTGCCTTGGCAGCACACGAATGCCCGGATAACACTTCAGTAATTTTGAAATTTTTTTAGATGCACGGGATAGTCACAAAAATGGAAAAGAAGTTGATTTTCGAACTGTGCTGATAACTCGTACATTGGATAATCTTCATACGGATAACGGAAGTTCAGTTTGCTTGCCATTTTGGTATTGTAATTAACGCAGTCAACGACGAAAGTTTTTGTAAATATGTTAGAAAAAAAAAATTACTAGAGTAAATATATGATAAGGTGAATGTTTATTGCAAAAGAAATAAAATGCCTAAGCAGAGAAGAGGAATTATTAAATATTTACATAATATACGAAATAAATTTTGAATTGCTTCTTTAAAACTGCTTCTCTTCTAAGTTTTCAAAATTGTTATCCTACACTTTGGTCTAAGATAATTCACAACGAGACAAAAAGCACATTAATGGTCAAAGTTGATTTTTTTAACATTTAAAGAGGTCGGGATGTAAGCAAACTAAAAAAAAATATCAATGAAAAATAACAAAATCAACAATATTATAGCGCCAATTTGCTTAGGGAGATCAATTTGTGAAAAAGTTCTGGTTTTTTATTCTTTTTTTTTTTGCTTTTAAACATATGTTCATAAGGAGTGTCATAAGAAAATTTTAATTCGTTTAAGTTGCCTGAGAACTATAGTATTCATAAAGTAATAAGTCATATGCAGGATTGCATCGGTTTCCCCTATAAAAACAAGTAAGTAAAACCACACACACACATACATATATATTATATACATGTACAGCAAAACCGCGTTATACTGCGCCTCAATATACCGTGAAATCGGATGTACCGCGGTGACTATCATGTCCCCCGACGTTTTGTAAATAAAGCCAGCCCGTGCACACAAATATTCTAGCCAAAGAGCTGCCATTCCCCCCACCCATACACACTAACAGATAAAGCCTGATGTACACCTTTTTCATGCTTTGTCTGTCTTTCAACCGAGGACACTATATAGCTTTATTTCAAAATTGGGACTTGACCGGCTGACTTGTTTCTCTTGACATGAGAGGGGGGGGGAGGAGCGCAGTCTGTCAGGAACTGTTCAGTTCAATGCTTAACTGTATTCCATTTCCAGAAGTATACCTTTGTACTCCAGGTTTTTTAGCGTTCCTGAAAAGTAAATATATTTTCTAGTCTGAGTGTGTGTGTATGCAGGCTTAAAACATTGTTTTTTGAGAAGTGCGTTCTTCTCCTTCCAAATCAAAATTTTTTCTTAGGACTTCTTCACAATCCCATATTGATAACAGAAAGATATTTTTAAGCCCCCTTTTTCTCGGAACACAGTTGGTTTATAACCTATCGCTCGATATACTAATTGCGCACATGAGATGTGCGCATCGTGTACAGAAATTACAGTGAGTAAAATGGCAGCAAAGAAGAAAAAAAAATTATACTGTGGAAGAAAAGTTACGAGTGATTGATAAAGTTAAAAATGGTGAAACAAAAACTAGTATCATTTCGTAATATTTTTCTGCGGCATAGTTTCACTATACCGCGGTTATGTTATAACGCGGGTGCCAAACATGTCCCTCGACAACCACGTTTTAACGGGGTTTTACTATATATAAGATATATAGATACTATACAAAAAGTACCATAAATGTTTAATAGAATTAGAACAAAATCACTGCAACTATATTTTTATTGCTTTTATTTCATTATGTATTACTATCATTTTTGGTATTTGCATGACTGTCTTTTCCACAACTGTCACTTGAATTGATTTCCTCTTTTCGAAGCTTCTTTACGTGTTCTGTGACTTCGATTCTTTTGCCTTTGTTTTTTGGTTTGAAGGCTCTTAGGGGAGGTTGCAAGTTTTTTCTTTACCTACTTGCAATGGGAAAAACGAGCCTTATGAAATGATTCCCAGCGCTCCACTTCCCATTTTTCCATTTTTACACCTTTATGTGTATTGCTTTTCTTGTTTTGGTTCTGATGTTAATCCGTTCAATTTTGATTTTATATGTATATATATAGAATTGAACTCCGCTTATAACGTACCGTGATGGAGTATGAAACGTTATAAAAATGGCACGTTATGAAAAAATAACTTATAACATTCAGTGGATAACGTGAAAAAAAAAAGCTGATTTTTACTGGAAGTTGAATGCGATTCTCAAAACGAAAGAGGAAAAAAGAAAAAAAATCATCATTGAATGACACAGTAAGCACTACATTTTCAATACTTATAATGATAAATACCACTTTTCACTTTTGCAACGAAGTAACAACGCAGAAAAATGTTTTTTTAACAAACCCTAGTGTTTACTAAGCATTTAAAAATGCTTTACTAATGCACTTAAAATTGTACAGCATTATTTAATTAAAGTTGAAACATTAAAAATATACCTATTACGCCATTATTTTTCGGAGTAGGCAGTTTTAAATGACAGCTAAAAATTAGTTCTACCCGAACGACTTTGCATATGCATGTGTAAAAATTAACTCTGAAACTAAACTTAACTATTCAGAAGGTTATCTTTACTAGTAGTTTGGTTTTATTGTAGCAGAAAGTTGAACTGTCACAGTTTCTCTGACATGTCTGACTCTAGGAATATATTCCTCTTGGAAAGTACTTACATTATTCATTTCCTGTGAAATTTCACAGGCAGGTAAACTCATATGTCTTTGTATTTTGGAAAAAGGTTCCATAAACCTGAAAATCAAAGCTGAAAGCGGATTCTTGTTTTGAGCTTCGGAAAAATATGGAGTGTGTTTTTTTAAGCTTTTTGGGTTTCTGTTTTCTTTGTAAGTTGAAGTTTTCTTATGTATATTTTTAAAGGCTTCAATTAATAAAAATACATTGTTAACACATTTCCTTAAAGAAAGTCCGTTGTTGCTACTTAAAAGTTCTAAATACTAGAATGATAGGTAATAAAACACAACTTTATAATAATGCAATTCATGTAAAGATTGTGTTCTTTTATAAGGCAAATTCGCTTCGGATGCATAACTTAAGAATTGGACGTTATATAAAAACTAAACATCAAATAAGATAATAACCTATATTGGTCGAAACACATACTAATGTATATTTTTATTTATAATAAACACTTGTTTTTTACTATGTGCTAAATGTTCTGAAGAAAAACTTATGGCAGAACTATTGGTGGTCCCTTTTTCCTGGGCTTCGGATGAAATGTCTATGTTTGTTAGACGAGTGGGGAGGGGTGGATCCCTACTTGGTGTGAAATATAAGTGGCAGAAAGATACTTATGCTAAAGCTTAAATTTTTTAAATATTGAATTACTAACTATCATAAAAAATATTTAAAATAATATTAAACGCATAAATTATAGAATTAATTGATTTTTTCACAAGAAAACACAAAAATCATTGTGGGAAAGTTGGGGAGGGGGAATGTCTAGTACATACGGTAATACAAAATTATGGTTTAAGTATCATAAAAGAAAGTTTTTTTTCCATTCGCTAAAGTACCTTTTTCAAAGAAAGTGCACAAAAATAATAATAGCATGCGTTTTTCCTATCAGAAGTGTTTTGTTAATAAATATAATTTTAAAAACTATTTATATTTTATTAATTTACAAACCATTTTTCAAAACATATTTCGTAAACGTTCTTTCCGTACTTAGAAACTCTTTCCGTACTCAGTATACGGTATTAAAGATTCTCCAAGGATTAGATATTCTTCTTCGTTCTACAAGTAACTAATACTATTGAGTGAGGCTTACCAAAGATCAAAAAAGTACAGTAAATAAAAATTAAATTGATTAGAACAATTGCAACTGAACCAAATCCGAGGATCTTTCGGAGAAAGTTAAAAATAGTGTGTTATTCATGGATGTATTACAAATAAGTTGTAAGAATGCAGATAGCATGAAAGAGTAAAAATTAAATTTGAAGCCGAAAATTCAAAAAGAAAATCAACAATAAGCTTTTTTCTAACAAACTTAACTGATTACACTGACGCCATGCTTTCTTTCCGCAACGGCATGCAAAAGAAATGCAATTTCTAACACAAGCGATAAATGAGTGATGGTTTGTATTTTTACCAGGAGAAATGGGGGGGGGGGGAGCTGTTCCGTGTCACGTTTCGATGGTCACATGACATAAGACAACAACGTTTCTTCGTAAATCCATTTCTCATGTTTTATTACCGTAGTCATGTTAACTCATAACGGAATCTTACTGGTCCCAATCGTTGAAGGGAATACTCTTTTGCGAAAATGATCGATAATGAATTATGGTTTATGGATTGTTATTTATTTATATTTTTAGCAAGCATGAGCTTATTTCAAAAGCCGAAAATCTTGTGGTATTATATTCAGAATAAAATTAATTATTCATTTCCTTTTTTTAAAAAAATCCTTTGTCTTAGCATTTTGTATATGTCACTATGTGCGGATATGAATGCTTGAAAAGTGTTAGAAAATTACACATTTCAATTCCAATGAATTAAATAAAACACGGATATCAATGTATGAAATGTTCCTCCCAAAATTAATGTAAATTTAAAGTACAATTTGTTGTGCGCCGTACTTTGATTTTAAAATAATGCACGCAATTTTTTGCAATGTAAAATTTTCCCCTTTGAAAAGGTTGCGTTGTGCAAATAGAAATAATAGAAAATTTCGCCCATACATGTGTTTAAAAAATATGTTTATTATATTTTCCTTAAATCCTATCAGCTGATCCACTACATCAAAACTGAACTATATTTGTAAATGTTAAGTGTCTATTAAAAATCGACTTATGTCGTCAAGTAAGCTAGGATGATACTTTTTAAGATGATAACATTGCTATCACGTGGCTTAATGGTTATAACTATATTGAACATCACTTGAAATTAAACATTTTTGGAAACAAACCTTGCTCATTGCATTTCAGAATTAATGTGTTATGTCGTTTGAAAGATTTTACAGTCCATGTAACTTTCCAAATTACAAGTATAGAAGCATTATATAAATGGATGATTGTGAATTATCTATGGGGGTTAGTAAATACCGAATGACGTACTCTTTAATGGTCGTGACGGTGAGGAAACCCATAAATTAGTGAAAACAAAGTGATAAAAACTGGATTTTACTCTAATTTCCCTCTATTATCTTCTTGAAACTGCAATGCATTTCGTTTGGCCCAAATAGTCTTACCACGTGCTTTTCGAAATACAACAATCCTAGTTTGACACAAATATCACCATAATTTTTAGTAATACACTCCTCATTTGATACTAATCCTGACCGTAATTTTCTAACCTTAAACTCCTCAGCAAGCTAATTTGTATATTTATTTTATATTTCTCCCTAAAGTATATCCCTGAAATAGCTTTATCTACGTTAAAAGCAAGAAAAAAAAGCCTCTTTTCTTATTTATATTTTTAAAAATATTTCTTGCGTGTAGTACGTCATTCAGTATTTACTATGCATACGTACTACCATAATTTTCAGTAATTCAGTCACCATTTGACACGAATCCTGACCATAAAGTTTTCACCTTATACTCTGAAGCGAGTAAATTTGTATTTATTTTATATTTCTCCTCAAAGTACCTTTCCGATTGAGCTATAGGGCTTAAATCAAGAAAAAATAGCGTCCTTTTTTATTTATTATTTTTTTAGGTATTCCTTGCTCAAAATACTCATAGGCTCTCGGTGCAACTATAAGCATTTTATAAATACCTAAATAGCACCAAAAATGAAAATATCAATTACTATCACCAAAAACTGTTTAATAAACAAAACTGTTTTAATAAAGATCTAAAAAATAAACATGTAGGATGATGCTTATTCTCACAAATTAAGTTTTTGAGAAGGCAGCATAGAGGTATTAAAGTTTAATCTGTAAAAATGTTTTACTGTGGGCTAATACTAAACCTGATGCCCTGTTAAACCAGATTTTGGAGAATAAAAATTTTAACAAATGACGAATATTATATGAACTTCATTCAAGTTTTTATGAATTTTTCCGAATATATGGTTGCGAATTTGGTCAGATTTTTAGAAGTAAAATTTTTTAAAACTCTTAATATGCAGCAGTGTGTTGCCAGTTGCAAAGCCTCTAAAAATACTAAATAAATAAAAATAAATAAGGAGAAAAATAAAGGAGAGGAGGGAAAAAACGTGTCATTCAGCATCATGAAGCATGACTTTTGCTTAAATTTAGACAAAACATCTGCCTTACAATAGCTGGTTCCTCACAAATATATTTAAAACGGTTTTCCCTTTAAATGAAAAGACAAGAATACAAGTAAAAAGCGTTTTCTTCTTTTTCTCTCGCTTAAAAAAAAAGAAAACTTTTTCTTCAAGTTTCAAATGGAAACCTTGATTTTTCCTCTTATGTAGCGTTGCAAGTATTTTAATAACATTTGTGAAACAAAACGTTAAAGAAGCTACATAGGAGTTATAAAGAAAAACTCTAAAATAAATTTTCGAGTGTGTCAGCAAACCAGGAAAACTTTTCAACCACGTCTTTTGTAACTTGATTTCACACAATGAAAACATCGGTAGAAAAAATACACAATCTAAAAAGCAATTTACTTTATTATAGAGAAAAGTTTTTAAGTTTGATTTTATTTAGCCTCTCATCTGAAGGAGAAACTCTTAATTTCAGAACGAAGTATTTTTTTATGTATTTGAATTTATATATGTTTTTTACCTGTTTATTCTTTCTTGAAAGAACAGCCTCCTCAATATAAAAAGATAAGGGCGTCTGAAGGAAAGCAACATTTACATTTTATTCACTTTCGAATCTAATGCCGTTGTAAAAGGGTGTTTTACAACACATAAAAAAAAATAGCTTGAACATTAAAATATTTTTTTGCTTTTGCATTGGTACACGACTTTGATGTGTAGAAAGCTGCTTCTTTAAAAGAAAATGCTTTAAATCTCTCATTGAATACTTAATATCTTGAAATACTTAAAGCATGAAAGTACTATATAATGTTAAGTATTTATATAAGAAAAGACTAAATGTATGTAAGTTTAAATTGTAATTTATTTAGTTTATGTTTTGAAAATTTGATATATCCCATAACGTTCTTAGTTCATTATGTTTCCCTTCCTTCCCGTAGAGTAAATACAATAGTTAAAATATAGAATAATTTCGAAATTTTTGTGTGTAATATTGGAATTAGTTATATACGTGTGGTTCTGGTAAAAAAAATTCAGACCGACACACTGAAATTCTTTTAATTCTAGTTTCCCCCTTATTTTGCAAATACTGTGACAGAAAAATTAATATATTCTTCGAATCTGGCTTTGTTTGTAGTGCGGTGATCCATGGTCCGCATTTACGAACGTAAAACTAACGTAAACTGATTGAATCTTTAATGTATTCAAAGAATCGTTTTTTCTTAGGAACGTGTCGTAAATTGCGTGGCGAGCTCTGATTCGTCGCTCATTTCCGTAAAAGCAAAAGATAGAGCGACCGAAATCAGTTTTGGCCTTTTTCGGCAGCTCGTTAACATACCAGTTTGATATATTAAATTTTTTGCATATTGTCAGTATTCCTGACAATCTTGGTGTCAGGATGAGGCTTGCTATTTCTCAGGTTTATTGCAAGAATCCACGATTTTTGTATTGCTTGAAATGCCGATGACTATTTTCAATTAGTAAGCGGGTTGCAGTTCCTACAACTTAGAATTCATTTCTTAGGCTGTAATTCCAAGCAATTTTTTCACATGTTAGTATTCAAAGTTTAAACCTTTTTATTGTTAATAAACTTGTTGTTGTTAAAACATGTCTGCTCATTCACCATAAGTTCTGCACACACCAAAGCACCATAGTAGTATAGGCGAATATTTATTTACAAGTCTCTGTAAATAAAAATGCAAAATAAAATTTCAAGAGAACTCCTTAAAATTTAACTCGGCAAGTCGATGGGAAACTGAATCCAAAAAATTAAATTGAGATAAATCCAAGCACCTAGTTTAATACAAAGTACAGAAAGTTATTAGAAAAAAGTAACCGAAGAAAAATTCAGCCTAAAATCTATTTTAACTCACGGAAAATAAAAGTTAAATTCTCATTTAGTTCTAAACGGTAGCTTTTGAATTTTTTCGATGTGCCCTCGCCTCAAATAAAAAATGATTATCAAAAAATTAAAGAAATTTTCTAAAATTTTAGAAGACGTATTTTTATACAAAAACGACATGAGATTACCTATACGTTTTTCTGCCAACAAGCAAGTGTATAAAGAAAAGTTGTTAGAGAAATAACCGAAGCGAAATTCAGCCAGAAAAGTTGTTCTAACTAATGGAAAATTAGAAAAAAAAAGTTAAATTAGCGTTTTCTTTTGCATGGAAGCTTTTGAACTCTTTAATATGACCACGTCCTCAAAAAATGTGTATGCTTTTTTAAAAATCCATAACAGATATTTAAATACAGATACGACATTGTCTTAACTGTAAGATTTTCTGCCAACAAACAAATACATGAAGGCACATTAGAATTACGTAAGACAGTTTTTGGGAGTATGACAGTTCATAAGTTCAGTACGGTCAAGCACAATATGCCCTTAGAGTTTCGCTCCAGAAAAGCAGTAAAATTCAAGAATGAAGTAACTGATTTTTTTAAAGGGTTAGAAAAGAACTAAGAAAACTATGTGACGAAATATTTTGATTAAAAAGTGTTTGTAATTAATTTCACAGAGTAAATACTCTGTGGCACTTATTATCTGTAAAGAAATACATACTTATGGACTGAGCATTTTATTTATGTAAATCCCTTAATTTTCAGTGTAAATACCTAGACAAACAATTTCTGTAACAAAAAAAATACTGCAGATCATAATGCGGTAGATAAAGGGTTAAACTAGAGCCGGAGTACTAATAATGGTTTCTTCTTTTATTAATTTAATTTTAAATTCAGCAAACCAGACCATTTATATAACATTGCAGCTATATAACATTTCGTAAATACTTCCAAGGAATTCAAGGGCAGTAAATATTATTCTGCTGGGAAGGAAATAAATATTTATGTTTATGCCAGAAGCTAGGCAGAAAGTTTTAAATCTTCAAACTTTGCTTAAAGTTGAATCTCCTAGATAAACATTAAATGAAACATGTATTGCAACGGTATGCTACTATTTAAAGTTTTATAAATGCGTTTGCTTACAGTTATTCTACATGCATGCCATTAAAATTAGTGCATACCTGTAAAAATATAGTTAGGAAATTGAATATGGATAATTTAATGGAAATGATGTCCCAATAGACTGAAATGTAAATTTTTCAAACATAGACTCGGATAAAACTTCTGTTTATGCACTTAAACTGGAGAAGGATGAATGCACATGACAAGCAACTTGGTATGTAACGATGTAATAAAGCTACTAATCATGAATCTATTTTTTTTTCTATAGTTTTAACAAAGTAGATCCAATTTTTCTTACATATGATTAGTGTATATTCTCTACTTGTATGCAAATATTCCGATTTAATATTTCCCTAAAAAAAAGACTTATTAACACCCCCTCATTACTTGGGCATATTTTTGTCACAAAATCGCTCGCGGGGTTTCTATTCTCCCCAATTTTGTCGCAATATTGAAGATTTGATGAAATTTTTAATATACGTATAAATTAAATTAGGTTACTTATTGAAATATATAAAAATAAAGAAAAGATAAGAAACACAAATTTCTGGAAATTATGCAAGAATGGTTTACATATACCGTTCCATAAATTGAAAATTTTATTTTTAAAAAAATTCGTTCATTGCTTTAACTCTAAGATTTTGTCTTTCCTTCACATTAAGTCATGTTGTTATTAATAATTTAAAAATGATACTCAGTAAGTAATAAAAAGAGTCAGACACTAGTTGGGCATCAGAATCTGCTCCAATATCTAACCAGCTTCTCATTTTGATCCAAAAAATTACATGATGTCACAACCACAAAGCAAAATATTTTGAAAGAGTTTAAATACCACGCCAAGATTGGAACGGTATTTGCTCGAACAGGAAATTTCCAATATATGCGAACGCGGCATAAACAAAAGTGTTAAATTCTCTTAAGTAGACAAGCGTCTATAATTTTACTGGTAAGCGTCATAAATTCCACGCATGAAATTGAGTACCATTTTCGAATAAGAAATTTTAACTAAGTATTCTATGGAGTTACCCAGACTAGCCTCTTTCTGCCCCCCCCCCCCCATTTCAATTTTACTAAGTATCGCAGAGCCATAAGGAGAAAACCACTTTATTTTCCTCCAAAGAAATGGACCTTTGATCATACCAATTAGCATTCCTTAAGCGAAATACGTCTGTTCTTAGATGATTTGATTGATTTTTGTGTTGATTTTCCTCAATCTAGAATAAGAAAGGATATTAATATTTCCCATTCATCCTTTCATAATTAAGTTCATGTTAAGTAGTAGTTCAGTGAAAATGAATCCTTAGTAATAAACTACTACTAATGAACAGCTTACATTTTAAAACACGCAAAAATTAGATCCAGTTAAACAGTTGGATGATTTTTTTGTTTTCTTCAATTTGTTTGGTATTTTTCTCAAAAGGAAAAGTTTTAATGTAATACTAATATAGAATCTTAAGATTTAATATTTAAATTTCGAAAATAATAATAATAATAACAATAATAAAACTAAGCAACTTAGCACAAGAAATATGAACTTTGAAATTTTGCACCAATAAAGTTACAGTCTTGCTACTCACAGAAGTGACATCTGCAACTCCGCTCAAACTGAAAAATTGCCAATTAATTTTTTTACACATATTTTATTTGATTCTTGTTTCATTTATGAATTAATATTATCGTAAGTTGTAGTGTCTGGTTCTGCACGGATATTAGGTGCAATACGTCATTCCGTAGTACCAATAATAAATAAATGAATTGGCAAAACAAAAAAAAACAACCTGTTTCTACTTTTCATACGACGTTTTCTCTCTCTCTCTCTCTCTCTTTTATTTTAAAGTACATATTTATGATACTTTTAAAAGAAGTACCAAAAATGTACTCAAAACATTTAATAGATTTTATAACACTTTCAGTAACGGAGAAATTTACTTTGAGAGTTATCAAGGAAGAAGAAAATTTATTTTTAAAATTAATTTATTAGTTAATATAGATATTTTATCCATTAGCTATATCAGAATGTAGCAATAAAAGTAGACCAATATATATATATATATATATAAAATTAAAAGGTTTTTTTTTTTTTTTTGCAGACCTAGTGCATTCCCCGGACCGGCAACTATTCTTACCGCTTGAGAACTTTGACGCTAAATTTTCCCTTAGATGGACACCCCCCCCCCCGTGCGGCTATAAAGATGTGAAACTCCACTAGGAATTTAATTTAGCTGAGAGGATCCAAACCAAATAGATACTCAATGGATCTTTAACATGCCGCATCATCATTCGGCACGGACACTGTCGATTTTCTGCATCTTGAAAATCCAACGACTTGGGCAAGTTTGATCCTGCAAAGTTGGGCGTACGAGGAAAGTGCCTTACCACCACACCACCCTGCGGGCTATATACATATATAAATTCAAATATACTTAGAAAACAAAAACAAAAAAAACTTACATTTTCGGGTTTTTTTAGATTTTTTTTTTTATTTTGTTGTTAGTAATTATATCAATATTATACATGATGTATTAAATGTCAAGTTATAGTCTGGCACATCACGCTCTGATTTAAAAATTTCTTTGGCATAGTATTGGTCGCTATTAGCTTAAACACGAATAGAATCCTCGTGTTCGGTTTTGCATTTAAGCTCTAAAAGAGATATTAGTTTCTGATCTTGCTCCTACATTATGTACTGATGAATTGTTTTATTAAAACATGCTCGTCTTACAACGAGGAAAAGTTTTCAGTTGTCAAGCAGAGTGAAATTTTATTTAGCAGTTCTAACTGGGTAATTTTTAAACGATATATAAGAAAACATTTTTAAAAAAAATTCAGAATGTAGTTAGATAAAATACATTTTAAATAACTGGCTTACAAAATATTCCACGGAACCTTTTTTCAGAGCATGGCAATTTTTAATGACACAGGACTTAAAATGATCTAATATGAAAGAGTTTATTAAGGAAACTCCAAATGTAAAATGTATTTCAACAAACTTTAATACTGACGTTTTATAGCTAAAGATGAGAAACATTTACAATTACTCTTTACTGATCCCTCCTTCCCCCGTTTAAAATTTCTGAAATAATACATTTGCAAACTTCAGTCTCTGGCTCTGATGCGAAGGCTTTCAAAGGAGAACGAATTAAACGATTCCGTTTATTAAATTAGGGGTGAAAAAAAGTTTCCCTTTGACAATAACATGGAACAAAATATTTGCTCTGCCGACAGGGGTGGCGTAGTGGTAAGACGCAGGTCTCGTATGCCCAAGATCGCAGGTTCAAACCTTACCCAAGTCATTGGATTTTCAAGATGCAGAAAATCGTCTACGTCCATGTCGTATGATTATGCGGCATGTTAAAGATCCCTTGAGTATCCGTTTGGCATGGTTACTCTCGGCTAAATTAAATTCCTAGTGCATATTGCATCAATGAGAGCTCAGGTACCTCCATCTAGTGGTAACTGAACGTCAAAATTCTCACGCGTCGATGGTACCACACTCATTTTGGTGCCTCTGAAAGAGATGGTACCAATTTCTGGGGAACGCACTAGGTCTACAATGGTTGAAGACCAATACCAAAGCCCCATTGGAAAGAGAAAAAAAAAAGTTATTTGCTCTATGCTAGTGTTGGAATTCTCCCCAAGAAGAAATAAATTCCCTCAAAAAAGGTGCCTTCCAGTGAGAGATTTACTACACATAAAACGATAGCAAAACTACTTTGACACTAGAATCCAAGCGGTTTTGGAACCGTAAATGCAAATTAAATAGTTGTCACACCTACAGTTAGTGTGACCCCCCCCCCCAATTTTATACACTAAAATATTTTTTTAATTTAGAGCGACCGTAAAAAGAAGCCATTGATTAGTTATACGTACAAAAGTTATTAAATTTACTGGTAGTATAGAAAAGTTTAGAATTGAATTTGAACACGGATTTTTTCATCATAAGTAAATTGACACCATTCTCGACAGAGAAATTTTTCTAAAAAGGAAATTAATAAAGCTCTAGCATCTTTTCCCCGTTTATATAATTCCGGTAAGCTCATCGGATTTCGCGGATCAAAAGGAGAAATTTATTTTCATTCTTCTTCTGAAGACCATTAAAATATTTGATCAAACCAATTAGCATTCCGGTAGTGAATTATGTCCGCTCCTAAAAGAGTAGATTGCTTTTTGCGTTCAATTTCCTCAATATAAAATAAGAGCTGCCATCAATTTCCCATTCAACCGCAAAGAAAATTAAATTCCTGTGAAGTAACGTTTCAATTGAAAGTAGTCTTAAACTTTGACTAATGAAACATTTCGTTTTAAAGAACTGAAAGAGTTAGCTTGCTTTTAAGATTCCGATGGTTTGTTCTGTTCTTTTAATTTTTTAGTACAGTAACCCCTTATTATATCGCGCCTCGTTATACCGCTCATTCGGATATATCGCGCTTATTCTATGTCTCCGAAAATTTAATGCAGAATCATTCTACCCAAACCAGTTGACGTTTTACTTGTTTTTTTTGTATTGATCCAACGCCCACTGAATGAAAGAGGCATATGTTTACTGTCCAAATAGAAAAAAATATACCTTTTAGTACAGTAAAAGATTCGCACTTGGCTGAACAAATCCAAATTATACAATCCTCTTAACCAAGAGAGGGAGAGTGATGGGTAAAGGAATTTTCTAGAAAGAAAATTGTTGCCTTCATCTTTGACATCGTTTTCATACCATGCTCAGGTCCACTCAATTTGCTTGTATTTTTTGAGTTATTCCTAAGGGCATCGTTTATATCGCGCAATCGGATATATCGCGCTTTTTTGCTGTACCCCAACAAGGACAGCAAAAACGAGGACAGCGATGTAACGAAGGGCTAGTGTGTTAAAAAGAATGTTCTAATGTTAGAGTAATACAATATAAGGTAAAACATAGCCTATTATATGTAAAATATGAAACTGACGTTTTCATACTACCTATTTAGCGTTATCCATAATTGCAAAGCTAAGAATAATTTTGTCATTTTTATGCATTATTTTACTTATAATGATAACACATAAACCAAACTCGCTAACACACCCCACCTCCCAGAAAATAGAGCGCAAAGGAGGTAGCCTTATTATCTTATTTTTATGCATTTAATTACTCGAATTTAATCTCATGAGACGGCTGAGTTTTCATAGAATTGTATATTTTAAATTGCTGTCTAAGTTTTTATTAGGTATGTGAAACATTTGGATGCTTTATAAAGAATTATATTGCTCTCCCTGAATGATAGAGTTCTACCATCAACCAGAGCAAGCTGCCTGGCAGAGTGCCAAAAAGAGTCCATTCATGTTCAAGGGAGGAACTGCTGGTGTAAGAAATGTGCTGTTTTTGTTCTTGTTCTAGTTCATTTATCACACTTGATTTCCTCCGAACTGATGCTACATGCGAGCTTATAAATTTAGTTGCTTTCAACAAACTGAGGAGCAGACATTCTGATTCACGTGCTAAATAAACGCACCTGCAAGACAAACTTCCCTAAAACTCGAATGGATTCGTTGTGTTCTGCCTTGCGCAGAAGCGTCCAAATGTCGAAAATCCGTGGATGAACTATACTAATCATCAATAGTTAGCATTAATCGTTTCTAATCATCAGTACTAATTATTATCAGTTAATAATTAGAAACTGAAAGTTAAAAGCCAAGTACAAAAATTAAGAGAACAATTCACTGCAGTAAAATATGTTCGAAATAAAACTGGAAATTTGAGACAGTAAACTATTTTGAAGTCTGGGTACAAAAATTCCCTAAGATTTGAATGAAAGACAATTTCATGATTCAACGTTTTAATACATGTCTCATTCTCAAAGTTATGTATTAAACTTCTGCGAAATTAATTCTTGTACTATTTTGAAAGAAGCAGACATTTTCAACATTTCTACTCAAAAGAAAATCTCTGACATTCCTATGTCTACCCAGATATTCTTCGAATACAACAAATTACTCATTCGGCTGAATTACATTTCATTAGCGTTCCAATGTCTGAATGTCTGAAATATTGCCTTCGTAAGATCAGTCCCTTGTCTTAAATTTTCTTCAGAGCACGAAAGCATTTAAGATTATCCTGTTAGAACAGAGACCCTCCAATTAGATCAGCGCTTAGAATAGAAATAAATGAAATTCCGGGTTGATCACATTATGTACCCGACGAACTGAGGACGAAATGATATTTATCATTCCATGTGACCTTGCACAATGTGCATGAATCATTTCTATTTTGCTATCTTATGACTGTTAATGCTTATTTATATTTTCAAGGCAGCATCTCAATAGTACTTTAAACTTGATAATTATTCAAAATAGCTATAAAAATTGGTTTTTTATTTTAAAGCTTTTCGTAAATAAATCCGGTTCTCAATTTTCCGCTTTGGGAACAGTTCCGCTATAATTTACAGTACCGTTCATTTTGTTTTATATTAATTTGTTCTTCTGTTTATATGTATATTAATTTTGAATTTGATTTAGTTCATTCTTGAATTTGAATCTAAATGTATTTTATTGATTTTCAAGAAATAATTCAATTTCAAAACTTTTTCCTGCATATTGTAAGCAAAATTCAGTCTTCCCTTTCGAAAACGGTACTTTGTTTCAGTCTTCGAACCAGTATGATCATTCATTGTTTTAAAATGCCTTGATAAAATTTAAATTAATACATGAATACATTATATTTTAACCGTTTATAATAAAAATGTGTCTTGTTTCTCATGCTCCAGAGATAAATAAAAATATTTTAATATATTCCATTTAATGGTCATGTGATGGTTGAGAGAAAAAACTCTTTTAGTCCTGTGATGGTCATGATTGAAATATCAAGTTTTTCTAACCATTCTAGATCATGATATGAAAACAAACGTTATTACAGCACAAATTGCAATATTTTCCCAACATTTTCTTTTTATATTAATTTATCTTACGCAACTCCCTAAAACAACCCTAATTTAAACAAAAGATTTGACAACACCTTGGTAAACATAATAAACATAACTTTTGAGAGAATATTTCAACAACTGAGACTTTTGGTAAGTTTTTATATATTGCCTTTTATTTTTTCTGATGCATTCTTATTTTAAACTTTTTTTCTCCAAGGAACATATTATATTTCTTTGGTTTTGAAAAGCATATGCTTTTATTAAGAAGATCATGAGCCAGGTAATAATGGGATGTGTACTTACTTAAAACAATCCTCTCATCATAACTGTCTGGTTCGTATTTTTGTTTTAGAAATACATATTAACTAATTAATGTGACTAAAATTACATATTTTTATTGATAAATGTGAAAAATTTTCTTTTGTCTCCAAATAAGGAAACTTCTTTATAAAAAAATAAAAATATATTCTCTAAAGGGTTTAGTACAAATTATTTTTTTCGTCACCACTTTATAAAAATAATTAAATAAAGTTTTGTGTTCCTTCTACATATTATTGTTACAATTTAGATTTTTTTCTTAAGGAAACCATTCGCTATACTTTGGATTGCCGAGTTCTTGCCTAATTTTAAAGTAGAGCTACGGTTATCCGAGCCCCTACTAACCGAGTTTCGGGTTAACCGAGGTACATTTGCCCTTGAATTTTTTTTTTTTTTTTTTGGCGGCCTATGGCGTCGTCACCAGCTACAAAGATTTGGGTGAAACGGCATCAAAGAAGCGAGCCAGTTCCGTTAAACAGAAAACAATATATATGCATAAACTTCTGCGAGAAAACAACTTTAACTGGAACATGTAGTCCACTGATGTGTACATGTAACGTTAGATATTTGTATGTATGTAACGTCATTTTTTCATTTCATAATATGTACAGTAATAAATGCCTTTTTTTTACACCTTTGACGACATTTTCATTCGTTTCAACCCATGTTTCCCTCTCGATTTGGACAGAGTCCGTGCTATCCGAGTTTTCGATTATCCGAGGTACCCTCAGTCCACATTACCTCGGATAATCCAAGCTCTACTATATATTGAATTTAAATTGGCGGTATATTCATAGGCCGGGCCAGGGATTCATAGCTAGATATTGTGTTATTTATATTTCTATTAAATAATATGTTTTTTCGTAAAAGCTAAATCGTGTAAAACGGAAGAAAAACTGAACCATTACGCAAAACTTTAATATGAAAAAGTTTCAAACGTTGCTTAAATAAGCATTATGATATCACAATATTTTCGGGGGTTATTTTCTTCAACTATTTAGCTTTGAAGTTAGTGAAAATAAATCAACATGGACGACTATTAGAATTTTTTACGTAGGAATCAAACTTCACATTTCCGTTTTTCATGCCTAATTAAATGTTAAAGTTGATTAAATTGAGCATTAACTAATTTAAAAAAATCCTTTTTCAATGAAGAATTTTGTAACAAGCAGCACACATATCTACTAATTCCTTACAATTTTACGAACTTTTACGCTAAACCAGTTACCATAAGTGCTTTAACCTCTTCATTTCAAGTGTACCCAATTGGGGAACATTTTAAAATAATGTTTATTAACTACTGTTTGTGCAATTTGAAAGCTAAAACTTCGAATTGGTTTTGAAATTAATCAACAGATACTTCATTTTAAACATAGAAATTGGGCAATAATTATTATTTAAACTAATTATTAATTAAAATTTTTAAAAAATCAGTTTTGTTTTGTAATCATTTTTTAAATCAGAGAACCAAAAACATTGCGTCAAAATTGTTTGTGCTTAGTTCTGGGGTCTGAAGAGGTTAAATTTCAAAATTATTCAATAATCCTAGAAAATGACACATTTTTTGTAAAAAAACCTATGAACCCAGAACAGTCTCTAAAAACCCAGGCAAGGTCAACTCTGCGTGTAACTAATGGTGTAGAACTATCGATAGTACTATCAAATACTATCACTTGTTTCGACTATCGTGTTATCGATAGTTTTTTTCAAACAATCGATAGTATTCAATAGTGTTTCTTATTTATATTCAACTTATATCTTGGAATTTGCGGTAAGTAATTTTATTTACTGCCGATTTAATATTTTTAAGTGTTAATGTTTTTCTTTCTTTTTTTCTTAATAAACTTTAAGTCTTATTCTTGCACAGAGAAATTCAATATTTTAACTCCTCATATGGATGTATTTGTTAAAATAATCGTCTGTTTCACTCAAATTTTAAGCCAAAAACTTTCAAGGTATTAAATATTCTCAAATTATCTTATTTAAATCAAGTGATGTACAACAAAAATATTTTTCCCTATTTTTTATAAATAAATTTTAATTCTTATTCTTGAACAGAAAAATTCAATATTTTAACTCCCTATGGATGATTTTGTTAAAATAATCGTCTGTTTCACTCAAATATCAAGCCTATAATAGATGCATCTTATTGTTACCTAGGAGGTTCGTGAACCCAATTTTAAGCTTATAAAAGTTAATTTTTAAAAATGTAACATAGAGTTTTTTTTATTGTTACATTTACAGTTAAAAATAATAAACTTTTACTCATCTGGAAATAAACTAAAAGTCAAAAATTTAAAGTTTTTTACTTTGTTGTTTTTTCTAGTTCTTACTTGGTGTTTTTATACATTCGTAATAATGGATTTTTCTTTCACATATTTATGTAATTTTTGTTTAATTTAGTGGTAATTACGTTCATTTTCGATTTATTTAAGATTTTAGTTTTCAAAAGATTTGCATTTTATTTATTTCGTTTCCATTATTATTTGATGTTTTTCTACATAATTAAAAATGTTTTGAGTTTTTAAATAAATATTCAGCTTTTCATTTAAATTAGTGGCAAGTACATTTATTTGTAGATTTTAAATGCGTTTTTCCCTTTTAAAACACTTTTAGTTTAAAGTTGAAAAAAATAAAACGTAATGAGGACGTGCTACTGCGATGCGAGTACTACAGTACTCACATTGCATACACTCATGCACTTATAGCAGCAATTTCTTTACTATCGATAATGGAGGCAATTCACGGCAAGAGGGATTCATGAACGATCACCGTTGTCACGTGGTATCCGCTCTTTGTTTACTAAGATTTTCAATTGAGTTCTACGTGGAGTTCACTAGGCAAAATTAGTTATCTTAAAATTAATTAGACTATTTTCACAGCTCTTTCTGATCATAACCCATTATTTAAATTTAATTTAATCATTAAAAAAGAAATTTATTAATTATTACAATTGTTATAGTGTTGTATTTAGTGTTAATTTTACGTAATGTAGAAGGACTTTATTTAGGCCTAGTTTTTAATTAGATTTGTCGAACTCGAAGTAAAGCGACGCTACGGCTACCTTTGTTTACATTGCTTTCATCTCTGCCACGTGACCAATGACGTTGATTGAATTGCCTCCATTTTGTCCCTCTGAGCATACTACAAGAGAGACTTTCATGAAAGAATTATATCACATAAATAAGCCAACAGATTACATTTTTATATATATATATATCAGCATGAAGTCATAAATGTGAGTGGTAGGCATCCGAAAGCTGCATTAATAGATTAAAAGTAATTCAGTACGGCTTTTGAAATAGCTTCGTAAGTTTCTCTTTTAGTACGCTTATTTGTTTCAAAATCCTTATTTTACCTTCAGTACATTTTATTAGTAGAATTACAACATCAAGCTATTAACGTATCTAATATCTTAATTGTTTTACTTTTCATAGCGGCATTTATTGCATGATGTGTCGTAAACAGGGCCCGATTTACATTTTTAAACATAACATTCAGTTTGTGTTTGTAAAACTTGCCAGTCACGCCAAAATTTGGGGCCCCCAAAGCGCAAAAACTAATTTCATTTTCAAATGTCACAGAGTCAGACTATTACTTGGGAGCCCCCAACGTGCAAAATGATTTTGTTTTTAAATTACAAAATGTTTGAATAAAATTTGGGGGCCCCCAAAGTGTGAAATCGATTTTGTTTTTCAAATTTCAAATTGTCAGACCAAAATTTGGGGGCCATCAAAGTGAAAATTCCTTGTGATTTTAAAATAATTTCATAATACAAATTTACTGTGAAGCAACAGAACACTAACAGTTTGTTTTTAAAAGATGATATTTAAAAATATTTTTCTAAAAAAATTTTTAATTAGAAAAAAATATATATATAATAATGACCAAAATTAGGGCCGGGCCTCACGGGCCTAATGGTAAATAATTCCCTGTTCGTAAAAATAGTTCGAGCTGTTAGAACTTGAACTACAGTTCCACCATAAACCAAAGCAATCTGCCTGTCAGAGCGCCAAGAAGAATTCATTCATGTTCAAGTTAGGAAATGCTGGTATATAAAATGTGCCGTATTTGTTCTCGTTCTAGTTTGTTTAGAATACTTGATTCCTTCCAAACTGATGCTATGAGCTAGTTTATAAATTTAGTTACTTTCAACAAACAGCGAAGCAAACTAACGCTTCTTATTCGCTAACAAACGCTTCTTATTCGCATGCTCAATAAAGGCGGCAAAACGAACTTCCCTAAAACTCGAATTGTGGATCTCCAGACGATAGGCTGGTCCGATTATCCGGTGGTCCAATTAAACGGGTTCCACTGGGATTGTAACCTTTAACTAAAGTTAACTATGTGTTATAAAACACATACTTAACAAATGTCTTGGCTCGTATAATGTTCAGTAAAAGTGTCATGTATCCTGTACGGCATAAAGTTTTTTGCTGCTTTTTAAAATTCGAGTGTCGTCTAGATTTAAAAGATTTCCAAATGTTCAAAGTGCGTTTTTCCTTTATTTTAAAATAACGACACGTTTTACAGAGAAAATGAACATGCGTTCTATTTGAAAATTTAAAATAGCATCAAATTCAGCATTAATATTAAACAAAATTGTAGATAACATCAGATTAAGCATTAATATTAAACAGAATTGTGAATAACCGTGATTAAGTGGTTCAGGAATTTAGCTGAGAAGAAGTACATTCGAAAACCAGCTTTTTAAACAACTGAAGATTTCCCTAAAATTCTGCAAAATTCGCGAATTTCAGGCAGAAAACAAAACATAAACATACCTCTCTGACATGAATTGTATGTTTTTCAGAGGAATTATTTTAATGTTGTGTGTATTTTTTTTAAACATTAAGCAGATTTAGTAGCACTTTTTTTTTAGAGTTATGCCTTATTTAAAAAGTTGTTTTGACATTGCTTGTTTAAAGAGAAACATACATCTTACATTGTTTTCTTTTTGGATGACAGGTGTACTTAAACATATATTTCTATTGGCATTCCAAATAAAGGAATGAAACCTACAATCTTAATATTATTAAAGAATTAAAGAATTAAGTTTCTTTTCAATCTTCCGCAAGCAACGGTTTGCAGTGAAAGTTAAGGCGCTATTACATAGAGCAGTTTGCAAACAAAACTGATTATGAGTTTGCCTACAGCTAATCGTAAATTAGTTATGGCTGCTTGACTGAAAAGAATGGCATTAGTGAATAATCAGATCAGTGTTGTGTAAGTTGCTGCGAAACGCAAATGTTAACCTTCGTGAGAGGACTCAAGTGTACCGAAGTTTCAAATAAATGAATAACTATTTCAGCTTAATGTGGTTGAAAGCTCAAACTTTTAATTTAGCCATGATAAAGAAAGAAATATTTTTCAGCTTAAAAGTGTGCAAAAATAGGCCAATTATTCAAATATTCAAAATATACAAATATTCAAAAAATAAAAATATACAAAAAAGCGGTGTATAAATTAAATAATAATAATAATAATAAGATCATAATAATTGGATGTATCTTTGTAATTTGAAAGTTTAAACCTTTAAAAAATTTTGAAATTAAAAAATAAATAAATAACTGGTTTAAATATAAATGACAAATTTATTGAATGCCATATAAAGCAAATTTAAGAGATTTAAAATATTTTATGCGCATTTTCAATGAAGGTTTATTATTGAATTTTAGTGCTTACTTTTTAAATTCCAATCAATGAAACGTTTACTAAGATAATGTTTCTAAATCTCTTAATTACAGAACCTAATGAATAGAAATATAACATCCGCACTTTCACTTTAAATGGGAAAACTTTTAAAACTAGTTAGATTCTCAATAACGCTTTAGAACCGATATTGAAACTCCTCTCTACTTTTCAAAAGTATGAAAATACAGTAACTTCTCATTGAAAGTAACTTCACAAAAAAGTCGATATTATCAAATCTTATCATTTAAAAGCAACAATTGCTCAAAAAATTCAGTGGAGGAAAAAAATTAAACAAAAAGTAACGGAAATATTATGACATTACAATTGAACTCAATAAAAGGATCATCCATTAATAATTCCAGAAGTTCAAAGTAATTATAGAGAAACTCTCTTATTTTTCCCCTTAAAAAGAACAGTAGTTATCTATAATTACTTTTATTTGTTTCTTTCTTTAAGCATTTTTTCACACATTATCACAGTTAAGATTGTCATTACTTTTTAAGTCTTCATAAATCAATTCGGATACAGAAAAAGATCATTAAACAATAACTTTTTAAACGAAATTTCATAATTAGGGTTTTCCCTCGTTTTTCTTTCAATATGGAATGAAAACAAACGTGTGTTTGTGTGCTTTACAATTTATCTTACATTAACTGTAGATAAAACATCAGCTTTGTAGAGAAACGGAGGGGAAAATTAACGCATAGTTGTAAAAAAAAGAGCTTTAAATTACATTCAATTCATTTTCAAATAATCTGCAATTTTAATTCAATGAACTGGGTATGACCCTGTTTATGCTTTGTTTTCTGGTGCAATATTGAAAAGGTAGGTAAACAGTTAAGGAAATGTGGATGAATGTTATTTTCTTCCCATATCACTTTATTCTAATCTATCATTTTATTTACTATGTTGCCTCCCGATTGTATACTTGAAATAATAAAGAAATTTGTTCGTTTGTTTTGGCAAGGTGTGAGTTGAAATTTGAGAATAGTCTAGTGCCCATAATTGTGATGTTTAAAAACTTTGAATTTAATAGCATGTTAATAGTGGGTTCTTAATTTGACTAAATTTTAGCAAATTTATTTGAAATGACGTTAGTATTTTACTGCATAATAGGTCAGAGTTTTGCAGGTACGTAGTTGTTTCTTTAAAAGTGAAATACATGAAATATTCATTGTACCAGTTTTGGGATCACCCAGCGTAACTTAGGCAGTTTGAGTATTTTCATGCATAGAAAAAAAAGGATAAGAAGTTGTATTATCTTTTAATAACCCATTGTTTTCTTTCGTTTTATTTTCGAAACAAATAAATGTATATTTTTTAAAAAATAAAACAGAAAAACACGCATAAGATACAGATAAGTTATTTTTAAAAAAATTGTGAAGGTGTCTTTGACCCTACAAATACTCTCTCTCTCTCTCTCCTCTCTCCTCTCTCTCTCTCTCTGAATGATTTTACAACCCCTTTATTATTTCAACTAAAACATTTAATTCAAAGTCCGCTACGTTCAGAATTTTAAATGTATTAGTACTGTAGAATAATATTCATGACTTTAAGTAGAATTTTGAGACAAATATTCTGCAGTTAAGTTATAACGATAAGATTTAAAAAAAAAATAGTAACGATTTGCGTTAAATGGAAACTGGGACACTGTTGAATATAATCTCTAATTTCATGTGCTGAAGAAAACTCAAAACACAGATTTCAGCAGCTTGGCCTGACGTACTCATTTGTTTCTAAAAAAATGTTGGAGTATTGCAAAATAATAGTCATGAGTTGAAGTAATGTCTTGAGACAAATATGCTACAGCTAAGCTTTGTAACAATAAGATTTGCAAAATTAGTAACGATTTGTATAAATGGAAACATATATTTTTGAATATATTCTATAACTTCATGTTTATAAGAAAACTCAAAACACAACTTACATCAGCTTGCATTGACGCACTTATTTGTTTTAAGAAAAATGGAAGGAGTATTGTAGAATAAAATTCAGGATTATAAGTAATATTTCGAGACAAATGTGCTACAGCTAAGCTTTGCAATGATAAGATTTACAAAATTAGTAACGATTTGCGTCAAATGGAAACTTGGACATTTTTGAATACAATCTCTAACTTCATGTGCAGAAGAAAACTCAAAACTCAGCTTTCATCAGCTTACCCTGACGTACTCATTTGCTTCTGCAAAATGTTGGAGAATTGCAAAATAATAGTCACGATTTGAAGTAATGCTTCGAGACAAATATGCTGCAGCTGAGACTTGTAACGATAATATTTACAAAATTAGCAACGAGTTGCGTTAAATGGAACCTTGAACACTTTTGAATATAGTCTCTAACGATAAGATTTACAAGATTAGTAATGATTCGTGTTCAATGAAAACTTGGACAATTTTGAATATAATGTCTAATTTCATGTGCAGAAGAAAACGCAAAACACAGCTTTTATCAGCTTGCCCTGACGTACTCGTTTGATTCTAAAAATATAAGGTCAACATGAAAATGCAATTTTGACACAAGTCAATAAGGCTTTGTTACTTCTCAGATAAAAGTTTCTTTATACATCCAATATGCTGTTCCAGGATCAATACAATCATTTAAATTAAATTTCTAACTTCTCGATTCCTATATTTCACTCTATTTTGAGCTTTTTACGTACTATCCAGAAACGTTCTGCTGGAAATGTTGAAGCATTGCGAAATAAAATGAATGTCTGTAAGGTCTATGTTAAAGTTTTAGCTTTTTGTCTGTAGTTTTAGAAGAGCTAACAGTTAATTTCTTCCTTGTAGATTACTTTTTTCCAAAATTTTTCTTTTGAAACAGAAGAACTTCAAACATTCTACTGGAATTGTTGGTATCTGAATTTTTTCCCATCATGCATTTTGGTATCTCTTATAATTTTCACTAAAGCTAAATATAAATTATAAAAGCAAATATATTTACTAAACCCCTTAACGATAGAATAATCTTAAAGATAGGAACAAAAAGCCTTTTTTATATCCAAGAAAATCCCATTTTAAAAATGTTATATCTTCCATTTCATTATGAATAATTTGGTACTATCATCTAGTATATAAGACAAGAAATAAATATTGTTCCGTGAATGAGGAATCGATTTTTACCGTTTTTAATTTTGACGGGAGTGAGAGTGAATTAACCCCTTAACGGTCCTCATAATTGTGTAACAACAAATATTAGGACAACATCAGATAGTAACAACAAATGCGCCCCGCCCCCCAAGAAATGCATTTAAAAAATGTGTAATCTCGAATTACACAAAAAATAGTTATTTACTAGGCGTGCCGCCCGGCGTTGCCCGGGCTAAAATAATAGATTGAGGGCGCCGGGCAATGATCGGCGCTGCGCGAGCTTAAATACAACACGGCATTGAAATTCTTTATTATCTATCCATACACAGACATACAGACCCGGACCGATATTAATGAGCAATGGCCTTCGTGTGAGCCTAAATACGAGCAACAGTCCCTAAAAATCATAGATTAATTAAGTAAAATGCTCCCAAAAAGTAGTTTTCTTTTGGCGTTCGATTTTTTTAAGAAACCGTTGTACGCCCGGCGCTGCGCGAGCTTAAATACAACACGGCCATTGAAAAACTTTATTATCTATCCATGCACAAACATACAGACCCGGACCGGTATTAATAATAGCTAAATTCAAAAAATTCGCCTTAGAATAAGGACAATTAATTGTCCCTTTCAATCCTTTTTCGATTTTACACCATTTTCGTTTCATGCATTCAGAATAATTAACCCAATCTTTAAAAGCGCCCGTTAAAATACGAAAAATAGTTTTTATTAGATAGAAGACGATAAATAAATTAAAAAGAAAGAAGGATTAAATTTATTATTGCTAATACAGCGAAGCCTCACTCAAAATGCTAGAGAAACATTGATTATTTGTGCATTTGATTTGTTTAACAATGGCAACTGCATTCATTTTAATTCAAACGGCATTATATATTGTTGGAACGATGCAACAATGAAAAAGTAAAGTAAAACTTGCAAAAATTTGCGTTTTTAATTAATATCTCCGCTTATTTAAGCCGGACACGGATGAGACCGGGCGATATGGCTTTCCCGGAAAATTCCGCATCCGACGGTACCCGCCGCGACGTCGTACCGCCGCCCGTTCTCGAGGAGATGAGGTGACAGACAGACAGACAGGCAGACGCGGGCAGGTTTTAATAGTATAGACTATCATCTAGTATGTAAGACAACAAATAAGTAAGTAATATTCCGGGAATGAGAAATGGAGTTTTCTCAACGTTTTTATGTGCTACTTTTGAACACTCCAGTCCGTAATTTTGATGAAAGCAAGAGGGAAGGGGTTAATAAAGCTTTATTAATTTTACATCATACATCTTCATTAAAGAATATAATTTTTTTAACGCTTTGATGCGCAACTTTTGAACATTCCAGCCGGTGCTTTTAATGGGAGCGAGAGGGAAGGGGTTAATGCACCCAACATTTGTCATGTTAGTTTACGAAAACCGCGCCAATCATTTGCGGATTTCTCTATTCCTCTTGGCGGAATCTATTCCGCCAATGAGTAAAACGCTAAAAAAAAAAAAAAAATCTGAAGTTTAATATTGGTTGTTGCATTTCTTCAATGCCTTTTTTCGATGTTGATTTGTTACATATCCGATTCGAACAGCGCAAAAGTAAAATAAGTGAATAAATGATATAAATAAAGAAATACAGTTTTATTCAAAATAATGTAAAACTCAAACAGAAAATGGGAATGAAACTTCTATTTAGAAAAAGAAATATATGTATATCTAGATAAGACGAAACTACTGTTTTAAGCATTTTTCTTAGTTCCACGTTCTTTTGTTTCTTAAAATATTTTTCATTTCTTTAGACTCATTAGAAAAAAAAAACGCTTTTGAAAATTTACATTATTTCCTTATCCATTTATTGGAAAAAATATCAGTTGTAAAACAATGACATTGATTTATTCGGCTCCGTTAGTCTCGTTTTCATTTCCAAAAAAAAAAAAAAAAAAAAAAGGAAAGAAATCGGATTCATACTTCAAAAATAAATATCGATCTGTCTGTGATTTACGTGTCAAAATGTTTGACAGGATTTTTAAGTGATATACTGTAACGGTCTCTTCCGCTCGATGCATCAAAAATACGAGAAATAAATTTTGTGATATTTTGTTTCTTCTTAGGACGTAGAAAATAGATGGGTATAGAAGCGTAAGACTAAGACCTCCGTATTATTTCGGTATAACGAAAGCATTTGCTAAATGTAGTAATACGCTAAGTAGAATACTAAGTAGAAAAATAATAAAGAATTTAATTGAGTGCTTTGTGAAACACCTCTTTCAGGTACTATAAAATGTTGTAGTTGCTTGTGATCCAACAGTACTTTAGTGTGTGTAATTAAAATAAGCGCATCAAGGTCGCATTTCCTTCTTCGTTACCATGTCAACTGCGAGAAAAATAACAGCGGCAGGCTTTCTTTTTTTTTGCACTGCAGTTACGGCCATTGTATTACTACACCTTCGATTCAAAATATAACAATAATTTGTAAAAAGTAATAAGATAGAATTTATTTTCCATTTATTTATTTTTGATACTAAGTAAATGCAATTAAATCTCTCATAAATTAAATCTGGAATGTTTATATAAGATTTTAACATTTGAAAAATATAAAATACGATAAATTAGGTATACAGTAGCTTTCTGAGACACATCAAAATATTAGAATAAGGCTTAGATTGGTTCAAAATATTAGAATACTTTATGTGAAGCAATCTATTTTTGCCATTGAGAAATAAATCTGATTTGAATCCGTCTATTATTATTATAACTAAAACAGCAAACTTAGTTATCATGCTCGCCGAAATAAAGTGGGGGAAAAGTTTCTAGCACGGAAACCATGGCGACCAGAAGAAAAAAAGGTAGAGTTGTGTGACATTGACGCACCGATTTTAATTACACAGACTACAGAAAATGTGGAAAATGCTTTTCTGTTCCAACCTCCTTCCCTGTTAGTACTAGGCTTTAGGGATGCTCTCCCCCTGGAGCGAGGTAGTGGGGTAGTGGTGTCCACGGATTTAACATACACGTATCCCCAAGTGTACATGGTGGGTTTTCAGCGGGTCGGGTGTCAAACACCCAACCTTCCAGCTGTCCGACATCCTAACCACTAGGCTTCCACGCCCTCAATGTGCAAAATATTGAGGGTTGTTAGGTAACATTGCATAAAGTAAATGCAGGAAATAACCTTTCTTTTCACTTAAGGAAAATTTAGGAACTGAAATATCCATCGAAACTTTGGACAAAACGAAGCACAAATCATTTGAAGAAGACTATGAATGAATGAAACCATGACTAGAAATATAGATGAAATGAAAATATATTACATGGTGAAATATAGGCTCCAGGCTGTGTTAGCTAACATGATCAGGAATTCGAAGCTTTGAACAAAAAAAAATCTTTGTATTATTAAAGGTTTATTTAGGAGCAAACAAAGGACAATACTCAAACTCTAGAGGAAAAAATGGTGATAATAATTCTGACATACCAAAATGCAATTTTCCATTTCATATGTGCACCTGAAAGAAAGAAAAAACTACTAATGAATTATTTGTATACATATTAAGAGAGGTTTTATCTCATTACAGTATTACAGTCCCAGACAATGACGAATTTCAATAACTCAATTTTTTGATGCGTCAAAAACGTTATTCCATTGAAAAATTCTTACTTCTTGACGCAATATCAGCTCTTTAACTCTAAATTTTTTATCTCATTCTGTCCAATTACTCGGAATTTCTTTTCACTCATATTATTTTCTTCATTCTTACTGTCTTCTTATTATTTCCAATCTTTTAAAACTACGGTTCCAAACGCTTGCAACAGCAACTACATTATCAAAATCAGCCAAAAGTTAATTTGCTGTAAAAACTCTAGCTTTCTTTAGAGCAAACTAACGTTCTTTAAAAAGAACATTAGTTTGTTTTCTGTGACATAAAAATAAAACAAACCTCAACAGTTTGTTTTACCTCAATACTTTTACTGTTCAAAGTAGACATGCGAACTTTAGAATTTTTCCTGTTTACTATCACTATTATCAATCTTATCATTGATAAGGTATCAATAATTTTCCTCTTTAATACCTTATCATTTATAAGGTATTTACCCTCTGACTGCTCGTTGTTTTAGCGAATTCGATTCTCTAAAAATTGGTCTACTTTATGCAAATCAAGCTATCTCTGGAATAAAACTTTAAGTAATATCCAAATACTTGAGAAATTGCATTACTGACGTTTTAATGATGAAACAGGGGGCTAGTATTTTAAATGCACTTAAAAAGCTCATGCCCATCGCTACATGAGCAGCAATTTTCCCCATATTAATGCACGTGAAAATCGGGTATAATCACTCAGAGGGTTGGGGAGGAGAATGTATACAAAAATCTACGCAAGATATATACAAGATATACAAAATATGTACTAAGGAATAATTCTGCTAAGGACAAATACAACGGGCAGTGAAGACAATTAAAAAAATAACCATAAAAAAAAGCATCTTTTATGTAAATGCTTTTGATTGGTCAGATAAAAGTCTCATAAAAACTGCGAAGTCTTGAGTGCAATTCGTTAATTTGAAAGTTAATTTTTTTCCAGCTTCAATAAATACTTTCGCAATTGCGTATTACTTTTAGATCCTTCTTAGCGCAGATAAAGCAAATGTTGTCTTTAAGTATTAATCAATTTTTATCGCTTCTCTTAAACGGCTGCTTTAATTATCGGTTTCAAATCTTAATGAGTCAATAAAAACATTTTCTAAGGTATTGAACTAATCAACCTTAATATCCATGCGGTAAAAAATATTTCTTCTAAACTCTTCTCTTTATAGTACACTAAAATTTGCTCTAGCGCAAATTAATTATAATAGTAGCATATGTAAAATAAAGAAATTTTTGCATTTTTGAAATTTAATGTACACCTTCTCTGGCTAAATTCATAGGCGCATACAGAGTTTTCTTAATTTCATACTTAACACTCAGTCTGATGTTAGAACCCGATTTTATTCATTTGGTCGTGTTTTAATATACAATGTTCGCAATTTCCAGTTAAAATGCATTTGCTCTTGCATTTAGGGACTGTCAACAAATTGGAAAATGTTTTGGATGGTCTTGCATCGCAAAAAGCCGGGAATAAGCTGTAAATTTCAGAAAATAGTTGAACTGCCCTGCTCAATTATTCTGTGCATTTTCATAAAAATTGTACTTATACTCGCAAAAAAATAGTTATTTATCTAATTTCCTTCACACGTTTATGGCGTATAACATTCAGTTTTTCACAAAACGTTACCAATATTTCAAAACATTTAACAGCATACAAGTGATGTATCATGCTGAAATTTTGAATAAAACTATTGAATATTTGATAAATTATGGACATTTAAAGGATTTTTTTTTACTGTGCATGATTGAAAGGTAAGAACTTGTAACTGTCATCATTTCAAGCCGTAATGTACTGGGCAACTCATTAAAAGTGTCAGTTGGACATCTTGAAAATTTAGAAAGACATGGGCAATTTATTGAGACGTATTTTAACATTTTTTTTTTTGGATATGAGCTATTTTTAAAAGGGTGTTCACAAATCTGTCGCAAGTGCTTGCAATCAGGTCATTTATGCTGTAATTTGTGTTAAAAATTGAATTTTTGTGAAAAAAACCTTTTCCATCCATGTTTTTTGGTAAGGACCGATAGGGAATTCTTCACAAATACCAAGCCATATGATGAGTGGTGACCTTATATAGTATATACATAAATATATATCTATATATATATAATGTTTTGTGTAATTGTATCAATTTGAAGTGCTCGTGTTTTATTAAATTTAGTATATTAAATTGTAATGAATTAAAAGGGGCTAAGATGAAGGTAATTTCAGGGAATTTATTGTTGATTACTTTTATCCCAAAGGAAAAAGGTTGTCACAAAACTTCTGGACTTACATTGGTAATCATATTTGAACTTGTAACGAGAAATGCATCAAAATATTACATCTGATACATAAGCCGCTTAAGTCTCTGTTTGTCGCAGATAGCTTATTCCGAATTTCTTACACCGAAAAAACTGCATCGTGCTGCCATCTACACAATTGTTTCTGTAATGAAAATGACAAATAATCAAAACATTTCTCTAGCACTTTGAATAAGGCATCGCTTGATTTGCAATCTCCGTTAAAATTTAATGTAAACGCGAATTTAATTTAACCCTTCTTTCTTTGTGTTGATTTATTTATCGTCAGCGCATTTTATATATATAAAATGGCAGCGCTCTTTTTTCCAGTTTCTTTAAAACTATTGTTTTGACGATAATTATTTTGGATATAATTATATATTTTTTACAAACAATTTGATTATATAGTAAATAATATTTTTATTTTACAGGTTATTATAACTTAGATGTTTTTTTTTTCGGTAAGAATATTTTTTCCCGAAATTATTACATGCTTATTAATTATTCATTAAACTTTTATGTTCTACCTGATAAATATATCTTTGATTTGATGTGCATTTCCGGTTACTGAGATAATTGTATATTTATAATATATAGAACAGAGGTCATTTCGTATGACCGCTGGGCTTACTAGTACTTTTATATGCACTTTATCCTTCGTAGTAAAGGAATGACATATGTCACCAGTGCCCCAAGTTAATTTAAAAGTAAACTGTTATCTAGCTTATTTATTTTAATTATCTTTATTTATAAAAGCCATTTTTTCTCAACGTAGTTTCTCCTATCCAGACTAAAATATTTCTATTTTAATTGAATGGTTTGTCAATAAACCAGTTGAATATGCAAAGTGTTGCGGTAAATTTATAGTTGAAACATTTAAATCAATATTTTCATTGCTATTTTTGTGACCTTTGTATTCTTAAGATAGAAACTGATGCATAAAATAATGTTACTTTACCTAAACAGGCCTACCTATATACTTGTTACATATGCGTAAGAAACAAATGTAAACTAATTTCACTGATATGCAGTAAAAATTTATGGATCCCAAAATGCCTAACACATTGAAATTCACCTTTTCCAGGAGAAAAAAAGAAATATATGTTGTTTCTTATCCCCCTGGCGTAAGAAAGCCTAAACCAGGTGCAGAAAATCATACGACTAATCCATGGCTAAGGGTGATATGCAGCTTCACTTGAGAGAGGAACCACGAAAGCTGAAGACTGACTACACTTCAATTCATGTGGTCTCTTAATTTTTGAACCAGCTCTCAGATAAAAGACCGTCACGTGGGGTTCCCCCCCCCCCCCACACAGAGGTATCGTTTCACTTTTAGAACATTGGAGCCATGACGCATTTAACGCGAACCAGCTCCTTTTTAGCGTACACGATCCAAAAGCAACCAGCGGCGAGAGGTTGTAACCCTCACAAACCACTGACCTCAGTTAATGTTGCTACAATTTCGGTGTTCTGCGGGAACCGAGCTTTTACCGATTGGTCCACTGCGGGATAAAAGAAATATATAATTTATGTAACAATAACTTCTTTATTTCTATCTCAATAACCAATACATTTTGTCTACAATTATGTTCATTTAAAACATGATTAGAAACAGCCATTGTAAACAAATATCAAAGAGAATATTGTCTACAACTCTACTCAAGCCAAAGCGGTTTTCAACGGGAGCTCTTTTAATTAAAAGTCGCTTACGTAAATAAACATCCTTTGCTTGTCATGATTCAAAATACCACTGGAGATAATAAGATCATATCATCCACAGAAGAGAGCATGAGCGCTTCAGCGGGAATTAATTTGAGCGCAATATTATCTGTCGCATAATTCCCCAAACACTTCACCTCCCACTCATTCTCAGAAAATAGTTTCAGTAGCTTAACTTGAAGTTCGTTTCAGTAATTGTTAATTTCCATTGTAATACTTAAGCATGACCATTGAGTGCGTGGTTTAATTATTTGTAGGCGTCAAACCGTATTAACTAGATATTATTCGTAGACGATTTTAAAAACTTTTGTTTAATGAGATGCATACATTCTAAGCAATACGATATATGATGTATTTCATCTTTATTATGAAAGTTTACGTACACATACGTTCGCATTTATAACGTTATTTTACAAGGTGTTACGTTTGCAGTCAAACCATTTGTTGTCAATTTTATTTTTCAAACATTTACGAAGGACCCATTGTATGTTTTCTTAAAAATTTCGTATTCAAGAAAAGTTTTAAAAGCTCTGAAGATAAATTAAGTACATTCTATTGTTTTATAATTAAATTGCATTATTTGCAAATTTCATGCATTTCAAATAGCTGCATGTAAAGTCTTATCAATAATTTTCTTAATATAATGCAGCACTTTAAATCGAGGGACGAAATTTCTGCTTTAGTACAATGTCCATAACATTTTAAATAAGTATTTGCCAATTAAAATTATTTCTTTAATTAGTTGTTCAACTGAGTATAATCCATTCATTCTAACTGTTATGACGCATTATGCCATTAATTTTTACGTCAAACCATTTGTTATAAATTGTATTGTTCAAACGTTTACAATGCATCCGTTACGTATTTTCTTAAAAATTTCGCATTTAAGAAGTTTTAAAATGCCTGAAGATACATTTAGTACATGTTATTGAAAATGTTTATAATAAAACTGCATTACTTGAAAAATTCACGCTTGCTCACAGATGCATGTAAAACCTTATATATAATTTTCTTAATATAATGCAACACTTTTAAATAGTGACGAATTTTCTGTATTAGTACAATATCCATAACAACATTTTTAATAAGTATTTGTTAATTATAATTACTTCTTTAACTAGTTGTTCAGCTGAGTATAATATATTTATTCCAACTATTATTTTCCAGCTGATAAATCGTAAAATATTTGAGTATCTAGTAAAATGACACTTAAGTTGGAAAAAGTAAGACGGTTACGGCAGAAATCAAGAAAGAAAACCTTTCAGACAGATATTTTCAAATAATACATTATTCCTGGTTTTTTTTTTAAATGTAGCTTATTGTCAAAATAAATCTTTTGCTGTAGAAGATAAAACTACCAATAATTCAAGTTTGAAAAAAAAAAAAAAAGGGTTTTTTAGATCTACTATGGGAGTTTCTACTTGATCAATTTTAGTATTCCTTAAAGGATCACTTTTCTTTTACACAACAATATCGAGTACTAAATCTAAAAGTTTCCTTGCTACATCCCTCAATTTATTATATGAGAAAAAGAAGCATTTTAGCATGAAAATCCCTGTAATTTTTCAACATTTTTCAGTTTTTAAATTTTGCTTTTTTTTTTGAAGAAGTGAATTTGCTGGAGAAAGTGGTGTGTGAACACTGCTAGACAAAAAGATCTGTGATTCATCATTCATGTTTTTCAATTTAGTAGTATTTAAAACATGTTTGGTAATTTTTGTGAAGTTTTACTGTTGTATTAATAAAAGAAAATTCATTATTATTGCATAACGCTACTATTTTCTCAATTTTAACCTCTTCATTCCAAGTGTACCCAATTGGGGACATTTTAAAATACTGTTCAATAACTACTGTTTGGGCAATTTGAAAGCTAAAATACCCAATTGTTTTTGAAATTAATCAACAGCTAGTTTACTTCGTTTTGAACATGGAGAACTTCGAAATTGGGCTGTAATTATTATTTAAACTAATTATTAATTAAAGTTTTAAAAAATTACTCATTTTGTTTTTTAATTTATTTTTTTAATCGGAGAACCCAAAAATTGCGTCAAAATTGTTAGTGCTTAGTTCTGGGGTCTGAAGAGGTTAAATGAACCGCATATCACTATTCCCACATCTGCGTTTTTTAAACTAAAGCATCATTAACCGAGATACAAATATCTTTCATTTTGTTTACTTCATTAGAGAAATCAAAGTAATTATTTGTTTGGTGTCTTGTACAATTACTGTTTATATATACAAGCTTACTATGCTGTGCAAATTGAGACAATTTTTTTTCTCTCATTATGCTCTAACTTTGGCTGAGTGCTATTATGTGCCCTTATATACCCTGTTAAACATTTAACATTGTAAAGCATGCCTTCTTTTATCAAAACTTATTCATTAAATTAATTTTGGTATCTATTATTTGTCCATCAGCTGTTTTTCAGTTACAGTAAAATATGTAAAGTTGACCACCTTTGTAGTTGACAACTTTTGTCAAGAACGAAATTAGTCCTTCACCCTCTACCTCATCCTCTATAAGTTGAGACCTGTCTAAGGTGACCACTAAAGTGCTGCCCTGCAAGTGGTCAACTTACACAGGTTTCACTGTATATCGTCCAGTTTGCCAAAACGCCCAAAGATATTCATAAGTTTTATTTGGTTGAAGAACATGAGTAATAAAATGTAATATTTTAAAGTGCAATTTTTTCGCCGTATGAACTAAATAACAGAATAAATCAATTTCATAGTATAGTTACTTAATAATTTAAATTTCTTCGTACTGTAAAATTGATTTTATTCGTATTGTCTCGAGGAGGACTTCACGAGAAAGGTTGTTGGTTCAAATTACTCTAGCTAAAAGTAATTCTTATAACACTTATAAAATAGACATGCAGTAAAACATGTAAAGTTGACTACCTTTGTAAGTTGGCCACCTGTGTAAGTTAACCACTTTTGTTAAGATCGGAATGAGCCCTATATTATGCAATGAAGGAAAACCTTTGTAACCTGACCACCTGTCTATGCTGACCACTTATATACACCAAATTGGGGAGGGAGTATTATAAAAACCCTTTGTAAGTTGACCGCCTAATTATTACTATATTAATTTATTTAATAACAAACATACATTTTCCAGGATGCTGTTTTATCCTATAATGTCATTCCATATACGCGCCTGCACTGCAGGGATGAAATAGTAGTGATAAAGCTTGTCTAAACCTCCTTCTCACTTAACCAATGGGAAAACTACTATGATCATGCTTGTATTCTTTAAGTAAATTTCTTCTTTTTTGCTCTATCTGAGATAGACATTTTAAACAATCATGTATTTTTAGGAAATGTTTAATATCAAATAAGGTATTTGTCTTTATTCTTAGCTAAGTACTTTAATTTTAAAGTTGGACGATGCATTATAACCTGAATGATTAAGCCATTCAGGTTTGATTTCTCTAACGATATTTTAGATAATTGTGAAATAAAATAGCTCAGTAATATTTTAAAGTGAGGTTAATACAGGAAGCTAAACTTAAAAGTATTTTAATTAGTTCAAAAAGAAATGAATGCATAGTGTAAAAATGAAAAAAACAAAGAAAAAATCATGCTCACCCTTTAGAAGTGTCCACGTAAGTGCTGAACTTACACAATATTTACTGTCCATAGTTTGCAAAAACATTTTTTTCTTACTTTTCATAAGGAATACTTTTCATCCAACAAATAATAAGTACCTAAGTTGCTTGACATAATATTTCGTGAAAAAAATACACCTGTACGATATATTTTGAGTAATATTGTTATTTTGAGTAACATTTAGTATTTAGAATAAATAAAAATGTTTTTTAGTTCAAAATATTTCATTTACTATCTTCTCTTTTTTTTTTTGAGGAAATAGTGTGTGAGGAAAATTATCCCGCGCGAGTTCTCAGGGGACTCATTTTAACAGCAGTTCTATAGTTTTAATTGCTGGGAATTAGGTCATAGACACGAGGAGGAGGCTGACTATAGACTTTTTGAGATGTTTTTTAGAGCTTGCTTCCTCGTCGCCGTTCAGTGTTCTTCCAATTTAAAATGTGTTCCATATAATATTTTCTTCTGATGAATCTTTATATTATGTGTTTGTCAATAATAATTATTAAATGTCTTTATAGAAAGATAGCATCAAATATTGTCTTCAAAAGAGAACAAGTAAACCCTTTTTCATAATAAAGTGAAAAATTGAATATCTAACATTAATGTCAAGGTTTATAAACGAAAAAAACTAATGTTGCCATATGTTGATGAATTTTTTGCAGTATTCTTGAACTTACTGTTAATAAAGTAGATGCCATACCATATTATGGAAAATTGTATTAACCGATATGTTTCTCATTATTTCATATAATTTATAAATAAATAAAGCAAACATATTATCGTTACATTTATTTAAAAATAAAATACGAGAATTAACTTTTTTTTTTAAATTTCAAACTGAAACAGAATGATTAAAATTCACTCACTATAAACGTATCTTATGTAATAAATTCACGTCATCTGCTTTCTATTTACACATTTTGAGATACGATTTTTAAATTTCCTTTAAAACAACTATTCTCAGAAAGATTTTGCAACACTTCTAGGGCAATAGATTTCTTCTCAGAACATTTTATCCTCGGATTATTAAACAAAAGCTCTTAATGCTGTGTTAAAAATTAGGAGAAGTCTCGAATGTGAGTTACGCCAAAAATATATCAGTTAACTGGTAAAGCTGGCGTTAAAGTTTTGCATTTAAAGCTTTACATTTGTGGTTCATCCTTGCGGAGAAAATGAGAATCTTGTATTCAACATGCGTGAATAATAAGTTTTATTCTGATGACTTATCAACATATTGACTTTTAAGACACTTAATGTGTATTTCGTCTTAGGATAAGAATTTCTAAGCTATTTATTTGAATGCGTCATAAATAAAGCGTATTTTCTACTTTTGAACTTAAAACGCGCAGATTATGAATAGCGCAATAATGTAATTTATTTTTCAATCAATGTTTTTGCTGTTTTCAAATGCGATTTATGCTAATGCTTACTATTACTAGTAAAACAAAAAAATCTTTTTCGTTTAAAATCAGTTAAACATTACAGGTAATAATTTTAATTTGACCGCAATATTATTACTCGCTTTCGTAACAGTTCTTTTTTTTAATTTCTAACTTAAAAATGCGTATGATCACTAACCTTTGAAAGCCTAGTGCCTTCCTCCTAAACTAGTATCTATTCTTTCAAGTAGAACCACTAGCAGAAAAACTGAACCATTACGCAGAACTTTAAGAAGCAAAGGATTCAAACGTTGCTTATACGCATCATGACATCACAATATATTCGGGGGATATTTTTTTCAATTATTTAGCTTTGAAGTTTGTGAAAAAAAAAAATGGGCGACGATTAGAATTTCTTATGTGGGAATAAAATAATACATTTTAATTTATCATGCCTAATTAAGTTGTTACAATTAATTAACTTAAAAATTAACTAATTTTGTTTTACAAAACAAAATCATTTTTAAGTGAAAGGCAAATTAGACATATGCTTCCCGAAAAATCGTCTAAAGCTGGAATGGGTTTTAATACCTTTTGGGGGTCCCAAATAAGAGTCCTGTGACTTTGCGACGGATTCTGACTTCTGCTTAAGTTTTGGGAGTCAAAAAACCGCTAAATTTTTGCTCTTTTTCCGGTTTTTTACTAATAACCCTGAAACGTTGCATCCTACAAAAAAGTCAGCTTTCTTAAGAGCATTATATTCTGTGTCGAATGGTTTTTAATATGTAAACACCGGCCCAGTTGTTTAGCCGCAATCGAATTTCAAAGTTGGGGCATGTTTTACCAACTTATCTGAACGTAAAGCAGAAGTTAGTTCAACTAACAGCTCAAACTATATTTACGACACATCATACAATAAATGCTGCGATGAAAAGTAAAATCTTTAAGATACTAGATACGTTGATAGTTTGCTGTTGTAGTTCTGCTAAAAAAAATGTATTCCAAGGTAAAATAAGTTAGGATTATAAATAAATATTTCAACGCAGGAAAAGGCATTACGAAGCAACTGCAAGGAGTCGTACTGAATAACTTTTAATCTATTAGTGCATCTTTCGGATGGCTACCACTCATAGTTTTGATTTATTGCTGATATATATTGTAAAAATTATTCTGTCTACTGAAACTATATTTTAGTAGGTTTACACATAAGTCTCTCTTGGAAATTTGCTGAGAGGGACAGAGAGCAGAAAAGCGCATCGTCTATTATCTCGCCTGGGTTCTTGGGGTTTTTTTCACAAAAAAATGCGTCTTTTTACAATAGCCCGGGCAAATTAGACCAAAAAAAGGCCGTGCTTACCGAAAAATCGTCTAAAGCTGGAATGTGTTTTAACAACTTTTGGGGGTCCCAAATAAGAGTCCTGTGACTGCGACGGATTCTGACTCCTGCTTAAGTCTTGGGAGTCAAAAAACCGCGCCGAGTAAATTCGAAAATTTTCTTGAACCTAAGCTTCAACAGCACCGCCAATTAGTGGGAATTTTGTTATACATGTAACCTGCAAATATCGTTTTATTTTATTGAAAGTTACTGGATTTGTGATTCATGTTTAATTAATTATTTTTGTTTTCGTAGACCCGCTTAAATCCGTTTTATTCGGGAGACGTATGGCACCTGTTTTATATTTGCTTTCATTTCTCTGGTCCGGTTAAACGAATTTTTGCTCACCAACAAGCGAATAATATTAGGCTTATCTGATAGGGAATGGTTTGGCTCGTTAGAGTTTGGTCCGAATAAGCGGCTGGTCCGATTATCCGGTGGTCCATTTTAACGCATTCCACTGTAATTGTAGCCTTTAACTTTATAGTACATAGTTTAAAAAGGTTTTGACTCGTATAATATTGAATAAAAATGCAACGGATGCTGAACGTATTTTTCTCAAACGGAAAAGTTTTAATGTAATAGTAATATAGAATCGTAAGGTTTAATATTTAAATTTCGAAAATAATAATAATAATAATAAAAATAATAATAAGATTAAGCATTTTAGGCACGAAAGAGATGAACTTTGAAATTTTGCATTAACAAAGTTCCTGTCTTGCTACGCACAGAAGTGACATCTGCAGTTCCGCTCTAACTAAGGAATTGTCAATTAACTTTTTACGCCTATTTTATTTGATACTTCTTTTATTTCCAAATCGATTTTATCGTAAACTGTTGCGTCTGGTTCTACACGGGTTTAAATGCTATACGTCATTTCGTAATACCAATAAAATGTAAATAAATAAGAAAAAGAAAAACCAACGGGTTTTTAATTTTCATACGTTGACGTCTTCTCAATCTCTCTATTATTTTAAAGTATATATTTATGTTACTTTTAAAAGAAGTACCAAAAATAAAATCAAAAAAAGGCAAGGCGCTTCGATCGCAAGCCTTAACAATATATAGAGCTAAAGCTCAGAAAGAAAGAATGAAATCAAAACATTTAATAGATTTTATCCTACTCTCAGTAACGGAGAAATTTACTTTGAGAGTTATCAAGGTAGTAGAAAATTTGATTTTTTAAATTAATTTACAATTTAATTTTGATATTTTATCCATTAGTAATATCAGAATGTAGACATGAAAGTAGACCAATGTATATATATGTATATATATATATATATACCAATACATATAAGGTTTTTTTTTTTTTTTTGAAGACCTAGTGCATTCCCCGGATTGGCAACCATTCTTACCACTTGAGAATTTTGACGCGCAGTTTCCCCCTAGATGATGGCACCTTAGCTCTATATGATGCGACTCTGCACTAGGAGTTTAATTTGTCCTAGAGTATCCAAGCCAAGCAGATACTCAAGAGATCTTTCACACGCCGCATATTCATACGACATAAGCGCTGACGATTTTTTGCATCATGAAACTCCACCGACTTGTGCCAGGTTTGATCATACAAACTTGGGTTCACTGGGAAAGCGCCTTACCACTACGCCACCTTGCCGCCTCGTAACAATTGTTGTTTTATTTAAGTGTTAACTCTTGAGTGCGTAATATATCATTTGAGAATTTAATAAACTTTTAATGAAATAAATAGGGTTGTTTTTCATAATATTAGTGATGTTGTAAGCTTTGAGATCTGAGCTATTTTTCTTATGATTATTACACCAGAGCAAGTAAATAAGTAAATAAATAAATTGCAGCAGTCACTCCTATATCATTCCGAACATTACCATCTGGTTGGTAGAAGCTACTTCAATACTGACACATAGATAGAGAAAGTTTACTGCTAAATCGAAGATCATCAGAGCAAACTGTAAAACGTAATTGTACGTAATTTAAGCACAAATGAGCATTCAAATGCAGACTTACTATTTGAAATTTGACATTCTGATTCGTATCTTACTTGCAGACAATTTGTAATTTGCACTTTCCCTCTAACATCATATATATTTCGTATTTCTCATATAAAATCAGATTTCTATAGACAGAAGTAATCAGCAAGAATTACCATATATGATTATATATTGTTCTAGCCGACACGGTAAGCTCGCGCTCTAAAGTTTGCGGATTCAAACCCTGCCGGCCGGTGGATTTTCGAGATGCAAAAAAAAAAAAACTGTCTACATACAGGATTATGTGGCATGTTAAAAAGATCCCTTGAGTATATATTTGGGTTGGGTACTCTTGTTTAATTAAATTATCAGAGCATCTTCGCACCGTGCAAACCCAGGTTCTTCACATACCGGAACCCAGGTCCAGGTTCACACGCCTAGATTCTTTACTGGAAGGGGAAGAGACTAGACGTTAAAATTCGCATGTGGTTAAAGCAACTGCCGATTGTCGTGTTACTTGAAAAAATGGATGCCAGTCTCCGGTGGCGCAATACGCAGCCCTATTAGAAAGAAAAATGTTTTGGTCTAAAATCGTTTCTCTCTTATGAAGATAATGTAAACATCATATGAGTCGTCTTGTTTCAAAACCAGCTACATCCAAAAAATGAAATTGTTCACGGCGGGGAAAAAACTAATATCTAAGAAATTCGAATTTCTAGCTAAGAGTATTGGGATAGACTTTTAACTTGCTGAAATTTTAACGCAAAAATAATTTTTCCTTGGAAGATATTTGGAGGGAAAAAAAGAACAGCTGATAAGCATGGTCGATGTAGGATCTGGTTTTGTAACAAACCGGCAAATTTCAAACACTTTTTAGCATGATGTAGCTGCTTTAGAAACTTAAAGAATTAACACCATATGAAGATTAGCTTAAACTATCAGAAAGTGTAAAAAAGTTGAAATCGAAAAAGAGTGGGTGTATCTGGTTTTGAATCCGGACGACTCGTATAATTCCAAGAATATATCTATCTATCTATTTTCTGATGATGCAAGCTTCATTTGAGAAAAAAAGTTCATTATAATGCAAAAGAAGTTTGTTTTGTCTCTAAAACTTTCATGCAAAATAATATTTGCAGTGCATAACTAAATTTTTAGCTCTTATTTATTCAGGAGGGAAAGAGCAAACAATATTTTAACACGTTAAAACGAAAGAGTTTAACGTTAGGAGTAATCTTTTAGGTTTTAATTCATTCGGGAGAAAAGGAGATGTACTTAAAAAGTTATTTTCTTCTACGTTTTAAAATTAGTGTCTTAAAAAGATCTTTAACACATCTAAAGTTAGAAACAATTTCTTACTATAAATCTAATTATAATATATTTTCCCATACTTTACATAAACTGTTGAAATTGGAAGCAACCAAGTACTACTAAACGCTCCTCGTTCATCTTGTAAGATGTTTGATATTTATTTTGAAAGATCTCTATCCATTTATCTTTACTCAAAATGTTTTCCTAAAGTAAACAGCATGTTTTTTTTTCTTTAGAAAAATAGTAACATAACCTAGCAAAGTTAAGGAACTAATGTGTACCTTCGGATAGTTAACTTCTCTGCTAACTAATACACGTCACGTTTATCAGACCGGTAAAGGAAAATATCGAGTGGGTCTGTTATGTATCAAGTTTAACTATTCGAATTGGAAATGTTTGTTATTGATGCAGAAAGAGTTCTTGCGAAGTGCATTGGACATTCTGATGAGATTCACCAGAAGAAAAAAGGAAGAAAAAAATAAAGTAAATGTGATAAAAAATATGCACTTGTTTTTATTTTACTTTCCTTTAATAGTAATTTTTCCCCTCGTATTCTCTGGGTATCCTTGCGAAAAAGTCAAGCCAGCTGTTTGTTAATTAGTCTCACGAAATACCGAATATCTTATAATGTTATTTTGTCTCCTTTTTTACGCCTAGGTCGGAAGAAAAAACATCGCCGATTGAATACGACTTTATTATGATCATCAACAACAATGGAAAACAAGCACTCTTCACGCGTGCATTATTGAAAATTCATTTTGTAAATACAATTTTCTCCACAAAATTTCCAATTTGACTAATAAAACATCTCTAAAAAAGAGTGTATGATGTTCGTTCCTGAAAAAAAAAAAAAAAAACTGCTTTTTTAAAAAAGGTCGCTAGAGATTTTTTTTTTTTTTTTAAAGTGGGTCACAATGACGTTTTGGAACTCCACTCCTAATTAATAAGTTGTGAACTTAATTAACAAGGAAAAATCGCAGTTCCAAAAATCTCAGCAACGCTGAGATTCTTTAAAGAAATCTTACAAAAATTTCATTATCTCTCCTATTTGACACTAATGCGAAATATACGTAAGCAGGTATTATTGTTCTGCAGAAAATACAAGACCTTATATATTCCTTATTTTTACGTGATTTTTCTCTATTACTTTTATTGATATAAGGAATATCTCTACACTAGGGCTATCTCAACATGTTTAAGAAAACCCCTTAGACGCGTGGTTTGCAATCTTTCCCAACTGGTGGTTCTCGCAACAATCCGAGGTTTTGTTTGCACAGAGCTCGAAAGGGGTCCCCGAAAATAACATTGCAATGGCGGAATTTTAACGAAATGTAAAAGAAATGCTAATGTAAAAGAAATAACGAAATAGTAAATTAACATAAGTATAGATGGAGCGTAAAATTGATTTTTTTCAAATTGTTTTGCAGATAATGCAGAAACATTGTGGATTGGCGCAAGATGCATACGTGCAAATTTTGAAATGCTCATATTTTTACTTATGCTTGATTTCGAAAATTTGGATCCCAAAGTGGTACCGGAAGATTTACCCGATTGTTTTGTTTTAAACTTAACATATGTTTTTCCTATCATTTCAACCGTTTTCCACGTTAGCGCGAGGAAATAGTGGAACATAGGGATCATTTATAAATGATGTCACGCTTCGAGGGGGGAGGGGGGATTCGGGAATTTGGGACAAAGTGTGACAAGGGGAGGGGAGGGGGTAACAAGAAGTGTGACATCATGCATTAAGCAACATAGCGTGACGCATGACAAAGGGGGGAGGGGGGTCCGCTGAAGTGTGACATATTGTGAAAAAGGGGGGGGGGCAAATATATGGGAAAAAAGCGTGACGTCATTTATGAACGGCCCCATACGACAATTTACTAAATGAAAAATTTTGAATTATTCTTTTGCATTGTTGGGAAAACAATTTCCAGAAATGTTTTTTGAATACATATGTCTGCTGTCTTATGGATAGTTCAGGAAGAACAGCTAATAAAAAAGTAATAACTTAAAACATTATTCAATTTCTTGTAGTTATTACTCTGTATTTTATTTATATTTCAATGTTTTATAATCATCTCGCCATTTCTTCTTATGAATTATTGTGTAACATGAAAAATAATTGTGCTAGAAAATTTCATTGCCTTCCCAGCCGTTAGTAAAGACTACAGAACGGATTCGCCATTTTCTTTGAGAATTTAAAGGAGATTCGGAAAGAAAATAAATTTTGAAACCACTGCTGTAGTGGGCCTTGTGAATTGAAGATCTTGAATATTCAGAGATTGTGCATTAAATCTTCATCAGGTAAGTTCTTCGTAGTTTACAAAGCACAAGCTGATAATTACATTGATAACGGTAGTAAGTGTCAATTACTTTGATTTTTGGTGATTTCCAAGTACCTGTCCAGTAAGATCAGACACTAGAGAACACGTGGCTATTCTTTATCATACACAATTCATTGATCTCAGCTGCACCTACCTGCTCGTAGGTACCTGTCGAGATCATACACACACTGTAAAAAAAATCTGAAAAGTATAGAAGGGAAACTGAGTGTTTCTTTAAATTTATGAAGAACTTAATTTGCATCAAATAATCAAATTTCTTGATAACAGATTCTCAGTAAATTTTTTTTTCGCACTCTGTAAAAATACAGAAAATGATTTGAAATTACGTGAAACTGAACACTTGAGATCTGTATTCTCTTGGTTTTAACCCCTACCCTGTCGCTCCCTTGAAAACAACGGGTTGAGGTTTTGCCTTCTGTTTCTCGCTCCCTGGATAATGCCGGGCTGGAGTGTTTAAAATTTCGAAATAGAAACAAATCAAAAATTAAAAACGAATATATTTTTTGCTCATACACATATTTTTATATAATTTTCAGGTATAAAAAAATAAGGCACTTTTATGACCGTTTTGTTGAAAATAACCCGACCGCTAAGGGGTTAAGCCTCTGAAACTTTACGTCAGATTCCGGATAAATGATTTCCAGGAGATTTTCATGTATTTTCGGGCTGCATGTTTTACAGTGCAGTTCACGGAGAATTGAACCTTTGGCTTTTGTTTTTAGTTGTATTTATGGTGCTTTACTACTTAACTCAGTGGTGCAACAGCACATGTGGGCCAAGGCCTGCTGTGCCCATCTCAGCCAATGGGACCCAGGGTCCTGGGTGCAGAAGGCCTCACTCGACCACCTTCGCTTCCAAGAAAAATGTTTGGTCATCATTTTTTCTACCCGCTTTGAAGGGATTAAAGGCTGAGCCCGGCCCGGAGATCGAATCTCGGACTGTGGCCAGGAATCGTGGAACGCTACCACTCAGCCACTGGGTATCATACCTGATGTTTTGAAACCGAACCAACTTTTCCCGATGTGAAACTAATACACGAATAAATATTTTCGGGTAAAATAAATGATGATATTCTTAAATGTTACCCAGTTATTCATTATTTTACCTAAAGGTGTCAAGATGTCACAGAACTACCCAAGAAACGAACCAAAAAAAAAAAAAAAATGTGGTGTCCTTTAACATACAAGAGATAAATGGTACCATTAGCGCATGCACCGAGATAATATCTGCTGCCATTGGGAGAATCGATTCATTCCTTTAATCATGTCGTAAGGATACACTGAGCTGGTTGGACAAAATATGATAATAAATGACGATCTTCAATACCGACTGCTGATGTAGCGTATTATCCAACCAGTCAGATATAGCCATTGCCTCTGTTAATCAAATATACAGTGCTCTAAGAAAACTGGACAAACTGTTGAAGGCAAGAGTTTCGTTTTTAACACCTATTACTCATACTATGCATGTCAAGTAGCTATTTTAATAAAATTTGTAGTACTAAAATGAACAAATACTATTTTTTCCAGGGATCTGGAGCAGCCATTTTTTTAAGTTGGCTCCGAATTATTTTAACATATTTTATTATTTATCACCTTTTTTAGGGTTTTTTTTTTTTCAGAGATGTAAAAAAATGTAACATTGCAGCATGACATTTCTTTTGCTCTGACTCCGCTCCAGTTATGAGCAAAGTCTCGTTGCTCCGCCATCCTGCTCCATGCTCTACTTTCCTGATCCATGCTCCGCCTTCCTGTTCCATGCTCCGCCTTACTGCTCCATGCTCCGCCTTACTGCTCCATGCTCCGCCTTCCTGCTCCATGCTCCGCCTTCCTGCTCCATACTCCGCCGTCCCGCTCCATGCTCTGCCCCCCCACTCCATGCTCCGCCCTCCCGCTCCATGCTCCGTCTTCCTGTTCCATGCTCCGCTCCAGATCACTGATTTTTGAATATTTGATACGTAAAGCCCAAATAGTTTTATAATTCAATATTTTTACCTATGGTATAGATTGTTAAAAATCACTTTTTCTATGTTAGGTAAAGAGTGTGTTTCTGTCATTAAAAATAAGAAACTGAAGAGACATTGCTAAAGAGTAATAAGATTTCAGACCCATTTATTACAGCATGCAGTTCTACCATCAACCACAGCGATCTGCCTGGCAGAGTGCCAAGAAGAATCCATTCGTATTCAAGGGAAGAACTGCTGGTATAAGGAAAGTGACGTTTCTGATCTTATTTTATTTCGTTTAGCATACTTGATTTCTTTCGACCTGATGCTATGTGCCAGTTTATAAATTTACTTGCTTTTAACAAACGGCGAAGCAAATATTCTGATTCGCATGCTAATAAACGCACCTGCAAAGCGAACTTCCCTAAAACTTGAATGGATTCGTCCTTTTCTGTCATGCGTAGAAGCGTCCAAATGTCAGAACTTGGGGCCTCAGTGACTGAGCGTCTCATCGACTGGTTCCGTTACCTACCTGCGCGCAGTGAAGAGGCGTCGGTTCGATTCCGACTTTCCCCTGGGTGTATTTCCTTCTTTGTACAGTAAATTTTTTGTACTGTCTTGTTCTATGAGGCATATTAGACGAGAGTTTGAGGCATATCCTTGATAATAGCAAATAAACTGGAATATTTATATGAACTGAAATGGTCGTAAAAAAACATGTCAGAACTTTGTAGTTGAACTGTAACTGCCAACACTACACCATAATAAAGGGGAATATCAAAATGTATATTAAAATATTACTAACTATAGTAACCTAAGTCACAGTGCAATAATTACTGATTTGGAAATAGTGACATAATCTATGTAGTTTGATTAGTAGTCTAAATTTGGAAATGCTTAGTTATTACTAAACGTATCCGAGACCTCAACATTTTCAGCTTAAACATAAAATATAAACGACCACACATAGTTTTTTTTTATATCTCTTGAGTTTCAGAACATTTTTTTGTAATGAACTTTCTTCTATTGACATAGCCTGAAACGAAGTAAGAGAAAAGCTAAAACTATTTTATAATTATTCTTCAAAATTTAAGAATAAAAACGTCTTCTAGTTACAAATATCCATCTGCAACAACAACTATAGAACTGAAACATGCAATTGATAGAGGTATCTTAATTAGCTCTTCGATGTAAAATAAAATCGAACTGACCCAACAAATGAATAATGCTCGTATCTAAACAGGTATTCAACATTTCGTTAATGAAACATCATTATCTTCTCATATTTGTGCGTTTTTGTGTAGAACTTTTGAGGGAAAAGGCTTTTTTTCGCAAACGAGGTACTTGAGATATAATTTTCGAAAACTTATATTTAAATTCAGAATTAGTTATATGTAGCTAATTAAAGTATTCAAATAGGCTATTTTTAATCTTCAATTTTAATAAAAAGTTGGCATTCATAGTTAGCATTTATAAATATTAGTCGAAATTAGATTCATTAGAATATAAATATAGACGATGTCAATCGACATTTAATATAACTCAACATTTTTAGTTGATGAAGCTCGCATATATTACTCAATGCTTGTAACTTTCTAAATGCTTTTACTGCATAGTTTCTATGTTTCCCAGGGCTCCAGAAACGTGGAATTTCTGTGCTCATAGGTGGTCTGTGACTAAAAACACGAGTTCTAGAAAACGCTGCTCCTTGACTTAAAAAAAAACTTTGCATTGAGATTGCTCTATTGTAGCTATTCAGTCTATTGCATTTATGTTAATTCTATTACACATAATTTATCAATAAAATATGTAGTATTGTTACAATTACGCATCGAAAAAGTTTTTCTTTCGATGCGTAGGGGACTTACATAAAGGAACTCTCTTGCTTAGAAAGTTCAGAAAATGAACAAAACCACAATTAAGTATAACAACGGCATATCACATACTTTAAAATAATACTTTAAAAGAAGAGTTTTCATTTAATTTTTGTTATTAATAATGTCTGCTTGTATTTTCAAATTTAATTATTTTAGTTCTGGGACTGCATTTATTGCGAAATATTTTGCCATAAAATTGGAAAAACGCATTAGTATGCAGTAAAATTTTGATTTTAAAAGTAGTTTTAAAGGAATAGTTTAAAGCATTAAAAGTATCCAGATGTCTGTTAAATAACATTTACTTTTAGCTGTTGCAATGGAAAACGCGGAGCAAATTTTCAATGTTTGTCGACATGTTTATAAAAGGGACAGAAGTAGAATAAAACCCGGAACGTATTTTTTAAAAGTTACGACACTAGTCTTTGTTCAAACATTATTTTTCGAAAATGTACTAACTTTAAAAACAATCGTTGATTCAATTAGACTGCCGATTTCTGTTGCAATCACTATTTCTTTAATTTAAAAGGATTCTTTCTTTATGAATTTATATGAACTTTCAGAAACCTATTCTCTAACAATAAACTGTAAATCATTTTCCCCTTTTAAGGCGCAAACTAGGGGGATTTTTTTTAATGAGAGTTGTTGCCTCACGCATGTTTTTTTTAAAAAAAGATTATTAGTAATAAAAGAGTGAAAAAATATTTTTCTGGGTACAAACCCCAACTATATTCTAATCTGGACACTATAAAATGTAAAATTGCGTGCCTATATATTTTAATCGAAACACTGTAAAGTAAAACTGCATGCCATATATTTTAATCTAAACACTATAAAGTATAAAATTGCGTGCCTATATATTTTAATCTAGACACTGTAAAGTGTAAAACTGCGTGCCTATATATTTTACACTGGACGTAAGATCGTCGATGGAAGTGAGGGATAAAAACGATCCGCACTTTCGTTACTTTGTACGTCAGACGTTATCATTCGGTCGAAAAAACACAGACGAAGAGAAAAGAACCTTTCTACCACTTTTTTTGCAGTTTCCTTTGATTTTATTTCTTCAATGGATTTTTTTAGAGTTTGAAGAATTTTTAGTGGAGTAAGAAAATCAGAAAGCATTGACAAGAAAAGACTCTCTCTCTCTCTTCCTCCGAAAATAGATATATTCTACCTATTCATCACATTTTATCAATATCCTTTTATGTTCTTCATCCTTTCTGGCAATATTTCCAATTTTGATTTTTAAAACTTGAGTAGGAGTTCTAAATGCTTAGATACAGTTATATATATCAATATTAGATCAGCATCAATATAAAAAAATATATATTTAACACCATTTGTGTGAAACAACATATTTTGATGACTCAATAAAACATTCAAAAGTAAATCAAACATTCATGGATCAACCACACAGAATGCGGCAACGACAAACTTCCTATTTCAGTGTACGTCATTGATTCTGCATAATTTAGTAAACACTCGCTCGTGTTGACTCATGCGTATTTTTTAGGGTGATTTCACACCAAAGGCAACAAAGACAAAAAACATGCCTTTCCTCATTTGCGCAAGTGCAGAGTAAATTTTTGAAAGCAAAAGTATTCTCTGCGCTTGCGCAAATCTGGAAAAGTTTTTTGTCTTTAGTGGGAAAGCACCCTTACTCTCTTATTTAAAGCAACTTTCTCTGAGAGGACCGTGATTTGTAGATTGCGCTATGATGTCACTTTTAACAAATAAATTCACTGTTGCTTTCAAATTATTGCAAGAGACTATGACGACTAACGCGGAATATTGCCGTCATCATCATTAAGCATGCACTCTAACGTTCTTGTTCACAACCGCAAGTAGTTTACGACCCATTGTATAAAAGGAATTTCCGAAAAAAGTTCCGTCATTTCATGTATCCGAATGACCATTGAATGTATTCTATGTATTTTTCCATGTATTCTAAAATGACCATGTATTCTAAAATGACAATTTTTGGCTGAATTTCTCAGTTTTTGTTTTTTAATTTCATGGATACATAATTTATTTCGCCTGAACAAAACGTTTTATTGGTTGTAGCTTGTTTTATTTTTGTATGTGCATGAGTAAAAATGTCAAAAGTTTATTTTAAAATAATTTCTTATAATCAGTTTTTATGCAAACGTTACTCAGTTAAAAAATTCAATTTAAATGACGCCACCTCATTTTGCTCACTATTGTTTACTAGATATAGTGACATGCTTATTCTCATTGTTTTTCCAACCTTTGCCAAAACATTCGTGTTAAAAATTATATTATCGTTATTCCGAAACCACGCGTCTGCTATTTTTGTTACAATTTTGTGCTTGAAGCCGTTGTTTATCTTTGCCATCGTACATTGTTAATTCTAAGGATGTTAAATCGTTTAAGGAAGGTTTGGATCGTCACTGGGGGTTTGTGAAGAGAGCAGCCAGTTGAAATCTGATAATGTTTCTCTCTTAGCTTTTGTTCAAATAGTTTTTTATGTAAGTTGATACTGCTTTTTCTTTTTCTTTCATGCAAATGGGCGTTCAAGATAAAAGTAGGGACAAGAAGAAGAGGAAGAGGAGCACGAAGAAGTCAAGCAGGAATTACTCATCTATTCACCAACCTTGTTGGGCCTAGCGCCTGTTGTTGGTGTACTTTTTGTATTTGTATTTGTATTATTCTTTATTTTTTTTCACAAAAGGAACACTTTATTATTTTTTGCTAATTTGTTTATTGGATTATGCTCTTTTTATTTTCCTTTTCCTCTTTTATAAAACTTTTGTTTTGTTTTGTTGGTTACAGTATTACAATTTCAGTTCAGTTTTTTCTTTGCAGTGTCTGTTAGTCCAATATTTACAGCTTCTTTTTACACTAACTGGCTATTTGAGATCATGTGCTTTAAATAATTAAGTCTGTTAACGCCTAATCGGCTTTTATCGAATGTTTTTGCTTTCACATGCTCACACAGTTTTTAGCATTAAAAAATGAATCCCTTTTAATTCAGAAACACGCGTCTGTTTACAATGCTTAAATTAGTGTTTACTTCTTTTGGGTTTCCGAAATTGAGACAAATTCCATGAAAATTATATAGCAAGAAGCATATAAGTGAGTAAGGGATACACATAAATAAACGTAGCTGACAAACTAAATTATTAAACAAAAGCAACGTGTGAAATTTATATTTGTCGAGATTATGACAACGTCGAGAATTGAAAAAGAAAAAAAAAGCGAAAAAACGTTCCTGGATTTCAAGTTGCGTTTATAAAAAGTCCAGTACTTGAGTTCTGGAATACAATTTTACGGCCTTGGAAAATTTGCATTTATGAAAAGAAACATTAATCGAGCAAGTTTTTTACGCTCAGATGTTATGAGAAAAAAAAAAGGAATCCCGGATGTATTTTGATTCAGTGAGTTTGTATATTTGTATACCAATATGAAATGTATCTCTCTATTTTTTTGTCTGATCATTTTTTCTACAATTTTCTAGAAGGCATTTTTTTTTAAATTTTTTTAAAGAATGTCAAAACAAAACAGGAAAATTATAAAATTATTTCAACGGATTAATATATATATATATATATATATATATATATATATAAGCCTTTTATATATATATTATAACAAATTAATAGAATGTGCGTTAAAAAAATAAAGGAAAATTTAAAAAATGGGGGAGAGGGCATGACAATAAAAGAATACCAGTTCTTAGCTTTTACTGGTTTTTCGGGCGAAAGTGAAAAGTTAATGGTTCGTCAATTGCCAGTTAAAAACCTTATCCTGAGAACTTCCAGACACACAAAAAATTTCATCGTGAAAAATTTCTGTAACTGTTAAGCTTTATTTTCTTCAGAACACGCATTAAATTCATTTTAACACATCATTCATTTCCTTCAAATTTCAGCTGAAAACTGAATTTGCGAGAATGAAACTAAATAAAGGGTTCAAGTTCGAAGAGAAACATTAAAACCTGCTCGAAACAACGTAAAAAAAGCAATTTAGAAAGAAAACAATGTTGAATTTCAAAAGGTCGGGAACTTCCGAAACACCGTAAATGGGGAAATATTTTTGGCTTTATATGAAAGTGAGTTTAGTTTTAAATTGAGCATTTCGTTCATGATTTTATTCATTTTCTTGGATTATATAAATAAATTTAATGTTTTAAAAGATACAGATTCCTTTTATAATATTAAATCATGCCAGCTTAGAGCATACAAAAGACAAATTTATCTCAGCCCTTTGCAGAGACAGAATAATTGAGAGAAGTTTTTAAAATTATTTTCTCACATCGTCTAAGAGCATATTAAAAACAGAACTGTTACAGTGCCAGAGTACTAAAGATTTTTTCTGTGATTAATAATCATATATAGATAGAAGATAACTGTTTAATCGTATTTAGATGCAAGATAATTGCTTGCTCATATTTAGATACAAGATAATTCCTTAATCGTATTTAGATACAAGGTAATTGTTTAATCGTATTTAGATACAAGACAACTGCTTGCTCACATTTAGATACAAGATAATTGCTTGCTTATATTTGGATACAATATAATTTTTGGTTCATATTTAGATACAAGAAAATTGCTTTTAATTGAAAATAAATGTATAATGTTGTCTTGCTTGCTTTCAACAAACCGGTAGTTGAAGGTATTATATTGAATTTACATTGTAAAATTATGATAATTTTGCATTGTGTCAAATTCGAAACTTCACTTATACAGACATATTACTACTTTTCGTGGTAAATCAGATATTAGTAAAAGAACTTGCTGCAAATGTTTCCGTATATCCATGAGCTAAATAAAACATTATAGGAGTGTAAGTATAACAAGACAGCTAAGCGCATATATTTAATAGATTATACGGAAATGACCACGAATTTGAGAAACACTTTTCTTTACTTAATACGGCAAGCAAAATAATCATCCTCAGTTATAGTTACTTCACACAGGCTCTATAATTAAAATATATAAAAATATATCACTTAGGAATGCCACAGGAATTTTCATAGTAATACATTACACTAAAATACGTTAACAAAATAATCATGCTATGAAAACTTGTTGTTGTCTAAAATATACTATATATTGTTACGAATTTGGGGGTACCGATGGATTTCCCGCCAAGCTTGGCGACTTTGCGATCACGTTAGGTGATTCTAGTCCTTGCTGGAAATTTCTGGAATATTCCTGTCAAGTGATCCGCGATGTTGTATAAAAGCGAGAAGTTTAGAAGAGTTCAGTTTTCGGCTTAGGAGAGTGCCTTGTCAGCCTGAGCCATTGTGCTGTAAGCTTCGCACTTGCTTGTATTTGTATTTGGGAAGTAAATACGATATTTCTGTTAGTTTTTCCGAGAGCGTGTACTTAGATATTTTTGTGCGCTTTAAAATCTGTACATAGTACAAATAACCTATAAATGAATTTCTTTGTTTTGTATTGGTTTAAAGTGCGAAGAACCTGTAACAATATACAGTGGCGCTCCTAGTATAGGTATCACCTCCCCTCCCCTCCTGCAAAAAAAAAAAAGAAAGGAAAGTTGTTGTGCTTTCATAAACTTGTAGTTTTGCATTTTATATTACTCTCCTCTCAGTACGCAAAAAAAAAAAAAAAAAAAGCGTATAAAAATCTATTTATTTGGTGTTGCTTTCAGTAAACTACAACTACATTTATTGTCAGTTATATGATACGTTGAAATAGCGTCAGTAAAATTGTGTAATTTAAGTATATGTATTATTCAAAAACTATTTATTTAATTTTGGGTGTCACACCCAACCTCACCCAAAAGGTTGTCACCGGAGCGGACTACCCCCTACGATCGTCCGCTAATGCCGCTACTGGTTATATATATCTTATTTATAAGCCGCTTAAGTGTTTGTTTGTCGCCGATAGATTACGAGAAAACTGCATCGTGCTGCGATCCACACAATTATGTCTCTAATGAAAACGACTAATAATCAAAAACATTTCTCTAGCATTTTGAGTGAGGCATCACCAGATTTACAATCTCCGTTAAAAATTAATGTAAACGCGAATTTAATTTAATTCTTCTTCCTTTGTTTTAATTTATTTATCGTCTGCGCTTGTTATATATACTAAAGTGGCAGCGCTCTTTTTTCCAGTTTCGTTAAAACTATTGTTTTAACGATGATTATGTTGGATATAAATAAATAATTTTCACAAACAATTTGATTATATAATAAATAATATTTTTATTTTACAGATTATTATAACTTCGATGTTTTTTTTCGGTAAGAATAATTTTTTCAGAAATTATTATATGTTTATTATTTATTCATTAAACTTTACTGTTCTACCTAATAAATATCTCTTTGATTTGATGTGCATTTCCGGTTACTAGGAGAATTGTATATTTATAATATCTAGAACAGCGGACATTTCGTATGACCGCCGGGCTCACTAGTATATATATATATTCACTGAATGATATTCATTACTGTAGTTGCATTGCAACAAATTATGTCAACTAGGTTGTTATTTTAACAATAAAATATTAATCATTCTTCTCAAATTCACTACATTTTATCAAGAAACTTGCAAATACCTTTATATTGATTCATTTATCTACAGCTGAAAGATCTGTTACGACAGATGGAAATATGCCTTCTCTTATAACAGATTTTTGAATCGTGTTTTTGTCACAGGAAAGCGGGTTTTTGTGGCTATTATTTCGAAAGTGCTAACCAATTTATCTCTCTAAATTTACCTTTCAATATATGATGGATGAGCAGGAATACATGAAAGCACGGAATCATCATTCATGTTCTGAAATAGTTGGGTTAATGCCATTTCTTTTTCTCTGTTGCATGGTATTATTGATAATTTGTCGGTTAAATCATATTTTCTTGGTGTCCTTATAAAATTATGGAGCATTGTCTTTTGCTTCCTTTGGGGTCTAAAGACTCTTAAAATGTCATAAAAGCGACGATGCAACGCTAATAGTAAAATGCTTATGACTTTTTTTTTCATTAGGGCAAAAATCAAAAGCTAGGTATCAAAAGATAGCTAAAATTTAAAACAGTACAATAAACGGAAAATACACAAAACAAAGTCACCAATTTAAAAAAATAATAAAAAAAATTAAAATAATTGTTGAATCTAAGGTTTTTAATATTCAATATTTCAAAAAAAAGGGGGGGGGGTGGTCATTACTTAGACTTTAAATTTAGGTTCAGTTTGTTGGAGCACTATATATATTTCAAGATCAGTTATAAAATTATAGAGATTTTTTTCAGGTGGAAACACTGTACGCTGTGCTAAGCTGTGTTTCAGCAGATATGAAAATTTCAACTTTTTAAAATGCTCGTGGGTACACATTTTTTAAATATTTCTGAAAATTTTCTGTTTATTTTAATGTTTTAGATTTCAATTCTCTTCTGATACCAAACTTTTGATTTTTCACTAACGAAAAAAAAAGTGTTAAGGATTTAACGCTACACGTCCGCTTTTATGACATTTTATGAGTCCTTTTATTCTTTATATGTAAGATTCTTTTTATTCTTATTTCTCGGCATTCTCTTTGCTTATTTTCCTTAAAATTATAACACTAAGAGCTATTCTTTAAAATTTATCACTAAAAGCTGTTATTAAAATATTTTTTGGATGCACTATCCTTTTAAGGAAAGAATAAGCTTTATAACAATTTTTACAGTCTAGTTTTTCTATCATCTTGTTAGTTGCATTGTTTTGGGTACCACTGTAGGTATTTCTTCGCAGACACATTGCACTTAACAGTTGAATTAAAAAGCGGTCTTCTTTTTTCTTTTGACTTTTCCCTCCAAAAACTCATTATATTATTCGAGGAAAAGTGATTTATAATTCATTAAAAGTATTCTAAGCATTTTTATTCCATATTATTTTTTAAAATATTCTTCTAATTACTAATTACAATTGTCCATTTTTTAAATTTAACCAATAATTTATTCCAATAAGTGCTTTAAAATAGTTTTTAGTTTCTCTTAATATTATACAATTGAAAGTACATAATAATTACTTTTTAATTAAAAGAATAGTCTTTCTGTAATCATTAAATTTTCAATGTTATCTTTTTTGGTTTGGGAGGGGGGTGTCAAACGACCTTAGATGATTGCATAGTTCTAGTAAGAAGGAAAAATAAAAACAACCACGAGGGAGATAATTTCGATAAAAAAAGTAAAAACAGTAAATGGAGTTATAGGTAAAAACCAAGTCAGCAATTATACTTTAATTTAAAAATTATAAAAGATGTTGTGAATATAATATAAAAGTAAATTGCGAATTTAAAGTACTCTAATTAACTCACCTTTAATCTTTTATCCCCTTTAATTTTTATAGCAATTCAACAAATAAATGAAGGTCATTAAACCTACATACAACTTGAAAGTTCAATGCACCATATGGTCCTAAAAACAGGGCTTTAAAACAAAGAAACAAACACCTTAAACGATGATAAAATTAATTTTTTTAAGAGTTTCACGTTTCTGTCTCAACAATGGCAGGAAATTTTCCCCCAAACGTACTTCAACTAAGGGGGAAAAAAGAGGAAAGATTAACTCATAGAATTTGAAAGAAAAAGACTTTCAGAAGTTGTAGCGTAGCTTAAAACAAATGGCTTCTGAACGCTAGTTAAAGAATACTCTATCACCTGCAATGTTGAAATTTGTCTCGAAGGACGCATTTCTTTTGAAATAGCTTCATTACATATCGAGTTTAACAAAGCATAAAGAATCGGTACATAAACAAAAATGCGTTGAGACATAAAGCAAGGGAGCTGTATCGTCAATAACGTAAGCACAAATCGAAACTTGTTGCATGCAATTAAAAAAATTCATAATAAATAAAAATTATTGTTGAGTTTAAGGTTTTTAAGATTCAATATTTTTCAAAGAAAAAAAAAAAGGTCATTACTATGACGTTAAATTTAGGTTCAGTTTGATGGAGCACTTCTTAGCTCAACACCACTTATAAAATTATAGACATTTTTCAGCGGAAGCTCTTCGCGCAGTGCTAAGCTGCGTTTCTCCAGACATGAAAATTTCAAATACTTGTTTCTAATTTACTTGAAACTCCTTCTGAACTTAAAAAACGGACAAAAGCACTGGCCAGTTGATGAAAGAAAATAATTAAAATTTTTTAGATTTTAATGCAAATAAAAACAGACTAAGCAGAAAGCAGCGAAGAAAGTAACCATGAAACTACTTGCTTGTCGATGCTTATTTCAATCTTCGTGAAATCTGCAGTTTTGTACTTTGTTGCTCATTTCGAAAATTTCCATAACTCTGCATAGGTTTTTTTTTTTTTTTTTTTGAAGAGGGCAGTGATCTCTAAATTGCGTGAAATATCTATATGATTACTAGCTTCACAACAGTCTATTACAACTAACTATACAACAATTTCTCACACAAACTTATAAGTACAGTTAGTCTCAACATTTCTTTTCTTCTTTTCTTTTTTTCCATTTATCAGAACTGAAAAATATTTTGCATAGTATAGTAATAAGCAGGAAATGGCTAAAACTTTCGAACTCTGAGAATTTTTTAGTTTTGTTTAATTATTTCTTTTTCTCTGTTAGTACTAACCTTTTATCTCATTTTACTTTTTTGCAGATTTCAGGAAAAAAAACCACTTCTGTTTGACACTTTTGCTTCCTTCAATGTTTTATTTTATATTTTTTCTGTATACGAATTAGTGTTCTCCTTATTAACTGAACGGTTGTATTTAATAGTGTTATATTTATTTATTTATTTTATTTTTCAGCGTTCTACGTATTACAGTTTAAGTAAAAATTCGTTATTATTTAACTTGCGAAACATTTCCTCATGCAACACGCATCCGATAAAAACTTGTAAAGCCCCTATATTAAATTTACTTTTCCCTTTAAAAAACGGGAAAAAACAGCAAAACGAAAAAGAAAAATTTAAAAAAAAAGACCAAATTATGCTAAGTTTTCATTGAAAAAAAACGAAGCATCATTTATCCAATAAAATAAGACAAAAACCTCCCAGTTTCTTTATTAGATACTAAGCTTCTTTATTAGAGGCAGTGTTAGAAAGGATAACTTATTAAGTATATTAGTCTGCTTGAAAAATAATTTCTTCGGAGTTTCTCCTCTTTTATTCTAATTAAGTGAATTCAAGCGGAGCTAATTAATTGAAATGAAACTTTTAGAAATAAATTTAATTAACCATCATGGAAAAGATCTCCATTTGAAATGTTAATTTTGAAACGCTCCGTTGCCGAATTAATAATTTGTGAACTTCAAAGTGTTTAAGGCAAATCAGGAGAATAAATTTAATTTATGACACCACGTTCAATTGATTGAAAGTGGAAAGGCGATCATATAGATTATATTTTTTAAACATTTTTTAGAGGTGTGTGTTGTTTTGCATGGCTAGCTGTTTGTGGTTTTTTTAACGGCTTAGTGATAAGGAGCTACTTAAAAGGAACATTAAAGTAGCGGGCGAGGAGTTTTAAAACGTTGAACTGATCGAATTAATTAGCAACGTCATTATGTGATTAAATTAGGAACTTTTTTTAAAGACGTCTTTTCTTTGTATAAATAGACTATCAGGAATGCCGAATTGAAAAGTAAGTTTTGTTGTGTTGCGGACATTCCATTCCAAAAAAATAATAATGATAATAATATTAATTATTATTATTATTAAATAGTAGCAGAAGTCCACAGGTTTTTAGGAGACCGCATTAAAACAATAGTTTTAATACAAATATTGTAAAATTTCTACGACTTAAACATTTAAAAAATAATTTGCAAAAGAAAATCGGGGTTTTCGCATATTGAATAGATACTAAAGGTAAAGTTTGTCTGTATGTATGCATACATGTTATCTGTAGAGCGATTATGAGTATATCATAAGTATATGAGTAGTGTTATGAAATTTGACACAAAGCTACTTCGGAGAATGGTTCTTTTCCCTGCAAATCATCATCATCTCCTTTCTCCTTTTAAATTTTTAATAGATTTTCTCTCTCTCTTTTTTTTTTTTTTTTTGCATTTTTGTGAAAAAATTATCTTAAATTCGCAAATAACAAAATAATGTTTTACGTTTCATTTTATTATTATTATTTTTTATATGTAAAAGCTTGGTGCTTTTTGTATGAGGGGAAATTCCTTTGAAGTATTAAAATTGATCGCCACTGTTGTGCCAAGCACTTGTTTAAAATAGCTGTCTATCTTATTTACATATCTAGACTCTCCAATGTTGGCAGACTAAATGTCTCCTTCTCAAGATATATGTCTGGCAAAAATCAACCGCTTCTTGGTGCTCGCCTGACTGCTTGTCAATTTCTCTCTATAAATCAACCATAATAATTAAATTCAGCATTCACAAATAAGAGAATTAAAGCCTTCAAAGCTCAAACAATTTTTAAAGGTAATCCTCGCAGATTTTTTTAATGGTAATTTTTTGAAATTTCAAATTAAGTAATCTATCTCTCCCCCCCCCCCCCCCACACCTTTTCTTTCACTCCTTCTGTTTTTTTCTTTTTCGAACGAATTATTTAGGTGCGTTTCAATGATTGTATTCCGTGTGGGAGTACATAAAAGTTAAACAAATATTTTTTATGTATTCCTCTTATATTATACCTATTGAGGAATGTCTTTTTTCTCTAAAGTTATTACTATTAAATTTTCTCGAGCATAACTCTTGTCACATGGAGGAAAAAGAAATAATTGAACTGAAGAAAATAGATGCACTTGTTTTCTCATTGTGGTTCTCTGACGCAAAATACCAAACTCTAAATTAAGATAGTTATATATTTCCCAAACTGCTTTGAGCGACAGGCGATTTTTCATGATCTGCATTTTGATACTTTCTGTCCTTAGAGAGCTTGAATATTTTAAAGAAATGAAATTTTTGATAGATTTTGCAGTAAGAAGGCCTCAAAATTCGCTTTTTAAATTTCGATCGTTATTTCGTAAGCGAATATTTTTATACACGAAATCATTTCTCAGCAATGTAATGATTTGTGATTAAGGTATGAGTGAGAATTGAACGATAGAGGTATCTAAATATGTTTTATTTTTTGAATTAATATATTTTTTACGCAAAAATTATAGTTGTGTGAATGATTGATGGATTTCTAATGGTATAACAAAAATTCATCAAACGATTATATGGCGATTTGTACCCACTAGTAGGAACTTACGTTAGTCGATGTTTCACTTCAGATATCAACAAAACCTAAAATTACCACATTTCATGAAATGAATAAATTTAGTTACATAATTTCGGAAATGAAATCCAGAACTTCAGAAAACGAGTACTACAACCTATTTAATTAGCACTCATACGACCATATTTTGGAGTTGCACTGAATACATTAGAGTTTCGAGTGACCCTATCATTGCTTTGCTTTTTCTTTTAAGTTATTGTCACAAAAATATTACAGATTTTTGCAGTTAACCATAAATGTAAATTGAGGGATTTACATAAATAAAATACTTAGCTTCTAGAAAATTAATGCATCACAGCTAATAAGTACCACATAGTAACCCAAAATTACTATGTGGTATTTATCATGGAGGTAGTATCGAGGGGAGATGACACGGCGGCTAACATCAGAGGGATCCGGGTTACCATTTCCTGCCATGTGTCGCTCTTTCGCATCGGCACAAACAAACCGTGTGCTTAATGCTTTTCTACGAGAATTTTTCAAATTTTCATTGCCTATATCTTATTCCGATTTCATGCAATCTTCCAAATAACGCGAAAAACAATTACACCATACTATTGGCAAGTTCTCATTTAAAAACGGTTAACATTAGGTGCAATTTTATTATATAAAATGCTGGTTTTTGTAACGCATTTTTCGATGCTCTGAGCGCTTGCCCTTCGATAATTTTGCCGGTTTTCTCATGTATTTTATTAACATTAAACTTATTTTATACATTCTTATTCAGAGTTTGCGCTTCCATGTCTTCTCAAGCATTTTTTAAAAAGTTTTAATAAAGATCTTGAATGCCTTATTAATATATGTACACACACACACACATATATATATATATTATTTATTTATTTACATGTACATTTGATCTGATATCTATGGTTATATAAGCTATGATATCGCATTGTAATAGAAAGCTCATTAATGTAAATATTTCAAAGAGGACATTTAATTGTTGCATAACATTTTATTTCAAATAAAGTACATTGTATTTTAAGAAATAAATAGTTTTAAAAAATATTTGCAGAATTATGCATAAAAACTAGCGTCTATGATTCAATGTATAATTTTAGGAATATCATTTAAAAAAGATAAAAATTAAAATTGAGATTTTTTAATGAAATATTTTTTTTATTTCTGTTCAAAAACACTGAAATGATATAAATAATGACAAGCATTTGCTTAGTGATGTGACAAATAGTTCTTGAAATTAAAAATTAAAATAATCTATTTTTACAAAAGTTAGTATTCATAACAATAAAAAGAGTTTCACATGGGGAGTAAGATCTTTAAAAAATTTCATTACAAAGAAAAATGCTGATCAGTGATTTAAATTTCTGAATGACTGAACACAAATGGGTATGCTCACTAAATGTGAAGCATTTACTGGAAAGCGAGGAACTGTGATGCATAAATTTTGGGGAATTTGTATAGGAATGTAAATTTTAGTATCATTGAAACCCAAAGTCGATGAGGGAGAGGCACCCCCCCCCCCCCATTTTTTTCTATTCAGCGCCAAATTTTAAGACAGTAATATGTAGATGTTTTAATAACAAGATTTCTAAGGAAAAATCCCACTAAGAAAAAAATTCTGGTTGTACTACTAATTAAAACAATCAATCTCAGTGACAAAGAGCATATGAAATTAGATAGGCAGATAGAAAGGAGAATGTGTTATATTTAACAGTGCCGGGTCTGGGGGGGGGGGCACCCGGGCCCTTGCCCCGGGCGGCACTTCTGGGCAGCAAATTCATTTGTGATGCAAAAAAAAAAGGAGGAAAAAAAAAGAAAAGACAATAAAATAAAAGAAAAGAAAAATATACTTAAATAAGAAAATTTAGCTTTTGGAAAGAAAATTAAAATCCTAGTTCGGCGCTCCGATTTGATCATTGATCGGCTATTTCCCTAACGATTAAAACCTATTAATAGAATTATTTATTTGTATAAACTATCGGAAACTAAAATTGAGGTATACTGAATATGTTAAAAAAAGGCCAGTACATAAAGGCGATGTGAAATATGACCAATAATTAGATGAAGGGGGGCAGCATATTTAAGTTTGGCCCCGCCACGGAAAACTCCGGCACTGATATTCTATCGTATATGTAGAGTTAGTATTACAGACAATCTTACTTTCTCACAACATTAACGAACATTACTATTTATATTACAATTAATATACATACATATATTTTTTTATTTTTTAAATATGATTTACTTATCTAATTTCATTAAAATTATAAAAATGTTTTCCACATCATCCAAGAGTTACGGTTTATAGAAGCATTACCCCTTTTACAAAATGCAAGGCGGGTATCCCCAGGAAGTATATATTCCTTCTATATTAAGTTAAAATAATGACCCAAACAAAAGTTTTTTAAAAGATTTCATTGCGTACTGCTATATGTACAGAAGTAATTTCCAATGAGTGGCAGCTCTGGAAAAGTCTAAACGAAATGAATTGGTTGATTTCAAATTTGGAAAAACAGTCAGGGGATATGTCTCGGAAATGCACTTATAGCATTACAAAAACAACAGACATAAAAAGACAACAGAATCAATAAAAGCTACGAGAACGAGCACGAAAATAACGGTCAGTTCAGCAGAAGCTTTGGTTTCCGATCGGCACTTGCATCGGCCCTGCCACGCCCCCCTATCGGCACAAACAGAGCTCGGTAGGGTTGCTATTTGGCAGGACGTCACGTGGTACGGTATCATCTCCCCTAGATAATAGCTCCATGGTATTTATCAGCTGTGTACCACATAGTAATCGAGCTGTGAAATCAGTTGCCAACGCTGTTCAGAGAAATTTCTGGTCATTTTTTTTCTAAATTCTGAATTACCACATTTAAAAAATCAGAGTATTCATTCTTGAATTTAAACCCCGCTGCGTAGCAAAAATCAGGAAAGTGGAACAATCAGAACAAAAATGGCAGTTAAAACCACAGCATTAATTTTAAAGCTGTTCTCATTCCTTCGTTAAAGTATATTGAAATGCATCCGGAAAAATTGAATTCAAAGAGTATTCCAGTAAAGTACCAAGAGAATATCATAAAAATGGTTACTGGATGGAATTTTAAAAGACGTTGTTCTTACCGTCAGCGGATAAAAGGTTTTAGGTATAAATAAATATTCGTTTGGCTCGCCCGTGACAATCTTTTTTTTTTTTTTTTTTGATGCTCAAAAAATATTCGTGAACATTTACTTATGTAGTATAATTAATGAAAATATTTGTTAGATACAAAGTTAGGCAATTCATTGTGAGAAAGTTCATTATAAAATAAACAAAGTCGTTTATGCTCCATCCATTGAGATTATCGATCGCGTATCATGTGACATTTTCAACCTAAAAGAACAATCTAATCTATCCTTCACATTATTACATTTGCTTCTATCATTTAGGTTACTATAAACTTGAAAGTCATAAAGACAGAGAAATATTTTAAAAATATCTTCACATAGAAATAACTGATCCAGTGTCATTAAGATTTCTCTATAGTGGAAACAGACTTTTTATTGCCAAACATTTAAAATAAAAAAAAGTAGAAAAACGATTCGACGGCTACACCGTAAAAAGTCTTAAAATGATATTTTAGAAAGTATGTATCAGCTCTAAGTTTCCATTGGATAAGCTTCGGAACGATATAAACAATTTCTGAAGAATTGAGCAATAAAAGAAAAGATCTCGAACTGAAGTACCACTTTCATATAGAGGCTAAAAGTACCTTCCCATCCGTAGTATGTTTCAGCACCACGGGAAATTTAATGGCCTTTAAAATTCACCCAGTGATTTGTGTCCAAATGTGTTTTATTGTTCTTCTTCATCAACCGCTTTTAAAGTGAACTTCGTCACATGCAAGCTATTTGTGAATTTCTTGTTGTTTTATTTCTGTTCGTTTTGTTAGGACATTAGGTTTTCTGGAATATGAATGCGACACTAAAAGCTCTGCAGCATTTTTGGGAGAGAAGATATCTTAGAAATTCTTTTCATGTGAAGTAGTTTTGGAAATTGTTTGTTTTCGAGCTGTTTAAGTCGAGGTTTTATGAAAACTTTTATTTATTGATAAAGCATCGTGATTTAACTACTTGCTTGATTATCCCTCCCGAGTTATCTCGGGCCCATATGGATTGCAGTTAACTATTATCCCGAGAAAACTCGGGCGAAGCAGAATTTTTCAGTGTGATTTGTTTTATCATTGTTTTACTGGGCCTGGAGGAAATGAAAGGAAATGTTCAGTGTGTGTATTGGCAGTTTGCAAGTTTTGTTCTTTTCGCGTTCTTTTGGCGGGATTGGTCACATGTTTTCCCTATTGCATAGCATACGTCAGCTTCTTCCTGGAGGAAATTAAAAGGAAATATTCAGCTTTGTTTAGAAGTTTGCCAATTTTGTTGGTTAGCTGTCTTGTCCCTTGTTTAAAAAACTATCATACAAGTACCAATATTTAACTTTTTCTATTTGCCCGAGATAACTCGCGATAGTAAACTAATATTAAAATATAATGAAAGGTAATGCTTTTACACCTGTAAAAAATGAAAATTCAACATAAAACCTTATGTTTTTGTTTTGTTTCGTTTCCTTGTATTTAATAATAAAATTTAAAAATGTGATGATTTTTCGCAAATGTTTCAAAAACATTTGCAAGGAAAAGGATAAGGTAACAAAAACTACGTAGTACATTACTACGTAGACTACTAGACTACGCAGTAAATTACAAATTGCAATGATACGAAGCTGATTTTTTCGCACCGATGCATTTTTTATGCATTAAATAAGGTGTTTCTTTATTGCGCTTAAGCAATTGCCTTTGTTATTTGTGCCGTTTCGCTGTTTTTATTTCATTCTACAGCGGATGCAATCGTAACAATTTTTCAAAACCTTCTTTGATAAATAGAAAGCATAAAGTACACCGAATTGCCTGATTTTCAGAGCGTCAAATGTATCTGACCACTTGTAACAAGATGCTTGTTACATCTCGCGAATATAATAACTTTAACCAAATACTTTGGTTATTTAGTTAGACCTTGGTGACAAGCCTTTGCATTTTTACTCACGGTTCTTTCGGATTAACCGCTAGGCGTAACCACGACTTGTCACCTCTTTTTTAATTGCCTACGCGACCAAAATTTTTATACCATTTTATTTTTTCGAAACAACATTTCAAATTATTTTTCCAATCAGCTTTTTTTTCTTGGTATTTACCTTTCAACCACTTTTTATTTTTAATTTAGTCCCGTCGCATTTCAACGTCACAAATTTGAATTATTTTAAATATGCGACGGGAACTATGTACTCTCTCGGAGTAATACTCCCCTTTTTGGCGCCTTTGCCAATTGTTCCGGGACTGAACCTGTGTGTTTTCCCCTCATTTGCTACTGAAAGTCTAAAACGGTAAAGACGCGCCCGGCGTCTGGGCAATTTTGCCTATTCGTCGGGCAAGCAATGTTTTTTTAAATGCTGACTACTACGTTTTAAATTCCAGCTATATTGGTTTTAATCTTCAATGTTCTCCTAAGAACATAACCGTTTATTGTATAGCTTTTGATCATCGATTTAGTATTTTTTTTATCATGTTATATTGCTGGAAGCGATCGGAGTGGATCGCAAAGTTCCAGGTGATGCAGTTGTAATTTTTATCATTGAATACTTAGCCAAGGTTTGTTGCACTGTAACACTTTACTGTTTTATTGACATTTCGACCGCACTGCATATGCTCAGAGATGCTGACTGATCAACGAGTCTGAAAATTTCTTGTGAAAATATGGTTGCTGAAAATAACCGTTGAGCTTCGACAATGATCAAGATAATCTGCTTCAGGAAATCCGCTCTTGAAACTACTAGTGCTCCAAAATGAACATTTAAGCGAAAGGAAACCCAGCCACCAGTATGTTTTATCATCATTAAATTAATCTCTCAACTTCAGCAATCATCCATGAACTCAAGTATCAGGTGATATAATCTATTCCATCCGTATTTTACAATAGCTTTGTCATAACAGCATAGGACAAGTAAATTTCATCTGTATCAAATAGATAAATTTCAAATACTTCTCGTACAGAGTCAGTTGTAATATTGTGTTTCACGTTTTGATCTTTTTAATTTTTCTTAAAGAGCTCTTTACATTTTTTTATATGCAGTCTGTTGTTATAATGCAATAAATCTTTACAGTCAATGGTTAATGATTTCGTATTATTTCTAGTATAAATTTTTTGAATACATAAATTTACATATTTTTTTGCTCAATCATTTTCAGTTTCGAATGCTCTAATATATTTGATTTTTTTACACAACGCAATATATCACAGTACTAAACCCAAATACAACAACACCACCATACCACTATTACCTAAAAGTTCGAAATACATTATGGCAATTAAAATGAACATTGATTAGTATATTGTTTGTAAAAGGGGTGCTGTTTGCAACAACAACAGCATTTTTATGTAGCTCAAGCTGAGAAAATGACGATTAAAATTTTTAACCTTCAATACTTGATTCTTAACTTATTTCATTCAAATACCATAAGCCTTTGCGCCTGTCTCTGCACGGGTTTCAAATGCCGTCCGTGATTCAGAAGAATAAATAACAAATAAAAAGATCATAACTTTTCTTTATTATTATTCTTTTTACTTTTTCGGCTAAGTGAACATACGTTTCCCACAGACCACGACATAAGACAATAAAAATTAGTGTTTGTTCCTAATATGGCTACATATCAGTTGCTCGTCATTTGCAATGGTCCCTAGGACTGACAACCATTTTTTCACGTGGTACCGTTATCGCTGGATGTCATTACCACATGAGAATATTGGCTCCCAGTTTCTTCCCAGGTGGAGGCATCTGGCCCCTCACGATGGGCAATCGCACTAGGAATTTAATTTAGCTGAGAGTATCCAAGCCAAATAAATGCTTAAGGGATCTTTAACATTCTGGATCATCATGGACGCTGTTGATTTTCTATATATTCAAAATCCACCGACATTGGCGGGTTTCAATCCCTCAAATTTATGCATAAGCCACCAGCGCCTTATAAATACGCTCCGAGGCCGGTATTTATAAAAATGTATAGCTGTTATCTGTATTCGCATAAAACTCATTTATGTTTATCATGTGTCAACCGACATATCGGACTAAATTGCAACTTTGAACCCATAAATAAATATTTTTTTAGATTAATTTGTCTTCAAGAAATATAGTTATAGAATACATTACAAGAACGAACGTGTTTCTGATATTAAAACATCATATTAGTATAGGAAATAATGTATGTATATAAAATAATGGAATACACAATGTATTCAAAAAGCATGCAGTAATCATTCCCCTCCTAAACTTCACAACAAACCTGATTTCACTTATATTAAGTGAAACTGACTTTCGAAATAAGCTTTGAAATTTCCCAGCTAAAAGAATGTTTCCAGAAAATTATCTTGCTTTTTTACGTGACAAAATTTCCGTTTCGAATAACCTCAAATCTTTAGTGACAGCAATTAAAGATTTATCTGTACACGGTAAGCAAATCGGAAAAAACATTACACCAGCAAGTGGTGCAACTTTTTTTATTGCACCAAAATTTGGATACTTGACAGTTCTTGCTGCTTACACCATAATTGGCGTGCAACTATTTTTCTCTCTATTGAATTAAAAATGTAACAAATAACGCAATGTCGTAAATTTTAACTGTTTTAGCTAATTTCATTTAGTAAATGGTCTTTTGTTAAGGTAAAATAAATGCCCGCTTTTTAGCTAAAAGTTAGTTCTATTACAATTTTTTCTTTATATATATAGTTTAAAATGGTACTAACATTTTCAGGCTTATGCGTAAATGCTATTTTTCGTAGTATGAAAGTTCAATTTAAAAGTCTTTAAAAGAAGCTTTTTCAAACAGAATTAAAATACCTCAGCCGTAGCTTATTGGTTTTTTAATATTTTTTTTCATTATCTTTAAATACAACTGAACTCAACGTTTCTTTTCATATATGGCGCATTTTTGCGAGACTCTTTCCTAAAATACATTCTTTTTAGCTAGACATACAGAAAAATACTTTTTAAAGAAGTTTGAATGGCATGAAATTTCCCATGGCTATTGTTATGCATTAAAGTATTTTAAAAGTTTTTCGCGAAAGATGAGAATAGTTCAACAACCATAAAAGTTAAAAATGGGGAGTGCCAAGTCTCTTCTAGAATTTTCAAATGCATGAAATGTCATAAAAAGATACTGACAAAAGCGATGCTCGAGTATTTTTTATTGAAAAAAACTTTCTTCGAAAAACTCTTCTTTGTTTTCCAAAAAACGTAGTGTACATTTTTCACTTCTATTTAAAGAGTTGTCTTTGCGAAACTTATTCTTTGTAGCCTACATTAGCAAAAGCAAATGATTTTGCATAGTTTGGAATAGCACTATTCATGGTTTTTTTTTTTTTTTCAAATGTTAAGCGTTTTATTTAACAAGTCAAATACCTCATCCTGGAGTAGTAAAAACACTTTACCTTAAAATACATTAAGGGACCTCTACGTAATTTCTGATTTTGTAGCATTCATACAAGGAATAAAAACACCATTTTCAAATGTGATATCACATGGGCTCCGTTCTGTAACTAGCTTTTCCTCGTTAAATGCTCTGAACAATTCTTACGCGGCCCGTGCCTTAAGACAGCATAGAAGTAACTAATTTATGACGAGTAGTTTTTCGTGGTAAGCAATAAATGCTTCACAAGAAGTACTTCTAAAAATGGACAAACTTCGATGACAGCAGTCAACGCTTTTAATAGTCAAGTGTTAATGTACTATTTCTAAGTAACAATTATTCAAATGAATGCCGACGTTAGTGGAGGGAAATATCTAAACAGTAAAATTCTACACTGCGTTTTCGACGTACTCAACTATAGTGATGAAACAGATTATGTATTGAGAAATCAATTTTCGACGTAAACAGTCTCAGAAGCGCATGCTCAAATTGCACGAAACTTTCGTCGTATTTAACGAAATGTCTTCGTGAAAAATACTTCGAGTACACCTTTCGTCAAATTGGTGAAATTTGTGTAGTAACTTTTTTAAGTCACGTGATCCCGCGAGGAAAGAATCGTTATGAATGACGACATTTTCTTGACGATTGAAGAATCGTCAAAAGTGAGAGCTCCATTTCTGAGAGTGTAGCTTTTAGGGGATATTCAAAAATCATACTTTAAATTTAACTGACAAAAAGTGGTCAAATTTTCTCCTTAGTGCGAAATTCCTTGCTATCACTGCAAAATGTATTTTGTGTTGCCACACGTTATGAATTAATAATTTGCTTCTTAAATATCAGTCACAAACAAAATGGGCATCAGAAGGGCAGCACTACTTTCGATTGACTTGTTGTGTTGATGCCACCAAATTAATGAAAGAATTCAAATCAGAATTATTATTAAGAGTACAGAACAGTAATAATAAAGTATCCTCTCGTTATATCGCGCATGTCGAGGGACAGCAAGAAAGCGCGATATATCCGAATGCGCGATCTAACCGATGCCATTAGAACTAACTCAAAAAGTACAAGTAAATTGAGTGTCAACGTAAAAAAGAAAATTTAATTTTACGTAACGACAACTTTCTTAATAAAAATAGCTTAATAAAAATAAATCTTTTCATAAAAATTCTTGGGCAATTGACATCTGTCTCTTCCATTCTTGGGCGTTAAGATCAATACAAAAAGAAATGTCAAGAAAAACGTTAACGGGTTTGAGTAGAATCATTATGTAGGCTTGTAAGTTGGGGCGTGGGAGAAGAATTGTTGCACTTTTTAACTGCAGCAAATTCAGAAAAAAGGAAAACATTTCTGTTCGATGGCTTTGTTTAGTGGGGCTTCACTGAGGAATGCAATTTTTTTCCTTTAAAAACTCAAACTTAAAATTTTGGGAGACAGAAAAAGCGCGATATATCCGAATGAGCGATATAACGAGGGGTTACTGTAATTGCGCACACGCGTATAGGAGTTACAAAGGAGACTTTTTTTTATATCAAAAAACATACTCAGAGAAAAGGAAAAGATAATTCTCCAGTGCACCGGATGCATTGCCGTATAAAAATTCTGATCTTGCTGAGTTGAAAAATCGATATTTTTTTAACCCTAAAAAACGTGTGAGCAATTGTTTTCCCATTTTTTGCTTCTGATATTAATTTTTATTAATAGCTCCCCCTTTTTAATGCTTAAGCATTTTAACAGCAAGTGTCTTGAAGCCTAAATATTTGACATTAGGTAGTAGGTGTTGTGCCTTGCGATGCTTATGAATTTTGGCCATTTCAAAAAAACCTAAAGGCAACAACAGTGGTTTTTATTTTAAATTATGACATTCGCCAACGGATTGAGGTAGTTAGTATCACAAGGAAATAACAATGTAAATAAAGGTAAAAAGGACAGAGCATGAAAGAAAAGTGCTCAACAACACAAGAAAGTTGTGAGTGAACGGGCAACAACCACAGTATTTATACCAAATGGGTCTGATTAGAGATTAACCAATAGGAAAGGAAGTCTAGTAATGAAGAAAATCAATCAGAGGCCAAGGAACATGAAAAGGAAAGAATAATAATATTGTTTAAAAAGTCTCCAAGTATCAGGAAAAACCCATTTGGTTTAAATACGGACTGTCTCTCTGGTTGTTGCCCGTTCATTCACAACTTTCTTGTGTTGTTGAGCATTTTTCTTTCATGCACTGATGAAGAGGCTCTATTGTAGAAAAGAAATGGCTATTTGCTTAACTGTTTTGACAATTTGTGTTTTATTTATGTTGTTTTTTCCCTGTACTCATTTTTTAGCAAAAAGCACTTTTTATCATTTTTCATATGAGTCTCATAAGCATTGAATTAATGACTCCATTAGAAAAAGAAAAGCCCATAAAAGTGACTACTTTTCTCGAAAGAAAACGAACTTATAAAATCATTCACTTCAATGTACTTGACTTTAAATGTGAAGATCTGTAGTGGAATGTATTGAGGTGTTCTGCAGTGGTCCAGTCGGCAGACGCTCGGTTCCCGCAGAACATCAAAAGTGAAGTAACATCGACTGAGGTTAATGATTGGGAGGGTGAAAAGCTCTCGCGGCTGGTTCCTGTGAGCCGTGTACGCTGAAGAGAGCTGGTGTACGTTAACTAGGCCGTGGCTCCAAAGTCTTCCAAGTGAAACGATACCTCTGGAGGTGCCAATCCCAGGTGACGGTTTCTCATCTGGGAGCTGGTTTAAAATTAAGAGACCACAAATTTTGAGGTCAAGTCAGTATTCAGCCCTCGTGGTTCCGCGCTCTAAAATGAAGCTGCATATCACCCTAAGCCAGTGGATTATTGATCTTCTTTACCTGGTTGTATGCTTTCCTATACCGGATTAGTACCGGAACTAGTCTTTGATTGAAAATCTGACTTTAATTGTCGAAGGTAAATATTAAATTTTTGAGAGTGTCTAAGATGCAACATTTTACTTATTATACTGTATAAAAAGTGCGTCCGCTACTATCATTAATGTGCAAAAAAAAAAAATAAAATAAAAATTGCAAACCATGCCTGTAAATGAAAAATATTTTCTTGGGATATATATTTAAAAGCATTTTCTAAAAAATGCAAAGTTTCAAAAATCCCTGTTAGCGATAAAGTCAAGAATGTCAAAATATATTCCTTCAAATGAAAGAAAAACATAATCTAAAGAAAAGAAATGCTGTCATAAAGAAGCCTAAAACCATTTTGAAGGAGCTTTTTTTTTTTTTTCTTTTTTGAAATAAAGTGAAAGCTTACCTTCTTTTATGAATCAATAATCTATCATTTTTTTGTACTTTTCAGAAATTGTTTTTAGATTAGATAGTAAATTTCAACTTCGTAGCCTATTAAGAAGAAAACTTTTTGAAGATTAACTTTTCATTTCAAAGACAGTTCTAATTTTATTTCACTCTTTTTTTTTTCCGCTCTCAAAATATCTATCGCGCATCATTATCATACGCGCAGTAAGTGTGACAAAAAAATTTCATTACAAAAGCTTAATAAGCTGAATTTCCAGGGATATAGTTTTCTACATGTGTAAGAACTCAGTTTTGCCTTGCTTTTAAATGGCTTTTGTAACTTCAAGCATTGCTGAAATAAATAGAATTTATGGCTGAAATGTTTGATACATTTGTAGAGGACGTCTATCCGTCCATTCAGGTGTTGTAACTGACTGGATACAAAGGCAAGAATTGAAACTAAAAATCTATATGTATACGGTAGCCCCTCGTGCGTGTCTAAAAGCGCGATACATCCGAATGAGCGATCTAACCGATGCCATTAGAAATAACTCAAAAACTACAAGTAAATGTAGTGTCAACGTAAAAAAATTTAATTTAACCTTACATAATGACAACTTTCTTAAAAAAATAGCTTAATAAAAATAAATATTTTCATAAAAATTCATGGGCAGTAGACATATGTCTCTTTCATTCTTGAGACTTAAAGTCATCTAAGAAGATGTTCTTTAATAGATGCCAAATAGGTGTTGTGTATGCAGGCGCCATCTGTTATAAAATAAACAAACAAGATACTCTACTGTTTTTATTGTCTTGAACATTGGTTAGTTTTAACTTCGTTGTGGGTTCAATCCTTACTCTCTACACATCCATTTATATTATGAATGTATAGATGCTAATCAACCAACAGTAACTATATTTTAAGTAATGTAATCGTTTTGTTATTGTATTTGATTGCTATGTATACTTATATTAAAAATAATTATCATTATTATTAGGATTATTTTATTATTTTGAACATATAAATAATAATGGGAATAATTTGAATATATAATAAAGAATGCAACAGCTATTTGTACTGATGTGTTCAACTACATGTCTTCTTTTGTACGAACAGCAGTTTACTTTTTTTTTTATTCTTCTTCATAATGTCCTTTCTCCTAAATTTGTAAGGAATGGAGTGCCCCACAAAACGATTTGGTGCGCAGTGCGAAATTCCGCACGGGTCGACTAGTTACATTTAATAACTAGTCGACGTAGCTATTCACATTTTAAGTGAAATAAAAGATCTAAACACATAGCAAGCGGCCATTCCGTCACGTCCGAAACAGGATCGAGCAAAGAGTGAGAAAACCTAAAAATACTACAGTTGAGTTTTAACATTTAAGTACAATATGCAAATATGAAGTCAGAAATTAAAATATGTGAAACAACCGCCACACATTAAACATATTTTTTTATGAACAATGTATCATAATTCCTCCTTTGTATCGCAACGACTACTTCATAGAGTAATGCGAGTTGATATTGAAATAATGTTGCCCATGGGAATACATTAGTTTCATAGAAATGAGGGAAATTTTCAGCGAACTTCTATCAAAATACTTTCTCCAAAAAAAAAAAATAAAAATAATTTAACTTTGGAAGTTCCCTGTCGCATTGAAAAAGGGATTTCAAGCAATCCCGAAACAGATGTCTGAATTTTAATGCTCATTTGTGCTTTAAATTAACGTGTAATTTATTTTTATCATTATTTTTATTATTACTTTCTCCGAATTCTAAAAAATCCTTAAACTATACGCAATGCACAAAAACGTTGGATAAAAGACAATGGGTGGACTATTTTTTACTTGCTGCACACATGTGCGCATGAAAATATTTTTAAGAATGGGGAAATTGGAAGAATTTATTCAATCGGTACTATTTTCAAATTGTTTTGAACGAAGGATTACTACATGATTTACACACTCTTAGAAACGCATGCTAAAATTTCACGAAACTTTCGTCGTAGAACGGCGAAACTTTTCGACGAAATGGTTCGTGAAAAATGCTTCGAGTAAACCTTTTGCCAAATAGGCGAAATTTGTGTAGTAACTTTTTTAAGCCACGTGATCGTGCTATTGAAGTGTCGTTGTAAATGACGAAATTTCCTTGACGATTGAAGAATCGTCAAAAGTGAGGGCTCCATTTCTGAGAGTGCAGCCAAACATAAAATTTAGTTAGTTAAAAGTATAAATAATTTGAATTAAAAAAACGTGCTTTCTATGCTTATTCTAACAATATGAGGGATGTCGATTTAAAATGCAAAATGTTCATGCTGGGATAGTGAGCACCGTGAAAAGGAAGAAGCAATTCTACAGAGTATAGGAACACAAAAACCACATTTAGGTCATGTTAAATATTATCGCTTTTTTGTACGTGTTCTTTTATTTCAAGTGTGCGCAAGGTGCGCACATTTTTGTGCATACTATCACTTGCTTCAGCATTGTTTTGACTAATTGCTTTAAATCCTTTTGTCACTGTCTATGCGGGACTATCAATATTACTATCAAAAATAGGAATACAGTGTTTCACTTGCTCAATATAAGCATATGTTTCTAAGAAAAACGTTTACACTAAGGAAAACGGAAAACACCGAGTGATGATAGGTATACAGTACGAGACTTATTATTTTTTTTTAATAAAAAATAAGCAAATGGGGTCAAATGACATCTTTTTTAACATGAGTTTAACTCTTGGCAATTTAATTGCTTTTTCGAGTGAAAATTCATAAGGTATTACTTCTTATTCTAGAGATTATCGTATTCCAAAGTGTTTTCCTTTTGTGACAGATTAAATAAGATAAAAGCAACGTTGGTAGATGGTGCCACTTCTTTGACGTTTTGTCTTCGGCGAGACTCTTGCGGTGTTTTTTCTTCCCTTGCACACTTTTTTCTTGCATTGAAATGGCGTTTACTTGTAATTCCAAAAGCCGTGTCGACATTTTGTTCTGTAAGTGTGTGCGCAATTACCTTGTTTTATATATTATTTCATTTATCGTTTTCATTTTATTTGTTTCGAAATGCTGCTTTAAAACAAAATGTTTTAATTCTAATCTTCAACTAACTTTAAATGCAGGATACTGTTCTGGCACAACTTTTTTTTTTTTTTTTCTTTCTTTCTTAATCTTTTTTTTTTTTTCTATTTTATTGCTTTCTTTTTCCCTATTTTGTTTTCTTCTTTAACCTTTTATCTGTCGCGACCCAGGTACAATTTTAATTTCTTTTTCTTTTCCAAGCTTTTTATATGTTACATATTCTTATATTATATTGAAATTAAAACATAATGTTTTTATACCTAAATTTTTAATTCGGGTCTATTTGACCCGACGTGACGACTTGTGTGATGTTTTGATAGGTGACAGCATAAGAGTGAAGGATAAGATTTCTTATTACATTACATCAGACCAACTTTTATGTGCACGTCAGTGTATTAACGCATTTTTAACTTTCAGTAAATTTCTCCCCACAGAAATAAACAAAAATCATTTTCATTTTCTAAATTTTTACAAATTAAACGAAATTACACAATTCTGCTATTGCTACTCACCAAATTTTATGAGTATTTTGATTTAGCACTATTAAACACAATTGTAAACGAGCATACATAAATTAACTTCAATATTATAACCCTTTTATACCTAGCTTAAGACCCTGAAGCTCATTGAAGATTATTTAACATATTTTGAAGATCAAGTGATTATGGATTACGGAATTTATTCGTGGGCGTAATTAAGAGACATAAAATAGAATTTAAGTAAGCCGCTGCAAAGGAGGGAGATTTATAGAGCCCTTTGTGCTTAATTGATGTGATAGCTAACATTAAGTGTCATAAATTTCTTTAATTACATGACACTCTATCTTTAGGAAATTTAAGTCGCTTACGGAAATAATATAAGTTCTTCTCGCAACTGTTTGAAGAATTATGAGTCAACAATCTACTAATGGCAGTATAAATATAGAAGATAAAATAATATTTTTCATAAAATTGGCACTAATGTCCTCACTAGTACTAATATGTGCTATAATTTTTAAAGTTTATTACCTATATTAGAAAAATATGCATAGTATTGTAAATATCTACAGTTTCAAAGATTTTTCTTTCTTTCGTTTTCTTTAACGTATCAAATTGCATAACTATATTTAAACTGTTTGTCCAAGCTTCCAAGTAGCCTTTTAAAAAGGGATTATGTGTTTCAGGTTCAAGCATGAAATTTAAAGTGAGTATTTTTTTTCCTTTAAACAGTAATTTATTTTAAAATAATCTCATTGTTGAAAGTTGGAATTTTTTTTTGTTTTGGTGTGAAATTATTATTATTATTTGTTTAAAATACAGTTTAATGAAGTTAATGAATAGCAATTATTTAACCTACTTATTGCTGTTGTTAAGAATAAAAAACGGCTTATTATTTTCAGTCAGAAACCGAAAAATAATCTGCGTTTATAAAGGCTTTTTACATCTAAACTAAACGCCTGAATGTAGTATGGTAAGAAGGTAAGATATTTAACATTTGAACTAGGGATGTACAGTATATTCGGCCATTCTCCGGCATTCTGCCATTTGGCCGTATAATCATTTCATGGCCTAGTCCAGTGTTTCCCAACCTTTTTTCCTTTGTGAACCCCTGCTAAGATCCGAAAGAAAACGGCGAACCCCCGTCTGTAGTCGATAGTAAAGGGTGACAGAACTATAAAGTTTGTTAGCACGTTTATTTTCCATGTTGTACAATATCTCATAACATGAAATGAAAACATAATTATTGTAAAATATCTAAGTTTAAATGCAACTGTAATACAGCTACAAAAATATTTTTTATTATTATTTTATTTGTTCTTTTTGAATAATTATTAAGGCCGTAAACATATGCATTCCTTAAAAAAATTAAAAATTATTTTCCCGGCAGGTTCCACTTTCCGGTTTAAATATACAAAATCCGGCAAAATTTCGGAAATTTTAAGAAAAATTAAAATTTACATATTTTCACATTTTTAATTGCAATAATGCAGAAAAGTTCGAATAAAGTGTGATAATTGCGAGTCCAAATTTAAAATTAATGAATAAATATATTCCAGTTCCATTTGTGGGTCTGTATAGCGAGGAATTAGCCGAAAATAATGCAAAATTTTGCATGTAGAAAATTTTAATATTTCCGACTCATTCTTCGCGCTTGTGACGAAAAAGTGAGAAATCGTCGAAGAAACATACGTTCTAAAATTTTAAATTAATCAATAAATATCTTTAGGTACCAATTTGTGATCCAAGTTTTAGAAATGAGGCAAAAGTACAAATAAGTGCATTTCAAATTTTGTATGTTTCCTATGTCAGCCCGCTACTTTTCTGCATTATGTGTAAAACACGATTTATTTTTTAAAAATTCATTTTTGTACTCCTTCTTAATGCGTATGTAAATTTATTATTTCGTTTTTTCTTTTACGTTAGCGGTAAAAAAATCCGCCATTGCAATATTATTTTCGCGAACCCCCTTTCTGCACCGCGCGAACCCCTGGGGGTTCGCGAACCACCGGTTGGGAAACGCTGGCCTAGTTGAATATTCGGCCTGGCCGAATATTGATGGACTATTCGGCCGAATAGTTCTGCTGCAGTAGAAATATAAAAAAAGAAAGAAATTAGTTGATTTTAAACATTTAAAATTGTATTATAACTATTTCAAAAGAATACATTAGTATATTGTTTTAATAAATAAAAATAATTTAGAAAAAAACATTTTTTTTTTAACCTTGTTTTAGGTTTGACTGAACAAACACAGATTTTAAAATTATAATATTGTATTTTATACTTAGCATTTGCTGCCAAAAGCTGGCAATGGTTAGGATGGAGAAAATGAGACTTTTATATTATTATCGATAAGTGGAAGTCTGACTTTGTTTGGGTATACTGATTTATTATGAATATTGGGTAAGAGAGAACTGTGAAAAGACTAGAATGTATTATGAATATTAAAAGAGCATAAGTTATTGGGGTTTTTTGAAATAAAAATATATTCCAGTTGAATGCATTGAATTTTAATAGATCTTTTAAAAATAGGTATGTAATAAAACCTATAAAATAAAAATATTTACTTTTATAACTTAAAAAATATCTTCCTAAGCTATTTTGAGCAAGGTAATTGTTCACTCCTTACTTGCACTTAATTTATGGAACTCAGATCGATAGTGCTTCATCCAAATTTTAATTATTATTAAAATGTATATTTCCTAGACAAACAAAGTAATATACAGTTTTTTGAAAATTGGCGAAATAAACTTAGCAAAATGAACTTCTTTTCGAACTTTAAAATCTGAAATCTTTTTACAGCAATTTCTTTTCTTCTTTTCCATTTTTTTTTTTCGTTTGTAACGTTTATGTCTTCATGTCTATTGCAAAAGTTTTAACCTTCTAATGATTGAAAACTGGAATGATACAACGTGCTTGAGGGCCTACTGCACGCGGCTAAGATCATGATCCCTACATAGTGTGTTGCTCAAAGTCATCTGGCATAAAATTTTACTCTGTCATATACAGGACCTTCAAATAACTTTGAAACCTGCTGAAAGTCATTTCAGGATAATATGTTGCACAGACGACCATAGAACTAAACATAATGTAACTCCTATCGATTTAAAAAAACACTATTATTATGCCTAACGTCTTTAGAAAATGATCTCCGTTTTGATTTTTAAAAAAATGTGTCTTTAATATTTTCAGTTTATATATCTTTTGTTTAGAAGCGAATCATCCATCATTTGTGTCAAGAAAACGATGGGTTTTGTAGATATGCGTCTCGCCTCATATTTCACTAAGAGTCATTCAATGTCAAAATGCAATATCGAGCCGGAGTTTTAAATTTTAAGATGATAAATTTATTTTTTAAGTACGGATAACACTCTGCAACTTTTTTTCTGTCTATGGGCATTAGTTGTGTTTTTCTGTTTTACCACGTCTAGAAAGTACAGGAAATGGAAAATATATGTGTGTGTGTCTATGTGCGATTGTAAGAAAGTGTGTGATGCGATATTTAACCCTTTGTCTACCGACGGTACTTATAAGTACCATTCTCTATAAATTCCATCCGAGAAACCATTTTTACCAATATTCTGATGGTACTTTGCCGAGACAGTCTTTAAATTTTCCTTTTTCAGGATACATATCAGCAAGGAGTATTTTAGCGAGAAAAGGAACATAGATAGTTTTGAAACCGATGCTGTGTTTTGAACTTCCATTTTGTTCAGATTGCTCCCTTAGAGTTTCGCTCCCCAAAAGCAGTAAAATTCAAGAATCAAATCACTGATTTTTTTAATGTGTTAGATAAGGACTGAGAAAACTATTTGACGAAATATTTTGATTAAAAAGTGTATGTAATTAATTTCACAGGGTAAATACTCTGTGGCACTTACTAGCTGTAAAGAAATAAATGCTTATAGACTGAGCATTTTATTTATGTACATCCCTTAATTTTCAGTGTAAATACCTAGACAAACCATTTCCGTAAAAAAAAAAAGTACTACAGATCATAATGCGAGAGATAAAGGTTTAAGGCAGTTCTGATAATGAATAAGCCACCAGCTCCGTGCGACAGCAATCCTAATGCTTCTGCTAACAGGTAGAGGGTCTAGCGGAGATACGTTCTGATAATGAAATATTGCAACTTTTCAAACGAACTACCTATCTTTTTGTGTATGACACTCATTTGGGTATACTATCTGTGCCACATGCAGCGGTCCTAACCAATAGAACACATGATACTAATAAATTTTACTTATAATGAACATAGTAAAATAATGAAAGGTCGAAAAAATAGAAAAATAAAATTTAAAATAAGACTTATTGACGAATTAAAAAATATATTATTTTAAATAGTAATTGTAACGACAAAGAAAAGATCTTGAAAGAGGTTCGATTAAAATTGTGAAACGATAACAAAGTAAAATTGAATTTATAAAGAATTGTGCGAAAATAACCTACCCATAGATACAGTTCTCTGATTTCTTTTATGTTTGTTTAATTATGACTTTTGCTCCAATCAATCAAAAAGCAGTCCCTAGCTGCAGTCAAATTAACCGCTTATCTCTTCGAACTTTTGAGAGATCTTCTACTAATGACATCATTACCATTTCCAGTGATGAGGTTTCTGAAAGCTTTATCTGAAAGAAACTGATGAACAAGTTCCAAAAATATAATTTATCCTTAAACAACGCCTGAGAAGTGATTGAAATGGTTATGAATTAAAAGTGACGTTAGTCTTCTAAATAAATTTCTGAAAATCAAAATTTCTCTCGTGAGAATGGCCAAGAATTCGTGGTAATCTTTACTGGTGCAACAATTCTTAAATCTGTGGCATTATATTCAGATGAACTGTTATGTTTTCTTAGAGAAATAAGAAATAGCTTTTTTCCCTATCATATCTCTTGGGTTTTTTTTCCAACATTGTGGTTATTGTTATCTTGGGATAGAAATTCTAAGTCATATGACTAAGCATTTTTTAAAACTTACGTGTAGTTAGTTATTGTTCAAAACTTTAAGGGACTTGTGAAGTCACCAATAGTCTAAGCAGGACGATCTGATTAGACTTTTAGTGAATTCCTATAGCCCTTAAAGTTTCTAAATAAAAAATAAATCAAGGGAAAATAGGCTCGTTTTGTTCTGTATGAAATTAGTATAAGTTCATGTTCTACGTTTTAAGATCACGCGTTTCAGAATTACTAGAAAATTTTCTTCAGTTAATGCAAAATAGTTTAATTCTTCGAAATTTTAAGAGATTTATGGATTCACCAATAGTCTAAACAGGGCGGGCTGATTATACTATTGGTGAATTCATTCTCACCTGTGCGAAAGTATTCCGTAGAAAATAACGCAGGAAAACATTGTAGCAGATTTTTAATAAACGTCATGCTGATGCCAAATTTAGTGCAGTAATTTTCATACGAAATTAACTGGATAGAGGAAAATTAAAATTAACTATGCGGATCACGCACACAAGTACGAAAACTCCTTACAAGCACTCTACTATTAAAATTAACTAGTTAATTACTCAAATTATTGTGTTACACCTTCCACATGGAATTCTGTGCACTGCATCCAATTGCTTGAAGTCGGTTAAAATGCAGTTAAATTGTTTTCAAAAAATACTTTCGGTTCTTAATTAGATATTTGAAGAATAAAATTTCGTTGAAAGCTGAAATAAAAGCCTTTCAAAAGCTATTCATACGTTTAGCAAAAGGATATAATTCTAACGTTTTATTAATGATTACTAAAGCCTGCTTCTGCTTCTAATTAAAGAAAAATGCGTGTTTACACTTCCGAGTTTTCGTTGAGGATTAATTAAACCCCAAAGAACCCACGCTTTAATTAACCATTATTTTGACGGGAAAAAAAAGAAACTCTAATAGCGTATTGCTTAGAAAGTAAAAAAAAAAGTGTTGTGAAAGTCTCTAACATTTTTTGAGTTTCAGTGGAAAATGAAAGTACTGTAATTAATTCCAAATACTTACATAAATAGTTTCAGTTCATTTTGAATATGTATTTTTAATACGGTAGAAAGAGTCATTAAGAAAAAATAATTGAAGATTTTTTTTCCTCCATAAATCCGATGGGGACAAGGTCATCCTATTATAATGTTTATAATGAAGACAAGATAAAGCTAATTTTACTTTCCTTAAGAGTTATTAACCCTTCAGAACTTTAGAATAAATAGCAATGCTTTTTAGTTGAAAATATTTCATTTACTCTCATTTTTTGAAGGAAATAGGTGGTGTGATAAAAATGCTCACGCGCGAGTTCTCAGGCTATTCATTTTGACGAGAGTTCAGAAGGGTTAATAGAATTATTTTCAAATATTTCAAGGGCAGTGCACTCGGTGTTTTTCTAATAATTTATAATAATGAACAGTTATGTGTAATGAACTATCAGTTGGGCTTTCATAAGCAAAAACGCTGGGGCAGCCCCAGCTATATATTTTATTTTTTCTTTCTTTTTCTTTCCTCTTCCCCCCCTTTTTTTTTTTTTTTTTTTTACTTTTTCAACTGCACCTTCCTTTTACCTTCCAAGGGTTTTTTAAGTTACAGAGACCACATAAAGACTTTACAACCGCACAAGAGTATTAGTCTTCTGAAACTTTTCCCCTTGTTTTGTTGAGGTCCTTAGATCACAAGAATATAGACGAATGTAGTGGGAGTGTGTTAACAAAATGGATACTAAGCCGAAGAATGCCATGACATGACTAATTGACGTATCTGTGGGCTCTATAAAAACCTTCTGCTATTATTCGTGGAGCAAGACGATTCGGTTTTAAGTTTGTCATTTATTTATTTATTTTTAATTTAATATCATACGGAAAAAATAGTCTAGCACAATTATTTTAAATTTTATGAAAGCAATTTGTTCAAACTCTCATAAAGAGTAATATTATAATTGATGTGACGGATTATTGACTTAGTGGTTAATTTTGAAGAAATTGTATTCAATGCGTGGTTTTTTTTTTTTTTTTTGTTTTTTTTTTCATGCAATAGAAGTAGGTGGAAATGTTTTTATTGCGGGTATAAATACCTATTGACATGAGAGTTTATCTTTATATGAAAGTTGCAATAAAACTGCTGTAATGTATTACTACGATAAACGCTTATCCTTTTATTTAACAATGGCAAAGGTATAATATCAGTTACTTCCAGTAAATTTAAAAACCTTTATTTTTTACACAAAAGAAAGAGCTGAAGTATTATTTTTTTTACAATACAAATGAACTTTTGAGGCACATATGTTTAAATTGCCTTTTTTATTTTTAACTTTAATATGTTTGAGTTATCTTAATTTATTCATTTATTTTGCCTTTTCCGCTGTGAAGTTTGTGATAGGCAAGTGGTCGAAGTAAAATACTTACGTATTGAAATAATCGAAAGGAAAATTGTATGTGTTAAGGCATTATACAGTGGACTCTTAAAAATGGCAGACCGGTTTCAAAGGCAATCAACCAACTTCGTCAGTAGCGAGAGTAGAAATTCACCACACGAGCACTTCCTTCCTACTCTCGGCACTGACGAAGGGGGCTAATTGCCCGTGAAACCCGTCTGCCATTTTTAACTTTTATATCAACCCTTTAACATTGCTATTACCCATTTTGAATATATGCGCGACGTGAATGAATCTCTTTTAATATGCAATAGAGTACAATAGAAATCCTTATTTAGTTAATTATTAAAATAATATATTAGTAAAAATGTATGTATAAATATATCTTTAAAAAGATAAATCATATTTATAACGTTTCCAAAGAATGCCTTTTTTTTTTTTTTAAGAAATCATTCGTAAAGGAAGATTAGGAAATAGTAACGAAATTATCGATTCCCAATGCATGGAAAATTGTATTTCTTAAAAAAAGAAAGAAAAAAATAACAAACAACCTGGGAAATTAGTTTCCGAAAAACTTAGTCGGAATAAAATTGGATTAATCTATTTGAATAATATTTGTTTTCGACACCAAATACGTTACAGCGGCGCAGAATTGCTTGAGAATAGAGTTCTTTGATCCTGATAATTTATTAGGTAAACAGATGCTGTTATTGCTTTCAAAATGAATGTGACCAGAGGACTGTTTAATGATTGGTTTGGGGAGAGAGTACTTATAAATAAAAGATGAGGTTTTTTTCGTAAAGGAAATTATACTTCTGCTGCACGATTGATTAAAAAGAATCTCGTGCGTGGGTTAAAATAACCTTTTTTAGCGATTTTATCATTGAACATTAAAGATTTTACCAAGCATCCAGAAGGAATTAATTAAGCTATGCCTTTTTGTGAGGGGTAATTGTTTTTATGTTCCATATCTTGTGCGTTCGAAAAATGGTGAATTTTAAATCGACAATGTTACTAAGATGAAATAATTGTTTGCTTGCTCTTTCTATGGAAACAATTTTTTTGCAACAAGTGCTTGAATATTGAATAAAATTTTGACAGTTAAAATCGAAAGAATTATTTCAAACAAGTTAAGTACTTTGGTCGCTTTCCTGCTGCATAACCTAAAGGAACTAGATCCCTAAAAAGGTGAACTACTCTAATGATAAACTGAGCAAACTTCTATTTTGAATGTTTATTATGCTCTAGCTTATTATTTTTACATCTATTATACGAATTTGTGATTCATTATTTTCCCTAACTAAATGATTGATATCTTCAGACAAATTAGTTTTCCGAAAAGTTTAAGTGTCAGTAATATTAAACGACATTTAGGCTGCATTCACATAAATGGGAACGGAACATTTTGAGTAGGTCGTAATCGACTTCTTGCTTTTCTTCGCAAACTAACAGTGATGATTTATCTGTCCAATTGACGTCACAATGCAATCATCAAGTCATGGTCTTCTGAATGAAAGTAACTTCTTATAACGAAATGAAAAATGACAATGAATAAACATGAGGGAGTGATTTTTTTAGTAACGTAGAACAAATAATTAATTGCGTAAAAACAAAAAGAATGCAATGGCTGGGTGGCTGGGACACCTTGAGAGAATGGAGGAACAAGAGGCACTACAAATATTTTCAAATGACAATGCCAGCGCCAGAGGAAAAGAGGAAGGAAGATAGGTAGACGAGGCGGAGAAAGAACTTAAAAATCAAAAAGTCCGAAACTGGAAATAAAAAGTGAAAGCTATGGAGGAAACTTGTTGAAGAGGCCATAGTCCAACATGGGCCGTAATGCCAGGGAGTTAGTTCGAACTGATGAAGCGTTCCGAAAGACTGCTACGGATTTTTGGCTGCTATGGCCATGGGTGTGTACTGTGTATCCACCTTTGAAAGGGAAAAAAAAAGGCTACTGAAATGTCAAACTGATCGCTTATTCTGATATTTGTGTCAGCAATAAGCGTCCAAATGCAACGCAAACTGGGTTTGTTGTGTAAATCACTAAAGAATTGCCATCCAAGTTTGGATAATAAACTCTAAAGTTATAAAAAGGAACACTACAAACAAAAAGTTGCTAGACAGTAAGAAATTTATGTGCATACCCTGTAATAAACGCTTTCCAAAACGAGCACTTTTAAAACAGATCAAGGATGCTGCTAGATATTGTATCCGGCGGAAAATTAATAAAAACGTACACTAATAATTTCTTGTTCAACCTTTCACCAAAAACAGGAAAAAAATGGCGAAATTTAGCTGCAATCCGCAACATTTGGTACTAAACTTGAACCATTATTTAATGGCTCCTAATTTCCCATTAATGGTGAAACTGCATCATTGTAACAGTTTAATTCAGTATCATATGTTGCTTGCAGCGAAATTCGACCATTTTTTCCTTTTTCTTTTCCAGTGCATTCAACATACTTCCCACCAAAAGAACATTTAAATGCTTCCAAACAAGAATAAAAGATTTGAATATTCTACAATGAAAAAACATTGTCTTAAATTTGCATCTCGTTACTAAAATCACAAAAAAAAAAAAAAAAACATGAAAAGAATGTTTAAAAGTAAAAATATCTTTCCAACGATTAGAAAAACATTGTTAAAAATCTTAGGTTGTCTTTTGACTTTTTAAATATCCATTGAATTTCTAATCTATTGATTATGTTCAAGCATGTCGCAAAACAGTTTAATTTTTTTCATTTTGTGTGTGTGATTACCCTGCTTGTATAAATCTATGCGATGTGTATTTATCTTAATTTCAGCAGTGCTCTGGTGTGACTCTCTGTCAAGTAAGGGTTTAGGTAACTACCCCGCTCGCGCTGTTTTAGCAACCGTAGGGAACACTTTTAACCGCTTAATATTGCTGTATCTTTTGTGTCGCGAAGAAATATTGAGGCATTTTTCCAAACCCGCTGCTTTTTAATTCATGTCTTATTTCTGTATTTCAAAACAAGCTAAGCAGTTATACAAAACTACTTTGATAACTGATTTTCGTTTGCATAAATTAATTGACCTATTGTTGCTTTTTTTTTCCTTTTCTTTTTCCTTATTTCTTCTTTTCTTTTTTTTTAAAAATTAGTTAACATAACTTTAAAATGCACGTTGTCTGCTGACATGATTTTGATTCGTTAGAGAACTTTTATTCTTCTATTATTATTATATGCATATTAACCCTCTCATGCATGAAAGCCTCATATGAGGTGACATACATTTTTGCTTCAAATTTTTATGCAGATTCGCTTTTGTGCTGCAATTTTCATGTAGTACTCATCTGGAGACTCTAAACAGTTCTTGGAAACCACAAAAAGTTTCATGGGGTATTCAAGATAGTTAAAAGATTAAGATATCTTTGGGAGTACATGGAGGATTCAGGAAAGAAGAGAATATCTCAGTTTCGAATCAAATTCTCTTTATTTATTTTGAAGCGTGTATTACATTACTGGGACGTCTGGTATTATTTTAGTTTCTTATTAATTATGAATGAAGTTTGAATATTCAGTTTTGCCATGTTTGTTACTATATTGAATAAATATGGCAAAAAAGCATAAAACCTCTTATAATACAAGAACACGAATTTTTGACTATACAGGACAAAATTTCCGAAAATAAATTACTACACAACTATCCTGAGATACTAAATTAGTTTGTACCATATGAAACTTTGTTTTATAACATAAATAAATATAAATGCATGCATGAGAGGGTTAAAATTAATATAAAACATTTGTTATCAACGCAATCAAAATATATCATAGTACATAAATTATATAGTACATTTGAGTTGAAATAAGAGCTGCAAATTTTTGCATTGTTAACGAGCGGTACTTAACTATTTTATGAATGCAATTTATATATTTCTCTTTAAATCTTAACTTAAATAATGCGTAAATTTTATGAAAATAAATACCATACTTCTCATTTATTAACTGTCGCGAATAATTACTGCAAAAAAACATTTTATCTTTCGATAAAATATCAGTTGAAACTGCTCTCAAACACTGAATATTAAACGAGACTTATTGTTCCGTTCTCGAAGATGGGCGTGTATTAAAAGAAATTTTGAAATGTCTACAATTAATGACATTCGTTTTAAGTTACAGTTTAAAAGCAAACGTAATAATGTAAAGAAACGGCGGAAGGTCCTAAAATACATTATCAGTTATCGATTGAAGAGTGAAATGAAATAATGATAGGGAAATTTAAATCATCCATCTTTCCGTGAAAGGTACACATTCGGTGACCTTATTAAGAATGACATATTCGTTAAGAGAAATGACATCTTGACTTAAATGACCAGTGATTCCAAATTTCGAATTTTTCATTAATTATTTTCGTGGTGAAAAATGTTAAAGTGTCAAAACGTTTGGTCGCCATCAGAATAATGACTTCATAATGAAATACTTCGGGTTAAATTATTTAGTAGGGTCAGTTGGGGTAATTGTAAACATGGGGTAATTGTAAACAAGCTTCATAACCACACTTGTAGTGGGTTTGAAAACTTAACTACTGGTGTGTGATAAATTGGCAACATAGGGAAGACACTGAAAGAGTTTTGTAAGTTTCGATACATTTTTGGAGGCGTCACCATTGTTTGAAAATGACACCGTGAAAAAAGTTGTTTAACAAAATTTAGTGATCTTACATTTTCGTCTCCAGATCATCTGCAAAAGCGATGTAAGTGGTTTAAACCATTTTTATTTGTCATATGGAATGTTGCTAAAAGCATTTAGTTATGAACTTCATCCTCCCTGTTATTTTTCATGTGCAAGTCAGGTGTTTACAATTACTTCATATATTTCGTACTCTGGGGTAATTGTAAACACTTAAATTTATCCTATTTCCAATATTCTGGGAGGACAATAACTATTATATTTTGATGTAAATTACACTTTTGTGTCTATTTTACATAACTGTTGTTGTTGTTGCTAATGTCACTTGGGAATCCAGGCACCCCTTGGAAGGAGACCATGAATTAAGAAAACTCCTACTAATTATTAATGAGCTCCGCTAGAAGGAAGTACACTTGGCTCAGAGGGGCTTAATGATTTTGAACCAGCTCCCAGATGAGAGATCGTCACCTAGCTTGGTCCTTCAGCGGAAATTATTTCTAACTTGGTGGACATTTGAAGCGACGATGTATTTTACGTGCACAGCTCCCTTTAGCGCACTCGGTCTCAAAATAATCAGTCACGGGAGGTGGTCACCCTCCCAAGCGTTGACCACGGCTAGTTGTGCTTCACTTTCGGTGTTTTGTGGGATCCAAGCTTAACCGACTGATCCACTGCGGGACAAATTTTGCATAAATTTGTCGCATTACTTGATTTTTTGCAAGATATTTCTCGTTAAATTATCTCAGCCGACTCATAACATAACTCAGCGGACCACATGCGGCCCGTTGGCCATAGATTGAGAGCCATTGCTCCGGAACTTCTTAAGCCTTCAAGCAGACTGTGTATGAAATATTTTTCCATTTGCGTCAGCCTTATTCGAAAATAAATCACTGTTTACAATTACCCCAGATCTCTGGGGTAATTGTAAACACACTGGGGGAATTGTAAACACGAGCTCATTCGCGAACAAATAGTCATAAAATCAAATTTTTTGTATAAATTTACTCACAAGAAGTACAGTAGTGGCTACAATGCTCACAATTTTATCTCTGAATTCATTCAAGACGTAGGGGTAGGATCAAAAGTCAAAACATTGAAAAAGCGTTTACAATTACCCCAACTGACCCTAAATCAATTCAGCTCAGTAAACCCAATAATTACATTTTTTTAGCAAATTTATTTGAGAATGAAAGGAAATCATCAAAATCGGCTCATTTAATAAAAAATTATGGATAAAAAAACAAAAAAAATGACCACATTTTTGCCCATATCTTTTTTTTTTTTGAATTCTCGAATATGGTCCAACAAAGGTATGGGACCTATGGGAAACCCTATCGATCAATTAAAACAATCATGAAAATCGGTTCATCAGGTGACACGTTATGAGTGGACAAAAAAAAAAACGACATACATACAGTAAGAATGTATAACATCCTTCCTTTGTGAAATCGGTTCAATAGATTAGTCACGTAAGGCACTTCTTTTGGTAATAAACCAAATATGTCTTTTTGTCGCCTAATCCTGATTTGTCCCCTAATCCTGATTTTAGGTAAGTCGTTAATAGTATTCTTTTCTTTAGTAATATTTATAAACTATCATTACATGAACGACACATACAATAGAACATTTCAAAAATGGAAACTATGTATGTCGCCTGATTCTGATTTGTTTCCTAATCCTGATTTTAAGTAACACGTTCATGTTATTATTTTCCTTCGTAATATTGATAAAATATCATTACATGAACATTTATCCTCGTTGAAAAATATACAATAATGCAATTATCATTATTTGTCAACAGACTTCAACCACTATTTCAACCGCCTAGTTATAGTGGCGGTTGAAAGAGTTTTCCTGTTTGTTTTAAAGTGCCTGCAAAAGTTTTTTGTGAGGCCGATAATATCTTTATAACTTTTTCTTTTTGTAGTTGGATAAGTTAAATCAGGTGTAATATCAAGTATGATAATGACAAAATATTGTCAAAAAGCGCAATTGTGTTGAAAATGTTTCAACCGACCACAGCCTCCTCAAGGCAATGTTCTGAAAAGCACGTTAAAAAAGTTTTGAACTGTTTTTACACAATTTTGATCAAAGAACAAATTAATTCTGCTATGAATTATTCTTCAATGTAAGATTACGAAATGGCAAAAAAACAAAGTGAATGTAGGGTTTATGAACGATTTGAAATACAGAAGCGATATTCAATAGCATAGGGAGGAATTTTCCTTAAGTATTCATGAAACAGCGCTGAAATTCTACACTTTAATGGGCACTCAAATCTATAATCTTTGTTGCGCTAGTAAAATATTAATAATAAAACAAGGCCCGTATTAATGCAAGCACTAGATGGTATTTTAAATCACCTCTTTTCTAAGAGTTTATATTGGAATCACTTTCAGTCATTACTGTATGTAATTTGGTAGTAAAAATTCATAAAAACTAGGAATGACGCGAGTTTATACATGAACAATAAATCTAAAGCATTAATAATACAATTGTAACAGTAATAAAACGTTTATTGTTAGTCGCGAATATGTTAGGATAGAAATTCATCAGGCTGTCTCTTCTGGGATGAATCTGAAGGTATGTAGAAACAAATACATTTAAGATTGATGGACTTGTCCCGCAGTGGACCAGTCGGTAGAATCTCGGTTCCCGCAGAACACCGAGAGTGAAGCAACATCAACTAAGGTCAGTGTTTTGGGAGGTTGACAGCCTCTCGCGGCTGGCTGCTGTGTGGTCCGTGTACGCTAAAGGGAGCAGGTGCACGTTAAATAGGTCATGGTTCCCATGTCCTCCAACTGAAACGATCCCTCTGGCGATGCCAATCCCAGGTGACGGTCTCTCATCTGGGAGCTGGTTCAAAAAATTAAGAGATCTTTCAAACAGGCGGAAATCGGACTCCTGCCTATAAGGGCACCGTTAGACTCAGGAGCAGCGTACCCATTCTTCCTCGCCACGTGCGAGGACTCGACAACCGCATTAATATGCTCAACAGTATTTTTTCCATGAATTTTGCAATAAAAATGTTTCATCAATTTCATAAAACTTATAATCGTATAAAGGATACTACGCCTCATTGTCTCAGTATGCGTTTTTTAATTCAAAAATGTGTTCAGTAAGTCAAACACATTTTCATTTGTTATTTAAAGAACACAAGATATTTTTCATTTTCTTACAATTTATTTATTTAATTCTTCGTATGCTACATAGTAATATTTTCTGTAAGAAAAACCGAACTGTTTTGATACTGTACATTAATATATGCTTTTTTAAAATCCAAATCAACTACATTACCGATTAGTACTATGATAGACGTTGCGATATAATAAGTTGCAAATAAAGTGAGGATAAATTGCGATTAAATTGTGAATTAAGTGGCATATCCCTAATAAATGCTGTACATGAATAGATCCCATACCTGAAAAATAGTGGATTTAGGAAAACGCACTGTGAAAATTTTGCGTTTAGTTGCCCCCATTTTTGGTGTTGCTGAACACGATTTTTGGGTTTTAGTTGATATAAAGTTAAAAATTGTTCATTTTTGACATACTTTTTTTTCTCTGTGCCTAAGGAAATATAGACAGTATAACGTTCTTAACAAATGAAATTTGGTAACTCCATTACTTATCGAAATTTCATTACGATTGCTCATTTCTATGAAAATAGGATAAACTAGCTGATTTCTTGTACAACATCTGCGGGCTATTAACCATTTTGAAAAACGCTTTAAAATTTAAAGGCTTAAGAAAAACCGCTAGATATAAATAAACTAATGTGTTGCCATTACAAACAAGCGGAAATTAAAAGTTGAGTTATGAATGAAAATACTTTTTAACGAATAGAAATAAATATGTTAAAGTCCGTAATTTACGACAAAAAAAGATACATATTATGTTAATTTTCTATGCTAATCGTTAAACAAATTTTAAAATATCCTTTTGCCACAGTTTGTTTTTTGCATGATGTCAGTATCGTATCGCACCGCAAAATTTAATCGTAACTGGGTGATGGTGTAAAATGGTGTTCAGTAACACCAAAATGTTTTACAGTGTACTGTAGATTTGAAATTAAAACATAAGAAAACTACTAAAACATTTCAGAAAATAAATTTGGAATAGCAGAATTCTTTCCGACGTTCAGAATATGACATATATACGTTGATGCGGCATCGAATAAATTTAAATATTCGTAAATATTAGATCTTCAAAGAAATATTTGACCGAAAGATGGCCCGATAAAATCTACTCTAGATAAAAAATCGGAAATGGAAATAGCTTGAAGAAGCCTGTATTTTGTCAAACTGAAAAACGTTTCATGTGAAGAAAAAATTTCGTTGGAGGAAAATATCGCTACCAGTATTTTTCAGAGTACGATTGAGATTCTTGTTTATTATGTGTATTCACTCAAAACATGCGTTTCAATACTTCAGTTTCCAACTTTGGTAAAGAAATATGTACAGAGCAAATATTGGTTTGAAAATATTATCTAGAGCTTTTTCAAAATGTTGATAATATTTGTCGGTAGTAAATTCGTAGTATTACATTCTTTCAATTTATGCCGTTATTTTGTTTTTTAGACAGATTTTCTATTAGTTACAGTTTGATCTAACTATCATTACTTCGAAATTTAGCTTTTAAAACTCGAAACAGTTATAAAATGGGTTTAAGAGGTTTTGAAGAAACAAGGAATGTACTATATACAATTAGTATCTTTTGGAAATGTTTCTGTTAGCATTTATTATAAAGTATTCGTTACATATCCATATAAACGGTAACATCATAGTGATTATTTTCTTACGATTCAAAACTAACAAATAATGATAAATTTAAATTTAAAAAATTAAAACATTTAACATAGAAATTGTACTTTAGTTAACTTACTTTTTTTCCGTTTGCAGAGTGTAATTTTTTTTATAATTTTTATTTATTCTTTTTTTTTACTTATTCCTTATCCTTTTTTGATTTCGTTGTGTTTCATTGTAGAAAGTTTCTTTTTTTTTTGTGTGCATTTTTATGACATATTTTAAACAAACCGCAAACATCGTAGATTAGAGAAGGCTAATATAGGGTTAACATCGTAGTGTGTAGACTGCGGAAGTAATTCCATTATTTTTTTATCTTAAGTTTCTCAGACAGCTTTGCCATTTTTAAACACTTCCACGTGCAGTTTCCTGAAAATAACTTTCATACTTCTGCAAGCCCTGCCTTTTCCAATTTATTTATACGTTGTTGTATTCTAGATAACAAACAATAATAAATTGTAGCTGAATTAATAAGAAATTGTTTTTAAAAATACATATATATTATAATAAGAATACACGATATCAATTTATTTATTTATTTGTCTTTTGTGAAATCGCATAAGTATTATTTGAGTTGAATAACGAATTCAAAAAGTATAGCATTAAGACGAGATTTTCGATTCAGTATTTTATGAACTAACAAAAGAGCAATTGCAAGCGCATGTCAAATTGAACATCTTAAAAGTTACGGAAATTTCTCTCAAATTTCTTTAAATTGTGATACAAAACTAGTTTAGCTCCTTAACGCATTTTCCCGTGTCTGATACGAGCGAAAGTTACCGCAAAAATTTGCATATGCCCGTGCGTTTTTTTTTTTTTTTTTTAAATTTCTAATGCCCGTCTGAGACCCGTTCACACGTTGTTTGTATAATGTTTTTTTCTCTATGCAACTTTTACCTCACCCCACGGTCCCTAGTCACCCCCACAACCTGAAGTTGAAAAGAATTAGGGATCATTCACAAATTATGTCCCGCTTCGAGGGGGGGGAAGGGTTTTCGTGAAAGTGTGACAAGGGGAGGGGAGGAGGTAACAATAAGTCTGACATCATGCATTATGCAGCAAAGCGTGACACGTGACAAAGGGGGGAGGGGGGTCAAATATATGGGGAAAAAAGGGTGACGTCATTTATGAACGGCCCCTAACTTACACTATACTCGTGCTTTAAAGGGTTAAGGCGTCTTTTCCTGAAACGTTTTAGCTTTACCAAATATTCTAACTTTAAAACTGAATTTAGGAGCAAGAGCAATAAAAGCTTACGGCCACATTTTACGAAACATGTTTCAAAGGTGATTTTGCGTGCCATTGTCGTGTGCCGGGAAAACAATTTCGCAAGAAATGCAGACACTTAAAAGTTGAACAGCTTTCAGGAATGCCAAAGAAATTTTAAAAGTAAAAAACATAAAGCCTTGTATGTGTAGTTTCTTTTATGTATTTTTAAATCGCAAAAAAAAAAAAGTAATGCAATTTTTTTCTTTGCTCTTTTTTATAGGCCGAACTTTGTTTCACAGATTGTCGTTATAAATGTATAGAACAAAAATATTTGTTTAAATTCACGTTACACTTGTTTTTGATTAATCAGTCTTGTTGATTTAATAACGTGTCTAAGTTCTCATTCACTGCCAGTTACGTAAACCTTATCATAGGGGCCGTTCATAAATGACGTCACGCTTTTTTCCCATATATTTGTCCCCCTCCCCCTTTGTCACAATATGTCACACTTCAGCGGACACCCCTCCCCCCTTTGTCACATGTCACGCTATGTTGAATAATGCATGATGTCACACTTATGGTTACCCCCTCCCCTCCGCTTGTCACACTTTGTCACATTTTCCCGAAGCGTGACATTACTTTTGAATGATCCCTTAGACCAGGGGTCTCCAAACTACGGCCCGAGGGCCACATCCGGCCCGCGGACAGATTTTGTCCGGCCCGCGGAGAGCTAGCATACTTGAAAGAAAACTCCTTCTAGAGAACATATTTATTTTTTATAGCAAATTAAATTAAGTTTACTGAAGTAATCTATTTTTATGTTGAATAATTATGTTGTAGGGTAATCAATATGGCCCTAAGGCTGGAAAGTTTGGAGACCCCTGCCTTAGACTAAAAGTTCATGCAGAGCTAAATAGGTTTTCCCCCTTGTAACAACCTAGAATTTATATTATCTATCCAGATCTGTGCTACGTTTTTCTTAGCTTCGTTCGAAGCTTTAAGCCACCAAAGGAGACACAAATCCCGGATGTAGGGGGGGGGGGGGGGCAGTTCCTCTTCACTAAAGCCAATTTCGTTTTTAACGCTGCAGTACGCACCACAAAATAATAACAGTAATAATCATTCAGATGAAAAGGTTAAATTCAGTTGATGTTTAGAAATGGAAGTTAAAAACCTGGCAAGATTTCTCGAAGAGAGAGTTGGTGTACTTGTAATTAAAGAGTTGGCGTACTTGAATTTTTCGGGGAGAAGGGGAGGTGCGATTGCACTCCGATATCAGGTAGTTGTACAACCATAACAGCACAGTGTCTACTTGAATTCATAAGCTTTTTCTCTGAAAACGTATACACAACATTATTTTTGTTGTTTGTTTTCCAAATGGTAAGGCTTGAATTTTCATTACTGTTTCTCTGATTTTCATTGTGATGCGAGAATTGCACGATACTTTTTAAGCAAACGCTTTTTAACTATTTTGACAATTTATTTGCAGTTATTACTAATGTTATCTATTATTATCGAAAGCCCTTTCCTATGCGTGTAAACCACCTATGTGCTCAATCTTACCCGCCCTATAAGCAGAGAAGCGAAAAATAGGTGTTTCAGTTGTATTACAGCTGTCGCTTTAATTAATAACGTAACGACTAACTAATAATGGAAATGCATACAGAAGGAATGTGGTCCATAATATTCACCAAAAATTTATCAAAAAATTAACGATGTCATTCTTTTCATCATGTTTTACAATTGTGCACCAACTCGAATGGCTTTACCTTAAATTAAAAGAGCCGACGGAAAGCGCATGTATTTTCCGTTAAAAACCGAAACTTAAATTATTTTATACTGCATTTACAATTTAATTTTCAAAAAATACCGTTAGAAATGAAACTGCACAGCATTTTACTTTAACTGCCTTTTGTCGTGTGCGTCTTGTCTTGTTCGAGTGAGACTCGGGACAAGTCCCCCAAAAGGGAGGCAAAGGGCCCAAAAAGAAGGGCGGTTTCCATTTTAATTGCGCCAAAATGGGCAGAAGTTCGACTTGGGGTTTCCTAATTTTTGAACCCCAGTTCCCAGATGGACCGTCACCCCGGTTGGCATCCCCAGAAATATAATTGCGATTTTGGAGGACATTGGAGCCCCGATGACTGTAGATCAGCTATTCTCAACCGCGTTGGGGCGCGAGAATATAAAAAAAAAAAAAAAAAGATTAACTGACTGAAAGGAAATCACACATGCACAGAGAAAACTAAATACATTTCGACATATTTTATAACTTATTAAAGTAAAACAAATTATTAAATTAAAACTTTCTCAATCAAAACATACTAAATTAAAAACGAATTTAATACTTATTAGTGTCTCCCTTGGCAGTCTTTCAAAGCAAAGTTTTTCGAAGGAAGGCTTAATATTAGAAACAGCCACTCTCAGTTGTTTCTATATTTAGTCGAGATCTATAGTTTGTTCTCAAAGAAGCCACAAAAGAAAATCCAGCTTCACAAAAGTAGGATGTTGAAAATGGTAATAGAATGCGAAATGTCCTTGATTTTAATGTAGAAAATATATTCACTATTGAACATATCTAACAGACTGCGAACTCTTCATCATTTTAGAGTCAGCATCAAATTACAGTGAAACCTGTCCAAGTTGACCATTTGCGGTGTAGCACTTTAGTGATCAACTTAGACAGGTGGTCAACTGATAGAGGGGGAAGTAGAGCGTGAGGGCTAATTCCGCTCCTGACAAAAGTGGTCAACTTAGGTATAATGGATAAAAATGGCTTACAGATTTTACTTTATCATGCCACCGTAATATTTATCGTTCGTGTTGCTGGAGGTCCTGGAATTTAACGATTATAAATGCGCTGATATTAAATTTTCAACTGTTATTTTTGTTTTAGATGAACAAAAAGTATGCACTTCTTTTAACAGCCTTGAAAAGTTGGTGTATTCTTTTGTGCACAATCTATTAAATCAAATGCTGAGCAAAAATTGACTTTTTCTTATTGTTCCAATGTAATTATCGTTCGTGTTGCTGGAGGTGCTCAAATTCGACGCTGATATTAAAATTTCATCTGTTATTTTTTATTTCAGACGCACTAAAAGTACGCACTGTTTCTAACAGTCTTTCAAAGTTGCTGTATTATTTTGTGCGCAATCTATTAAATTAAATGCTGAACTAAAATTGAATATTTCTTCTTTTATTATTTTTTTTCGATTTTTCCAGTATTTTTATTATTATTATTATTATTATTACTTATTACTTTAACTCCTAGAAATACCTCCCCCCCCCCTCGCCCACAGTTGACGTTTTAAGGCTTTTTGCTCTGTATAACAAATAACGTTAAGATTAGATTCTTTTCCTAACTTTTAGTGTAAATACGAACTTAAGAGTATAATTACATATATCTTTTCATGATATCGGTTTAGAAAGTGTTTAAATATGTGTGTTTGATAGTAGTGAACAAGCAGATACATTTTACTGCACGTGCTTTAATAGAAGAGAAAATGCTCTTTTCTGAACACCCGCAAAGATTGTTAAAAACAAAGTTTATGCAAGCTTTCTCTTGAAATATGACCTGATAATACCAGTGATAAATGGATCCATTTTCTCGAAACGAGAATTTGAAGTACATTTCAGTGACGATATATTGCTGCGAATAAGTTATTTTTCCGAACACTTCTCAAGTTGTTTTACGCTGTACTACATTTTCTTAGTTTTTTTTTCTTTTTTTTTTAGCGCATATGAAAGACTTTTTTCTCGTATGATATTGAGTTTTATGTTATCAGAAAACATGAGAGCCTGCAGGTCATAGTGCAACAAGAAGACGTTTATTAAGAAGTAAACAACTGTGATTTTCCATTGTACCAGCATTAATTTTGTTAAATTCTTTTGATTTCAAACTCTTTTTTTAAAAATTGCTCATTAACAGTAAAAAAAAGACTTAAAAATATACCCATTTAAAAGAAAAAGTTAGTTAACATGATAACGATACATTGCATATGCATTTCGCGCCTTTATTTCCAACAAAAAAATCAGCTATCAGTTTAACGATTATTAATAAATTCTTTACAAAATAGTAATTGATAACAAGAAGTTCCGTCTAGAACTATACGAGCCTACTTTCCCGTATACACCAAATTCAAATTTATAATCTAGCTATCTCTTTCTCTCTCTTTCTTATTTATCTTTAGTTCTAATTATTGAAAATATACCTTTTTCAACGGATAATACATATTCATTCACTCACTCATTCATTCTTTCATTTATTCAGCCATGCATTTATTCATTCATTCGTTACCTCATTCAAGTGTTTATTCATTCATTTACGCATTCATGTATTTATTCACTCATTTATTTATATTTTCATTTATTCAATAATTTATTCATTCATTCTTTTCCTCATTCATTTATTCATTGATTTATTCTTTTACTCTTTCATTTATTCATTCATTCATTATTTCACTCATTGAGTCACTCAGAAATATCCTTGAAAATCCCGATCAAAAAATATCATAGCAAAATAGGCTCGTAAGTTCTGGATAAACTTTCTATTTCTACATGTTCTACGTTATAAGAGCTTTCCGATAAAGTTTGTTCCAAGCAAATCGGTCCGTTACATCAGGATTTATATAGGGTTGAAATTTCCCCGTAAGCTCTGTGTTAATTTTTTGAACTGTTCAAAAATGAACAAAAACTGTTCAAATCAATATTTCACGCCGAGAACTCCTTTCAATAAGCTTGCAATAGGAACTTGGCTCTTGTGCCCAGAGTTTACAGAATTTGCTTCAATTTTGTCCATAGGCGCTAATGTTAAAATTTTTTGAACTGTTCAAAATTGAACAAAAAATTGTTAAAATCAAAAGGTAAAATATAGAAATGAGATGTCCTCGCCGAGATCTTTCGAATGCAAAAAGAATTTTTCCAATCGGACAATTCGTTCAAAAGTTATTAGGGGGGGACAGACCGACAGACAGACCGACAGACAGACAGACCGACAGACACACTTTTTCCCCATCTCAATACCCTACTTTCAAATTTTTTATTTTTCAATCTTTATTTAATTACTTCACTTATTTTTGACTTTTCTTGATTTTTAACGATATTTTCACGATACATTAAGCCTTCTTTCATGCTTTATTATTAATTTTTTTTTACTTTTACGGGAAAGTAGGCTAAAAATGGCTTTCACCCCTTAACTGCATCGCTATGGCGATGCGTTAACTGCTCCGGGGGTATATGTACAGGCACATCTTCCCGAAGTGCCCCCCAGCCTCGGCTGTAATTTTACTGATAGTAACCACAAGGCACAGAATCCCGCTTCGGGAAAGCGTATGGACACGCCCGGGACGCAGCTGACGCATTTCCATCGGCAGGTGTATTTATATGCCTGCCGCAATTAAGGGGTTAGTACTGATAAAATGATACATAATTTAATATATAAATTAACTTTGTGCAAGTCAGCTATATGTCCCGCACTGGAGCAGTCGGTAGAAGCTCAGTTCCCGCAGAACGCCGAAAGTGAAGCAACATCGCCTAAGGTCCGTGTTTGGGAGGGTGACAACCTCTCGCGGATGGTTGCTGTGGTGTCCGTGTACGCTAAAGGGAGCTGGTGCACGTTAAATAGGTCGTGGCTCCAATGTCCTCCAAGTGAAGGGATACCTCTGGGGGTGCCAACCCCAGTTGACGGTCTCTCATCTGGGAGCTGGTTCAATAAAAATTAAGAGACCACATATAAAGGGGGCGGAAGTCGGACTCCTGCCTATAAGGGCCCGTCAGACTCAGGAGCAGCGCATAAATTCTTCCTCGCTTCGCGCAAGGGTATGACAACAACAAGTCAACTATAATACAAATTTTCACGTTAAGAAAGCACAAATTAGCATTTAAGTCCAAGTCTTGGAATCCAAGAAATCGCATAACATATGTCTGCATTTTAATGCTAATTTGCGCTTTCTTGACGTGACATTTTTTGTAGTAATCCAATATAGCTTAGCAGGAGTGAGGTATACATCAGTGCCTGCTACTCATGAGTTTATTGCAGATAAAAGTACAGAGTTCGCCGAGTACCTGTATATATATATTACTTTCATAAACTAACTGGTAGAAACGAAAATACTATATTTTAGAAACAATACTAAAGAGGGTTAAAACGTTTTCGGGGTAAGGAGTAAATAAGATTTTAGTACCTTTGATTTTTATAATGAAAAAGTCAAAGTATAATAATTCATCATGAATGTAAACTGATTTGAGTACTGTCTTTTTTTTTCTTAAAAAAAATGTATTTTTGTTCAAAATCTCGTAGTTTTTTTTTTTTTTTTTTGCAATGAAAATTGAGTTTCTACAAAAGGAACTGTGTGCGAATTTATGTTTTTCCGATTTGTGGCTACTAACATTAATTTTCCTTTTGAATATTTCAGTGGTAGGTAAAATTATTCGTTCTTGATAAATTAATGGGGATGAAGAGTGGCTTTGCACGTGAAGCCAAAATTTTATTTTGTACCTTAGGACGCTTGGTAATATGGGCATTGAAAATTTTCAAAAATCTGAGCACAACATTAACATTGCTTTCGTTTTATTAATGACTTTAACCAAGAGATTGAATTTAAGTAAAAATCACCAGCAAATTGAATTAATAACTTGTTGATAAAAGAAAATTGCGGCACTCAAAAGTAATCTTTTTATTATATTATAAATTTCTAAACATGAATCTATAAAACCATAAAGCGGAAATTTATTTGGGAACAGAATTGAAGAGTAACGGGTTATAAATGGGTTAATAAAAAATAATAAATTACTATAAACATCTTTTTTCTCTCAACTACGCGGTGATACTTCACTACTAATATATGTATACATGTTACGGCGTATGTCCGAAATTGGAGAATGTCGACATCCACCGGTGATTGTCGACATTCTCCGATGTCGGAGATTCACCGTAACACACACACACGCACATATAAATATATATATGTGTGTGTGTGTGTGTGTATGTCTTGTGGAATACTGTTTGTCATTTTAGCTATTTTATATAGATTGAATTGCTTTATTGCACATAGAGCTTATCACAGAAATTTGCAGAGAGAATATCAAAACGCCATTGCCGAAAAGATTAAACGTCTACTGGATCAAGCGCAGTGTAAAAAATTTTCACACTTTATGAATAGACTCCTTAACTATTCATATCTATGTGCCATTAAAAAATCAAATTTAAAATAGTACTCCTTAAAATCCATGACGCAAATTCCAAACATCCATCTTTTAAGTAAAAGAAACATTTCAGAATTTATTTATACATTCAATATAAATTTTAAAGATTCAGTGATAAACACAAGTCAAGCTTTTAAGTAAATATAGCAAAAAATAAGTAAATAAAGAGAATTAAATCTGAAAAAAAAATTGTTTCAGAGGAAGGTGCACATTTGGAATATGAGCTACTGAACCTCTGCAAAAAAGTTTTCATGTTTCGCACGAGTCCAAAAAACTCGGAGTTTAGAGAGAAGCCTAACATTTTGCAATATATTAAATCTACAGTAAAACCCGGTTTATCCAAAAATCGGCTTAGCCGAAAAGGCAAATGGGTCGATTTTTTTCCATAACGGACAAATGTTCCGTTTGTTTGTTTTTTAATTTTAATTATTTTTTCATGAAAGGAAAATGGCCCGCTTTATCCATAACTATCAAAAATATTGTCAATACATGATAAAATGTATAATACTAAATGACATAATATTAATATTTTCAATAGAATTTATTGCAACAACTATGCTACATTCAAGTTCAGAACCGGTTAATCTGCTTGGCAATCCATTGTATTCTGCAGTTGGAGGAAGTTCTATGCGCAGGGGGGAACATGTTGGTTATAAACATGGTCTTTGCCTATAACTCTCGCTTATCCGAAAATTTCTATGGTACCTCGAATAACCGAAAACGTTACGGTCCCGGGCTTTTCGGATAACCGGGATTCTACTGTATAAGTTTCCTGAAAGGAAAAGACAACAGAGTTGGAAAGAGAACAGGTCTTTAATCCGTCTTTATTAGCAATCCATCGCGTTTCTTGTTTCTTTAAAAATGTCCAGTGAGTAAAAGAAAATATCAATGGGGATTTGAAAATGAAAACAATTACCCAGTCTTAGAAATCGAGAATCAGAAAAACTCGATTTTGAAAGAGTAAATGCACGAGTCAAAAAAAAAACTCGGAATTTACAGACGAGCCTAATATTTTGCAATATGATTAAATTTATAAGTTTCCTGAAAAGCGACAACATTAACAAAGAGAAAACAGGTCTTCAATCTGTCTTCATTAGCAATCCATCACTCTTCTTGTTTTTAAAAATGTCCGGGTACTGCAGTGAGTAAAAGAAAATATCAATATGATATGAAAATGAAAACAATTACCCAGTCTTAAAAGTCGACAATCAGAAAAACTCGATTTTAAAAGCGTAAATGCACGAGTCAAATAAACTCGGAATTTACAGAGAAGCCTTACATTTTGCAATATATTAAATCTATAAGTTTCCTGAAAGGAGACAGCATTAACGAAAAGAAAACAGGTCTTGAATCTGCCTTCATTAGCAATCTATCATACTTCTAGTTTCTTTAAAAAAATTCCAGGTACTACAGAAGCAATCAATGGAATCAGAAAATGAAAGCATTCTGTATCTTAAAAGACTTACAAGATTATTTTTTAACTTATTAATATTTATTAGCTAACCACTGAAAACAAAATCATTCAAAACCTTTTTTTTAGTTAGTACTTTTGACAGGCTTCAGAGGTGAAGAGATGAAAAAGAAAAAAGAAATAGTTGCACTTAAAAAAAACGAAATTTTCCTGTTTGTTTCTCAATTGGTTCGATATAAGTACGGGATTAATTATCAAAGAAAATTATTTGATCTTTTTGCGCACATCATCTTAGGGGCCGTTCATAAATGATGTCACCACTTTTTCCCCATATATTTGACCCCCTCCCCCTTTGTCACAATATGTCACACTTCAGCGGACCCTCCTCCCCCCCTTTATGTCACACTATGTTGTATAATGCATGACGTCACACTTCTTGTTACCCCCTTCCCTCCCCTTGCCACACTTTGTCACAATTTCACGAACCCCCCTCCGCCCTTCGAAGCATGACATCATTTATGAATGATTCCTTATGCTAAAATAATTTTTACTTAACTTGAAAAAAATATGACAAGAAATATATCTATACCTGAGAGACATAGTATCTTAAGTCCATTTTTCAAGTTTTTGAGATGAAGTCAAGAAATAAACATGTTTAGTACTATAAGACTAGAATTTTCCGAGCAAACCTTAGAAAAAAGATGTGCGATGAGAGCTTTAAAGTTCGGAACCCTCCTGCAGCTAGTGGTTTTGACGTTCGTACTCTGTATGTCCATTAACTGTAAACTCGCAAAAACTCGAAAGATGATAAGCATGACAGCTCTCAGGTACAGACATATAAACGAAAAATTGGAAATTCAGCCTTTTTACGGAATTAAAATAGTTCTGTTTTATTATTTCTGCCTTAACCTGCAGTTAACCTACACAAAATAACTTCAAAGCATTTACGGAAAAAATATTGTCAACATATGATTCCAAAATTTTAAACGTTCTTATTTCATTCAAATTACTCTTTTCTACATAGTTTTCAAATATTTTGTTGATTGATGATTCGCTAAGGTTATTACTCTACGTTAGAACTTCTAACGTGGACCCGTTTTTATATTAGTGTTTTTTGTTTTGGACAAACTTTACACATAAAAGATTCGAGGATAAAAAAGGTTTAATGTAATGTTTTAAAATACATAAACCCACATCCATTGCTTAATAACTTTGATATTGTGTCTTTAGTATTAAGTACGTTTAAATTCATAGCTGTGGCGAATAATTTACTTTCCGCCTTATTCTCGAAATATCTCATTCAGAGTTCAAAATGCAGCAAAACACCCCCTAAAACAGGTCTGAATGCGGTTGAATGAAATTTCCTTGGCTATTGTTATGCATTAATGTATTTCAAAACTTTCGCAGAAAAGTTGAGAGTAGTTCAAAAACTACAAACGATAAAAGAAGAAAGTTTTAAGATAGTTCGTGAGCTTTTGAATGCATGAAATGCCATAAAAAGGTACTGGAAGAATGAATGCTGAAAATATTGCATCGAAAGTAATTTTCTATGGAGAACAGCAGTTAGTATTTGCGGAAAGGGAAAATAATGCATAATTTTCGCCTTTAAAAGTGTTGCTTTCAGATATTATTATCTAGCTTCTATTTAGTATTTTATATTTTTGTAAACTAAAATCCGGGGTTTTTTTCGAGAAAACTTTATTGAGGAGAGCTTATGATGCAGAACATACACAAGAGATAATTTCTTTCATAATTTAAATAACATTTGTTTGACCAGTTTAGAAAATGTTAGCATTAGTGTCTGAAATATAATCACTTGTATCTACAAAATAGTTTTTTCTTACTGCAGAAAAACCAAGAAAACTGCAAAAATTGTTAATATACTTTTTAGGTTTTTTTTGCTCAAAAAATAGAACAAAAAAGATAAAAAAACACAAGTAGACTTAACATTGATTAAAGTTAGGTATTGATTAAATGTATCAAAGGGATGTTGAAGAGCTTTTTTTTTTCTTTTTTCCAAAGAAATTTAGCTCAGAGGTGTTTTTTATTTAATTACTTATTTTTTATTATTTTTTTTTCCATTAATGTAAAAGATTATAGAGATGAAAAATTTTTAATGAATGTTTCTCTGACCTTTAAAAATAATACTTTTTATGTTTTGTCCGTCACACTTTTTCTTTTACTAAAATAATTTTAAACCTTATATATTCTGCCAAATGATGCGCCTGTTGATAGTACAATGAAACCTGTGTAAGTTGACTTGCGATATAGCACTTTAGCGGTCAAATTAGACAGGCGGTCAACTTATAGAAGGTAGAGGTTTTTTTTTTTCGTCGTTTCTTACACTATGAATTCATTCCTTTACAACTAATTAAAACATAACAGAGTTCAAATTTTCCCTTGAAACACATTTATTGAAGAACACAGTGACAACACAACGTAAAAAACACACATAACAAGAAGGCTTATGATAGTATTTATCATCTGAAGTAGTTTAACCTGTGTAAGTTGAACACTTGCGATATAGCACTTTAGTGGTCAACTTAGACAAGCGGTCAACTTATAGAGGATGGAGTTTTTTTTTTTTTTTTCGTCGTTTCTCATATGCTTATTAATTACTTATGTTTTTTCATTTTTTTTTCATTAATGCAAAAGTTTGAATAAAAAGTTCAATTTTCACTGACCTTATAATAATACAGTGCGCAACTAAAAACAAATAACAGAGCTATATATTTTATCGTTGAATACAGTGAACCTGTGTAAGTTGACTTGCGATATAGCACTTTAGTGGTCAATTGACAGCGGTCAACTTATAGAGGTGAGTTTTTTTTCGTCGTTTCTTACACTATGAATTCATTCATTTACAACTAATTAAAATATAACAGAGTTCAAATTTTCACTTGAAACACATTTATTGAAGAACACAGTGACAACACAACATAAAAAACACACATAACAAGAAGGCTCATGATAGTATTTATCGTCTGAAATACAGTGCAACCTGTGTAAGTTGAACACTTGCGCTATAGCACTTTAGTGGTCAACTTAGACAAGCGGTCAACTTATAGAGGATGGAGTTTTTTTTTTTTCGTCGTTTCTTACACTATGCATTTATTAAAATATAGCTTCATGTATTGTGGATTCGATTTATCATACTATTGTCGAATTCAAGATGCAAAAGGTCTTGAATAATTCAAGAGTTCAAATTTTCACTTGAAACACATTTGTTGAAGAACACAGTGACAACACAACATAAAAAACACACATAACAAGAAGGCTCATGATAGTATTTATCATCTGAAATACAGTGCAACCTGTGTAAGTTGAACACTTGCGATATAGCACTTTAGCGGTCAACTTAGACAGGCGGTCAACTTATAGAGGGTGGAGTTTCTTTCGTCGTTTCTTACACTATGCATTCATTTGCAACTTCTTCTTCTTTCTAATGGGGCTGCAGTATTGGGGATCCACCATTGCAGACCTAAGGCGTCCCCAGATATTGGTATCAACTCTTTCAGTGGCACCGCAATGAGTGTGGTACCATTGCCGCAATTTTTTTGACGCTTATTTCCCCTAGATGGGGCACCTGAGCTCTCCTTGATGCAATCTGCACCAGGAATTTAATTTAGCCGAGAGTATCCATGCCAAACGGATACTAGAGGGATCGTTTAACATGCCGCATAATCATACGACATGGACGAAGACGATTTTCTGCATCTTGAAAATCCACCCACTTGGGCCAGGTTGAGCCTGCGATCTTGGGCATACGAGACCTGCGTCTTACCACTACGCCACCTCATTTTTCAACTAATTAAAATATAACTTCATGTATTGTGGATACGATTTATCATACCATTGTCGAATTAAAGATGTAAAAGGTCTTTAATAACTCAAGAGTTCAAATTTTCACTTGAAACACATTTATTGAAGAACACAGTGACAACACGACAAAAAAAAAACCCCACATAACAAGAAGGCTCATGATAGTATTTATCATCTGAAGTACAGTGTAACCTGTGTAAGTTGACCACTTGCTTTGCAGCACTTTAGTGACCAACTTAGACAGGTGGTCAACTTACACAGGTTGTCAACTTTACAGGTTTTACTGTATCAAGAATCAAGAGGCATCAAGGAAGTTCCGAAGAGCTCTGACTGCACATTCTTAACATTACGAAGCCAAAACAGAACTCTTCTGCCAGCGCCATCTGAAGGCAAAGCTGGCATCACGTCCGGGTATGAACACATTGTATTAACGTTGTCTTAAAATAGTAATTAGCTTTTTTTTTTCACAATTATCTAAAATATCATTAGAGATCCTTAACCTGAATGACTGACATTGTATCCTATACAACTTTTAACATTGAAGTAGTTAGCTAAGATAAAGACAATTATCTCATTAATTACACTGAGCAACAATTTTTGACAAAGTTCGTGTATCCAAATTGAAAACACCCATTTCTTAATGAATTCAACGTGCTGAACACGAATATGACCACGAAAACTGTGTTTTAGCTCTTGTTTGTGAGATGTAGGGGATGTATATAATGTACTTAATGCTTTAATAACACTTTCGTTAAAACATTTTAAAGAATAAACTGATCTTCTGTGCATTATAATAAGTAATATTTCATTTTTAGATGTCCATGTGAATATGCGAGTTAATAAAACTTGTAATAAAATAAACATTTTGAGTAAAAAACAATTTCAAAAAATGAACAAATATCATAGGTAAAATGCAAGTTTTTTTTCTCTATATTTCATTTGTCCACTTGCCAATGTAACATCACACATAAAGTGTTTCACAACTCTTTATTATCTGTTTAAGTAACATCAGGCTTATTACGTAACAGCCTGGTGTATTTTTTGATAAAAAGAATGTAGGTGTTTGTCCTCTCCTCAGTGCGGTATTTGACTTCGTGGAAGACTGAGCTTTTACATTTACATGTAGTCATTTTATAATTTCATTTGCAGCAATGTCGCGAAAATGCATTAATGATCCCAATAACGTTTGTTACATTTGCGGTAACGTAACATTTGAATCACAGAAAAAGCGCATTACTGACGCAATCAGGAAGGCATGTTCCCTCCATTTCGGTTGTAAAATAGGTGACCAAGAAAAAAAAATGGGCACCCTGTGCAACAACATTTTCTCCGTGAGTGACTGGTAAAAGAAAAAAGTATGCCATTTGCTGCTCTCATGATTTGGAGAGAGCATAGCAATCACGTGAACGAAAAGATTTCGTCAATAACCTTTGTAAGACGCTACTTCATGTTGTCACTTTTGTTATGTACCGTAGGTACTTATCTACAAACTGGTAAGTATTAGTAGTTTGCGTTGCTCCCTTTATTTCTTCATAAATTAAATTGGAAACAAGACATACAATGCATTATAATTGCATTCGTTTACCCCAATCATACAAAATAATATCTCAACATAACAAAAGAACTAGAGCCAAATTCCCTTTTTTATTGCCATATTCATGATTAGCAAGCTAAATTAATCAATATTTCAACACTTTCATTCAAGATACATTTTCATTGTTGACCAGTGTGATGTAAGTTACTTACTCGCTTTCCTAACAATACATTATTTTTTTAAATGTCCATATCAGATAGAATAAAAAAGAAGAGACTTATCTAAAGAATAAAAATGCTCTCATTGTAGTTTTCCCATATGGTTAACTTATACAGAGGTTTAGGCAAATTTTATATTAATGTTGAATTCATCCAGACAAATGTTGCTCTAACATTATAGCAGAAAACATATCCTGGAGAAGTTATTGAGGTTGTTTTTTATCTTAGCATAAATAGATAAACAAATAAATATATCAGTAAGGAGGTGGTCAACTCTTCCAAAGTGATTTTTATAATACTTTCACCCAAATTTTCTGTACATAAGTGGTCAGTATAGACAGGTGGTCAAGTTAGAAAGGTTTCCCCACAATATATAATATAGGGCTAATTCCGTTCCTGACAAAAGTGGTCAACTTAGACAGGTGCTCAGCTTACAAAGGTTTTTAACTTTACAAGTTTTACTGTCTTGTATTAATACTGCTGTTACGTCATTTGGTTATTTTACTTTTCAGTACTGAAAATTTCTACTAGAACAAATTTTTGGTGCGATTCAGTTATGTGCTTTTCTAGTAAGAATGTATCCTGATCTTGCGTATTTGTGGAAAAACGCATATTTGCGTTTTTCGCGAAGTTGGAAAAGTGCTTGATTTAAACTTTTTTCTTTGAAAAACATTGATAGTTAGAAATTACTGAAAGATAATCCTCGCAGTTTATGGGAATGAATTTGATGTCGTTTACATGTAGCGAGTAATCATTGTCTTTGTAATTAAAATAGCTATTTTTTGTGAAAATGTTAAATAATACCCGGCATAAAGGTAAAGTTAACGAGCTCGGAACAGAGAACTAGCTTTTCATATTCTATGTTGGTAATTGAAATGTAGGCTTGTGTAGTTTTGTGCGAACTTTTTATTCTGTTTTCTTTTAATGTATGTTTTGCGCAAATGCAGCACAAACCACCAGAATTTATAATCGACAGTTTCATCAGCTCGAATTCATTTCATCTCTTTTCAACGATAGCATAACGTCTTTATACGCACTTCCGAGAAAATTCATTTTATAATTCTGCATGCATCGCGTTTAACAAAAGTAAACGCGTGGTACACAATTCCTTGAACTTTGGATATTTCAAGCTTGTACGAGAGCGGTTTTTTTCTTATTTTATATTTCTTTGAATGTTGAAAAAAAATGGTAGAAAAAAATGTATTGATAAAAATGCTGTCAAGGTTAGTAACCATATGTAGCCCCGTTGGAGAAAAAAAATAAAATGTTGTCACAAGGTTGAAAAGTTCGTCCCAAATAAAAAGTGTGTAACTTTGAAAATCTTCTTATGAGAAGAAATTTAAGTTTCTTGATTACAATTCTGCATATTCTTTTCGGATACTTATTTAGTTGGAGAGTTATTTATTAGTTATTCATTTGGTTATTATTTAACCGGTTTGCTTCTAGATGGCAGAACATAAAATATTCATTGAAGTTTTTTATTTCCGCTGCGTTTTATAGTGACTGATTAAGTGGTTTATACCTAAGTGGCTGCCCTGTTTTACGATACTTTGTTTGGTATAAACTACGTAGAGTTAAGTTTTGTACACGTGATTGCTTACGCTTTTTGAATTTTGTCGGATTTGCTCGCTTTAAGGGGTACTATACTTTTCTCTACCAGACCCCTACCTGTTAGCCGAGGCCTTAGGATTGCTTGCGCACGGGGCGAGGTAGTGGGTCCACGGATTTTACATGCACGTATCCCCAAGTGTACATGGTGGGTCTTCAGCGGGTATCGAACGCGCGACCTTCCAGGTGAAAGTCCGACGCTCTGACCACTAGGCTACCACGGCCTAAGGGGTACTATACTAGTTTTAAATTTGGATGCATTGTTTTATTAAAAAAACACATTTATTTTATTTATTTACTTATTTTAACCATTTCGATTCGAAACTTCGCATTTGTGAAACTGAACGGTACCTATGTTTTTAAGAAAAACTTAAAAAGACTTACTTAAAAGGTAACAAAGCTAAGAGGTTTCATCTATGAAGTTATTAATAAATGTTTTATGCTTAAAACTTATTACCTTAATGGTAGTAATGTGCAAATTAACAATATTATAATGTGTTATTTTTTATGCTGTTGCTTTTGTTACAAATATCGCTTAGAAGTCCAAACTCGCTTCGCACGAATTCATACAGACGAGAACGGCACATCAGGAAGGACGCACGATAAGGCAGGAGTTTGACCTAACCTCACACAACACACGATAGATGGAAGCATCAGCTCTCAACACTTCGAATTTTTTATCAGGAACAAGAGCTGATCAACCCCTCTTCCAGAAACTAAAGAGGTACGGATTTGTAATGGGAGCTTGGAAGATTTTGATCACTTTCGCAATTAAAACAAGAAGTTCCGTCTAGAACTACACGAGCCTACTTTCCCGTATACACCAAATTCAAATTTATAATCTAGCTATCTCTTTCTCTCTCTTTCTTATTTATCTTTAGTTCTAATTATTGAAAATATACCTTTTTCAACGGATAATACATATTCATTCACTCACTCATTCATTCTTTCATTTATTCAGCCATGCATTTATTCATTCATTCGTTACCTCATTCAAGTGTTTATTCATTCATTTACGCATTCATGTATTTATTCACTCATTTATTTATATTTTCATTTATTCAATAATTTATTCATTCATTCTTTTCCTCATTCATTTATTCATTGATTTATTCTTTCACTCTTTCATTTATTCATTCATTCATTATTTCACTCATTGAGTCACTGAGAAATATTCTTGAAAATCCCGATCAAAAAATTTCATAGCAAAATAGGCTCGTACGTTCTGGATAAACTTTCTGTTTCTACATGTTCTACGTTATAAGAGCTTTCCGATAAAGTTTGTTCCAAGCAAATCGGTCCGTTAGATCAGGATTTATATAGGGTTGAAATTTCCCCGTAAGCTCTGTGTTAATTTTTTGAACTGTTCAAAAATGAACAAAAATTGTTCAAATCAATATTTTAAGCCAAGAACTTCTTCCAGTGAGCTTGTTCATGGGAACTTATATCTTGTACCCAGAGTTTACATCATTTGCTTCATTTTCACCCATAGGCGCTAATGTTAAAATTTTTTGAACTGTTCAAAATTGAACAAAAAATTGCTCAAATCAAAAAGTAAAATATGGAAATGAGATGTCCTCGCCGAGATCTTTCGAATGCAAAAAGAATTTTTCCAATCGGACAATTCGTTCAAAAGTTATTAGGGGAGGACAGACAGACCGACAGACAGACAGACCGACAGACCGACAGACACACTTTTTCCCCATCTCAATACCCTACTTTCAAATTTTTTATTTTACAATCTTTATTTAATTACTTCACTTATTTTTGACTTTTCTTGATTTTTAACGATATTTTCACGATACATTAAGCCTTCTTTCATGCTTTATTATTATTTTTTTTTTTACTTTTACGGGAAAGTAGGCTAAAAATAATAATAATGATAATTATAATAAAGACTGTTTAATGAAGAGAGTGTATTACTGACAAATATACGTTTATTCAGATTAATCAAATTGGTAAATTCAATTTTAAAAAAACTAATCATTAAAAATATAATTTCATGTAGATAAAATTTCGTATAGTGATAACATAGTATACATTACGTTATTTAAGTAATTTTAAAAAACATAAGGTAATAGCAGTGTTTACAGGACAGACAAGTTGTAATTTAAAAAAAGTGATTTAAAAACGTCACGTTATAAAAATAAAAGAAAAAAGTGGCTGAATTAAATTATCAACTCACTATATCATAATAAGGGACGTGCAGCAGCCCTCCCGGTAAAAATTAAATTTTTCTGCATGTTGAGAATTCTTAAGAGACGAAAAGGGAGTGAGTGGTATGCAAGTACAAGTTCGAAAACACGAAGCGTCAAAAAAGAGGGGTGGTAGGTTTGTTAACACAAAAGCGTCGCCAAATCAACAAGGGGGGAAAAAAAACCAATTAGAATGGAAGTGTTGGAATGAAAGTCCAGTTCGACTTGGCGCTTCTGCGCGTGGCAGAAAAAGACGAATCCGTTAGAATTTTAGGGAAGTTCGTTCCGCAGATGAGTTTAATAGCACGTGAATCAGAATGTAACCTTTTCTGTTTGTTAACGCAACCAAATTTATAAAGTGGCATATAGCATCTGATCGATAAATAAAGTATTCGAAACGAACTAAAACGAGAAGAGAATACGACACATTCGTTAAAACCAGCAGTTTCTCCATTAAACATGAATGGATTCACCTTGGCACTTTGCCAGATGGAGGTCTTTGTTTGCTGGTAGGACTGTATGATTACATAATCGGATTAAATAAAAATGAAAGCGCCCATTTAAGGATATAAAACTAAACTGAAAAACAAATTGGCAAAATACGATATGCCAAATTCTAAGAATAAGACGGCGCCCTTATTAGAAGCACCTCCGAAACGGGGGGGGGGGGATTCTTTTGCCCTGGATGTCTATATTTTATAATGGGAAAATGATTGCATAGCAACAATGAAAAAAAAAAAGAAAAAAGATAGAAACAGATTCGAATTTCATGAAAAGTTCAGAAAAGGAACGTATACTCATAAATAAATAATATAGATTAAATAATTTGAAGAGAAATTAAAACAACGAATAAAGTTTTTAAAAAAGGCTTAATTAATTCAAATGCCAAAAATTAAATAGATGATTTTAATATTAACGTAATCAATATAAAAGCTTGTTGGGTAAACTGAAAGCTTATACGACAACCACGATATATTTAACGGGTGCCAGTCACCTTTAGCGTATACGGATAATTTTATATTATTTTGCTTTCCTTATTAAACAACACACATATCCAAACATGTAGAGGTTTTGTAAATCTTAATGCATTTAAATATTTTTAAAGAAATGACGTGTTAAACATGTTTGAAATTTATAGTTTTGAGAAGGCATTAAAAATGAAAAAATAGAAGCATATCAATAGGCGGATCAATGGTAGTATCTTTCATTGAAATATAGTTAGTTGTTTCATAACATTCGCTTTAGTTTGAGCACCAACTCTGCGAGACCCCGTGACTTTTCCACCCCCCTAAGTAGAACCCCCTAAAGATAACTTCAACATTTTCACCCTGATTAATCACCCAAAAGATTATTTAAGTTTAAAACTTAAAATGGCAAAATTATTAGCCTATAAATTTTATCCAGTGACATCTTCTTAATTTAGACGGTCATATATGTTGCTAAATATAACGTATGCGAAAATCTATTGAGTATTTCGTTAAAGGCATAAAATCTAAAATAGTTCAAATTACTTACATTTACATAATAAAGAGGGGAAAAAATACGTTATATGTTGTCTCGTCTTAACAAAGCATCAGTTATAAAGTTTTCCTTAAGTATAGGTATAGTACTTACTTATTTTGTAAAATCATGGTTATATGAAAGACAAGTCTAATATGGAAAAAAAAGGAGCACAAAATGAAAAGAACGCAAAAAATAAAAGAAACACAAAAAATGTTGGAAATGAATCCTGCGTTAAGCGTTAAAAATAGTTAGGTAAGCTTTTTGATTTAAAAAGACTAGGTGCGAAATAAATTCTAAAATTAAAAATCTGTTTTTTATCTTTTTTTTTCTGAACAAGGAACATGTTTTTAAAAAATCTATATCAAAAAGTTCAGAAACAGTTTAAAAAGGAACGTTTTCTAAAATAAAGTGAAAATGTTACTTCTTGTTAAATATTTTTGTTGTATGCTTCAAAAATTGGATTTAGATTAAATAGCAAACTGCGGCTTAAAACTTTATAACAAAAACTTCATAAGAAAATGAAGATTTTTTTTTTTTTGGGGTATTAAGTCTCTATTTGAGAAATAAACAGAGAATAATACTTTACTTTTTAAAACCCATCTGTTCTAGTTTTCTGTATAGCGCACATCTAGGACTATCCCAACAAAGTAGGGCAGACACTTGAGAAAGAGAGTGAGCGCAGATTATTGCAATGCATTTTTATTCTTAAAGTACATACATAATTCAGTTTTTGTTTCTATTTATTTATTTTTTGCATTGCTTTTTTTTTTGCATATGTAAAAATACAGTTAGTAAGAAAAAACTGAACTCATGTGGAACTCATAATATGTGATAGATTCACTCGTTAGCATTCACTCGTTAAATAATGTACAGTAAGTTAAATTATGAAAAAAAATACGAAAAACACGTAAACAATAAATGTAAGGTATTCTCTTTCCTATTAAACAAATAGACAGTATTTCAAGAACAATCTAAAACACAGCAAATTGTTCCTCGTAGTTACATTGGCATTATTTAAATCTGGTAAAATGCCGTGGTATCACAGTGGTTAGGATATCGAACTTTCAACCGGAAGATTAGGTGTTCGATACCCGACTCGCTGAAGACCCACCACTTGGGGATACGTGCAGGCAAAATCCGTGGACCCCGAAATCCCGAGGCATTTCCGAGGGTACCGGACGGTGGAGAAATTCCCTTCCCTTCACTCTTAGGTCAAAAAAGGAAGGGTGGCGGATTTGTGGTGGCACCGTCTTTGGGATCACCCAAATATATAATGCACCAAGTCGTACTTCCACCGTTGTGGTGCTGATCTATAAACGGAAGGCGCTCCCTTTCTGACTTAATTCCTGGTCGATTTGCGAAGGGGAGCTTGGTTACCCAACTGGAATCAGAAACAACAACAACAAAGCTGATAAAAAGTTTTAAAACTGCTTAATTACCTCTCTTCTTCATTTTGTATACTTTCATTCGGGCCTCAAGTTTTAAAAAACGGGAAAACACAAACAAATTTCTTAAGTACCTGTAGCAGTGTATATTTAAAACGCTTTTTACCTTAAAAATGCAGTTTTCTACCCCAGTATGTTTAAATTTAAATTTTACAACAGCTCTAAAATTTCATAATTACCCTCGTCTTAAAAATTTTTATAATGTCATCGAACCCCAATTTTAAAAAAATTGGGAAAAACAAGCAAAAATTTTTTTTACCCTTTGCAGTTTTATTTTTTTAAAGGCTTTTTACCTTAAAAACGCAGTTTTCTCCCCGCCAACATTTAATTGCTTATTTTTACAACAAAACTTCCTGAAATTTCATAAAAATTTAATTTTTCTTCTTATTTAAGTTTTCTTTCATTTTCAATCGTCAAAGTTTTAAAAATTCTTGTAAAACCAAACCCCCCATTTTCTTAAGTAACCTGCAAGCAAAAAAATGTATAATTTAAAACATTTTTTTTACCTTAAAAAAAAGAGTTTGGGCCCCGCAGTATTTAATTGAAATTTTTTTTTCAACAGCTCTTTTTTCAGGTAGTTACCCGGTCTTAAAAATCGACAATGTGAAGAACTCGATTTTAAACGAATAATTGAGGACACGAAGCAAAATTCCTTTACTTCCATTGACTTTTTTTAAAGGCATATTGATGTCCATCCTTCCAACGCAGTTTTTCAATCAACTCGATTATCCGGAAACATTTAATACTGCCTTATTTTTCCAGAGACTTAGGAAGCTTCCAATGCTTTTGTCACCTAGAAATTAATTTCAAGTGAAGAACTTGTTAGTTATAAGTTATCTTTCATTTTATAGCAATCGTCAAATTTGACTTTTGACATATATATTCTTGTAAATATTCCAATATTTCCCCCTTTTGCTTGAGTCAATTCAACAAAATAGCAAGACAAAAATAATAAGTAAAGTATAATTACGAGTACGAACTACAATTCTTACAGTGTAGTCGAATATCATTCAAATTGAAAGAAAAATGAGTTGGCGTCACCCGCAGATCTGTAGTGGAACTAAAGTAGAACGCACCCTTTTTATTTGCGGGGTAGGGGGGGGGGGCATCTCTTGTTGCTTAATTGTGACTGAAAAAATAAAGATCCCCTATAACTTTGTAACTCGTGCATGCATATGAAATTTTTTGCTTTACCAACGCTGTTTTGGAAAGCGCACAAATATCTTCAATAATTTCAAAATTTTATAACAAAAAGATTTCAAAAGAAATACATGCTAAATATGTGGTAAATATTATAATTCTTTATTGACTTATATCAATTCTGAAAGCACGAGCGTGGTTTAAAATAACCACTTATTATCTTTAATGTAAAACAGCTCAAATTGTTTTTGATTGATTAACTCTAGCAAATATTTATCAACTTCAAAAACATTCATTATCGTAAAAGCGTCATTATAAAAAGGATTGCTTAACTGTAAAAACATTAATTTTGTGCATTAGGCATTGAAAATTTTCAAATCTGTAATTCATTGCTGAAAATTATCCACCAATAATTTTGCTGAATTGTTACAACGCTTTATAAGTTATTAATAAAGATATATTTTATTCTTACCCTAATAAATTTGTTTTTAATTAAATAGTTCGGGGTGTTTTTTAAGTTACATTAACGCATAAAGAAAACAATGAAATATTAGCATAGCATTATTTTACAAAGTTTTGTTATAAGTATATTTTAAATGATTCATATTGAGAAGATGACTTATTCTATGTAACTTCTGTTTTTTCTAGGGATTTTTTTTAAGCAGAATTTTAATACTACTGTGGAAACTGCGTGGGGGTCAAAGAGATACAATGTTCTGACATTTTATTTACAGTCATAACAAAATGTACTTATAGAACGGCAAACAATTAGCTCTTCCAAAAGTATTTTGAAAGTTATGAGATCTACTATGAAAGCCGAATTTTGCTATTTCATATGTTTTTATGTTTTTTCTCAATTCCTCTATGCGAAATTCGACATTAAAATTCTGATCTTATTCATAACTGTCACAGTAACAATATAAAGTATTGTCAAAATATCTTTAAAATAAGTTAAAGTTTGTTACGTTCGTTAAATACTTATTTTCCTTATTTTGACTATAAAAATCTTTCAGCGTTTGCCATCGTCTCCTATTACAAACTATTGAACTTGCTGTTATATATATAATGCTTATTATTTATGAACTGTTTGCTGTACGGTCTTGGTCATATTCGAATTTTATGCTAACATACAGATAGATGCACATACGTACTTTTTGTGTTATTTTTAGTAATGAAATATGCTTGCATGTAACGCAAAAAATTCTGTGTGTAAAATACCCGAAAAAGTATATAAATGTACGAGAAATTAAGGACTTTCTAGAATTGATAGATATTGGAACTAACGGAGTGCTTTTAGTAGGTAAAAATATCGTGCTTACATGCTTATCATGTTTTATATTATGATTAGTTTTTATATTTCCTTCATTTTGTAAAAATCACAAAAACAAAGTGTTAATAAATAAATAAAAGTTATAATTTAGCTCCATGTTTGTATATTTTAACTATTAAAAATTAAAAGTGCAAATGTTTAATTTCATTGATGAATAAATCCTTGCGCTTCGAATGTGAGATATTGTCGGGTAATAGAAACTAACAATAGCGTATAACATTTTCCTTTACATTTATCCTCTGGAGGAAAGAGCTAATCTCTAGTATTAGTTTTCCGTACTGAGCCGTGTCAAACTATTTCGATAAACGCCGCACAGGGTACTTAACAAAATGAATCTGTTTTATTTCAAGGAATGTTTGGAAACGCGTTTCTACAACAATTCATTAATCTAGAGGAAACTATAGCTTCAACTGTTTTTTTCAATAGAATTTCTTTCCTGTAAGCTTATTTTCCAAAATTTAGCATCTATTGCTTTTTATAATTTTGTGCACTTTATTTTTTTATTTAAATGTCATTATTTTTATTCAAATACATTTTTATATTTAATACATGTTTAGAAATAAAAGAAAAGAAAAAAGAAAAACTCTTTTCACATTGAGAATTTGCTACTCAGTTACTATTGTATAGATGAAATAATCTTTTAACGTCCATTAGAACGTCCAAACTGAACAGTCCATTCCAATGCACCCGCCTGAAATTATGTTTTCACTTAGTCTCATTCTCAAGAAAATCTCTTAGAAAGTCAAAAGTAGAGATGCTTAGAAAATACCCCTGGAGAAGCCGAGTTCACCCTGGGTTGTGGAGCCAATGAAGAAGAAGGAGAAGGGTAGATTTAATGTTATTAATTTTTTATATATTATTAAAAGTATAGTATTATAAAAAAATCAAAATATCCTAGGGTTTCTTTGTTAGAAGAATAGCTTTGAAAATTAAGAACAACTTTTAAAAAAAGGAATTCCAGTATTTTTAAATATGACGTAAAAATGCAATATCGGGTGGATTTACATAACGACCGATTTTGTTTTGGCCAACGGCAGCATAAGTCGTTATTTCAATTATATCTGTTTGCATAGCTGTCTTTTTAAACACGGTAATAAAAATATATCATTTTTATTTCAAGAAATAATAGTAATTTCTAGTAGTTGACCCACCTAATCATAGTATTGCGACTGGGAACATCATTGTGGTGACTTATGTGGAATTTTTGCGGGTTAGTTGTTTTTGATTGGATACTTATCACCTCCTCACCGGTTTTCACGTACGTGTCACAAGAAAATGCACGGTGTTCTTGAGTATATAACGGCTTAATGGGCACCAAGTGGAAACTCTAGAGGAGTTGAGGGCCACACCCCTACTTCATTCGCAACCGAGTGTGGAACGTTCCAAAAACGTCCATTTCCCGTGGCTCACCATGTGTAACAAGACACTGCACCGTGATTTTTTGGATGCAGAACCAGATTCTATTTCTGGCCTCGTAAATGGGACAGAAAGAAAACCTAAACAGAAACAGAACTTTCAAATTAGCAAATTTAGTGATTTAAAAACTTGGGATGAGCAAAAGAAATATATTGTATTTTGTGTTGGCTCTACATTGATAAAAACGTTACATTGAGCTCTGGAACAGACCAAGGATGTGACCTGTTGCACTCTGAAAACCAAAAAAAAAAATATTTTCTAAAAGTCTGTTCCTTACTACGTAAACTGATAGGATTTGGGTTATAAAATGCGGTATTTTGTAAAAACATTAATATTGAAAAGAACCGTTCCTTCCCTTTCCCCTATTGACCCAGTTTCATCTGCCTTCTACTTCATAGACCCTTAAAGTGTATTTTTGGGTTGCAACAAGGATCAGAATGTGGCATCGAGTAAGTAAAATAGTAGCATTAAAGTGATATTATTAAAATGTTTCATTTATATGCCGTTTTTTCATACAATTTTTTTTTTGTACACGGGCAGTCATTTTAGCCTTTTAACTCAGGATTAGTATTTGCAAAAACGGTTTACAAGGGTATTTCGTGCCGTTTTTGCAACTTCGTGAAACCTACTTTTGATAAGCGTAATACATTTATTCTCGGCATTAGGCATAATTAAGAAATATAATTTTTCTTGTATGTTTTTCCTACATTATGATAGCTCAGGTTTGTTATCAGAGCCAGGAAAAATAGCAAAATGAGAGCTAGAACAAATTAACAAAGCAACATAAGAAAAGAAAAAGAATTAAGCAACAGGAAAAAGGAGCCTGAGAGAAGTAGTCATTATATGAGCTCATGCAAGTTCTGACATTCTAGTACGATTTGCTTATTTCATCGCGTTGTTGGGACCCTTTATCAAGTTCTGAAAATATAAGAAGCTCTGCCTTAATGGTGCCTACATATTTGGCATGTACTAGTTGGAAGGATGCCTGTTATTAAGATGTTCTGCCATGCAATCATGGACAGTTTTTAGTCTGAAGTTTGCCTCAGCCTCTTTACGGGGTTTGTTACTGAACATTTTCCAAGTGTCTTGGAGCCCAGGATTTACCTGTTGATTCTGCTAGTCAGATTTAAGAGTATGCATTAATTTCTCAAAAAAAAAAAAGGGAGAGCTTAATGTGAGTTATTTTAAGTCTCTTCTTACTTTCAATATGCTTTTTTTCCCTATCAAAAAGGCAGCACCAATATTACGTTACTTATTTGCTGTCTCACTTCGGTTCTGATTTCTTCCTTCTTTTGGGTAGCGTCTGGTAGTTTGACTAGAATAATGTAAACGCGAATGGACGAGAAATTAAACTTCCGAATTTAATATAAGCAGAGAATCACCTGTGAACGATGTTGACGATAACGACTATAAATTTTGCGCATTTACATGTTCGGGCATGTCGTACCTTTATACTATTGTATCGCTCGCACTGATAGATCAGAACGCAGCGTTTAACGTAGAATTAAGCATATATATATGTTAGTTAAGAAACGAACAATAAAGCTTTCACTTATTAATTTATAAGCTTCAAAAGTTATACTGGTAGTTATACTATTCGTTTAGAAGTAGTCCTAAGTCCATGAATCCATTGCGATTTTAAGAAATTAGATATCTATTATAGGATTGAAATTCTTTTCTTGAAGTTTAAATGTTAAAAGATACAAAACAAAAATAGTGCCAACACAAAATCTGAGCCAATGCTTTTCTCACGGACCCAAGCTAAGTCTTCTGTCTGCCTAGTTTTACGTCTTGTGTATGGAATATTTAAAACAATATTTTTCCTCTATTTTATTTTTATTTTTCATTCATTTTATTATTGCTATTATTATTATTTGCATTAAAAAGTTTTTACACACTTAGAGAACACAGATAATCCGGTATCCGTATAGAATTACATGTACCCCTAATATCTATATTCTTAAATGATGCGACTGAGTTACTGTACGTTTTAAAGGTGATTCTTTAGCGCGATCTAGAAATAAGCTGATTGCCATCACAAAAACGTTAAATAAACCTCGATAGCCAACAAAAAATCTACACTATTAAAACCTGTCCGCGTCTGTCTGTCTGTCACCTCATCTCCTCTCCTCGAGAACGGGAGGCGATGCGACGTCGCGGCGGGTACCGTCGGATGCGGAATTTTCCGGGGAAGCCATATCACCCGGTCTCATCCGTGTCCGGCTTTAATTAGCAGAGATATTAATTAAAAACGCAAATTTTTGCAAGTTTTATTTTACTTTTTCATTGTTGCATCGTTCTAACAATATATAATATACAGTTGCCCTTTGGATTAAAATCAACGCCGTTGCCATTGCTGTAAGGAATCAACAATACTAATAATCAATGTTTCGCTAGCATTTTACGTGAGGCTTCGTTGTATTTGCAAAAATAAATTTAATCCTTCTTTCTTTTTAATTTATTTATCGTCTGCTATCTAATAAAAACAATTTTTCGTATTTTAACAGGGACTTTTAAATTAATTGTCCTTATTCCAATGCGAATTTTTTGAATTTCTCTATTATTAATATCGGTCCGGGTCTGTATGTCTTTGTATGGATAGATAATAAAGAATTTCAATGCCGTGTTGTATTCAAGCTTGCGCAGCGCCGGGCGTACAACGGTTTCTTAACAAAAATCGAACGCCAAAAGAAAACTATTTTTTGGGAGCATTGTACTTAACTAATCTATGATTTTTAGGGAGTGTTGCTCTTATTTAGGCTCGCGCGAAGGCCATTGCTTATTAATATCGGTCCGGGTCTGTATGTCTGTGTATGGATAGTTAATAAAGAATTTCAATGCCGTGTTGTATTTTAGCAGCGCCGGGCGACGCATGGAAGCGACGCAATATTTGAGATGGCCCGTGCAACGCCGGGCGGCATGCCTAGTATAACTGTTAAAAACGGACTATTAATTTCCTAATATTGATGCATTTTACATTACTGAAGAAAATTTTGATTTCTCTAACTTTTAGTTAGATATGATGGGTAAGGAGGACATACTAAACAAAAATTGATGTCTAACTTGCTACATTACAATTGCAACTGTTTTTCTATTAGTCAATAAGCAAAGACAATGTTTGGTATTTCACTATGTTATCTCTGCAAAAATCTCAATGACAGAGTTCATTCTAGCCATCAATGGGTATATTTATAGTAACCCATTGTCTTATTTTTGTTTTGTTTTTTTGCAACTATTTAATTAACTTAATTATCTTCACTAATGTGTCAAGAAAATAACTGAATCACAAGATATATTTCGACAAGAAGGCCATCTGTTGTGAAAAACTATTATATAAAACGTTTCTCCCAATACAGTAGAGCCTCCATTTTCCGAGGTAATGTGGAAATTCGAATTTCCACATTACCTCGAATAATCGAACCGAGGGTACCTCGGATAATCGAAAACTCATATAACACGAACTCTGTCCAAATCGAGAGGGAAACGTGAGTTGAAATAAATGAAAATGTCGTCAAATATGTAACAAAAAATGCATTTACTGTACATATTATGAAATGAAAAAATTGCGTGACATACATACAAATATCTAATTTTACATGCACACATCAGTAGAGTACATGCTACAGTCAAAGTTGTTTCTTGAAGAAGTCTATACATATACTATATTGTTTTCTGTTCAACGGAACTCGCTCGCTTCTTTGCTGCCGTTTTACGTAAAGGTTGTAACCGTAAAAGGTCTAATGAAGTGGTCTCTGACTGTTGTTCTAGGTCTTTATATCACCAGAAAATAAAATTAAAATGCAACTTATGCCATTGGAAGACTGACGTCAGTCAGTGACGCCGCCAACGGCCGAAAAAAAAATCAAGGGCAAATGTATCTTGGTTAACCCGAATCCCGGTTAGTCGGAGCTCGGATTACGGAGATTTCTACTGTATAAGAATTACTCTTCTTTACAGGTGGTTTGTACAAAGACGAAATAATGTGTGTCAAGGTCAAGCGTCCTCCCAATATTAAGTGGGAAGTGTCTCTCATTATTAACAGTGCCGAATGCAGAAAGAACATTTTTAACTGAGAGTAATTTGTACACAAAAATGTGTTATAGACTTAAGGAGAGTTCAATAGACGCATTATGTTTCTTAGGATCGCATAAAATTATGAACAGTAGTGATTAATTGTGTGATTTTTAAAAAGTAATAAATATGATATAATACACTGCATTACATGTATTTTATGTGATACTCTTATAATTAATGTATTCTGCTTCTTAGTTGCATTAATATGTTGTAATGTTTTTTTCTCACATTATATTTGTTGTTGATTTTATAAGTTATTATGTTGTCCCTTACAATAATAATAGTTGTTTGTATCATTTGTTTCTGTATCTCCCCTATTACTTGTACATATTTTTTTATCTATATATCTTCTTGTACATTTTTTCAATTTTTGCGTAAAATCTATAAATACAGCTAAGAAGCATCTGGATTTCTCTTTCTTTTTCTTTTTTTTTCCCGGAAATTTTTTTGATGCCGTTATTTACGCCGGTATTCCTGTACAAAGATTTTAAAAAATGCCCAATACCGGCACAATAAAACCTGTAAAATTGACCACCTGTCTAAGTTGACCACTAAAGTGCTGCACCGAAAGAGGTCAACTTACACAGGTTTCACTGACTTATACTTTTGTTCTGGTATTGCAATGACTACTCAGGATATCACTAATAAAATTCAAATTATGCTTATGGATATATATTACTCACATACATACACATGCACTGTTCTTTATGCTCAATACACTTTTGCACGTGACACATGTACGAATATATTTGTGGTACAATTGAAGAGTTTTGAACTTCAAATTTAATCTTTATCTTTCAAAATGTGATTACAGTCATTCAGGGTAACTTTGAAACAAGGGGGTTAGCTTTGAACCACGTCAAATTTTTTAGTATATTTGACTTAATTTAAAAATTAAGATTGGAACACTGAATTTATTACCTATTTAAGTTGAATGCAGCACTGAACCTCTTAGTTTCTCTTTTTCAGTAAAATGTATACCAAAAGATATAACGTGATACAAAGTTACCTCTATAGTTCAAAGTTACCCTGATTGACTCTAACTATTTTTACCTAATAATGAGCATCACATCATTTTTTAAAACAAAATCATTTATTCAAAAAACAATATTTTGTGTCATGGTGCGGGTATGACATTATTGTTACGCATAAAATGACATTTTTCAATATATTTTTAACTATTATTATTTTTGAAAAATGTAGTGAACATTTTAAAAATTGAAATGATTCGTTCTCTAATGGTAGTGTTTTACAAAATACAATTAATTTTAAGAAATAAAAATAGAAAATAAATAAAATTTTCCGATTATGAAGAGCAAATAATTACATGGTTAACCATTGACTGTTGAAACGTTAATTTTCTCAGTCCTGGCGACAGTTATTTGGAAAGTTTCCAAAGAAGCTGTTCTATCCAAACAGAGTTTTAACAATACCATCATTATCACTTCCATTTGGTAAAGTAGCGAAACATTTGCTGTTCGGGAATGACCAGAAAGTGATGACCTTTTGTAATTGCATCTCCCTGGGGATTACAACTTAGGAACATACCATCACAATCTGTGAAAACAACACTAACGTGATTGGGAAAATTAATTTTCTTAAGATCACTTCCTTCTGTTATTATAAGATTTTAGTTTAAAGAAAACGATTTTTTCCCATTTTTTAGCCTATTTTCCCCTAAAAGTTTATGAAAAAGGATGTATAAGGCTTAATGTATCGTAAAAATATCGTCAAAAGTCAAAAATAAGGAAGTAATTAAATTAAGAATGAAAAAATAAAAAAATGAAAGTAGAGATTTGAGATGGGAAAAAACTGTCTGTTGGTTTGTAAGTCTGTCTGTACCCCCTCAAGTAACTTTTAGTTCAATGGGATTCAGACTAGGACTATATGGTGGCAAAAATAATAGCTCTATTTTAGTGTTTTGCACATATTCTTTTACCTTTTTTGACCTATGATATCCTGCGTTATCACATATCAAGAAGATTTTGCTTTTGGTTCTTTTCTGCAAATTTCTTTAAAAATTTAATGATGTAATCACCATTAACTTTAGGATTATCAGTTGTCACTAAATTTAGACTTTTAAAGGGAGTTGTCCGATTTGAAACTTTTTTTTTTCATTCGAAAGATCTAGGTGAGGGCTTCTCATTTTCATAATTTACTTTTAGCTTTGAACCACTTTTCATACAATTTTGAGCTGTTCAAAGAATGTTAACATTAGCGTCTATGGGCAAAAATGAAGCAAATTATGTAAACTATGGGCATAAGATCCAAGTTGCTGTGAACAAGCTTATTGGAAGAAGCTCTCGGCGGGAAATATTTTTCATTTGGGCAGTTTTTGAGCATTTTTCAAGTTAGAAAAATACCATAGCGCCTACAGAGAAATTTCAATCCTATAGAAATCATGATCTAATAGACGGATGTGCTTGGAACAAACTTTATCGGAAAGATGTTATGACGTATAACATGTACAAATACGAAGTTCTAAAAGAACTAAACGAGCCCTTTTTTCCTATGAAAATTGTTGATCGGGAATTTTAAGGATATTTCATTCTTGTTGTTGTTGTAGTCGTGTCCTCTAACGTGGCGAGGAAGAACAGGTACGTTGCTCCTGAGTCTAACGGGGCCCTTGTAGGCAGGAGTCCGGTTTCCGCCCCTTTGAAAGGTCTCTTAATTTTTTTAACCAGCTCTCAGGTGAGAGACCGTCACCTGGAATTGGCACCCCTAGAGGTATCGTTTCAATTGGAGGACCCTGGAGCCACGATATATATAACGTGCACCAGCTCCCTTTAGAATACACGGACCGCAGCAACCAGCCGCGAGAGGTTGTCACCCTCCCAAACACTGACCTCAGTCAATGTTGCTTCACTTTCGGTGTTCTGCGGGAACCGAGCTTCTACCGACTGGTCCACTGCAGGACAAGGATATTTCTGAATGTATGAATCAAGAAATGAATGACTGAGTGAAATAATGTATAAATGAGTGAAGAAATGCAAAACTAAATAAATAAATGACTGAATAAATACATAAATGAGTAAATGAATGAATGAATAAATGAATGACTGGGTGAGTGAAGGAATACGTATTAACCGTTGAAAAAGGTATATTTTAGGTATTTAACAGCAAGAGCTTAACGAGAAAGGGAGAGAATGAGGAATAGATGGATTATAATTTTGAAGTTGGTGCATACGTGAAAGTTGGCTCGTTCTAGACGGAGATAGTTCTAAACGGAACTTCTTGTTTTACTTTTTATTTAAATGAAGAATTATTGCATAATATTATTACAAAGTACTCTTCCTCCTATATTTTGAGAAAGAAAAGAAACTCGATTAAGAGCTAAAGTAATGTTCAATATAGAAATGTTGTGCTTTTTAGCAATATCACTACAAAAATAACGATAACATATTTCTATTTCAGCATCAAAAAAGACAATAAGTGTCTCTTAAAGATTTAGTTTCGTGTTTTATGTCCATTTTTGTACTAAAGTGAATGATCAAGTTGATTCAGCTTTTGTTTATAAAACTTGGCCTAGTTTGTTTATTTGTAATTTTTAAAAGCTAAAAAAAAAGTAGTTCCGTAAACATTAGGGTGATATTGATTTCAAACAAATGACTTTCTTTTTTAACTTGCGTACAAAAATAACATTTACTTGCTTTTAGAAAATCTACAAAAAGGCAATAAAAAGGATTCAAACATTTACTTTTAGATCTTTGTTTCATTTTTGCTAGATTTCTAATTACCATCAATAGTTTCTAGCAAAATCCATAGATTGTTTTAACAGAGAAATTATTTTTTTTAATTTAAAGCACTATGGCTAAAAAAAATATTATACTCCCATATAACAGGGGGTAATGTAGCTATGTCTCGCACTCCATCTTGTGTTTTATTCCACATCAATTGCCGATCAGTGGTTCATAAATCAAGATTTTAATTTTTTGTCCGGGGGGAGGGGGGTCAAAATTGATCAATAGCTGTTCCTTCAGCATTAACAACCTTAAAATTAGGTACATTTGAAACAAGTAAAGACGTACGTAAATTAAATAGAACATCATTCCTTACACTGAATCTACGTCTGCACGCATTGTTGATATCTAATATTTGAAATTTTGTAGCTGGGCAGCATAGATTCTGAGTTTTCTAAAAATTCAGAATGTAGCCGGACCGGTGAAATTTTTTAATCAGACCGTAGACTCTATTTTTCGAAACAGGGGAGGTATACTCCGTATACCGCCGTGTAACCTCCGATGCAGTACGGTCAACAAGAAATCTTCTAGACATTCTGTTTATTAACTAGATTGCCTTATTAATACTATGTATGATGCTAAAGGAAAATAGAGAATATTAGTTGAAACCAAACTGTAAATCATGAATTTTTTTTTATAATTTAGTTATAGATTGCGCATTAATATTAATATGGTTCGATTTTATTTAAACATTATTTTATTTATTTCTTGCAAAACAACAATTTAACCAAAAATGCATTACACTCAGTTTAAAGTGTAATAAGTTTTCCCTATAAAAAAAAGTATCTTCAATAAGGAATTTAATGTTACTCTTGTTGTGCTGATGACAGTGAACTTTGGAATATATTCCGTAAAACGGCATCATTTTGAAAACTTGTAACCCTAAAGTTTTCCCGTTTGCATAAGTAGACCACACTAGGGTAAGAAAATCAATTCAAACTGGTTAAAATGTCTTGATTTTTTTACTATCTAAGGTAGTTTGCATAAACCATGGAAATGTTTAAAAATAACTGCGGAAGAACCTTTTTAACGATTATGAACGTTGTTACAATTCTTTTCTAACTTATGTATGTGTATATGCGCTTATATTTCTAAAAACATAAATTTTAGCATTATTAAACAGATTCATCAAACAGGAAATTTCTCCTTGAAGTGTATACTGTATAACATTACTTTAAAAGGATTTATTGCAAAGCATCCAAACAAAATTCTAACTATTTTATCATTATCATATATATTTTTATTAATAATTCACATACTAGCCTATCTAAAAGAAAAATGCAAGTGTTAATACGATTTTATCTTAACATACATTTTTTCGAGATCATAGGTTATAATTTCTTTTTCTTTCAAATATTATATTTCATACATAATTTTTCATAAAATCTTCCGTGACTAGTAACATCAAACGCTACACATACGAAAGAAATAAATCAAATGTTTTGAGATAACAATAAACATTACCAAAAATTCATAGTAATAAGATATGATACAGAGTAAGAATGTATTTTCGTTGCATAGATGAGAAATAAATTGTTGGGTGGGGCCGTGATACGCTTTTGGTAAACTGAATCATGCTTGAGAAATAGGATAAGAATAAAGAATAATTGATTGCGTTTATGTTGTAATGCTATATATAATACATTATTTTATATGTATGTAAGTAACGTGTGTAGGGTTCAGAAAATTTCAAGAGTTATTTATCATTGTTATTTTGTCACCTAGATATATAGACTTCTTTCCTGCTTGCACCTACATTTTGATTTTGTAAGAAAAGTAATAAAAAAAAGGAAATCCAAACATTGTTTTAATGAAATATACATAATAAAAAATCAATAAAGATATTTTGCTCAATTGAGCAGGTACTACTTAAAATGGGCTGTGATTATGCCACTTGGGGTGAGACTGTGCCATCATGAATTCATCAAGAAAGTGCGCGCTAGCGGTGTGCTATTAAAGTAAATTAGTATTTTCCATTAGGTATAGGTAGTGTAATGTTTTGCATAACGAAGCAACAATGCTTGTTTCTTCGTTGAGTAGAACAAAGCATTGTTGCCTTGTGGCTGATTTCCATGATGGCAAGTGGCTTAATCTCACAGTATTTTACGGCAGAGAAACTCGTTTCAAAAAGTAAGCTTCAAAAGAAGTAAATGCAACGTTTAAGGGCGCAAGAAATAAGATTAAAAATGGCCGACCAGTTTCAAAGGCAATCAGCCCTCCTTGCCAGAAGCCGGTCTGCCATTTTTAATCTTTTTACTTCCGCCCTTTAACGTTGGAAGACCGGTTTCTAGGACACTCATCCCCCTTCGTCAGAAACCAAGCTGCATTGTTTAATATTTTTACTTGCTCCCTTTAACGTTGGAAGACCAGTTTCAAGAGCAATCAGGCCCCCTTCGTCAGAAACCAGACTGGCATTTTTAATATTTTTACTTACTTTTTTAACGTTGGCAGATTGATTTAAGGGCAATCAGCCCCCTTCTTCAGAAACCAGTCTGCAATTTTTGATCTTTTTACTTGCGCCCTTTAACGTTGGAAGACAATTTTCAAGGCCAATCAGCCCCCTTCATCAGTACCGAGAGTAGAAACGAAATGCTAAGGTGGAGATACCGTCCACACTACCGTCTGAGTTTTAAATATTTTTTCTTGAGCCCTTCAACGTTGCTTTTAATAATTTTGAATATATGCGCAAAGTGAATTTTTCTCTTTTAATAAGTAAGTTTAATTTGTTTTTTCTTGTATGCATGATAATCTATTCAAACTGTGGTGTTTGGTAAATAAAGGTGACTGGACCTTTCCAACCTGTTGATAGACTTCGATTGACCCTGGGGTTCACGCAACGGATTAGCATTGGGATGTGCCCTAGATTAAAAAATTTTATTTGTGTCGAGTGGGAAGTTCATAACTGTATGCAAGCTTTCGGAAAAAACAGTCAGACGTCCCTCTTTGTTAAACAACATAATGAAAACAAGAGTGGACATAACTACTAAATTGTTACCTTCAGAGCCGTTACTAACGGGTACAGTTAGTAAAAATCTAAGGAAGCTACAATCTTGTGGCTTTGATTGTAGCACAAAAACCATCTTCTCTAAACCCCTCATCGTCTATGTTCAGTTTCTGAAAGATTGTTCTTCAACGATTGTCTTTCTACAAATAACTCCAAAAGAAGGCGAAACTACTTATCTTTGTATTAATAAATACAGTTAAATAAATTTAAAATAATACAATGTCGTAGTTGTGCATCTAAATGAAATAACGATGACTGAGACAAAAGTGTAACTTGAAATATTACTTCAAGTGAAAAAGAAGAGTGAATAAAAATAATTCAGAGCGGGTACGAAACATCAAAAGTGCAACGCTTTGAACTTCAGTTCCTCCATCCCCGAGAGTCAGAAACATTTCCTAAAGAATGCAAAGTTTTTTTTTTTCATTTTCTTTTTTTTTTTCTTTTGAGATTAGCAACAAGAGACATTGTAGTGTAGGTGTGAAACTACGTTGAAAACAAGGAGTTGAAATATTTTTTCCAAAGTTTTTGCAAAGAAAATGAAAAAAAAAAAACAGAAAGTGGGTAGAAAACAACTCGTAGTTCACAAATATACAGTAGTAACTTGGACTTTTTTTGGTTGATTTATTCACGGATCATTCATTTTTTTGAGAATTGTTCAATTTTTTCATCATTTTACATCACTTATACAATTAATTATACAAACATATATAAGGCAACCAGAAGCAAAAGGATGTAAGTGGCAAAGTTGAAAGTTCGGAGATAACTGGTGCAATTGATACGGAAAGCCCTATTCTATATTGTGGCATGATATGTTAGTGATAGCTTTAACAGGTACTCCGCCCTAACGTGATTTAGAAAAATAATAACATTAAAGGTTCCCTACGATCCAAACTTTAAACGCGTTTTTTTTTTTTTTTTTTCAGAATTGTTTTTTGGTCACTTACATCCGTTTGCTTCTCTTTGCTTCAATTGTATACACGAGACTCTAATTAACTCTTTTTAACGCAGTAAAACAAAATTAAAAACGAAACTCTGCACCAAAAGAAGATTGCTCAGGATTAAACCTGATCACTTTCCAGTATGACAATGTTTTTCTATATCCTCCCTCCCCCTCCTCTGTTGGGAAAACTAGACGCTAAAAATTCGCACTTGGGGATGGAACCACACCAATAGTGCCGCAGCAGTAGTTTGCTACCAATCCATGCACTAGGTCTACAAATGATGGTAAGTCAATATGCACTCCAATTAGAAAAAAACTCAAGTTTAAGGTTTGAGATTGGGATACCTAAAAAGATCTTTGAAACAAAAGTGTTTTTGACAGTATTCGAACTGAAACGTACCTTCCTTATGTACATGCAGCATATTAGGTAAATGAATTTACCCAGGTGGCATTACTTTCGCATATAATATGCTGTGAAGAGCTATGATGGGGCTTCTATTCTGTTATACTCGGTTCCGGCTGCTATTTACTGGCTGCTTGTCAAGTCAAATGTGTCTATGTATAAGTTATGTTCTTACCTGCTCAGTGAGCAGTTTTAGCTATTTTATTAACCAAATACTAAATGGTTTTTTGTGAAAAATGACTCCTTACTAACCACACTCTGCTATCATCAGCTTTATTTGAATCGGATAATTTGCTTAAACATTTTGCACGGTAGTTGCAGACCGAATAGAACATATTAATTAAGTAATTCCTGTTAGTTTTGTCTCTTATCCGTTTGAATGATAATTGGAACGAGATTGAACTGACCGTAAAGTTTAACCTCTTTCGTTTTTCCTCTTGGCAATTTTAAACAATTTTTTAAGGAATAGGATGAAATTAGAAGAGTGTATTACCAGTATTTTATCTGTATTAAAATAAAGCATGTCATTATTTATCGACAAAAACTGCATTCGAACAAGTCCTCATAATATGGAAATAAAACCCCACCAACTAAAGCCCTACAGTTAGTTTAAAATAATAAAGAAGTAATAAATAAAACTTATTAATCCCTACGCAATTTGCTGTAGGGAACTTTGTATGAAAGAATATTGGGAGACTTATTTTACGAGTAATAATATCTTTACTCAACAGCAACTGTCACAGCAGCGTGGAATTATCTCAGAATAAAGTCCTTGGCTCTGTATAATTTAGTTGAGAATCAAATGCTGTTCTTATTTTTTAAAAAAATTTTGGGTTGGGTGGAATGTAAAAAGATTATTTAAAAATCTGTTTATAAAAAATATGTTTATTGGAGAAAAAAAAGAGAGATATAAGGAATAATTTTTTACGAGAATTCGTTAAATTTTTTATTATAGTTTTTTTTTTTTTTATTACAATTGAAAATTAAAATAACATAAAAAAAAATATTTAATGCAAACTGTTGGTTATTTTGGCTCATGTTTAGGTAATATGCAATAGATTTTGTTCTAAGACCTTACAATATCTAACGGGAACCAAATGAACTGCCGCAGTGGGCCAGTTGGTAGAAGCTCGTTTCCCTCAGCACACTAAAAGGTGAAGCAACATCGACCGAGGTCAGTGTTTGGGAGGGTGACAATCTTTCGGGGATGGATGCTGTGGACCGTGTATGCAAAAGGGAGCTCGTGCATGTTAAATCCGTCGCGGTTCCAATGTCCTCCAAGTGAAACGATGCCTCGGGGTGGTGCCAACCCGTAGGTGACGGTCTCTGATCGGGGGTTAGAAAAAGAAAAAATGATAAGAGATCACATAAAAAGGGGCGGAAGTCGGACTCCTGCCTATAAGGGCCCCGTTTGACTGAAGAGCAGTGCACCCATTCTTCCTCGCTTCGTGGACACGACACAAACCAACCAACCAACCAACCAGATTAACTTCGCTTCCGAATAATTTACAAGACTAATTTTGAACAAGAAAGCTTTTTTGTTAGTTTTCATGAGCTTAGAACAGCTAAGAGGCTTAATATGTAAAATCAATTGAAAAAAAATTTTTTTTTTTTCCCACTTTTTGATAATATTACTCTAATACAAAATATAACCCTCTCAAAAAAAATAAAATAATAATAATAAATGTTTTGAAAACTTGAGTTTTGAGACGCAAGTCTTCCTGTTTATCTAAGGCTAAAGTCTTCGAAACTAAAATTGAAACCCTTTACACTTCCGTCATATAACTTCGAGTTGTATGAAAGCTTTCAATGTTTTGCTGCAGACTGATAAATGTCTGAGTCATTTGGCATTTAAAGAACAACAACAATTATTTTTGTGACGATTACTACTGTTATTATTATCTTATTATTAACTTTTAATGTGACGCAACCTCTAAAGTTTGTGAATTTAAGGAATTGAAATGGTTTTCAATATCATGCCTATTTTGAAAAATCTGGATTTTTAATTAAAAAGCTTACAACTCAAGAAAAAAAAAAATCTTTAAACTTCGGATATGTGGGTAAGATTTTTAGGAATTGAACCTAGCATATTTAAGAAAAATTAATTTTATCTTTTGATACAAGTGTATTTACATTTTCAATTTTTTAAATCTACTACTGCCCAAGTTAAAACGTTGCATGATAGCGAAACCATAGATGTACGTATTACAAAAGCGTGTAATTGATTTTTTAAAAAAGTAAATGACACAGTTAAAAATTCCAATGTTGATTTTTTTATGTTTCAAATGAACAGGATATTTGCTTGCATTTATCAATATTTCAAGAGAATAAAGTAATTTACCATGAAACACACCGACTAAAACGAGATGTTTTCAATGAATGAATTTTTTCATTGTCGCAGCCCAAAACGTTACTAAAATTTTATAAGTCATTTATAATTCATTTTTTTTCATTCTCTTAATGCATATAATCAGAGACATTTCGTGCAATAAATTTTGTTTTTATCATTCATTAATATATGGAAAGTCAATATTACAGAATACCCATCAGCACTTTGGAAAGCATATGTGGAATGGGCTGAACTTTATCAAAAACTAAATTTATCGTGGCATTAAATATATTCATATATAAAAACTAAATTTCATCTTCCTCCGAGTAATAAAATTGATTATTAAAAATATACGACGAAAGGTAGAATATTAATTTTCGATAATAGCGAAAGGTTTAAATTTATTAGCTAATATCGATTCATCGGTCATTTCTCTTCCTATGAGTACATTAATTAAGAGAAATGACATCTTGTTATAATCATGTTTGTTAATGATTAATTATTTTTAACGAAACAAAATGCGTAGAAGTGTCGAAAATATCCACCATCAAAATTTCTTAATTCTTCTAACTAATAAAAGACTTACTTGTATGAAATACCTTCTACACTTATAATAAAATATAGAGTTTGTGTGTGTGTTTCTTTGTTTATGCCGTGTGTCCCGAAAAAATTGTAGGTTATGGTAATATGAAAAATTCCATACGGGTGCAGTTTTTGCTAAAGTTGTGCATCCCGGAGCCAGATGTTTGATAAATTAACTTTAAAAAATATTTTATGTTTTATATGATTCTCAGCAGGTCTTGACCGCAAATTAATCCTGATGGTTGCATGCTTCTGTATGTTTTAAAATCTCTAAATGTTGTTGCAACAATGCTTTCAGGAATTGCGCAGTATCTCTTCGGATTAAGAAGTTAATTCCGTAGCATCAGTTAATTCCGCAAGCAATCTGCGAGCGTTAGAGAGTTATCCAAAGCAGCTTCTTAAGGCGGCTTCTTTCTAGCTACAGGCTAGAAATAAATAAATGAATGAGAAAATACCCAGAAAAAGAATCAAAATATAAATCTTCGGCTGGAGGATATTTTCTCAGGACTAGAGCTAGGGTTCTAGGATATTCAAAAACTTTTAGTTTTCATAACCCGGTCACCGAATATATATTTCTTTTCATAACCCGGTGACCGAATTTCACATCAATTCCCGCTTTTTGAAGTATATAAAAACAAAGTGTGAATTCAACTCGCAAACTATAAGCCATACATTATATTTTTTACTTAAAGGTCTAAAATACTAGTTATTTAGTCCCTTTTAGAACATGAAAAATGCAAACACTATTTCAGATCCATAGAAACATAGAGTGGTTTGCTTCATTGCTTTCCACTCCTTAGAAATGATATTGCATTTTATTTCTAAGGAAAATTGAAATACGTCATGCATATATCAGCGAAAGAGCCATATCAGTTCAATTAAACATTTTTTAATTTTGAAAGCACCCTTTTAAACTTTGTAAAACATACAGTTCAAATAACTTAATGCGTTTTTTTTCTCTCAAAATATTTCAGTTTTTGCGAAAGGCCAAACATTAAAGCGGCCTGCATTTAAAACAAGAAGTTCCGTCTAGAACTATACGAGCCTACTTTCCCGTATACACGAAATTCAAACTTATAATCTAGCTATCTCTTTCTCTCTCTTTCTCATTTATCTTTAGTTCTAATTATTGAAAATATACCTTTTTCAACGGATAATACATATTCATTCACTCACTCATTCATTCTTTCATTTATTCAGCCATGCATTTATTCATTCATTCGTTACCTCATTCAAGTGTTTATTCATTCATTTACGCATTCATGTATTTATTCACTCATTTATTTATATTTTCATTTATTCAATAATTTATTCATTCATTCTTTTCTTCATTCATTTATTCATTGATTTATTCTTTCACTCTTTCATTTATTCATTCATTCATTATTTCACTCATTGAGTCACTGAGAAATATCCTTGAAAATCCCGATCAAAAAATTTCATAGCAAAATAGGCTCGTAAGTTCTGGATAAACTTTCTATTTCTACATGTTCTACGTTATAAGAGCTTTCCGATAAAGTTTGTTCCAAGCAAATCGGTCCGTTAGATCAGGATTTATATAGGGTTGAAATTTTCCCGTAAGCTCTGTGTTAATTTTTTGAACTGTTCAAAAATGAACAAAAACTGTTCAAATCAATATTTCACGCCGAGAACTCCTTTCAATAAGCTTGCAATAGGAACTTGGCTCTTGTGCCCAGAGTTTACAGAATTTGCTTCAATTTTGTCCATAGGCGCTAATGTTAAAATTTTTTGAACTGTTCAAAATTGAACAAAAAATTGTTCAAATCAAAAAGTAAAATATAGAAATGAGATGTCCTCGCCGAGATCTTTCGAATGAAAAAAGAATTTTTCCAATCGGACAATTCGTTCAAAAGTTATTAGGGGGGACAGACCGGCAGACCGACAGACAGACAGACCGACAGACACACCGACAGACAGACAGACCGACAGACCGACAGACACACTTTTTCCCCATCTCAATACCCTACTTTCAAATTTTTTATTTTTGAATCTTTATTTAATTACTTCACTTATTTTTGACTTTTCTTGATTTTTAACGATATTTTCACGATACATTAAGCCTTCTTTCATGCTTTATTATTATTTTTTTTTTTACTTTTACGGGAAAGTAGGCTAAAAAAGCAATAAAAGCTTATTGCCCAATTTTTCGGAGCACACTTTAAAGACAACTTGCGTGCCATTTTCAAGTCGCAGAAAAACTATTTTAGGAAAAGCTGCAGACACACCTAAAGGCTTAACAAACTGCCAAGTCCGTTTTAAAACATATGAAACATACAGATGTCTATACACGAAATAGATTTTAAACATTCCGGTATCTGAATGAGATATCACAGTAGCATTTAAAAAATTGTCTTTATTAATACGCTCGTCACAATTATTGACGTGTTTATGTTCTTGAAGGTCTAAGTTTTTTTAAAAAACAGTATTCCAATTGTGTTCAATATATTATACTACTTTCATATATACAAATATTCCTCATTATGAATATCAGGGAGCATTAAATACTTTAATTGTGATGTGTCTTGTAGTTAGACCGCTATGAATCATTACGTTTTAAGTACTTATTTTTCGTCATTTTTCTAAATTTGTTATTACATTTGTTAAATATTGATGTTTTCGTATTTTTCTCAAAATGTTATACAACTGAGCTTTAAAAGCCAAATAATGCAGACAATCGACGTAAATATGAAATACGTATGCAAAAAATAAAAATTAAATTCAACGTAAAACTAAGCACATCATTGTTTTGCTTTTGTTTTTTGTTTTCACTGTTGTTATGTATTTATTTAATTCTATTTTAATCATCTATAAAGTGTCTTTTATGTCTTGGTTTTAACTAGTTTCGAGTTTTTCTGCTGCCTTTGGTTCCTCGTGCTTTGTCTGTTTCTGTGTAGAGCCTAACGATTGAATAAGTTTAACCCACAGACGCAGCTAAAACTGCTCACTTTTCTGCACAAAAAAACAGAAGAGCTTCTTGCTTGTTTACTTGATAACAGATGGCGCGAGCTTACACAACACCAATTTGGCATCCATTAAAAGACTTCTTAATAGATGATTTTAATTCGCAAATTTAAGAGAAGCGGTACATTTTTAGACCGTGGGTCTACTTTTCGTCATAGCCGGCAGGATAAGATTTAAAATGAGAGGTAAGTCATGGAATTTGATAAAGGAAGAAGGAAGATATCGCGAAGCGAGAGAAAAACCGGCTAGAGAAATAATATATATAGGTATGTATAATCAACCATTGTATTAAATAAATGAATTAAACGCATATTGTATTAAATTACTGCTTTGAATTTATTTTTTTCTCTTTTATTTGTAGAATTAATTCTCTTAGTAGGTTGGACACATAAAATTTATTTTAAATGCAGCGCCGGTTTTTAGAATCAACTGCTTAAAAAAATCAATCCTTTAGAACAAATGTTATTTTATAAAGCGGCGGGGAGTGTAATCATGTAGATGGGTTTGGAAAAATGGTTTTGAAAAAGAAAGGAATAAAAAGTAGAGCTTGCATCTTTTGACACATACAACGCTACTGCAAATGCATTTCTTACAGTATAAATGTATATACATAACAGCAAAGCGCATTAGAAAAATATCTTACAACGCATTTTAACTATTCAGGAAATATCTTTACTAGTGACATTTTTTCCGAGACGGGAGTTAAATGGCTGTTATTTAGCTGATATGTTCGTAGCTGAAAATGAAGTCTTTCTCAGAAAGAATAAATTGCATTATTCATGCTTTAAAAAAACCGTTGCCGCCAGGTAAATCCATTTGTTTCTGTGCTTTAGAAATATTTTTTCTTAGTCTGGAAGTTGAGAATGAGCGCTGTTTCTCGTTTCCTGATTTGGTGACATATTATTCACTTCATGTTTGTTAGAAGCCTTTTCCCTTATTAAAGGCGGCTTTCGTTTTGTCTGAGTATTGTACCAAAAAGGAAAAGTAAGGCACTATTGGTTAATATGAATGAATTCTCGCTTGAAAGTATTTTATGTTGACAAAAATACTTTTAAAAGCCATGATAAGGAACATATTTTTTCCAACGCTTGCAAGATTGAAAACTTAAAAAGAATATTCATTTAGTACAGTGATGAACAATTATTGTTGCTATATATTATGCTATACTATAACATAATTGTTTCTACTTAATTTTATAAACCAAATATAGCACTGGTAAATTACCATGATCCAAGGACTAGTATATTGATTATTCTGTAATTTTTCCAATTCTATGGTGTTTATGTTAAACACCACACAAAATAAACTCTGTATTGTAGTTGTTTAAAAGAAAATAATCGAATATTTTTGTGAAAATAAAACTGGACACAAAACTCGTTACTTAACAAGCTGTAAAAAGAAAAGTTATCACGAAAAAAATTGTAAATATAGATGAATTAAAGTAATGCAAATGATTTATAACATCACACGTATTATGCCTAATACTCTGCCAAAATATTTGAGAATATTTTAACCATCATCTTGCCAAGCCTTTTAGCGAATTTTCAAACGGCAACTTATGAAGGTGAAATTAAAGATATTTACGTTTTGTCAAGGGTCTTTTTGGAGATTCAAAAGTATCCTTTTACTTTGCATATAGTTTTAGAAGCGGTCAGCAAAAAGCGATTTGTGTTGTAAGTAACGTTAATTCCAGACTAAAAAAGGTTTTAATTTCGAAACATACATATGAAATTAAAAAAAGGGACGCATCTTTAAAAAAAGGAAATAAATGATACTTTGAGAATTGAGGCTTAGTAACAATTTTTAATACTAACGGATAAATTTGATTAGAGTTACTAATTAATATTCATGAAAATTAAAATAAGTACTGTTAACTTTCATGACAAGATGGACAGTTCTTAATTTATTACCCTCTATCAATTTAGGAAATAGACACTATAATAAACGAGCGTCTCAAAGTTTTCACTGCTCTAGTAGTAAGTGGAAATTTGACGAGTTTAATAGAAATTAAATATTTTAGAGGAAAATTTCTAAATAGTTCAGAGAAAGAAATGATATATTTTTATTTCTGAAATCTGATAAGAACACAAAAATTTGTATAGCAAGAAATTCCGTCTAGAACTTTGCGAGCCTATTTTCCGATATAAACCAAATTCAAATTTATAACCTACCTACCTCTCTCTCTCTCTCTTTCTCATTTAGATTTAGTTCTTAATGACTTAAAATATACCTTTTTCAACGGTTAATGCATATCCATTCACTCACTCATTCATTCATTCATTTATTCAGCTATTCAGTTATTAATCAGCTATTCAGTTATTCATTTATTTATTCAGTCATTCAATAATTAATTCATTTATTCACTCATTTGTGTATTTATTCATTCATTTATTTTTCACTCATTCACTCATTGATTTATTTTACCATTTATTCACGTATTTATTCACTCATTCATTCATTCATTCATTCAAAAATGTTCTTGAAAATCTAAAGTAAAAAGTTTCATAGGAAAATAGGCTCGTTTAGTTGTAGTTGAACTTCGTATCTGAACGTGTTCTACTCATTCATGTATTTATTCATTCATTTATTAACTTCTTTATTCACTCATTCATTAATTTATTCACTAATGCATGTACTTATGCATTCATTTATTCACTCATATATTCATTAATTCATTCGGAAATATTCTAAAAAATCCAGATCAAAACATTGCATTGGAAAATAGGCTCGTTTCGTTCTGGATGAACTTCGTACCTGTACATGTTCTAAGTCATAAAATTCTTTCGATCAAGTTTGTTTCTAGCAAATCTGTCTGTTAGATCAGGATTTAAATAGGATTGAAACTTCTCCGGTAATGTTCAATTTTTTTTTTTTAATTTATTTATTTATTTTTTTGAACTGTTCGAAATTGAGCAGAAATTGTTCAAATCAAACAATATTTCACGTTGAGAGGTCCTTCAAATAGGCGGGTTCAAAGGAACTTGGATTTTATGTCCAGGGTCTATAAAATTTGCATCATATTTCTTCAATGCCGCTAATTTTAAAATTTTTTGAACTGTTCAAAATTGAACGAAATATTGTTCAAATCAAAAATTAAATTATGGGAATGAGATGTCCTTGCTGGGATCTTTCGAATGCACAAAAAAGGATAATTCCCTCAAAAGTTATTGGGGTCGGGGCAGACAAACAGGCAGACATAAGAGTAGACCGACTGGCACATTTCCCATATGCAAAGCGCTACATTCATTTTTTTTATTTTTCAATCTTTATTTAATTACATCATTTATTTTTTACTTCTCTTAAAATGTGTGTTGTTTTAACTAGTAAAACTTGTTTTTTTTTTTTTTTTTTTTTTAACTTTAAACGCATTAAAGTATTTTCTCAAGTTTTTTTAATCTAAAGAATTGAGTTAAAATACGTTCCGAACATTAAAAACAATTTATTATTGAAAACTATATTTAACTTTCCCCACAGTGCAAACGATATGATAGCAAATACATTTATACAAAAACCTTATTCAATTCCTAAAACTCAAATCCCACCGAAAGTTATTAAAGCCAAGTTATTAAAGATATAATTAGGAATTATTTTTAGACATTCTAAAGAATGAATGAAGAACGCGACTGCAAATTTAACCTCATGAAATAAATTTTATAATCACTGATTTTTGTAATCGCAATTTTCCATCAAGTGCTTTCTGTAGTAAATTAATTTTGAAATCACTTCTAAGAAAAAACCATACTGCATAGAAATAGCATTACATTGTCTATTAAATTATTATAGCAATGCATTATTTTTATGTTTCTACAGCAAGGATGAAGCTTAACTTTAGCTTATTACTGGGTAATATGAGGAGTTTTATTTCTCTTTATAGGAAGACAATACCGTTACTCGGAATTTTAATTTTTAAATACATTTTAATAACCAGTCGTTAATTTAACTACTACATTTATTAACTAATTTGTTAAAATTTCAGTTACGCTAATTAATAATTTCACCGCATTTTCAAACTATTGAAGTTTTATGATGATCTTTTGGTCTTAATTTAATTAAAAACATAACATTAAATGTAAAAACAAATTTTTTGGAAAAATTTTAAATACGGAAAATTGTATTTGAAGTAGCTCGAATATAAAGCCAACGAATTGAATGTTAAGCAACAAGTTAGGTTAGTTTAACTAAGAAGGGAGCAGAAATTTACAGCAATTATCTCTTAAAATTTAGAAAACAGAACACGACAATACGTCAGGACAGGACAATGCCTAAAACATGAATTAAAGCATGACATTACATGTACAAACAGGTTTAAAATAGGAGTTTTAAATTCGAAAAGTTATGTTTGAAGAAGTCCGAATAAAAAAATCCATGGATCTAATGTCAAGCAATGTAAAACATTATCTTTAGTAATAAGAGAAGGGAAATTTCAAGCAATTATCTCTCACAACTTACGAAAACGGGACACTACAGTCAATCAAGAAGGAACAATGCGAAAAGCATTAATTAAAAACATGACATTAAATGTGCAAACAGGTTTAAAAAATACTTTTAAACACGGAAAATTATATTTGAAGCATATAGAATATAAACCTTTGGATCTAATATTAAGCAACGTAAAACATTATTTTTATTCAGAAGGAAAGGAAAATTTCAAGCAATTATCTCTTAAAACTTACGAAAAAGGGACACGACAGTAAATCAGGACAGAAAAATGCCAAAAACATGACATTAAATGTAGAAACTGGTTAAAAAATAAGACTTTTAAATACGGAAAGTTATATTTGAAGTAGCTCGAATATAAAAGCTATAGATCTAATATTAAACAACATAACACGTTATTTTTACCAAGGAGCAGAGAGAAATTTCAAGCAATTATCTCTTAAAACTTACGAAAACGGGACACGACAATAAATCAGGACAGGGCAATGCCAAAAACATTCCCAGAAGAAATTAGAGCATAAGTTATATCTAAGACATTTCCAAGTTTTAAAAGCTCCTAAATCTAAAGAAAGCATTCACGGGAGAATAGAAGATATATGGGCAGTAGATTTGCAGAGAAAGTAAAGGGAATATGCTGAGAAAGGTCTATTACCGAATTCTCAGGTGTTAATTGATTTAAGTATAGAATGGTAGTCAAACGACATTATTTTGTGAATAGTGGAGGTTGGATCTTCTAACATGTACTCTAAATGACCGTGCATTTCGAGGTATAATAAGGAATTCAATGGTTTAAAAAAAATTTTAGAAACTAAAAACGCCATGTAAAAAATTACACCTTGCCCTCTAAGTATCCGTTCTACGCCCATGCTTTGACAGTATAATTTAAAAGTGATAAGGCACAATTTTGGTAATAAGAAGCAAAAGGATGTAAGGGACCAAAAAACGATTATGAGAAAACCGGGTTCAAAGTTTGGATCTTATGCGAGCTTTAATGTAATTTTTTTTCTAAATCACGTTGGAGAGGAGCACCTGTTAGAGCTATCACTATCGTCTTTTGCCACAATATGGAATGGTGCTTTCCCTATCATTTGCACTACTTATCTCCAAATTTTCAATTTTGTCTTTTACTCTCCTTTGCTTCTGGGTGCCTCAATTAGGGATTCCTTAACTTTAATAATTCGGTCGTCTGCGTTGAATTGCCTTGAAACCCCCCCCCCCCCAAAAAAAAACAAGTACATGATAAGAATGTTCCCCCTAATTAGGAAATCCGTAGACAAATCATAAAACATTAACAAATGAAAGCAGTAATCAACTGAATGTAAAGTTTGATAAATTAATTTAGTTGGAGTTTTTAAATTTTTACGAAGCTTCAATTATGCTGTATTAACTCGAATATGACCTGCACCTCAGTTATAAATGTGGGTGCAATTTTTAAGAAATAAATTTAAAAAATTGTGGTATTTTTTTATTTTACTAATGTTATACTTTTTCAATTTTTACTCAATTTCTGAAAACATTAACTAGCTCCAAAATACAAACTTGGTAACCTAGTATTTATGATGTCGAGCTTCCACTTGAATGATTGGGTGTTTGATGCTCGACCCTCGGAAGACCCACCACATACACTTGGTGGTACGTGCATGTAAACACCGTGGACCCTGATTCCGAGGGTACCCGAAAAGTGGAGAATTTCCCTTCCCTCCAGCCTTCACTCTTAGATAAAAAAAAAGGGAAGGCGGCGTATTCGTGGTGGTACCAATGGGTCATCCAAGTACATAATGAGCCAAGTGATGCTTCCACCGTTGTGGTGCTCCTCTATAAACGGAAGGCGCTCCTTACTGCCTTGATTCCTCATCGCTCTGCGAAGAGAAGCTTGATTACCCAAGTGGCAATAGAAACAACAACATCAAAATATAAACTGCCTACAACAACATAGCAAAAAAAAAAAAAAGACCCTTGAAAGCAGTGGGAGATGGATACGTAATGAAGATCGAATAAACAGCGTTGCAACTGTCCTACTTGATGTTTAGTCGGAACAATAACCCAGTAAGACAACACTAAGAAATCTTCGATTAAGATCCATGCTAGTTTTTTCGATTGATCATGAAATAATAATAATAATAATAATAATACTTGTATTTCATACTGTAAAATTTGGTTTTTTATAAAATACGTTACTTGCGAATTCCCATTTAAAAACCATGTCTCATATTACTAGGGGAAAAGTGTCACTGTCTACACTGTTAAAAAGTATAGTTCAATCTTTGACCAAAAAATGGGGAAACTTAGCTGCAGCCAACCTTTGGTACTAAGTTGAACTACACTGTTAAAAATTTCCGTAGGAAAATAGTAAAACGACCATTCATTTGATTGTTATTTGATCATATTTAATTACAACAGTTGAATAACCATTAAAAAGATGGTACTCAAACCGCTGATTATTCTCTGTTTATCCAAATCGATTATTCTCTGTTTATCCTTAAGAATGTTTAACTAACCGTCATTTTCAAGCGCTCAATAAGAATCGGGCGTCCATCTTGGTTGCGAAACCTTACCAGTCGTACCTTGTCGTTAAAATATGAATAAAGATTTATCACTTCAAATCTGCATGTGTATATAAAAAAAGAAGAAAAAAAAAGTGGCTTAAGCAGTGGTTACTAAATAGAAACACACACACAAGTAAATCAAAAATTGGAGACATCGGATTCCCGAACTGTTTGTGAATGAGCGAACCCACCATTTGAGCTGCTGAAGCTTGTTTGTATTTTAATTTTTGCAGCAAATAAAATGATTTTCGCCAATATACAATAAATTTAGGCCAAAAATGAGTTTGGATCCAATTACAAAATAAAATTTCAATATTAATGCACATTACTTGCTGGAAAAGAAGATTTATTGATACATAAACGTCAGCTGCACGTGGTGAAGATGGCCTAGTGGATAGAGAGCAGGGCTTGTGCACCACACACCCGGGGTTCGAGTCCCAAGCACTTCGGTTACGGTTTCTAGCCTCGAAGATTCTGCTCCTAAAAGTGGTTCGAAAACGGTCAAGATTTTGTTTTGAAACTGTGGCGGTACGATTCGACACCTTCATGAGCTATCTTCTGTCCCGGCCATTAGGTACCTTTTGGCAAAGCACGGAAGCACTGGCTTTCCATCAAGAAGGTCCGAGGTTCCATCCCTGCCTCCGGCAGACATCCTCCATCATCTCCATGGCCTGCCACGTCGACCGCCACATTTGGTGACCCGGCAACTACACGCAACGAATGGAGACCCAATCACCTCATAGACGGCGCCACGAGAACACTCGCACTCATCCGCCCGACCGAGGCGCTCGAGCACAAGCTCTCATCAGCGCCCGACCGCGGATACGAGCCTTCCAATCTCGCCAGAACGCCTGGCACTGGCGCACTTATCTATCGTTGGTATCGTTCACTCCTCACCTCTACACTGTCGTTCACTCGTTCACTGGAGGGGGAGTATATGTGGTGGTACGATTCGACCGATTCGACACCTTCATGAGCTATCTTCTGTCCCGGCCATTAGGTACCTTTTGGCAAAGCACGGAAGCACTGGCTTTCCATCAAGAAGGTCCGAGGTTCCATCCCTGCCTCCGGCAGACATCCTCCATCGCCGCCACCTCTGTGTCCTCACACGTCGACCGCCACAAAACCATTTCTAAATGGTTATAAAACCGTAACATTTGTATTTACGGCTTTTTAACCAAGCTGATTGGAAATGGTTTAGGTCCCGTAAAGATAGAAAAATGCTCCAAACCGTAAATTCAACGGTGAATTAGATGGACAGACTGCTGCCGGTTATTTAACTGTAATTTCATGATGAAATTTCTAACAGTGCATTATAATGGTGTAGTTTCACAATGAATACGCGGGTTCAACTTAGTATTAAATGTTGGTCGCAGCTAAATTTCACCATTTTTTGGTGATGGGTTGAACCAGAATTTTAGCAGTGTATTATTAGTAAGTCCAACTAAATCAATTACCGTTTGTGTACAGTCTGTTTCCTTTTGATTTTATATATGTGTAAGTAAACAGAAATGTTGCGTCAGAAAAACTTACAGCTCGCTTCATATGATGTAGGCGGCTTTTTCATTTGTTTATTTTGCACTCTTTCCACAAAAATATGCTTGGAGAAAAATGTGATTAAAATAATATAATTTCTCCCAGAAAAAAGTTCTTCGCTCTCTAATTTGAGTTCTTTATCAAATATGTTTCCTTATCTATGGGGAATAAAGCTGCAAGAAAAAAGATTGCGAGTTGGAAAGTAAATTCATTTTAACTCTCTCGAAGAGAACTTGAAACACAAGCCCTCAGAGCTATATTGGTTAAAAATGAATAAGGCAAATATGCTTTCATCGGATTATGAAGTGGAAAGCGAAAAAAACTTTCTGAACAAATGTAAACATCATTTGAAGGTGTTTGTGAATTCTACTAGGAATTTGGACTTTTTTCTTAATACTCTAAAAGGAAAAATCTTTTTGAGTTACGTAACTTGACTTTTTTTTTTTTTTTTCGTTTTTTGAAAATTTAAAGCATAAAAACTGTTTTACTTTCTTTCTTTATAGATTCAGACAAAATTCACAATTAATCCCAAAGCCACCCAAAATTTAAATTGTGGAAATAGTATATTAAATTAGTAAAATAAACAAAATAATAATACTCAGTGACTTAAAAATGAATGAACAGAATTATTAAATATAAATGACCAAGAATAATTTATATTTCATGAAAAAAATATTTCAATGTTATTCTTGAACATTGTCAAATATTTACCAATTTTTGTAAGCGAATATTCTTTTAATTACAAAGCTTAACAGCTCTAAGAAAATAAAAATAAGTCTTCAAAAAATTAATTAAACTACCATCAAACGTTTGTGACATAATTAATACCTTGCTTTTCAGCGTAAAAAGAAAATTTACTCTTTTTTAGCCTACTTTCCCGTAAAAGTAAAAAAAATAATAATAAAGCATGAAAGAAGGCTTAATGTACCGTAAAAATAAAGAAAAGTAAAAAAAAAAAGCGAAGTAATTAAATAAAGATTGAAAAATAAAAAATTTGAAAGTAGGGTTTTAAGATGGCGGGGGGGGGGGGGGGGGGAATGTGTGTATGTCGGTCTGTCGGTGGGTCTGTCGGTCTGTCCACCCCTAATAACTTTTGAACGAATTGTCCGATTCGAAAAATTCTTTTTGCATTCGAAAGATCTCGGAAAAGACATTTTATTTTCATATTTTACTTCTCGATTTGAACAATTTTTCGTTCAATTTTGAACAGTTCAAAAAAATTTAACATTAGCGCTTATGGGCGATAATGAAGCAAATGGTGTAAACTCTGGGTACAAGATCCAAGTTCCAATGAACAAGCCTGCTGGAGGAAGCTCTTGGCGTGAAATATTAGTTTGAACAGTTTTTATTCATTTTTGAACAGTTCAAAAAATTAACATAGCGCTTACGGGGAAATTTCAACCCTATATAAATCCTGATCTAACGGGCGGATTTGCTTGAAAGAAACTTTATCGGTAAGCTCTTATAACGTAGAACGTGTACAAATAGAAAGTTCATCCAGAACTAACGAGCCTATTTTCCTATGAAATTTTTTTATCGGGATTTTTAAGGATATTTGTTAATGAGTGAAATAATGAATGAATGAATAAATGAAAGAGTGAAAGAATGAATAAATGAATGAGGAAAAGAATGAATCAATGAATAAATGAGTGAATAAATAGATGAATGAGTAAACGAATGAACGAATAAATGAACAGCTGAATAAATGAAAGAATGAATGAGTGAGTGAATGAATATGTATTATCCGTTGAAAAAGGTATATTTGAAATACTTTAGAACTAAAGCTAAATAAGAAAGAGAGAGGAAGAGATGGCTAGATTATAAATTTGTATTTGGCGTATACGGGAAAGTAGGCTCGTATAGTTCTAGACGGAACTTCTTTTTTTTTTTTTTTTTTTTGTAGTTTTACAGGCAAATTACTTTGTTTTTGTTTCAGCAATGGTCGCTACCGATTTTACTTTTGAAGTTCAATATTTCTATTGATTTGGGTATTATATTACATATGTACTAATGCATGCTAAATATTTTTCAGAAAAGTCGATCAAGCAAGTCCTTGTAAATTTGAAAGAATTTAATAGTTTTTGTCTATTTGTTTTATTGACCCGAACAGAATATTAAACAGTGAAACCTGTGTAAGCTTTACCACTTGCGGTGCAGAACTTTAGTGGTCAAATTATCGAGGCTGAGGTAGATTGTGAAGGGCTAATTCCGTTCCTGACAATAGTGGTCAACTTAGACAGATGGACAAATTAACAGGTTTTACTGTATATATGTTACGGCGAATTGGCCGGCCATTTCGCACTTTGGCCTAGAGGTATGGCCAAAGTGCGATGTAATTGAAACGATCATTGAATATTCTACTTTGGCCGGCCATTTCGCGAAGTGGCCACGATGTTCCAGCCAAAACGCGATGTGCTCATTCAGTGGTATGTTTTTTTCACGTACCGGGTGGTACGGTGGGACCACAATTTTTTAATATTTGTTTTATTAAAAAGTTATTTTGCTAATATTGCCCCTTTTGTTTTCTTTTTTAATTTAAAAATATAAATTCCCTAATTTAAAAATATAAAAATTAGACAAGTTTTTAAATTAAAATTTAAAAAAATAATTTTTTATTTTGTCTCAAATGGCCACATCCCACCGCAGCTAGTAATTTTTAAAGAATAAAGTTATGGTTATACAGAGCCAATGATTTCTTCTTCCAACTTTGGCTGATCCTCCCATGCCACTTCGCGATCAGGCCGGCTTCCCGAAATCAAGAAAAGATCGGACATTGGCCAGCCAATTAACAGCGTTCTTAGCGATTTCGTGATTTGGCCGGCCAATTCGCGAAGTGGCCGAATTCGGGCTTTGGTCCGTAATATATATATTATATATATATATATATATATATATATTGAGAGAGAGGGAGGTGTTCCTGGCATGGGTGTCACCCGGGGGTAAGGGATTGGTGGTGTCATTCCCTCCCCCATTAAAAAACTTGTTCTGTATAAACTTGTAATTTGGATGTTTGTATTATTTTTAATAATGCCAACAAAAATAAAATCTTAAGAAATTTTATTTTATTTATTTGATGTAACATTCCGTCTTTCAGTAAACTACATTTATTTTCAATTACGATACGTTCAAACCACACCAGTTAAATTGTATAATTCAAGCATATTTACTTCTAAAATACTCTTCAACTGATTTTGGTGTCACCTCCATGACCTCCAAAAGGGGGTCACCCGGGGCAGACAGTCCCCTCCACCCCCTGAAGTGGCGCTACTGGTATATATATATATATGTGTGCGTGTGTGTGTGTGTGTGTATATATGTAGAGGAACCTCGGTAGCTCTAGCTCGCTACGTGGATAAGTCGCCTACCTCGGTAAGTCGGCATTTCTCCACCCTATGGCCCAATGCTAATTTCAATTGGCGAAAAACTCTCTAAGTTGACACACAATTAACAGAAACCCCTGTAAGTCGACCTCTTTTTCTTCCGGTATTTTTTCACGCTGTACAATTCTGAGAATTTTAAAGTGATGTTTCTTCGTCAATAAATATACGAATACAAGAAAAAAGTGAATTGCAAATTAGCTAGCTTAATAGTGTTGAGAACTTGATGTTTTCTCTTCAGAGGGCAAATCAACCTACAAAAATTATGGATTTTCTAACATGAGGTATTCTGATTTGACGATCTATGTTTATATATTTATTTATTTGAAATGTATACTTTTCAAAATACTAATAATAATAGATAAATAATAAACGGGAACAATTTTCATTCACTGGAATCGGCTTTTATAACTTGAATGTTAAATAAATAACAATACAGACCAATATTAGCAATGGAAATTACCGAACCTTGGTCACTTGACACCCGCTTATCTCGACTTGTTCCCATGTTCCCGTGGGGTGTCGAGTTATCGAGGTTTAACTGCATAATTCTACATGACGTTTAAATAGAAGTATTTATAGAGTTCACTTTGTTACATTTGGCAATTAGTATGTCACCAAAAGCGTAGTTAATTATTTGAGCAAATAAATGATCGCACGGCATCCTCATGGGAAATATCTACTCACGTTCAAAATGGAATTTCTTACACTCAAAAGTTCCACTTAATTAGGATAAAAAAGACACATTATCGAATTTCAATGAAAAGAAAAAAAAATCGTCCTTTGTTGCTCGTTTCGGTATTATTAGAGCTTCTTATATCAGTGAAAAAAAAATAAATAAAACAGAAAATAGAAAAATCCCACAAAAAGCTCCAAACGAAGAGGCAATGATTAGCAAGCCATGAACTTTTGTTTAACCACAGAAGAACTAGTGAAGAAAATAAAATATGAAAGTATCTGTGGCAACAGCAAGAAAATGAGCAATTTTCTCCACGCTCGGTAAGTCAACGTAAGTGAAATCCGCAACCTACCTTCAGGCGTCGCAAGAATATTTACTTTTTGCGTTCGCCTTATTTAATATGAGGCGTTGCTCTTCCTAATGTTAGTAATTGCAAAGGGAAGATGATCAAATTGCTCTAGGGCTGGAACCCATTACATTTATTGATTTCTTAATGATGTGGCTAAATGCAGAACACATTTCCGGGTTTCTAAATATTTGCTTATGTTTATGTTACTGGGAAATTAAGTGCAAGTCGTTTTCTTGATTTAAGATTTCTCTTGGTATTACTAGCTCATGTATTATTCGGGAACGGAACAAGATTTATTTTTCTATTAATAGGAGTGGCAGTTTTTCTAATCAATAAAAAAGTAGCACAGTTAAATGCCTCATAATGATACCAAAAGAGGACATTACAATTCAAATATTCGTGGGAATTGAAATAATAACAAAAGAAAACGTAATTATCACTAGAAAGAAGAAAAGATAGAACTAAAAAGCGATGATGCCAAAGAAAATTTTAAAGATGAATAAAAAAAAAATAAGGTACCTTAATTATAACAAAAAAATTCCAGTTACGTTTTGTTTTATAAGAAAAGTAGGGTAAAAAAAGGGGTGGGGGAGCAAAATACGAAACTGAGATATGAGAATACAACCAAATTTCATTATTAAAAGGGATGTGATAGGAAAAAATATTGGTTTATGCCAGAGTCTATAGAACAATGTCAATTCTGGTAGAAACTTTTAAAACGCTCATTGTCTTTGTGGTGTTAGAAATTGGGTTGATATATTTTTTAGATAATCAAAGGACTAATGATAAAGAGAGGGCTGTAAATCTGTATTCGTGTAAAATAAAATAAAACTTTCTTTCTCCAAGTGCATACTGACCATTATAACCTTACGAATAACTAGTATTGAGCATATTTTATAGAAAAATTATCTGTCCCAACAAGCAGCTAATAAGAATAAATATAATGAATGACTACAGTGAAACTCCTCATAACTGAAACCTCTCAAATGCGGACAGTTTTTAAATCTCCAGCAGCAAATCATGAGCCTAAAAAAAAACTTTTTTTGAGGATACCTATTTCATACGGACAAATATTTTTAGTCCGAAAGGTGTCCAGTGCAGTTTTACTGCATTTACACAAAGTGTCAAAGAATTTTCAAAAATTTGCTTGTGAAATAATATAAAAACTAGTATTTAAAATTTTTTAAGTATTTTTATTCAAAATAAGCTTTTTCAGCTTCAATACATTTGTTACATCGGTTTGACAACGATTCGAATGCCTGTTCCAGCTCACATAAAGCTCAAATTCAACCTATCAATAAATTTTACTAAGAATTTTTTGACCCATTGACTTCCTTATAAGGTGACTCACAATTAAAGTAACTTTAATTCAGTACGTAATTTTCATGAAAAGCAAAGAATAAAAATTATATACACGATATTAAGTCCTTTGCGCAGACTGTACAGAGTTCGTTTACAAAACACAACCGAATTAGCTATATGTAGTCCTATATTTAACCCCTTCCCTCTCGCTCCCGTCAAAATCACGGGCTGGTGTGTTCAATAGTAGTGCCCTAAAACATTAAAAAAAATCCAATCCTCATTTCCGAAAACGTATTTTTTTCTTGCCTTACATACTAGAATAAAGTATCAAACTATTTATGGTTATAATTAGAGATTAAACGTCCCGCAGTGGACCAGTCGGCAGAAGCTCGGTTCGCGTAGAACACCAAAAGTGTAGCAACATCGACTTAGGTCAGTGTTTGGGAGGGTGACCACCTCTCGCGGCTGGTTGCTCTGATGTCCGTGTACGCTAAAGGGAGCTGGTGCACGTTAAATAGGTCGTGTCTCCAATGTCCTCCAAGTGAAACGATACCTCTGGGGGTGCCAACCACAGGTGACGGTCTCTTATCTGGGAGCTGGTTCAAAAAATTAAGAGACCTTTCAAAAGGGCGGAAGTCGGACTCCTGCCTATAAGGGCTCCGTTGGACTCAGGAGAAGCGCACCCATTCTTCCTCGCTTCGCGTGAGGATACGACAACAACAACAACAACATTAGAGAATAAACATGTTTTTAATGTTTTTCTTGAAAAAAAAATCGGCGCTTTTACTGTCATTCTCTTGAAAATTATGCGACCGTTAAGGGGTTAACAGTGCAAATGACATGTTTTTGATCCTCTTTTGAGTGAACTCGAAAACTCTGAGATGCGTACTGAAATTGGAGAAAACCTTTGGAATCTCCTTTTGTTCTCCTTTTCAAAATGTAAACATTTATTACTAATACTGTTTTGCGTAGAAATCATTCGTCAAACTAAAATTGCATAAATATCACTACGCTAGATTACACAGTATATTATATAAGGTCTGTTTAAACGTCGCGCTGTTGTTAAGTAACATAAACAGGTCGTTAAAATGATTTTTAAAGAACCTGATGATATCTCAGACGAGAATGAAAGATAAATACTGACGGTGACAACGGGAGTTCTGGATAACCTGCTCTCGATAAGACACGTAGAGCATAACAACCTTCCGAGATCCCAGCGGATACCATTTTTCTAAAGCGCTGATAGGATTTGACTTCCTACTTTGGTGTTTTTCTCTTCGACCAACCTTTTTCAAAGTGCAGTTCAGTATAATGTCAACTTTTGGACGTTTTGGTAATTTTCAAATATGTAGTTCTTACTAATTAGTATCCCTTCACTTTCGTAATAACCTAAGTTCTTTCAGAGCCTAAAAAAATAGCTGCAAAAAACATTTTGGTTTCGGATTAGGCGGACTATCGGACTATCGAAGGTTGGATCAGCCGGACGCCACTGTAGTGCTACAATTACCAACTTTTGCTAACTATGTTGTTGTTGTTTCTAATGCCACTTGGGTATCCGAACTCCCCTTTGCAGATCCACCAAGAATTAAGGCAGTAACGAGCGCCTTCCGTTTATAGATGAGCTCCACAACGGCGGAAGTACGAATTTGGCTCATTATGCATTTTTGGATGACACTAGATGGCGCAGCCACAAATACTCCATCTTCCTTTTTTGAGTGAAGAGTGAAGGAAAGGGAAATTCTCCACTCTCCGGGTACCCTCGGAACTGCCTCAGAACTTCAGGGCCCACGGATTTTTCATGGCTGGTCTTCAGCGGGTGGGGTATTGAACACACAACCTTCCGGTTGGAAGGCCGAGATCCTAACCACTAGGCTACCATGGCCCTTTGCGAATTTTAAACTCAGAGTACATATTCATTCCCAGTGACTTCATACTATTTAAATTTATTTAATGAAACAAGTAATGAAATAACTTATTTCATAACATTGTGAAGGGTAAAATTAACTTTTCAATAACTTGTCCGAAAAAATTAACTTTGATTGACTCGTTAAATCATTTTCGGGCGAAAGTAATGATTTGGCAAAATTTAAATACACTGTACTTTGGCTTTACGTAATTTATGCAGCAATTACAACGCGTAGAACTTCAATAAGCCAAATGACTGAAAACATTTCAGTGTTTTCGGAAAAGAACCTGAGAATTAATTTAAAGTACTTTTTTTTTGTATCAATGCATTTAGTCATTTTATATTTTTCGGTGAACATGATAAAAATCTTCCATTATTTTATAACACGGGAGCAACGTCGCTCTCTTTCTCTTTCCAAAATGTAATTTTACCCCGTAAAATATTGTTATAAGGTATTAAATATTTCCTTCTCCCAGAATTTATCTTTATAGCTTGAAAGACTGTTGGGGGTTTTACTGCAGTTTGAAAAGTGTTAGAAATTTTGCGTGTGACATTTAAACTCCTGAACATATTAGAGGAATGTAAAACAAAGCTTTGAAGAATAATTCAGGTGATTGCGTTGGAATTCAATACGAGTAGAAATTTTATTAGTGTTTTTGAATTACAAGTATGCACTATATATATATATATATATATATATTATACATACATATATATATAAATTGCTCTCTTTAATAAAAAAAATAACTCGTTATTTGTTGTTGTTTTTTTTCATCAGAACACGTTCTTAAAGTTTTCTTTAAGTTAATTTTTGAAACAGCAAATTATCGTGAATAATGTTGTATTGATAAATGGATCTTTTTTTATAGAATTTACAATAGAAAAGAATAAAATAGAACGGATTTTCTTATGTTCAAAGATTAAAAATATGAAAGCATGGCTCTAATTAGTTATTACTGTTTAGTGAAGGGGTCACTATTTGAGGTTCGTCTTAAATACAAGTGCGTCATGCAAATTCAAATAAACAAATAAATAAATAATTAAAACTAGGAAGTACAAACAAGGAAGAAGATGGACCGTTTAATAGCAGGATAGTGTAAAAAGACATTTAAATGACTCGTATAATGTTCCTTTCGGCGCTTATTTTCTTTGTTTACTTGCTATAATAATAAATACATACATAAATAAAAGTTCAAATTATAAAAATTTAATGTATTTTTATGCGACGCATTGTGCATGCTTAATAATTTTCAGGAATTTGACGAATTCTCAAAGTCAAATATTTTTCATTAAAAAATGAAATTGCGATATAAGTTATAACTTACATGCACAACATTGAAAATATCAGAGTATACTGCTCCATAAATGTCCGAAATCCATTCTTCAATTTATGTACTACCACAACGTGGCAGCATAACTGAATCTTATTGGCTTCGATCCAACAACTAAACTTCGAATCGAACGCTGAATGTTCCGGTGTTATTCTTCTAGAAATTGAATCATTTTTCAGGAACTTTGACAAAATGCCATTATGTATTTACCGTTTTAAAATATTAGTTTTGATATATACTATTTCCTATAATCATATCAATAAAAATAGCAAACCAATCAAACAATTTTATTTTGACTGCATAGGTCAAAAATAAGTATCCCTTTTAATTAGCTAATGTAGCACATTTTTAATTTCTTATCAGCTACATGACGTCAATCGAAACGTTTGTCTGTAATTAAAAGCTCGAAAAAAAATAATAAAGCGGTACGATGTTAAAGTATTGTATTTCATAATGACGAAACGAGTTTTCTAAATAAAGGAAAAAATAAAAGGTGGTTATGAGTTAAGTTACCTCGCTTAGGTTTACGTAAAGGTCGTTCTAATAGACACATGTGAATTAAATTTGGAATATACGTACATGAATGAATGAAAGAAACAACCCAAAACAGTATTTCCCAAACTATGGGTCGCGAGAAACTGATGGGTCACGAGCGAATATTGAGTGGGCCATCGCCGCTGTACACATGAATTAAAAAAATAAGAAGTCTGCGAATAAAAGCAACTAAAGTTGAACTTGATGCTAAAACTTCAATGAAGAGAAATTAGAAACAAATACATCCTTCCCATTGAAATATTTTTGTAAAATAAAACCTTGCAGGTGTAGGTATTTAAGTAATAAAAAAATATTTAAGTTGTTTTTCTTATTCCAACAGTCTTTCATTCCTATTGGTAACATCATTTTTTTTTTTTTTTTTTAATTTCAGTTAGAACAAATAAGACAGCATTAAGTAGTTCTTCAGCTCGTCACTAGGGAATCTGAGCATTACCAATATTGATGCCCTCTTTTCTCTAAGACAGCTAAGAAGTGGATCCTAAGATTGGAAATTTTTGTTAGATGGGTCTGAATTCAGTTAACTTTGGGAACTACTGATCTAAAATAAGTAAAACAGTAGTTTCAGTTTTTACCACAGGAGAGGATTTCTTGTTGCTCTATAACCTACAATTCTCATCCTCAAGTTGCTCTTATTGAATGAGAAGCCCCTTTTTGCTACTCTTTCACACACTCATAACACTCTTTGAACATGTGATTTACGCAATTGGAGTAAAAACTGAATAAATTTTGTGATATATTTTTTTCTTAATTGATTTAATTTCTTCATATGCTTTCTTCTCCCCTGATGATAAGAATCTGAACTAGCATCTTCTTGTAGCAGATTTGTTTTCCACATAATTGACTAATTTACATAACGCATATAGATTTACGGATTTTCGCCAATATGAATAATATAAGGCATTTTTCGATAATATTTAATCTGGTAGTCACAAGTCTCTAAGTTTTTGCAATAGATCGCTCGCGTATTTTTATTTTTTATACTTCTTTAATTATTATTGTTGCTTCGATTTATTTTCATATTACCTCTTACGTGAACATAAATATTTTCCGTTATTTTTTTGGGCTAAAATTATTTTATCTACATCTTCATTCTTAAATAATACGTACATGTCACGTAAAGCCTAAAATAATACAGACACGGGGAGGGGGAAGTCCCTGATTTTACGGAAAATAAGTTAAATCTCCTGACAGAGGGTTCCCTAAAATAACACTTGCGAGAGTCAAAAACCAACCCTGGAGGGGGAAAATAAGTACTATGAATTGTAGATTAACATTTTCAGTGATTAATGCTCTTCCTTTTTAAATTTAAATAAAATAAAAGTTTAAACGAAAGAAAGTTCCCATTTTACACAAGTAGTTAGTTTTAAGTAGCGGCGAAAGTACATTCGATGTGACAAAAAAAAAACATACTTTTTAATTATATATTTCTACTCGTGAAGAATCCTTGAAAATAGCGACTTTCTTTCCTCTTGAAGTGGGAACTTTGATTCCAGTTTCCTTTAAGATTAGAAAAAGTTTAATATTATTTGAAAAGTAGAAGTTAAAGAAATGCCGTAAAAACCACAAAAGAAAAATCACGGAAATAAATTTTCGAATATGTTGCTAGAAACTACAAAAACTTCCTTAACCACGTCCTTTATAACTTGATTTCGCCCGATGAAAGCAATGGTGAGAAAAAAGAATTTCATCAGAAAACCAATTTACTTTATCATAAAAAGAAAACTTTATTTTGTTGGTTTAGCTCAATTCAGATTTCTTACGCAAAAGAAACGGCAAATTTCATGACAAAAGACAAATTTTACACATTTGAATGCACATTTTTCTTTCTGTATTTTTCCAAGTGGATTTTTTTATCAGGTTCATGGAGAGTGAGGGAAAAAATTTAATTTCATTTTCAGCTTTTGAATAATCGATTTTTGTTAGATTTTTTTCGTTCAGTGGGGTTTCATGCATTGATGCATTTTGCAAATGTCTTATTACTTGAATTTTCCACCTGAAGTATATCACATGAACGAAAATATTTTGTACCAATATGTATCTAAAGTGCGTAGTAAATCCATACCATTTAGCTTTCTTACATTGATAGTCAATAAATGTTTTCAGACACAAATAAATTATTTTACAAGCAGCAACAAAATTTTTGGCAAAGTTTCTGCAATCTCATCCATATCCTACTTACATGAAAATGTTTCCTAGTACCTTATATTGCTACAAAGATACCAATCGGACTCAGGGGTTTCGTTCCGTTTAAATCTGTACCTAGAAGGTGAAGGACACTTTCTCACAAAATCAACTTTACAGAAGGTATGTTAAGAGTCTTTTTATCGTGACTATTTATTCCCCCCCCCCCCCACCGAATCTTCCATAAATTATTTTCCAAGCAGCCACAAAGTTTTTGGCATTGTTTCTACAATCTCGTTTATATCCTACTTACATGTAAAAGTTTTTTATAAGACCTTATATTGCTACAAAAAAATCAAGCGAAAGAAGGAGTTTCGCTCCATTCAAACCTATACCTGGGAGGTAAAAGGCACTTTGTCAGAAAATATGTGTTTAGTGGCTTTTTTCCGCGACTATTTATTCACCGAATCTTACATAAATTATTTTCCAAGCAGCCACAGTTTTTGGCATTGTTTCTACAATCTCGTCCATATCCTACTTATATGTAAAAGTTTTTTATAAGACCTTATATTGCTACAGAAAAATCAAGCGAACTAAGGAGTTTCGCTCCATTCAAACCTATACCTGGGAGGTAAAAGGCACTTTGTCAGAAAATATGTGTTTAGTGGCTTTTTTCCGCGACTATTTATTCCCCACCGAATCTTCCATAAATTATTTTCCAAGCAGCCACAGTTTTTGGCATTGTTTCTACAATCTCGTCCATATCCTACTTACATGTAAAAGTTTTTTATAAGACTTTATATTGCTACAAAAAAATCAAGCGAACTAAGGAGTTTCGCTCCATTCAAACCTATACCTGGGAGGTAAAAGACACTTTGTCAGAAAATATGTGTTTAGTGGCTTTTTTCCGCGACTATTATCCCCACGAATCTTCCATAAATTATTTTCAAGCAGCCACAGTTTTTGGCATTGTTTCTACAATCTCGTCCATATCCTACTTATAGGTAAAAGTTTTTTTATAAGACCTTATATTGCTACAGAAAAATCAAGCGAACTAAGGAGTTTCGTTCCATTTAAATCTGTACCTGGGAAGTATAGGTCACTTTGTCACAAAAATAACTTTCCAGAAGGTATGCTTAGAGGCTTTTTTTCGTGACTATGTATTAACCGAATCGTCCATGAATTATTTCAGAAGCAGCCACAAAGTTTTGGCATTGTTTCTACAAGATCTTTCATATCCTACTTCCATGTAAAAGTTTTTTTTATAAGGCTTTATATTGCTACAAAAAAATCAAGCGAACTAAGAAGTTTCGTTCCATTCAAACCGGGACCGGGGAGGTAAAGAGCATTTTGTCACAAATTCAACTTTCCATAAGGTATGTTAAGAGGCTTTTTTCGTGACTTCTTATTCACCAATCAGTTCGTACATTATTTTTCAAGCACCCATAACGTTTTGCAATGTTTCTACAATCTCGTCGAAATCCTACTTACATGTAAAAGTTTTCTAAGATCTTATATTGCTACAAAGATATCAAGAGAACAAAGGAGTTTAGTTAAACTCAAATAGGTACCTGAGAGGTAAAGAACACTTTGTTACACATTTCCAGAAGCTATGTTAAGAGGCTTATTTTCGTGACTACTTATTCCCCCACCCCAATCGTCCATAAATTATTCTCCAAGCAGCCACAAAGTTCTGGCAACGTTTCTACAATCTCGCCCATATCCTACTTACATGTAAAAGTTTTACAAGGCCTTATATTGCTACAAAGATATCAAGCGAAGTAAAGAGTTTCGTTCCATTCAAATCTGTCCCTGGGAGGTAAAGAACACTTTGTCACACATTTTCAGAAGCTATGTTAAGAGGCTTTTCTCGTGACTACTTATTCCCCCACCCAATCGTCCATAAATTATTTTCCATGCAGCCACAAAGTTTGGCAATGTTTCTACAATCTCGTCCATATTCTACTAACATGTAAAAGTTTTATAAGACCTTATATTTCTATGAAAAAATCAAGAGAACTAAGGAGTTTCGTTTTTATTAAATCTGTAATTTCGCTGTAAGCTCATGAATCCCGTAAAGGCTGTGTTTTTTCATGTGTGTACGTCTGTTGGAACAGACTGTTGCTATGGAAATTCAACCCACAGGGATATTTTGCCTGTCTCATGTTATGTCATAACTCTACTAACAAATCGTAGTTTTCTGGTCGAAAGTAATTCTTATTGAGGCAGCAAAGGACAGCCAATTAGTATGCGTTTGGCAAGAAAAGGGCTAGTTAATTAATTCTACGTGTAATTGCATTTGATACAACACTTTAGTTCTTGTCATTAAAGTGATTACAGAATTGTTCCACTTGCAATTTGAATAAAAGAACACAATTTTTATTGAGATTATGGAACTTGTCCATTATAAAGACGAACAAAAAACGTCAACAAAAAATTGCCAGTTTTAGTATATTTTTTGCAATTTGGCGAATTTGTGATTGGCAATATGAAAGAAAAGTAATGAGATTGTTCTTGAGAAAATATCCCTCTCATATTGATTTGTGTCTAGATTATTTCTGTAAAATTCGACTTGTCTGCTAAAACTTGCCACATTATCAATACGAAAATATTGAATCTGGGATTAACTGAATGCAATGGACGATTATTATTATTATTATTATTGGCAATAAAGTAAGTAAAAAAATATTTTATCCTGTTTAATGAGTATCTGTTTATTTTAAACATATTTTCCCTAGTAAACAAAAATATCTTCAATTTGTCTATTAACAGAGTGTAATATTTGCTAATTAAAGCTCAATGAAATACATCCTTGATGGATTTTTACTCATAATTTAATCTTTGGGCAATCCTCTGCAGAAAAAATAAAATACCCACGTATTAAAATGTTAAATTGGTGTTTGATTTTCCTTGACAACGTTTATATAATTAGCAAAAAAAAGTATAATTTAAAAGATACTTTTGACTATTGTCAACGTTTTTTTTAGTGTGATTTTTTAAATAACAAAAATCTCCACATGTAAGAAAAGGAAAATAAATAAAATAATGAAAAAGTAAAATAACAGCAAAAATTACTACTTTGAATGATTAATAATAAGAATTGGATGGCCGTAAATCATGTCCAATAAATTGTTTTCGTACCATCAATATACTTTTCAAAGTTTAAATAAGATGTAGGTTAGAGCACATGAAAGTCTTCCGATATACATTCCCTACTACATTCTACCGCGAAATTAGGCAACAACTTATGTTTGAAAATTCATTTTTCAGTTTACTTGTTCCCATATGTCAGTATGGAATCTTATTGGCTCGCCTCCAAAGTAAATTCAGAGGAACCGAGTGAACGTGGTTACATTACCGTAAGAAAAATTGGATCATTTTTCATAACTCTGAAAGAACTTTTGTGCTTGTTATGCTCTAAAAATGTGTGCTTCGAAATTTAGTTTTAATGCCGTCTCGTGTGGAGAACTTTATCCAGTTATGTAGGCTTGAAACAAATTTAAAACTATTTAAAATCCTGCGGTTTATTGTTAGCATTTATTATTATTATTATTTTTAGGTAACAAAATGGTGTCAGGAGGTCTGTGCTTGTTTATGCTCCAAAAACGTGTATTTTGTCATTTGTTTTTAATGCTGCCTCGTGGGGAGAGCTTATTCTAGACATTCCTTGCTGTTTGCACTCTCAGAAATGGAGCTCTCACTTTTGACGATCCTTCAATCGTCAAGAAAATTTCGTCATTTATAACTATTCTTTTCTCGCGCGATCACGTGACTTAAGAAGGTTACTACTATACAAATTTCGACAATTTGACGAAAGGTTTATTCGGAGCATTTTTCACGAAGCCATTTCGTCAAATACGACGAAAGTGAGATTCGGGCATAAGTTTCTGAGAGTGTCTAGGCAGTGAAACAAATTTAAAACTAGTTAAAATCCTGCAGTTAATTGTTAGCATCCCCCCTTTTTTTAATTAACAGAATGGTGTCAGATATGACTTATATTTTTCACAATTATTTTTTTTCAGACCCCGAAGATAATTCCAGGTAAATTATATTTTTTGAAGTTGTTTTCCGAGTGCATAAGAAGCAATTTATCTAGCATGATAGTTTTAATGGAAAAATTAAGGAATAAAAAAAGTTTCTGTTAAGATTTGCACGTGCATTAACCTTTTAAACGCCGCACTATGATTGGAACATACCACAAACTATTTATTGCTAAAAATCACTTTATAAAGCAAATATAAGAACTATGGGTAAGTTTTTTATTCAAAAAAAATTTTTGTACATGATTTTTGGCATGTTCCAAAAATGGAACATTGGCGGGTAACACTTAGTTTTTTTACATGTTTTAAAAAAAGTTGATTTTCGCTTTTTAATTACAAACTAATGGTTTTTTGAAGAATGTTAAAGAAATTGTAGGCAAATTACACAAGGTTTTTGTGATTAGCACTGCTTTCAGGGGAAAATAGCCAAGCTATACCGTAATTCCAGGGATAGTTTTCATGAAGTCCTTCAGCTATAGATGTTCTGCATATGCAACGAAGCTTCAAATAATAAAGTCTAACAAACTGAATTCTAAAAATGATTTGTTGCTGACAATCAGGAGTTATAATTAGAGAAATAAAATTATTTGTTACCTTTCGAAGACATAAACAAACGGAAATAAATTTGCATTAGAAAAGCAATAAGTATCACTGTGCCGTGCCATATTTGGAAAACACAAAATATAATGTGAATGAAACGTTAAATAATGTATGAATTAAAAAACTTACTAAAATTCTTTGAAACAAAATAATAGTTATTATCAATGCTCGCGGATTCAAAGTCCTGAATTTTTTCCACTGACCATGGTAGTTAGGAAAGCACGCTTTGCGCTGTCTTTTGTCGCACTCAAAACATTTTTGTAATATTCTTTTTGCATACAGCACAACTCCTTGTGATGTAGGCACAAAACAATGTGTGCATCAGATTTTCTTAAAACTTCAGAAGAATGTATTCGAGGCCCAGGGACACAATGGATTTTCGGTTTCATGCGAAGTAAATGCAAGGTCACCTCCCTCCCAAAATAGAGATGGGACAATTCTGCTGTTGCACCTTTGCGCAAATGTAAATGCAAAATCCAGCGAGCAGCATCAGCCACATATATTAGACAAAGATCGGCTGGCAGAACGGGCTCAAAAATGTCCTCATGAATGTCTTCTTTATCTGTTAAGCATCCACTTCCTTCTGGAGGCCAATTGACAAATATCAATATATTCTTCAGAATCATCAGATACTGTATAAAAATAATTCAGTGCCTCGTCTACAGTTTGAAAAGGTTTCGAGTAAGATCAGTGTAAGGAATACTGACTGAGAAAAATCGCAGAGAAGAAAAATAGCTAAAAGTCTTTTTCATGATTCCCTAAACATGTGTTTATATGTGTTGTCTCCACTAGCACCACCGTGATGAACTATTTTATCCTTGAACTATTTATTTTATCCTCTAACTTTTACGCCTACGTCATAAACGAAGTCTAGCTATCAAAACACATTGGGGGTTTTAGAGAAAAGAAATCCCCTTCAGGTCAAGTGTTTCCCTTCAGGTTACAGAAAGGGTTGCTGCGGATGGGGGAAGGGGGGGGGGGGGGTCAGACCGGAACTGAATGTAAATAAACAGTCATTAAACACATCTCCCTAACATTTACCATAAGTTCCAACATTTAAAAAAATGTCTTTATTTATTTGATGCAATGTAACCAAAAGAGCTGTAATGTGTTAAAACGTAGACTTTTACACGCCAATGTTCCATTTTTGGAACATGCAAATTTCATCGCCAATAAAAGCTATATTAACATATTTTTTTAAAAAGAAAACATGTTCAATTAACTATTGAATTTTTAATTGTTCTCACTTAGTTGTGAAATTTTTAATTAAATTTCAAATTTTGTATGAATTTTTTAGTCTTGCTTGATGAAAAGTACAAAAAATGAATAAATTACAATTTTTTTTATTGTTGATACCACTACTTTCAGTGATATAATAATTATGTGAAAAAATCAATCAATAGTTCAAATACACACAGAAATTTTTGCAGCGCAATAGCAATAAAACTATTTTTCACAGATTTTTAGAGTTGATGTTCCAATATTGGAACATTGGCGTGTAAAAGGTTAAATATGTTTCAATGTACAATTATTTAAAGAAATTGTTTTGTTTTTGTATCGCCAATTCATGCTATTTGCAACACGTTTGTTAAGTTCAATGTTAGCAATCTAAATAAAGCAATAAAATGCTTAAATGAAAGAAAAGACAAAAAAAAAATACTAGTTAGATTTTCTATAAGATCACATCTTTTTGCACCGAAAATGGGTTCCTTGTAGCCCTGAAACACATATCAAATCTTTATTGCCTTATATTCTAAGCATTTTTCAATTTTAATTTAATTTAAGTTCATTTTATTTTTTCATTTCTTTTTCCACGCACAGGAGGAAAATTTTTTACTTTCTATTTAGATTTGCTATGAATATTTTTTATTTCCCATGAGGCCCTCTTGCTTTTATAGATTAACAAAACAATTAATTTTTAGGTTTAGTAAATTTGTTGAATCAATTTTCTTAATAAAATACATGAAAAAATAAATACAAGCTAACTTGGGAAAAGAAAGCAAAAGCAACAAATGCCCGTTAATTTTGAGACTTCTTGTAACCTTTTGTCTAGCACTCAGATATGTGACAATGTGTATTTGAAGAAACAATACAATGAAAGATATGTATTCTAAGTAGTTTAAAAAGGAAAATCGCTTCTTTGTGTTTTTGTCTTATTCTAAGTCGCATTACCTTCTTTCACAATATTACAACCAGTTTAATGCTAATGGTTTTGCAGCAGGAGAAAGCGAAATTCGCGTTTTTATAAAAATATATTGTTTGTAAAAGACACTTTTCACAAAAATACTTTTTTTTTTTTTACGTAAAGAACAGCATTAAAAAATTCTAAAATTAGGGTCTCAGTTTTTCGTACAGGTACGAGTTTTAAGCTCCAATTTCTTTTCAGATTCAATGTAATGCAGTTAATGTGTGTAACTTTAAACTTATTCTACAATAACATTTGAAAGATTCCTTTAAAAATTTGGCACTGGAATAAGTGTATTACATAGGGTTAAGTGGGAAAAAGTAGTCAATAGGATAAAGTGGTCATACAGCAAATAAAAAGCCGTAGCTTTGAAATAAATAAAGGAGTTGGTGGGTAATATTTTAAAAAGTATCTTCAGCTTTTAGGTAGAGTCCAAAACTCTAGCTTAGAGACACTGTCAATTTAAGCTACTATGCGTTACGAAAAATAATGATAATTAAAAAAAAAAAACATTTTGAAAACGGTAACTTCTGCAGTCGTGCAGTTGGTTTATTCAAGTATTTTTTTGAAAGTGTACGATTTTTTTATACCATGAAACTAATTGTAAATTCTAATTTGGTTTTCTGAACATAGTGACTTTTACCAGAACTCTAACAATAATGCATGCTGTATGTATTTCCGCAATTATTATTATATTATCTTCTTTCAAGCCGTAATTTTAGTTCTCCAGAATGCTTTTTTTAGAAACCTAGTGTTCGTCCAAGATCTTGCATTTTGGTTTTTTTCTTCATTTATACTAGTGTTAAGATTAAAACGTAAAATAAAATGTACGTGTTTTGCAGCACGTGTGTTTTAACAATAGCTTTAAATATTTTTTGCCGCTGTAAAGAAAAATTAATTTATCTAGGCTGCCTAAGAGATGTATCTAAATACGTCTGTTTCGCTAAATACGTTGTGGCAGATTTTAATGAGTGCCAATATATCTCTTATAAAAATGAACCGTGTCATATATCTGCAAAAAATCGTTTTTTTTTTTGGTTTTTATATCATTTTCAGATATTTCCGCTCTTTATATTGGGAATACTGCCGTAAGTAAATGTTCAAAAATTAAGGCTAGAGGCCAACTGTATTGTTTTGGTGCAATACTGTAATAACTACTTTTTATAGTTATTAATATTTTTTGACATCATTAACATCCATCATCTTAGAGAAAACTAGAACAATAACTATTTTCTGAACAAAATCGATTATAATAATCATTGAAACAAATAAGGTAATTAAATGAAATTGTAGAACGTTCAAACGCCTCTCTTGAAAAATGCCCATTTTGCAGGTAGGACACTCTTCATTTCTGTAAGCGACATTACCTTCAATAATAAGCTAAAAATAAAAATAAACATAACTAAACGAAAATAAAGAAATACAGAAAGAAAGAAAAATAAAGAAAAGGTTCAGAATTAAAAAAAACTTTTCTTGATATCAGCTAAACAAAAAAATATTCGTTTTACTTTAAACTTTTCCTTTGTACAAATCACACTTTTAACGAAGTAATGTCCCTCCTCACAAATGCACATTTTGGATTTTATATTCATTGATAAGCAAAGTAACTACAAATTCATTCACATTCCAGGAAAACTGAAAAAACAAAATCCCTGAAATAATTCTCCAAAAATAGTACTACGAACTGCAAAAACGTCCTTAACCACGACATTCGTAACTTGATTACATGCGACCGAAAAAAAAAAAAAAAGAAGAAGAAACACAGTGAGGAAGAATTTTATCAAAAAACTAACTTAATTCAGCACCAAAAGAAAACGTAATGTAGTTTATGTTTAGGATTCTCGTTCTAAAGAACAGTTTAAATTTTATATATGAATGTATATTTCAGCTTTTGAAAGTGATATTTGATTCTAAAGGCAGCAGATTTCGTAAAGAGAATGAAGGAAGGAAAAAATAATAATAAAGGAAGATCTTTTTCCCTCTTATTTTACATGCATGTTTTACGTGTAGTGAAAGGAAAATTTATTTTTACTTCAACTAAATTTAGCGTTCGCCACAGCTAGAGTATGAATTAACACTGTTTAGTGACAAAAAACGATGAAATAATTCAAACTTTTTGTAATGTCCTGTTTACTAAAAAGGTAAAATAGGATGATACATATATTTATATATATATGTATATGAAATAATAAATACAACGAAACCTGTGAGGTTGACCACCTTTGTAAGCTGACCACCTATCTACATTGACCACTTATGTACACCAAATTTGGATGGGAGTATATTAAAAAACCCTTTGTAAGTTTCCCGCCTAATTAGTACTATCTTTATTTGTATATCAGTTTTGAAAAGATAAAAAAACTAAAATAACTTCTACAGGATATTTTTTATGCTATAATGTTAGACCAGTATTTGTCTGGTTGGATGAAACATCAATATTAAGTTTGCCTAAGCTTATTTGTTAGTTAACCATCTGGTAAAACTGCTATGAGCACTCTTTTATTCTTTAACTAGTTTCTTGTGCCTCATGAAGCCATTTTGAAAAATTATGCATTTTTAGGAAAACTTTACTATTACTTAAGTAACTTACATAATTAATAAGATATTTATCTTTATTTTATCTAAACACTCGACTTTTAAAGTTGTATAAGATGTATTGTAAGTCATTCCGGTTAAATTTCCCTAATGATATTTTAGATAATTGTGAAAAAAAATAGCTAATTACTATTTTAAGCAACATATGTCTAACTTTTGACGGGATATTAATAAAAAAACCTATTACCATTAGAGCAAAAAAGAAAAAGCAAATATTTTGTCTTTTTGTTGTCGAGGAATAACAAGAATGAAAAAAAATGAGACTCCTACCAACTTGACTAAAACTGCTACCAAGAAGATCCAATATTATAAGGAAGTCTTAAGTTTTCTTAGAAAACTCAATTTTTAAGACGATCATTTATATTGATCTAAGTTAATCATTGTTTTTACTTTTCAATTGATTTTTTATTTTTCAATTTTATTTTATTTTTTATTTTATTTTTGGTAGCAGTTTCAACTTGAATGAAACTGCTACCAAGAAGATGAAATATTATAAGAAATTCTTAAGTTTTCTCAGAAAACTACAATTTTAAAAACAATCACTTAATATGGATCTAAGTTTTTAACCATTGTTTTCACTTCTCAATTGATTTTTTTATTCCTTTTTTTTTTATTTTTTCTTTATGATGAGAAATTAAGAGATCCTTTTTACTTAAAATAACATGGAGCCAGATCTAACCTCTTCAACATGATCAATATTTTCAAAAGCGAAGCTTGTTGCACTGCAGTACGTGGATGATATTTTTAGAACTTAGCTCCACTCACTCGGGACTAACGTTAGCCCACGCACATCCATTACCCCTGAGGCTTAAGAAATCTAGAAATGGTTTCAAAGTCTTATTTAAAGAAAAGTCTTTTTTTTAGCCTGGAGATTAACGTCGGCGGGAACCTTTCGTTTTATTAACAACTTAGTACAAAACTTTTCGGGATGTATAATGCTCATGATTAAGCCGAAGCGCATATAATATCTTCTTCAAACATTGTCTTTGAGACACGATTATTACCGAAATAAATTTTAGAAATAACTGGCATGTATTATGAAAGAAGATGTAAATAAGCGCTTAGTTGAAATTTTGGTTTTCTGAAAAACTCTCATTCATTTTTAATGCAGCATAAAAAGCTCCAAAAATTGGCAATGTATTTTGTAAGAAAACAAGACAAAGCTACTTTTTCAATTGTGAAGTATTGGAACAAGCGATTAGAATGTTTTTCTTTTTTTTCTTCCTAATGGCACTGCTGTTGGCTCCTGCCCATTGCAGACCTAGTGTGTTCCCCGGATTGGAACTATCTCTTTCAGCGGTGCCGCTGAATTTTTGACGCTCAATTCCCCCTAGATGGCGGCACCTGAGCCCTAAGTGATGCGAAACTGCACTAGGAATTTAATTTAGCCGAGTGTATCCACGTCAAACACATTTGTTCGCTATTATACATACTATATATTTTAGTTTTATGCGTGGAAATTTATACACTCTAAATTATTAAATATTAGTACATTATTTATTTTTCATTTTCAGCAATTGAATTATTTAAAAAGCAATATCGCAGATACTAAATCATAACTGTCAAATACAGCTCAAAAAATTTTTTGAATTAGTAAATGCAATAAACAGTTCAATAAACATTGAACGCCCAAATATAAATGAAATTATCCAGAAACATCAATCGCAAACTTCACATTAATAGTATTCTTATTATTAACTTGGAATAAATCAATTAATAAATGTACTGTTGTTCTTGTATAATTTTATTTTACATTGAAAATTAATATCATAAACTATTTTTCACAGTGTATTACGGGTAAGTAAACAGTTTTTAAACTTATCTTTTTCTTTGTGTGCCAAAGCACAAAAACAAGAGGAGGAGGGTAAAGAAAAGAATTATCAGTTTGATTTCTTTATTTCTTTAACAATTAAACTTATGCTTCAACACAAATAAAATGTGATCACCGCCAAATGTATTCCTCTGGAATCGATAGAGAAAATCGCATGAAGTTACCTGTACAGCTAATATTAGGCTTAATTCCTTTCTGTTCTTGTGTCCTGGGGAAAGGATCAACACCACAGCACTCCCGACTTAATCCGTTAATCTAGCGTCTCACTTGTTTGCAGACATAAGCCCATTTTTGGGCACTACCTCTTAAGATAGACTTAATATAAGCAAGCTGGAATCGTAGTTTTAACAATATATGTAGCCTCTTAACCCTTTATCTACTGTATTATGATATGCAGTATTTTTTTTTTTTTTTTTTACATAGATAGTTTGTCTGGTTATTTACGCTGAAAACTAAGGTATTTACATAAATAAACTGCTCAGACTATAAGAATTTATTTATTTACAGTTAATAAGTGCCACAAAGTATTTTAACTGAAATTAATTACATACACGTTTTAATCAAAATATTTCGTCAAATAGTTTTCTAAGTTCTTAACTAACACATTGAAAAACATCAGGGACTTAATTCTTGAATTTTACCACTTTTCGTTAGCGAAGCTCTAGAAGGGGAGCAAGCAAAACAAAATGGTAGTTCAGAACACAGCATCGGTTTCAAAACTATGTTCCTTTCCTCGCTAAAATACACTTTATACTTGCTGATACGTATTCTGAAAAAGTGGAATTCAAAAAGAGTGTTCCTGCAAAGCACCATCAGAAAAAAATTGGTAAAAATGGTTTCTGGATGGAATTTATAGGGAATGGTACTTTTAAGTACCGTCAGTAGATAAAGTGTTAACGCATAAAATAGAGATACGCAAGGAAAAAAATCACTATATTCTTCGATAATATACGCAAATAAGGAAAATAATAATTAAACTTTATAAGAGTTTATGAAAGGGCGCTTCAACTATCGTTTCCTGTAATTACAATCTAAGGCAAATTTAATCAAAAACGAATTCTATCAGCGTTACGGAATCTGATCAGTATTAAACTATGCTTCATCATTAGTTCAGCTCTAAATGTTTCACTTCTGAAATAAATTGCGTATAGTTTGCAGTAGACTAATTTTATTAGCGTGAAATTAACTCTCTCTCACTACAAACTCGATTTTTTTTTTTTAATTCGGATTTGTCGTAATAACAAACAAATAAAATTCATGCATTTCAAGAAATATAAGCCAAAATAAACCAATCTGTCCTACTGAAAAAAAAGTAAAGTTTGCCATGGATGATGTTCAACCGATTTAAAATCATACATTTCAAAAAAGTTTTTGACTTAGAAAATGCAGTGTAGAGTTAAAAATGAACTCTTTTCCCACAAAAACAACAAAAAAAAAAAAGGTGGGGAAGTAAAGAAAAAAATATCGGTTTGATTTCTTTAGGAAAATTAAAGTTACACTTCTTAAAGTTATACTTCTTAAAGCTAAAACATTGATTCAGTGAAGAGACAATCTCTTCGCTTTAAGGAAACGGTATTTATTTCTAATCTCGCGTTTGCAGTAAAATTGATTTGCGCCTTGCGTAAAGTAGAAACGCATAGTTTGCGTCGCTATTGTTGCTAAGTAGTACTATATTCGTGATTTGTAAAAATATAAACAATATTATCTTCCCTTCCGCATGAAATGACTCGTTTTTGTTACTGCCACTAAATCAACTTTGAATTTCAACCGCTTTTAAAACTGCTATGCTATTTTTTTTATTTTACAGGATTTCCATCAACGTGCGCGGTGGCTTAATCCGCTAGGAAGCAAACAATTTAGCCGATAATTGGTCCAGCATTTTGTCAGTTTTACATTTAGCCATTTTTCGATACTATAAATTACTGAAAACGACATGCAAATGAAAGTATTAATAACATCAAAGCACGCCTGGAACAAGGTCACAATTCCTGCTTTAGAACTCAGTTATTAGTTAGTACTCGCCTGCAATAAGGATTATGTGATCATAAGAATAAAGGAAGAAACGTTATAAGTACAATAGAAGGATTCGTACATAAGGAATCATACAGAATTTTGAAAACGGAAAATCTTAATGGGTTGACGGTCGGCTAAAATGACGAAACCAATTTTTTTTTATAAACTAAAGTCTTGAATCTAACCTTTAAGAACGCCGTTTTCAAAAAATTTCACAATAAACGGTCGTCTCGAACTAAAGTGATCTCCAATTTATTTGCGTTCTGGAGGAAGTATTGATGATTGGTTATATTCATCGAAGATTTAAATCTCCTTAACGTTTTTCTTCCAACTCAATTTCTATCCCCACAATTCAAGGAGGACTTACGTGACTAGTCAGCTTCGTTATTAACGCCGGTTGAAGACTTTCATTTTATACTTATTCATAGGAGAGCTTCATTACAGCTGGTAGATATGCATCATAAATATATTACTTTATTATTACTTCAATTATATCAATTCTCATTAGTGATAAAACCTGCGCACGTATAGAAGCAAATTAAACGTCCAACTAATATTTTGCTGATAATTAATTAATAGAACAATGTTCTAGTTAAAGATTTTTTTTCCTGGCATTACCAGTACAATTCAGATAGAAGTTCGGGGCATTATTAATCTTATTCATCCCCCCCCCCCCCCACTGACGACTAAAGGACTGCACTTATTGAAAATAAATTAAATTAACTGAGTTCCAGGCTTTATAAATGAAAAAAATATAAGTAATCTTTGTAATAAAGAGTTGATAATTTTGTTTTTAAACTTAAAAAAAAAAATTTACCAATGCAATTTAGCATGGATTATGTTCTGAACTACTCATGATCATCCACTGTTAGTTTCTGTATGATATTCATAGAGGTGAATTCCGTATAAAAGTGGACATCTTTGAGAAACATTAAAATGAACAATTTTAAAAAGTATTACTTTGTGTTTTTTTTTGGGGGGGGGATACAGAATTTATTTACAAGCACTCTTCCTACCCCCTTGTGAGAAAAATAATTCTTCACAATAAACAATTTCGCTGTCACTAGACGAATATTAGAAGCCCGTTTTCATTTTGTGCTGAGTCAGTGATTGCTATTTTTTGTATGCATAAATAATTAGCCTAACACTGAAGAATAACACAAATGCACATTTTTAAAGCATGCCTTACCATTTCATTTAAATAAAAATTTCCTTATTAGAAGCGCATAATTCAGATTTTTGAATTTGTTTTGCATTTTCCAGTGTCTTTTTCATGTTGCGTGAGTTACTGTAATGTTTTTATAATTTTTTCTCATTACGAGAAGAATAACAGAATTTCAAATAAGGGCTAATGTATTAATGTAGCTGTACAAGACAGTAAGCTAAACTATTTTATATTTACTTCTTCACTATTGATATCTAATTATTTAAAGTTAACATTTTGCTTCCAAATATTGTGTCAGTAACCGCGGAATGCACCTAGAAGATACCAGTTATCTATGTAGGTAGTCAGTTAGATCTTAGATGGCACCACTCAAATAGAGATTTCCATATTGCGTTTTAGTATACGATATAAAGCAACATTTTTCCTGCAAAAGTAAAAATTGGCGCTTGATCCACAGTTAAAACCCGGTACAAGGTGAGGATTAGTTAAAAAAAAACAAATCCTCTTCTATACTAGTAGTACCAGCACAAGGATCCAAAAAACGGCATGGCGCATACGATTCTAATCTTCTCTTCTTATATATAAACAGCTTATTCTGTCTGTCTGTCCGCTATAGAATTCCAGGCCGTTTTACCGATCGGGACCATATTCGGCACGGTTAATGTTTACGACCCGAGAAACTTATCGCCCCAAAAATGAAAGTTGTGACTCAATTAGTTTTTTTTAATTAATTTTTTAAAATTTGTCAATGATTTTCTTGACCCGTTTTATTTTATTTTTGCATTGTTGCCGTCGTTTCCAACAGTATAATTACAGTTGCCGTGTGCACAAACAAATCATTGCAGTTGCCATTGTTATTGTAACAACTGTAACAAATATACTAATAATATAACCAAAACGTTTATCTAGCATATTGAGTGAGGCTTCACTGTATTTGCAATCTCCGTTAAAATATATAATACTTCACTTATTCTATATACGCGAATTTAATTTAATCCTTTCTTTCTTTTTAATTTATTTATTAATCGTCTGAAGTTTTTATATTTTTCTTATTAGAGTGGCAGCGGTCTTTTTTCCCATTTTCTTTAAAACTGTTGTTTTGAAAAGCATAATAAAATTTTCAAAAAGTTCTTTCGATGATAAATATACATTTTCCAGAAACAATTTGATTATATAGTAAATAAATATATAGAAGTGTGGGGCAGTAAGCAAAGGGGCGTCCTCGCCGCCTGACCTGGGTAATTCAGTTAGAATTAGCAGACACCTTTGCACAAACCATTTTAATTACAACATCTAGAACAGCGGTATATGAGAAAAAAGTACAGAGACCTTTTCTTTTGGTGTGGGATGTTTTATGGGAAATATCATTTAATTGGCTACCAATTGAACATGGTGATAAAGAGCTATTCATTTCAACATCCAATTCCTTTTCACTCTATAAATAATCAAATATTTACCATATAAAATTAAAAATAGTAGATATAATATAATTCTTGAACAATATTAGTATAACTTTTAAATATCACACTAGCATGTTTATAGAGATAACCAGTTATTTTCGTATAACCGCCGGGCTTACTAGTAATCTATAGATTGATATAAAAGTGATCCGATCTCCACCAGACTCTTACCTGTTAGCTGAGGCCTTAGGGTAGCTTTCGCAAGGAGCTGGTGGGCAACGAAACTAGTTACCGATGCTAGTGTGGATCAAATATCAGTGTACCTGAATGGTTATATCAATATCCTGGAAAACTCCAGGATACTAATTAATCTTAATTACTAAAATTTCACTTGTATTAACCATAAAAATATTTTTAGTTTGGTAATCTATAGATTGATATAAAAGTGATCCGATCTCCACCAGACTCTTACCTGTTAGCCGAGGCCTTAGGGTAGCTTTCGCAAGGAGCTGGTGGGCAACGAAACTAGTTACCGATGCTAGTGTGGATCAAATATCAGAATAATACTTGCGTACCTGAATGATTGTATCAATATCCTGGAAAACTCCAGGATACTAATTAATCATAATTACTAAAATTTCACTTGTATTAACCATAAAAATATTTTTACTTTGGTAATCTATAGATTGATATAAAAGTGATCCGATCTCCACCAGACTCTTACCTGTTAGCTGAGGCCTTAGGGTAGCTTTCGCAAGGAGCTGGTGGGCAACGAAACTAGTTACCGATGCTAGTGTGGAACAAATATCAGTGTACCTGAATGGTTATATCAATATCCTGGAAAACTCCAGGATACTAATTAATCTTAATTACTAAAATTTCACTTGTATTAACCATAAAAATATTTTTACTTTGGTAATCTATAGATTGATATAAAAGTGATCCGATCTCCACCAGACTCTTCCCTGTTAGCCGAGGCCTTAGGGTAGCTTTCGCAACGAGCTGGTGGGCAACGAAACTAGTTACCGATGCTAGTGTGGATCAAATATCAGTGTACCTGAATGATTATATCAATATCCTGGAAAACTCCAGGATAATAATTAATCATAATTACTAAAATTTCACTTGTATTAACCATAAAAATATTTTTACTTTGGTAATCTATAGATTGATATAAAAGTGATCCGATCTCCACCAGAATCTTCCCTGTTAGCCGAGGCCTTAGGGTAGCTTTCGCAACGAGCTGGTGGGCAACGAAACTAGTTACCGATGCTAGTGTGGATCAAATATCAGTGTACCTGAATGATTATATCAATATCCTGGAAAACTCCAGGATACTAATTAATCATAATTACTAAAATTTCACTTGTATTAACCATAAAAATATTTTTAGTTTGGTAGGATGTCAGAGTTCGTAGTTCTAGTTACAATAAATTTTGTAAACAAAAATTTCTATCCAGCATTACACGAGCCTACTTTAAAGATATACACCAACATTAAATTTAAAATATAGCTACATCTTTCGCATTTTGCTTTAGTTCTTAATTACTTCAGATATACTATTTTTAAATGGTAAATATTCCTTTATTCACTCATTCATCAGTTTGATCATTCATTTATTTATTCATTATTTCACTCATTCATTTATTCAAAAATGTCCTTTAAAATCCATATTAAAAAATGTAATATAAAAATTGGCTCGTTAGGTTCTGGATGAACTCATCGAACGAATGTGAATACACATATACAAAAAAAAAAAACTTTTCTACAAAATACTTTTATTAAAAGATAATATGTAATTTTTAAGCTTAAAAGATATTAATTTATAAGTTATTCTGATATACATTCTTAAAATTAATAAATTATACTGGTTATCTCTAGAAACATGCTTGGAATAACACTTACAAAAATAAGGTGGAGCAAGATGACTGGGATTATTTCTTTTTTATTTTATAGCTACATTATAGAAGCTAAAAGTCTTTATTTAATAATGCCACGTTTGAAAAAGATGAAGTGTTAGTGCTTTACCCGTCTTAGGTTGCATTTGGCAATTCATCATGAAGACTGATTAACAGCTTCCCTGCAGCTGATCGTAATGTAATTGCAGCGACTGACTTCATGTTTGGACATTGATGAATCATCAAATCGGTTGTGTAAAAGTCATTGCCAGATGCAAATGTTTACTTAACTTATGCATAGAAGGAAATCTAAAAATGTTAAGTAAAATTATAGTAAAGTTTCATATAAAAGTAAATTATTTTATAATTTTTTTTAAATATTTAATGAAGTAATTTTTAGTTGCTAGAAAATAAATAAAATATATTGTTTTTTCCTAAAATAATGCAAGTGAAATAATTAAATAAATATGTATTTTTTAATATGAAATGCATCTGTTATTATATTTGTACTAAAATTTCACTTTGATATTTCTGCATTACATTAATATACTTTTGCCTTTGTTCTCGACCCTTCAAAGCCAAAAAAAGGCATGATATTTTGTAAACTTGACTGTTGAAATGAAAAATTGTATATTTTAACAACGGTATTAAATTTCCTTACAATACACACAACTTAGCAACTTTAGTTACTGTATCAGTTTGCTAATAAAATAAAATTATTTAGAAGAACTTCAATTTAACGCAAATTACAACATAAAAATGACACTAAAACAGCGCCATCATACCATAAAATAAAATTTCCAATTACTACTACTGCTGCTAATACTACTACTTACTACTACCACCAGCACCACTACTACTACCACTATTCCGAAAAAAATTGTGCATGTTCTACATGCACTTGTATTAGAAGATAACTGTTCCTGTTATCATTAATATTATTTAACTTTTATTTTATTCACCTATTTCTTAACGTTCGATGAAAAAAATGCAATTGTATTCCGATAAGATACAAGTAAGAGTTTTGTAAACAATATAAACCATTTTAAAACAAGATTTTAAAAAAATAGTCTTTTTCATTTAAATAACAATATTACGTGTATAATAAAGCTCGACCGATGCATCGGCCTGGCCGATGCATCGGCGCCGATTGTTCAACAAACTTGCCATCGGCCATCGGCATCGGCGGCCGATGTTAAATTCAGAAAAACATCGGCCCATCGGCCTTAAAAAACATCTAAAAGCCGATGCCAGGCCGATGTTTTCCAACTTTCCAAAAAACTTGATACAACTTTCCACAAAACATTCTGTCTTTAACTGTCTTCCTCCTCCATAGCTAGTTTTCTATTTCCATACAATAAGAGGCAGCACAGCAGTTAAAAACAGTTTTCGCCATCATGGGGGAGACAGGGTTGCTAATTTGGCTATTTTTAAGATAAATACGAAACATTTGGCTTTTGGAATAATTTGCATGGCTTAATGGCTTTCTTTTGGCTCCTTAATAGTTTTTGGGAGATTTTATAAATATTTTAGTTTTTTACAACAGAAGTTTTAAAGATTTTTAAAAAACAAATACTATTTTTAATTTTAGAACTATGCCAAATTTTGTTTTACACCGTTTTGATAACAAATGGGTGTCGCTTATTTTATATCAGCTCAGGCTCTTATTATCCGGTTGCCTATTTATGCCCAACATGCCCAATTTTCGTGCTGGAGTTAATAGACATTCGGAGGGAATACTCGGAAAAGCAGTCGGATATCTTGTTCTGTGACTTCATTCGACGATTCTACAGAATTCGCTCTTTTGTTCCGAGTCAGCGAGAATTATTCTAAGAATAATTCTCACGCATATAGCAAAAGAAGAAGAACAGAAGAGGGAAAGAAATATTGATGTTTCTTCAGCAAGAAAAATATCTGCAGGAATGTTGCTACAAAATGTGTTTTTTTTTTGCTTAAAGTTGGATGCTTTTGAGATATTGTTGGTAGGGTCAGTTGGAGTAATTGTAAACGCTTTTTCAATGTTTTAACTTTTGATCCTTCCCTACCTCTTGAATGAATTCAGAGAAAAAATTGTGAGCATTGTAGCCACTACTGTACTTCTTGTAAGTAAATGTGTGCAAAAATTTTGACTTTATGACTATTTGTTAGCGAATGGGCTCGTGTTTACAATTACCCCAGTGTGTTTACAATTACCCCAGAGATCTGGGGTAATTGTAAACAGTGATTTATTTTCGAATAAGGTTGATGCAAATGGAAATTTGCTTCATACACAGTCTTCTTGAAGGTTTAAGAAGTTCCGGAGCAATGCTTCTCAATCTGCGGCCAACAGGCCGCATGTGGTCCGCTGAGTTATGTTATGAGTCGACTGAGATCATTTAACGAGAAATATCTTGAAAAAAAGCAAGTAATGCGACAAATTTATATAAAATTTGTCCCGCAGTGGATCAGTCGGTTAAGTTTGGATACCATAGAACACCGAAAGTGAAGCACAACTGGCCGTGGTCAACGCTTGGGAGGGTGACCACCTCCCGCGATTGATTACTCTGAGACCGAGTGCGCTAAAGGGAGCTGTGCACGTAAAATACATCGTCGCTTCAAATGCCTACCAAGTTAGAAATAATTTCCGTTGAGGGACCATCCTAGGTGACGATCTCTCATCTGGGAGCTGTTTCAAAATCATTAAGCCCCTCTGAGCCAAGTGTATTTCATTCTAGCGGAGCTCATTAATAATCAGTAGGAGCTTCCTTAATTCATGGTCGCCCTGCAAGGGGGGCTTGGATTTCCAATTGGAATTAGCAACAACAACAACAGTTATGTAAAATAGACACAAAAGTGTAATTTACATCAAAATAAAATACTTATTGTCCCTCCTAAATATTGGAAATAGGATAAATTTAAGTGTTTACAATTACCCCAAAGTACGAAATATATGGGGTAATTGTAAACACCTAACTTGCACATGAAAAATAACAGGGAGGATTAAATTCATAGCTAAATGTTTTTAGCAGCATTCCATATGACAAATAAAAATGGTTGAAACCGCTTGCATCGCTTTTGTAGATGAGCTGGAGAGGAAAATGTAAGATCACTAAATTTTGTTAAACAACTTTTTTCACTGTGCCATTTTCAAACAGTAGTGACGCCTCCACAGTTGTTTCGAAACTTACGAAACTGCTTCAATGTCTTCCCTATGCATCCAGTTTATCCCCTCACAAGCAGTTAAGTTTTCAAAACCACCACAAGTGTAGTTATGAAGCTTGTTTACAATTACCCCAACTGACCCTATGTTTGTAGCATTTAATCAATCAGCACACCGTTTACTATTAAAATGCATTTTTACGGATCCCAACCGCTATAGATTAACTATTCATGGTAAATAAATAAGTGAAAAATAAAAGAAACCAACTTAATTTTTGCTGTGAGTTATTTTCGTAAACGCACGACGCAAAAATTGAGGATCCCAGTTCTTATAACAAGTTATTGAAAGAAAAAAATAATTCCACATATGCGAGAACGAGAATGAGAACAACAATCATAATAATTAAATTGTTACTCATTCTTAATCTTCTTTCGGCATGCTCGCTACTATTTACTGGTTTTTTTTATAATAATTACTAGTATTATCAAGATCCACTTACATATTGCATGCGTATTTCGTTTTTTTCTTGAACAAATTGCCATAACGGTTGGGATCCGTAGATTTGCAAACGAAGCACAATCGTTCATGTGTATAGTTCTTGTGTCCTAAAATTCCGTGATGCAATCACTGAGCTAAATGAGAGAAATCTGGAGTGAGGACTCCCCATGCTTCAACAGGGCAGCTTGCGAGCTGACGCGCATGAATACAGTGCTCGAGCCATCAAGGCAAAACATCGCTGACTTCCCATTGTGGAAGCATTGGCTCGTATGGTGTATTGTTACAAATTTCGGTTTAATTTATCATAGTTTAGCAAAAAATTTTATTTTCGCATTTAGCAATACGTTTGCATCCTGTTGTGCAGAGGGATGTAAAAATAAATTCGTGAAACTTGAAAGAAAACGGTGTTAAAGCTCATTTTGATGGCGAATTGCCTATTTAAACTTTAAATGCCTTGTTCTCGTATTCTATCTTTGAATGGCTTTTTTTCACAGAAATTTAATTACTATGCCCAAAATGGACACAAAATTGTTTTTGGATGAATGAAGTTTACCTTAAATCATAATATTACAACTTAATTACATTGCTGAAAAACTTTTTCTTTTAGCATTATAGCCTAAATATTTCTCCTGTTTTCTCGATAGTCAAACCTTATTACGTAATATTTTATTATAAGTGAAAATATCAGTTACACAAATAGTTAAATCAAGTACCTTTTTTGCTTTTATCTTAATTTGCTAGTTAATGAAAATTTCAATAATAATTTTGATGTTTTTGAATTAACTTTTCATTTGAGTAACATTTTGATTTTTGCGTGTTAATTTTTATTTTGTCAAATTGTGGCTGTTTTTAAAAAACATTTATTTTATTATTTATTTATTATTTTATTACTAAATTAACATCTACACTCAAAGATTTTTAATGAGTTCATAAAGCTTTGAATTGCAGCACTTTTCCCCTGTAAATATACTGATCAGCTGAAATTTTTATTTGTGCATGATTTAAAAAATCATGATAAATATTATTATGATCATGTTTTTTTGTTACTAATTTAACATCTGCACTCAAAGAGTTTTAATGTGCTTATAAAACTTTGAATTACAGCACACACTTTTCCCCAGCAGATGCACTGATCAGCTATATTTTTAATTAGTGCATGGTTAAAAAAATAAGTAGTATTTCTTTATTATTCTTATTTACATTTAATATCCATAAATGAAATGTTCCATTAGTGAGAAATATTTAACTTTGTCATAGGCAAGCAAACTTGTAAAATATAAAATTTGTAAATGCTTATACATTTCAGATTCACCTCAAAATGACATGCTCCATTCCAGTTATTTGCAAACTTTTTTTAATAAAAATGTTATCCTACAATATCTCCAAAAAATGACTTCTTTCTTCTTATTTTAAGTGCTTCTTTTTTTTTAATTGTATTATGTTTAACTGCAATATCGAAGTGTAAGAACTCTAAAAACGCATTTATCGTTTTTGGGAATAAAAGTCGCTATATTGATGCTGTTCGAAGCTGCTCACTGAAACTTCTTATGAGATTTATAATTTAACTGTGTAAAGTATTTATTCATCAGTAGTCAAGGAGAGTAAATCAATTAATCACGGTGTCTTCCTGTCTAAATAAACATTTTTTAAACCTGCCATAGTCGCACACTCCCATATAGCATTCAAAGATAATAAAAAGTGTCGCAAAATGTTTTTTATCGTGAAAAAATGTATGAATAATTGTTCTAAAATGCTATGAGAAATTTTAAATTATTATATGTCAGGCATTAGAATACATTTTTTTAGTCAAAATCGGAAAAGAATTGAGAGCTCGAGAGATCTTTAAAGTTAGCCGTTTTATCATTGCGCGAATTGGTAGTTTGCGCGTCTTGCCTTGATGGCTGAAAAGGGTGTGAAGCGGTTCGACCGCCCAGTCCTCGCTCCAGGTTTCTCTTATTTAGCTCAGTGGATGCAATGGCGTGCAGCAATAACTGTCGACATTAATTTGTGTAAAAAGAATTGCAGTTTAAACCCTTGAGACTCCAGAGCCCTCTCTTCCCAGAATAAACCTGGTTTCGTCACCGTGAGACCTTTTATAAAATTTGATAAAAAAGAAAAGATTTCCAAAATATTGCAAAATCGAACTAATTTTGTGTTTAAAAATAGCGTTAAAAAGGTAGACATATAATTTAAGCAAATTCGTCTCTCAGGAATTTTGAACAGTTGCATTGTTTTCGCAGAAGGTAGCGCCACATATAAAAAATTGTCGGTTATGGGAGGGTATTTTGAATCGGGTTAGAGGGTTCAATTTGAAACGCAACACTGCTTTTTATACAAACTGCCGTTGTGAAATCGACCATTCTCAAATACGAGAACGGAAACTGCACGTTATTAATTTTAAATTCGTCCGTTTTGACCTCTGATATTTTGTCTTGCAAAAAACTGGTAGCCAAGGGGCAAATTGAAAAAAAAAAGTTTTTTTATTTTCTTTACCAGTATCGAATCCCAACTTTAAACAAACTGGTAGCTAAAAACGCGTCATGCATCTCTGGTCTAACCGTACGTAATAAAAATTATTTTTTTTCTTTTTTAATTCCTTATGTCCAACTCTCACACTATTTTAAAACAACGCGACATTTTGGGCGCTCAGGAATCTTTAATTCAAACAAAATACTGCACTCGTTTAAAAATGAATGAGTTTCATAAAAAAAAAATACTAAATGTTTTAGTTCCTCTGCATCAAAATCAAGGGATTCATGTAAAACTCTACCATGAACTAAAAAACGGAGTTAAAACGATGAATAATCGGAACCAATCTTTGCTTCGTGCACGTGCCTTACAAGGTCGCTTTAGCTTATGTTTGTTTTCTTCTGATTGTTTATTCTACATTTATTCAGTTTTGTATTTACTAGTATTACTATTAGTATATCTGAAAAGTAACGGATTAGGGGAATATAAGATCGAAAAATAATATCGCGATCGGGAAATTGTCCTGTTTTTTTTTCTAGATACAGGAAAGTGATTTTTGGTACTTTTCATTCTGAAGTAAAAATAAATTAAAGTCTGGAAGATATTTTTCCATACGGAAAACATAGGCATTGCATCGGCATTTAGATGTTATTCAAGGTCGATAGGCCAAAGTTTTTCCGAAGTTTCCGAAGAATGCCGGTGGCGATGGCTAGATTTTTTAACTATCGGCACTGGTGCATCGGTCGAGCCCTTATATTTATTTATTTATTGCTCAGTTAAAGATGTTTAACTGCATTTCACATGAAATGTTGCAATTTTAAGCAAGTCTCTTAAAAAAAAAAATTAATAAAACTGAAATCGGAAAAATGTTCGAACTTTCAAAGTTACTGTATCATGTAAACTTCCCCCAAAGTCTTTTATGGTGCTTGAATAAGGCATTTATGTTTTTATAAACATAAAAATAAATAAATGATTTAAATGACATTTTTGACAAGCATTCTACACGTGGTTTAAAGGGAAGTTTTTCCATCGGCCATCGGCATCGGCAATCGGCCGATGGAAGAGCAAAATAATCGGCCATCGGCCATCGGCCGATCTTGGAACAATCGGCCAACAATCGGCATCGGCCCATCGGCCAAAAAATGCCATCGGTCGAGCCCTAGTGTATAACGATATAAAATCAATCACATTTAAGAGGTGCCGTATGAGCAGTATTTTAATTTTTGAATACATTTTTTTTCTTTCTAAAGGGAGTGCGTATGGTCACTAATCTTGCAGCCTTGTGCATTCCCCGGATACCGGCATCCATTCTTTCAAGTAGCACCACTATCGGCGGATGCCATTAGCTCTTGAGAATTTGACGCGCAGTTTTCCCCTAGATGGCGGCACCTAAGCTCTAAATGATGCGAAACTGCACTAGGAATTTAATTTATCTGAAAGTATCCACGCCAAACAAATACTCAAGAGGCCTTTAACATGTCGCATAATCATACGACATAGGCGCTGACGATTTGCTGCATCCACCGATTTAGGCCAGGTTTATTCCTGCGAACTTGGGCGTACGAGTCCAGTGCCTTTCCTCTACGCCACCTTACCGGCAATTTTCGAATACACATCTAAGTGATGAAACTAAAACGAAAACTAAAATTGAAGTCATTTTAACAAGTCAACTATTGCTCTACCTATCCACACCCCCTTATAAATTAGCTGTCACATCAGCTTCAAACAATAAAATTTAAGAGTTCGTAATCCCTTAGTTTATCACATGAGGGATACAAATCAATAATTTCAAAGGACAAAACTATCATGCGTCTATATGTAAAATATAAAAGATTCAAGGGAAAATAGAGTTTTTGAAATATTCCTATATATTATTGCACAAAAGGCTTAGATAACACTGCATTTGAATTCTGGTTTGTGTCTTTGAAGTTTATGCATAAGAAAATAAGACATTCCCCATAATTTTTGCTCTTTTACACAGTTTATTTTTCACCCACTGTTTGGGCTTTAAATTTTGTTTATTTTTGTTTTATTATCTGTTCTGTATGTAATATTTTTCAAATTCGTAGGTGGTAAAATAAATGGAAAAAACTGTTTATTTCAAACAATGTTTGCATTTGATGTGTATCTAAGAAACATATCACAATTCTCATTCTTATTTTCCATTCTTTGATGTTTATATACGCCACAATTTTGCTTTACAAACTGCAACTTCGACATTTTGATTTCGTGTTCTCCACATTGCACATATCTATTTGTTTGCTTTATAGTTTAAGGCGAAAAATACGTACACAATTTCCAGCAAGATTTTTTAAAGTTAAAAAATCAGTATTTCTTCATGAACAGCAAAAAACAGAAATGTAACAAGAATTGTCATAAATTGGGATCATAATGTGCCACTTTGGGACCATCATGAATTCAGCAAGCAAAGTGCACTCTAGTGGTGTGATATTAAAGTAGATTAGTACTTGTGGGTAGTGGGTAGTCCCATGTCAGTACGGAGCAGCAAGGATTGCTACATTGTTGTGGCAAAATTCCGTAGTGTCACATTCTCACTCTAAGTGGCATAATCTCACCCCATTTTACGGTAATTAATTCTTTACGGTTTAGTTTCCCATTTTACCGGATTTTTTTATACCTGAGCTGTTGATTTTGAAAATGAGATTCGAATTCTAGCGAATAGAATTCGAATTGTATTAGATAGAGCTCGAATAGAATTCGAATTGTATTAGATAGAATTCGAATCTGTTTTCGAAAAAAAATGTAAATAGGTAGTTAGAGATAAACCTCATTTCGATATTTTTAACTGTAAACAATTTGTAGTCAAAAGAAAAAAACTGAATCCTAATATAACTTCCTTGTCTAAATCTTCCCTAACATTATTGTAAATACTTTTAAATGCACATTTCTAAATACCTCGTAATAGCAAAAAATGAACTTTAGAAAAAAAGCCTCATTTAATGCTTATGAATAGATTAAAATCTTAACCAAAAACCAAATGACAAAAAGACCGTGACATTTCAAATCGAAGTTAGAAAACACAAATATCAATAAAATATGTTCTCACGTGTTTCAGAATTGGACGAAGCCACTTTTTCAATGCAAAAGATGTAAACTTACGATGAAAAGGCATCTGACAAATCGCTTAAGTGTAATAGGTGGAAAAAACAACCTACATAAAGCACAAATTGTCAAAACAGTAAAGCAAATAGCCATTTCGAGGCTACAATGAAGCCTCTTCACCAGTGCATGAAAGAAAAGTGCTCAACACAAAAGAAAGTTGTGAGTGAACGGGCAACAACCAGAGAGACAGCCGGTATTTATATCAAATGGATTAGCTATTAACCAATAGGAAACAAAGACAAAGAATGAAGAAGACCAATCAGAATCATTTTGATTATGTTTCTTATAAATTGCTGAAGTATTAATGACTCAGAAACCAGCAACTGGTATAACACTGAATGCACAAAACACAATAAAATGTTGCAGAAAAAATAACGAATGTTCATGGTCTATTCACTCTCTCTCTTTTCTGGCTAATACAGAACTCATCAGCAGAATTACGTCATAACTTTGTTAATGACGAAACTTAGGTCACAAAGTTATGACGTAACGTAGGTAATCATGACGATAAAAGAAGCATACTACGTTTATTACATCAGAAAGTCTCGGGTTCGATACCCGAGCGGCTGAAGACCCACCATGCGCACTTGGGGATACGTGCATGTAAAATTCGTGGACCCAGAAGTCCCGAGGCAGTTTCCAGGGTACCGGTTGGTGGAGATTTTCCCTTCCCTGCACCCATAGGTCTAAAAAGGAAGATGGCGTATTTGTGGTGGCGCCATCTGGTGTCTTCCACCATTGGTGCTCATCTTGAAACGGAAGGCGCTTCTTTCTGCCTTAATTCCTAGTCGATTCGACGGAAGGGAGCTTGGATTTCCAAGTGGCATAAGCAACAACAACATGTTTACTTTTATTCTTTTAAGGTCAACCCCAATTCAAAAAAAGGTTTTATTCGATGGTATTTCAAAGTATTTTTTAAAAATATGAAATTAAAAAATTGTGGTTCGTTTGACTTTCATTTTTTACAGAATATTTCAACAGAAAGCAGAAATATTTTAAGGTTTAAAACTCCATCTCGTTCTTGAAAAAATGGCTTATGGAAAAATGGTAAATGGAAAAAAATTGCTGGCGAAATTTCGAAGCATTCTCAATTTTTTTTACGAAAAAAAAATCCTTTTTATTGGAAAAACCACGGGCTTTTCTTCTGATTGGAGATTTCCTGGCGATTATATTGGAGGAAATGTCAAACGCAAGTGCTGCATGACTTTTCTATGCAAAGCTCTATGCAGATATTTTGGAATTCACTGCTTTTTATAGGAATTCAGCATAAAACCTAGATTTATGCTGAATATTACCACAAATAAAGAAAACTAGTTTTGAAGGATAAGAAAAATATTCAAAATAATTTCTTTGAAGAAATATATTTTCGTAATTTTTTTATCATTCATTTCTAACGATTGATACGGGAAAACAATTCATGCGGATTAATATTAAACATCAAAGCAGGGTAAAAATTAATGGAAGCAATAAGTTTTGCATTGAATTAGAATATGTCTTAATAAAGTTAATGCCTATTAACTTTTTTTTTAATTTCTAGTGGGCTGCTCTTGGCTTCTGCCAATTGCAGACCTAGTGCGTTCCCCAGAGATTAGTACCATCTCTTTCAGTGGCACCACAACGAATGTGGTACAATAACCGCATGAGAATTTTTGAAGTCCAGTTTTCTACCTGACAGTGCGAGCACCCGGACTCTGTATATGCGAAATTTCACTAGGAATGTAAGTTAGCCGAGAGCATCCAAGCCAAATGTCTACGCTGGGATTCTTTAAATGCCGCACAATCACACGAGATGGGCGCAGACGATTTCCTCAGCTTAAAAATCCTCCGACACTGCCAGGCTCGATTCTCCAACCTGGGGCGCACGAGTCCCGCGCCTTAACACGACGCCACCATGCCGGCCTTTAAAAAATACGTAACAAATTACGTAATCCATTGATGTAAAAATGTTGAGAAGTTTTGAGCATCACCCATTCTTTTCTTCAACCAAAATGAATACTAAAAATTGTGAAAATTTTCTGGTCAGTAGAAATTTAAGACTTCACTTTGGGGTTATGCTGCTCAATTTTGGTTTTCTTACCTAAAGAAAGATATTTCCTCATTGAAAAGGGTTTAGAGGAGGGCTACTACTCGTTAGGTAAGTGGTCTCTCAAATTTATTCCTCTAATCACTCGGACACTCATATGAATCGTCTCTTTTAAATAGCGACATTTTAGTTTTAAAAACTGCAAAATTAGAGGCTTTGATTCTATTCATAACAAACTTTCTAAGAAAAATTTTAGTTCCAATAATGTGGTTTCTAGAAAGAATTTGGTTGTGTTACCATTCTTTCATTCTGTCAGTTTTCGTATTGCTAAAATCCTAAAAAGGTTTCAATTTCAAGTCGTTTTTGCCCCTAGTAACAAACTTTCCTACTCTTCTCTTAAAGATCCTGTCGATCAACTTCACACTTGGGGTATTTACCAAATTAGTTGCCGTTGCGGCCTTTCTTACATTGGACAGACAAAACGTGCTCTGAAAATTCGGTTAAATGAGCATAAAGATTATGTACGAAAGCAGGAGTTAAATAAGTATAGTATTGCTCAACATTGTTGCAATTCCAACCACTCTTTTGATTTCAACTCTGGGAAAATTATTCAAAACTGTTCCTCCCCTTTAGAGCTTGACTTTTGGGAAGCTTATCATATTAACAGGAATAGAGTTCTAATTTGGTTAATGATTCTTCCGCAACTCCTTATTTTTCACAGATCTGGCTGAAGTTCCTTTAATTTGTTGTTCTTTCTTGGTTTTTTTGTTAGATTTGCTTTTTTGTGCCTATTTTTCTCCTTCCCCTTCCCCCCTCCTTTACATGTGTACTTTGTTTTTGCATTTTGTTTTGGTACTTTCTGTACTTATTTTTATTTCAATTTTATTTTTTGTATTTTATTTTATTATTTTTGCAATTTTCATGTATTTTTACATTTTTATGCATGCTGTCGTCTTTTTTCTTTGTTTTTTCTTGATATTCCTTTTTTACTTCGTGTACTTTCAACTGGGTTCGTTTGTTGCTTTCTTATTGGTGCCTTCCCTGCTACTTCTACTTCCACTTCATGCTGCCTTTATTCTCATTGGTTTGCAGATAATTCGTAGGCTATATAAGCTTTGTTTTTGTTGTTTTGTCTGCTTCATTTGTATGTTTTGCATCTAGAAGCTGATTGTTGCATTGAAAAAGGGATTCCAAGCAGTCCCGAAACATATGTGTGCTTTCTTAACGTGAAATTATTTTTTTTTAAACTTTTTTACAGCTTGATAATATACTCATCTGCGCAGAGGAATCCGCAAAGGTTTTCCCTGTGGCGTAGACGCTAGTAAAAGCATGTTCTTTATTAAGGCGATGAAGCGAAAATGAATACCAAGTTAGCCACAAATCTGCACCTCTGGGCACCTCAGTCTAACGCAAGTCACCTTATCACTACCTTATAAACTGAGTGTAAAGGCAGGAAAAAATGGCTTCGTTGCTTAGTCAAAGCTGTTACATAGATTAAGCATGATTGTTAACATTAAAAAATATATATGCTTTATCCCTTGTTGGTCAATTTTCGTGCAATTAAAAATTATCTGAAAATCGCTATGTTTGGACTTGCGTTAGTCTGTTCATGAGGTACAGAAACCACACCAAAATTAAATACTTGATCTGTTTTCTTTGTGTGGTATTGCAACGCCCCCATGTGGAATGCATCTTGTAATACAAATACAAATACAAAAGTGACGACCAGCAGCAGGCTCAGGGCCCAGCTAGGCTGGTCCTAGTCAATTTAGCAGTCCCCAATAAAGATCAAGAGCTTTCTTAAAAGTTTTTACCCCGCTGCAAATAACAGTCGCTTCTGGTAAACTATTCCAGTTGCCTATAACCCTATTGAAGTAGTAATTTTTCCTAATTTCAAGATTAGCCTGAGATTTGAAAAGCTTAAAACAATGACCTCTGGTTCTACTTTCAGCACATAGCTGCAGTCCATCAACATTTCCCATTTTAATGAATTTAAACAACTGAATCATGTCCCCTCTAACTCTCCTTTGCTCAAGACTATACATATTGAGCCTTTTAAGCCTAACCTCATAATCTAAGTCTGAAAGACCACTTACCAATCTAGTAACCCTCCTTTGAACCCTTTCGAATAAGGTAATATCCTTTTTTAGGTACGGAGACCAAAACTGAACAGCATATTCCAAATAAGGTCTTACCAAACTTCTGTATAGTGGCAATACAACTTCTTTAGACCTGTTCGAAATAGCCTCATTGATAAACCCAAGCATCCGGTTAGCTTTGTTACTTACTATGCTACACTGCTGGCTGGACTTGAAGTCGAGACTAATCAATACTCCTAGATCAACAACTGCTTCTGCTTCCCTAATGACGGAACCTTGTAAATAATAGGTTGCATGTTTATTCCCATGACCAAAATGAAGCACTTGACATTTCCCAATAATAAAAGACATACCCCACTTAATTGCCCACCTAGAAATTTGATTTAAATCCTCTTGAAACTGATTCACTTGTTCCTCCATGATTTTGACATCATCAGCAAAAATATTGATGTTCCCAGAAATACTCTGAGTAATATCATTAATAAAAACAATAAATATTATTGGCCCTAAAACTGAACCTTGTGGAACCCCACTCAAAACATCAATACACTGAGAATAATTGCCCTTCACTACTACTCTCTGTTTCCTCCCAGTCAGCCAATTTTTAACCCAAATTAAAGTTTTTCCACCAATACCAATATAAGCAAGTTTGCTAAGAAGAGCTTCATGCGGTACTTTATCAAACGCTTTCTGAAAGTCAATGTAAACAACATCTACGCACTTTTTATTGTCTAATGCCATGGTAACCTTGTCATAGAAATGCAACAAATTAGTTGTACAGGACCTACCCTTCCTAAAACCATACCGAAAATCAGTTCCACACTCCATTTGCCTCCAGGAAATTCACTATTTTGATTTTTATCAGAGTTTCAAAAATTTTACAAAGAACTGAAGTAAGACTCACAGGCCTATAATTTCCTGCCTTAGTTTTAGACCCTTTCTTGAAGAGCGGCGTTATGTTTGCCAGCTTCCAATCCGCTGGCACAGTCCCCGAGTTATATGAAGATATGAAAATAGTCAAGACAACATCTACTAATTCCTCTGCACATTCTACTAAAATTTTTGGATAAACATTATCAGGTCCTGGAGCCTTATTTGCTTTAATCTTTTTCAAATGAAACAACACATCATCTCTAGAAAATACAAAATCCTCAAGCTGTGTATTAGCTTGCGTCTCGCTTATGTCAACTGTTGAGATACAGTTTCTGTTAAATACACTGGAAAAAAATTATTTAGAATATCAGAAATATCCCCCTCATTTTGAATCAAGTTCCCGTTCTCATCCACAAGTGGGCCTAACTAAGTATTACGAGCTTTCCCTGAATTAGCATAAGCAAAAAATTTCTTAAGATTCCTTTCGATGTTATCTGCAAGCTTTTGCTCCAATTCTCTTTTCTTACTCCGTACCAAATACTTGAAGTTACGTCTAGCTTCACAATACAAAATCCTGTCAGCATGGCACCCAGTCTCTTTAAGTAGCCGAAAAGTGGCCTGCTTATAATTGAGAGCTTCTTTCACCTTCCTAGAGAACCATATGGGTCAAATTTTCGTGGAATCCCCTTTCTTTCTAAAAGGAACACAATGCATCACTGTTTTCTCCAATTTCCCCTTAAACTCTTCCCACTGAAGATCAGCTTCACTATTCTCCAACCCAGAAGAAAAAAACCTCTTTCAAACCTTGCCTAAGTGCAACATAATCAACATTCATGAAGTTAGGTACAAATCTGAAATTTTCACCTTTGTGAGCATCAAAGCTGGTCCAAAGCCTAATAGTATTGTGATCACTATCTCCAATATGTTCCCCTATACTCAACCCCTGAACAGAACTTCCGACGTCACAAAAAACTAGATCCAAAACAGCACCATGCCTAGAAACTATTCCAGTCTATGCCCGGGAAATTCAAATCCCCCATCATGATGACCAAGCCCTTACCAGACATCTCCCTAATAACACTATACATCTCCTCGTCTTGATCCTGACTAACATTAGGCGGCCTGTAAATATTCCCCAAATGTAACTTCTTACCCTTATTGCTCAGCAACTCCACCTAGACCATTTCAATATCCTTAGGCTTATTATTAATGACCAATTCATTGCAAATAAAAGTGTCTTTAATATAGAATAAAACCCCTCCACCTTCCTTACCCAGCCACGTATACGTTCTACGTATTATTTCTCAGTTTGTTAGCTGTTGTGCATACACACATGGATATACGCTATTTCAAATATGCATAAAACATGGGTATTTATGTTTTTTTTTTCGCTTTGTCTAGCTACTAAATCATAATCTATGTGGTCTGTTTGGTATTAAAGATGTCATTGACTTCCAGCTTTAAAATCTTGTTGGCTATGCTCCGTATGATTTTGCTGTGAAATTCTTTTGAGCCAAAATAAGAAAAGAAATTTGAATGTGAAGAGGGGAAAGGGTTAAAAACGAGATTCAGTACGAATATCATGTACTTATTACCATTAGAAACGTATATTTCTAGCTATTGTAAGATCAATTTACCAAAATACTGCACAAGAACAAAAATTAAACAATAATTTATTAAGAATAGTGTTGTTTTCAATACTGCAAAATCATTTTTCTAGATTTTGAAAATGCTAAAATTAACAGAACTGTCTACGGAAAATGTTATTCTTAATGTGTAATATTTAAAAACATCGCTAACACAAATGAGAAACGCAGCATGTAGAATGTCACTGAAGTAAATTTAAAAACAGTAAATTTGCAACGACAATAATAGTTTTAGTGCAACTTCGCCAAGGCACCCGCAGGATTCTTCACCATTCCTTGCACCACTTATCAAAAAAGTTGCATGATTACATAAAAAGGTAATTTTGTTAAATGCACAGAGTAATCATAAACCAGAGACACATCTTAATGTTAATTCCTATGTAGTCAAAAACTGCGTTCAGCGCCCCCACGGAGAAAAACAGGAACTTCTTTTGACGGATTTGCTGTTACTTTAATTGTTGTCACTCCCCATTCTTGGCTATTACGGTTATTGACGTCACCCCTATAACCGTTACTCATTTCTTTTATTTGAATAATTGTCAGTAATTTTTATCGGTTTTGGAAAACTGCTTCTATTACTTTGAAATTTTGCTTCGTATAAATAAAATGCCATTTCTACTAAAGACTTTAATTTTCTAACCGACATTTTTTTAAAAATTGATTTCAAAATACTCTTTCCTTTTTTCCCTCCCCCTTTTATAGAATTAAACTGCAAGTAAGATTATTTCACACCGATGTTTCGTATCACAGTCATACTTAAAATAACACTTTCAAAACATATTAATCTATTTTAGAATTCTAAATATTTGTTTGCCCTTTTCTCGTTTTCACTTCGCCTATAGCATTATATTTGTTGACTCGGTTTCTTCTAATTTCGTTAATACAGTCTTTTATTCTATACTTCTAAAGCCTATATCTTTGCATGAATCTCAGAATAGTTTTTAAGATTACCATCTTGTTTTATTCAACGTACTTACTTTTCTTTGTGATTGAAAATGATATTAAATATCATACAAAAAGATCTAACAAATCGGGTACTTTTCCGTTTCGGGGAGACTGGCGATGGTTATTATTTTTTGCCAAATCAATCCTATATCATTTTTGGGTTGCCGTTGGCGATGTTTAAATATTTTTCCCATATTTAACTCCACAAACTTATTTAGCAAAAAAAAAAAAAAAAAAACTATCGCCAGCCCCCTGAATCGGAAAAACCAAAAATTGGAGCCGAAGTTTAATCATAAAACAATATAAATAAAAACATCTTTATTTAACTCTCTATGTAGTAAGACAAAGTGCACAATTATAAAAATCAATAAAATATATCCTGTTAAATAAAGTCCAATATAAAAAAGATAAATAAATCAAGCATTAGTTTTCAACAGATAAAAATGAAAATGTAGAACATGTTCTAAATAAGTTCAGTTAAATTTATTTGGTATCAAGAAATTCTTAAGTTAGATATTATTTTAAAAAGTAATCCTTTCTAAATACCGTAAATAAACTTCAGCGTTGAAAATATTCCAGAAAAGGACGAACAAAAATAATGAAATTGCAAAAATTATTCAATCTGAAATAACTACGCAAATCTGCAAATGATCGAACTGATTCTGAAGAAATATGCAATTTCCTTTCAAAACAAAGATAATATCGTCGTAGAGGAGACATGAGTTAAACTTCAATGCGAACTCTTGTAATTTAGTTCATGTTTTTCCCCGTGGTGCGCTAGTGAAATCGACACTACAAAACGGCTTGAGAGTTGACCCTCTGGTTAATGATTACTCTGTGGTTAAATGAATCTCAAAAGAAAATTTTATTTTATAATATACTATGTTCTTTATAATAAAGACTGGTAGATAAATACATTATCTGTAAATTTTACACTAAAATTATTTAGTACATTTTATAAAAATTTGTTGACATTTCGTCGTTTCTTAAGTTTTGGCTTTCGTATCTTAACATCGTTATTTCGAAATCATTAGCGTGATATTGAATCAAAAATTATATTACATTGCTACAGTTAAAATGAACTGGATTATGTATATGTTTTCTCTCTACAATGGTTCAGATAGTTTTCATTGGCCAGAAGCATAAAACAAGATTTATTTTCACCTGTTTCATACTTATTTACCCCCTCCCCGAGCCTTACAAATTCTATTACGTTATTATATAAACTAGCGGTACCCGCACGGCTATGCTCGTGTTAAAAAATGAACAGACCAGTCGGTTTGCCATTGTGTATATAGTGATAACTTTTTTAGGTGCAAATTATGTTATTTTATTAAAATGTATAGCATTCCATATAATTAAAGATTAGCTGCCCACGGCAATCAGCCGGAGATCCTACACATTTAAGCATTTTTTTTTACAAAACACACAATAAAAAAGGAAAAAGGAAAGAAAGAAACGAAATAAAACAAAAAAGAAAATATTTGAAAAAAAAAAACACATTTTGTTTGTTTTGTTCAAGTACCCACACAAAAAGGAAGATTATAATAAATTAGAATAGTTTTAATTAATAAATTTTTAGTACAATTAATTTTTATCTATTATTTATTGACAAAGCCGGGTCCAGACGCTACGTTTTGTACAACCTTTTGTCGGCGCAGTCTTAAGACTAAATGAAAACGTTGCAGTTTTTTATGCGTCTACATAGTGCAGAGATATCTGTATATTTCACTCAGTTTTGTGCGATATCGTCATGAAGGAGGTACTACTCTGGTCAATTATGACATGGTGTCATGTTAAAAAAAAAAGACTGGAACGTCTCAGAAGAACCCGGCGTTCAAAGTGGTCAAATGATTACATAAAATAAATATTTTTTTGTTGCCTGTTCTGGTGGTTCGACAACTGCAATCTCTTTATTTTCATCCATGGTATTCCTAGACTGCCTTGGTGTCTCCTGATCATTTAGGAAATGTAACAAATCAAAGTACCAGAGAGATGGCTTGTAAATTTCGTCTCCAACCCCAGATCGAATCGATTTATTAACTTTTGCCAATTATTTTCGGTAAACACTTCTCAAAGAATTAATTATTTACAAATGTTTCTCTGTTTGCGGTTGCATCAATGTCTTTGATTTTTTCCACTAAACTCTCATAAGCCTCCCCCTTTTTATCTTTGTCACTATACTCCTTGGATTTTACACGCCAAACGCGTGGGAAACTTTCGCATAATGCAATAAATTTTGTGAGAAACTCCCGAGAACATTGCCGAAAGTCGGCCATTGTCGCCTGACGAATTGAAACTGAGAAACAAAATGAATCGGAAAGGGGTGCTACCGTCTACATGTGCCGATTTGTCTGCACAGTTCAAAGACATATGCTTTCTAGCTCAGTTATCGCTGCAACTGTACAGTCTTCGCACCGGACTCAAAACTGCGCACTTTTCCAATCTACACGCAACGTTTTATCTGCAATGTGTTGAACTGCGCAGAAAAAAGGTTGTGCAAAACGTAGCGTCTGGACCCGGCTTAAAACAGAAAGACGAAATTTTGTAGCCTGCAGAAACAAACAGCAGCAAGCAAAGATTTGAAAGCGGAATAAACCTTTCATCCGAGCTCAAAGAGGAAAATAACATATATGCTAATTCACTGGAGAAAAAAAAGTAAATAAATGAAAGTATAAATATTAATAATAAGCTGGAATAACAAAAATCGCTATAAAGGATAACATTTCTTTTAAAAACCCCTGTGCAGTATGGAAAATAGTCCCGTAAAATACATGTCAAAATAAGGAAATCAAAACAAAGCTATCAATCGCATGTGAGACGCAGGAAATAAATTTTAATTCGTTTTAAAAAAATAATAATCAAAATCCAAAAAAATAAATTAATTAATTAAAAATCGGCTGCTTCTCAAAATGCTAAAAACCGCAAGCAATAAATTTTAATTCGTTAAAAGAAAAAAGGATCAATAGTCAGTCGGCATGGCAACAATTAAAATTAAAGTTAATTACCGTGAAAAAATAATTTCGAACTGCAGAGAAAAATGCTTATAACTTCTTTTCTAGTTAATTTAGAGGCTTCGAATTTTCGCACGTAGAGCGAAACTCTGTCCGGGGTAGTTTTTCACGCGCTTTTCAACGGTATCAAGCTCGAAACGATGCGATAATTCCTTCCTATAGAAAATGACTATTTTATGAAACTTTCGGCTATAAATTGGAATAAAAAAAGAACAAATTCGAATTTCAGGAAAAACTCTCCGAGGTGCACACCCCCATGTTCCAAACTAATTTCGTGCCAAATTTCATGAAAATCCGCTGGACGGTCTGGGCCCTACGCCGTACACAGACAGACACACACACACAAACACACACACACACATACTTACTGCTTTATTAGCCTACTTTCCCGTAAAAGTAAAAAAAAAATAATAATAAAGCATGAAAGAAGGCTTAATGTATCGTGAAAATATCGTTAGAAATCAAGAAAAGTCAAAAATAAGTGAAGTAATTAAATAAAGATTGAAAAATAAAAAATTTGAAAGTAGGGTTTTGAGATGGGGAAAAAGTTTTGTCTGTCGGTCTGTCTGTCTGTCGGTCTGTCTGTCTGTCGGTCTGTCGGTCTGTCTGTCTGTCTGTCGGTCTGTCCCCCCCTAATAACTTTTGAACGAATTGTCCGATTGGAAAAATTCTTTTTGCATTCGAAAGATCTCGGCGAGGACATCTCATTTCTATATTTTACTTTTTGATTTGAACAATTTTTTGTTCAATTTTGAACAGTTCAAAAAATTTTAACATTAGCGCCTATGGACAAAATTGAAGCAAATTCTGTAAACTCTGGGCACAAGAGCCAAGTTCCTATTGAAAGCTTATTGAAAGGAGTTCTCGGCGTGAAATATTAATTTGAACAGTTTTTGTTCATTTTTGAACAGTTCAAAAAATTAACACAGAGCTTACGGGGGAATTTCAAAACTATATAAATCCTGATCTAACGGACCGATTTGCTTGGAACAAACTTTATCGGAAAGCTCTTATAACGTAGAACATGTAGAAATAGAAAGTTTATCCAGAACTTACGAGCCTATTTTGCTATGAAATTTTTTGATCGGGATTTTCAAGGATATTTCTCAGTGACTCAATGAGTGAAATAATGAATGAATGAATAAATGAAAGAGTGAAAGAATAAATCAATGAATAAATGAATGAGGAAAAGAATGAATGAATAAATTATTGAATAAATGAAAATATAAATAAATGAGTGAATAAATACATGAATGCGTAAATGAATGAATAAACACTTGAATGAGGTAACGAATGAATGAATAAATGCATGGCTGAATAAATGAAAGAATGAATGAGTGAGTGAATGAATATGTATTATCCGTTGAAAAAGGTATATTTTCAATAATTAGAACTAAAGATAAATAAGAAAGAGAGAGAAAGAGATAGCTAGATTATAAATTTGAATTTGGTGTATACGGGAAAGTAGGCTCGTATAGTTCTAGACGGAACTTCTTGTTATTAGTAGAGATGAAGATTGTTATAAGCAATTCCTTGTTATAGGGAGTTAGAAAAACATAGAATTCTCTATTAATTCATTTTTTAACAAGAAATACTTGATGGGTGAAGTAGGGGGAGTATCAATTATTATTATATGAAATACTTTTAAGCAATAATGAGTATGTTCTGAAAGAAAAGTCACATAGAAAATAAAACAATACTTCAACCGTGTAAATAGATCTCAAAATTTTACGGAATATAAAACTAACAGTGTTGTTAATTTTTTGAATATTTTTAACTAAAAGCCTTAAAATATAAGTACAATATTATTTATGCATTAAGGGCAAAATATCTTCAGGGTTTAAGTAAAATTTAACATATTTCCTATTATCTACCTCTCTCTTTCGTTCTACTTATTTATTGTAGGGGTGCCGAAAAAACTGGTCATTGTCTTAAAAAAAAAAGAAAAAAGAAGAGAGGAAAAAAGAAGCACAATTCTAGGCAGTTATTTACCAATACACTTTTAGCAAGTATTTAACACTAGATTGCCCAGACCAGTCTTTTGACTGTTTCGAAGCATCCATTTTGCATCATTGGTTCCTAATTATAGTGCAACTTTCGATTGCATTGGCTTTTGCCTAATACACGGTGAATAGGAAAGTTAATGTGACTGAAAGTTTTATTGTAATTAGTAGCAACTTGGTGTAAAATGAAAGTTTAGAAATGGTTGAAAACGGCCTGCGCAATCTGGTGTCAATGCCTCATAAGATTAGTGAGATTGTGCGGTACAAACAGTACCGTAAGAAATCGCACAGAGAAGGACATATTGTTTTAGGTTTTTCGTAATTATAATTTAATCACAGCAGGAAATTTATCGTTATACAGGGTGTTCATAATTATTGTCGGTGTTTCCGTACCTCATAACTTTCGAATAAAAAATATTACGCAAAACAGTACACAATGTTGTCTCATACATACACTGCTTGTCTCGTTGATTTTTGTGGACTTTGAGTAAACTTTTCTTGGGATGCGATCAACATTTTCCTGCGAAGTGCTCGGTCTTCCCGCTACTTTTCGGTGTAGAACGCTACCAGTTTCCTGAAATTGTGTTAACCAGCGTCTGATAGAATTATCCGAAATAGGATCTTTCTTGTACGTGGTCCTGAAGCGACGTTGAGTAGTTATGACTGATTTAGTTTCGAAAAACCGCAATGCACACATTGCTTTTTCTTGCACGGTCGCCATTTTTATTTATGACGTCATAATTACCCACACTGCAAATGCGCTAAGATCGCATTGTAGCCACGTAAAATTCTTTGAGTTGTAATTTACGAATACATTAATCGCTTTTTGCGTAATATTTTTTATTCGAAAGTTATGAGGTACGGGAACCCCGACAATAATTAAGGAGCACCCTGTGTATCATGCATGTTAACACATTATGAGCGGGCCGCAGGTACTGGTACCCGCTTCGTGCATTGCCGTTTAAAAGCGGGGCTGGTATTTGTACCCGTTTAAAATCACCACTTTTAAGTCACACAAGGGAAAAAATAATGTTTCATATAGTGTATGAATTGGTGTATTTTTTTCAGAACATTTAAAAAAATTAATCAACTAAGCCCGCTACGCAACATAGTTGCGCGTGCTACGTCGCCCGCTCATAATGTGTAATCATAAAAAGTAACAACAATGGAAGAAAAAGCATTTACCATACATTTAGATAAGACTTATAAGGGATCATTCATAAATAATGTCACGCTTCGAGGGGGGGGGGAGGGGGTTCGTGAAATCGTGACAAAGTGTAACAAGGGGAGGGGTTTACAAGAAGTGTGACATCATGCATTATGCAACATAGCGTGACATGTGACAAAGGAGGGGGGGGGGTCAAATATATGAAAAAAAAAAGGCGTGACATCATTTAGGAACGACCCCTAACTTTTATGAAGTATAACTTTTATAATAACTTTTATAAAGTATACCTTTTATAATAACTTTTGTAAAGTAAAACTTTTATAATAACTTTAGTGAATTATAACTCTTATAATGAATTTTACAAAGTAGAACTAATATTTATATTTGGCGAACAAGGTAAATACACTAATTTTTATCGTTGCGGCATAGTATAAACATAAACATAGTTTTTATGCTGGATTTACTTTACGGCAAATCGTATTAAGTTACCTGTGCCGCTAACTCCAGACATAATCCCATTCAGTTCTTGTGCATTGGGAGAGGATCAACACCGCAACATTTCTGAGATAATTCCATAACCACACGGCTCAATGGTTTCCGAAAATAAGCCTGTTTTATCTTCTTTCTCGTCGAACAGCTGAAGTGGAAGTTGTAGTTTAGTAAAATATGAATTTCCTTCTAAAAGTCGGAAAACATGCATTGTTTGTTTTCAAAAATAGTAAAAATAAGTTCACGCATATTGCCTCATGAAATTGACTGTGACTTATATGTATATACAATACAAAACTAAATCAAATGAGAAAAATAAAATAAATAAACATATTTAATTGGATATGCTGAGAAATATTAAAGAGTATTGAGAATAATGCGCTTCTTTAATTTCATAGTACTGCATTTCGAATATATCCAAGATTCAAGTAAATTTTCACAAAACAAATTACTTTAAATTATGGAAAAGTAACGTGCTCTGCTTTTAATTTTTAAATGTTAGGATTTAGTATAAATACTATGTATGGAAATAATTACTTTTGAAATGGCTGAATGCACCGGGAAATCACATTGTGCTTAGTAAGGATTAAAATTTAGAATACAAAGAATTGGATTTTAGTGGAAGTAAATAATGTCGGCTTGCGCATAAATTCTACACACGTGTTATTTTTATTATTTTAAATCTGAATCAGTAGGTACAGGAGGTGGTGTCCGCAGCCGTCCAGAGGCTTCCCCAAGATAGATGCAAAGATCAAGACACATAGATCAAGACATTTGATAGTTCGGCTAAACTATCTCTAAAATATATTATTTTCTATATAAAATACAATGATTTTTGCAATTTAGATGAGCTTGGTACGCTTAAAACTTAAAAAGATTCATACTGAATTTTGTTTAAAAGCCGAAAAAAATAGCAAATTTCAAATAATAATATGACTTATGATGTTATCATAGGCCGGCATGATGGCGTCTTGGTAAGGTGTGGAGCTCGTACGCCCCAGGGCTGAGAATCGAACCTGGCAGTGTCGGTGGATTTTCAAGGTGCAGAAAATCGTCTGCGCCCATGTCGTATGATTATGCGGCATGTAAAAGATCTCATGAGTAGGCATTTGGCTTGGATCCTCTTGGCTAAAGTAAATTCCAAGTGCAATTTTGCATCAACAGAGTCCTTTGAGGTGGATAAATTGGACATCAAAATTCTCATGCGGGGATGGTACCACACTCATTGTGGTGCCGCTGAAAAAGATGGTACCAATGTCTGGGAACACACTAGGTCTGATATTGGAAGAAGCCAACAGCAGCTCATTAGAAAAAAATTAACAAAAAGAAAGAAAAAACAATCAGTAAAATATGATCTATTAAAGCACAATTTTTTTAAAATACGGATGTGAAAATGCGGATGTCAAAAACACACACACACACGCGCACAAGGGGCGTTATAATTATTTCGTTTAAAATACTATTGGAAAAATCACCAAAGCCAGTTAGTCTGAGGGGCAACAGTTGCCAAGTTACGTTCGCAGGAAAAAAGAGGGAAAATTAGTATGGAAGAAGCGAATTGTGTATGTGGGGGGGGGGGGGGACAAAGGAACAAGATGGGGGGAAAAGCAAAAGGAACATAAAAGCTTGTGTATTGTTGAGTAACTGGCTGTTAAAAACTCGGGTTGGAGAAAAGCCTTCGAAACTTGTACTAAAAACAATTATTACTTTTGGTATAGTTTACTTAGAAACTGCAAAGTTCACCTCATACAGAAAATTATCGATTAATTCCTAACCATTTAAATAAATGGGTAATAAACGCGCTTCAAATTAAAATAATAATAATAATAATAACAAAGATAAAAGTCGACTGTAAAAGAGGCAATTCATAGTTAAAAATGAATACCCTTGTGCGCTAAACTAATTTTATGCAGAAACGTTACAACTTAAAGTGCCATAAGTTCGTTCATTGAACTGTCGTCGGCAGAACAAGCGGCTCTTGCTTCAAGGAATCGGGTTGGAATCCTAGTAAGGTCATCAATCCTCTTGCTTAATGCTTCCTTGGAGCATATACAAATGGCTCAAATGTGGCTCAAAAGCTGTAGGTCCTCCAGAAGCGGTCGAGCCACTTCGTGCCAAAATCGGAAGATGGCTGGTAGTTGGGGTTGCAACAGCTCTGGTTGCAATCTCCCATCTTTCTGGATTCTTATGCACAGATCTGGATATTTGGATACTCAAGCGTCTGTATACGGGGGAGGGGCTCTGCACAACGCTGTCTAAACATTGGCTTTTCCTTATTTGTGCTGCTTAATTGTATGATTGTGGGAGATTTTTTTTTTTTTTTGACGCGTTCTGAACTTAAACAGCTGAGTTTTCTTTCAATTTGTGAATGGGAGAACTGGGCAAGCAAAATAATGTCGTGCCCGGTCTGTAAGATGATCGGTTGTTCGGGTTACAACCATACATCATGATGAGAAACTGCTGAAAGATGAATACTGACTTTCATCTATTTTATTGTAGTTCACAATAAAATAGATGAAATAGAGGTATGTTGATTCACCCATTACCCTCATTACAACCGTAACACTATAAAATAAATATCTTGTGCTCTTCAGGGTAATACATTTCATTTTATTAGCTGGAATTTTATTTTTTATTAACATGTATAGAAAGATAAGACAAACAATTTTTGATAATATAAACAATCAAAAGATCTATCCAACAAAATGGGTTTAAACCTTTCAGACGTGGTGTCCAGTACATTATACATTAACTTTAACAGGCGCAGCATCTATAATATTCAAGGCATCCTCATCATATTAGTTTTGATTTACTCTTTAGAGTTTTTTGAATGTTTCAAAAATAAGTTAATAACAGTTTCAAGATGAAGAAAAAAATATTGAATCACATCAGGCGAACAAAAAATTGAGTAGTTAAAATATTTATTTATTTTTGAATACTTTGAACTTAGTGTACTTTTTAGTATATATTTGAAGTATATATAGTATTAGTATTTAATACAAGCAAAAACCTCTTTATTTGAATTTATTTTTTGTCACAAAATTTAAATGTTTTGCATTGTGTCTGCAAATCCAGACAAATCAATATTTATGATTAAAAAAGATTGAAATTTTGTGTGATTGATATTGAATATGTTACGAAGATACACCTCAAAAGAGAAAAAATTAACTAGTTTATTTTCAAAATTCCGTGAAAGGATTAACAACTTTTATTAACACACTAATTACAATTAATACAATTAAATGGTTACTACGAATAAAAACTTCGTATAAGCAATGTACATGGCAAGTAAATAGTTTTTGTAAAATAATATTGGCAGGAAAATTTTATTATGACCGAGTAGTTGACTTTCAATTAAAAATCAATTTCAATTTGATTTTTTTAGGCCAAATCGTGAATAATTATTGAAACTTCGCACTATATATGCTTCAGTCTAGAACTATATCGTCTGTGCTCAAGTTAATTCTAAAAATAGGTTCTGTAATTTATAGTCTTTCAACTACACCGTGCTTTTTCCTAGACCATTAATTAGCGAGTCATTAAAGGCAAGGTTTTCTGTCGCGTTAATTATTTCGAAACCAGAGAGCTTATTTTAGTACAATAATCGATTCTCAAAAAACTTTGAGCACTCGTAACGTCTTACCAAGGTCCTCACGCAGGGGGTCCTCGGAAGCGGACGGGGTCATGATCTGGCGAGGGGACCCTGTAATAAATGGGGGGGATGCATCTTACATAGTCTTGAAAGAAATGAAAATCCAAAAAAGTTCTTCTGGAGCAAAACAAGCCCTGTTATTATTTGCACCAACACCAACTTTGTTATATGTGTTTACAGTCACAGCTTTACATTTTCTCTTCAGCGGCCAAAATGGTTTAATCAGTGCATAAAAATTACGAAGGTTTCAAGTGAATTTCTACAGTTATGTAGTTGTTTATGGCTTTTATTCATGAATAATAATAAATAAGCCTCTAAGAAAAATTCATGCATTTAATTTTTTTTGGTTAAATCATTAAAGGATCATTTAAATTGCTTCGAAGACTTGATGTATCAAATACATTATTCTACCAGCGTTTGTGTGTGTTTTTATACGCTGGTGGTTGATTCCACGAGAAACAAACATGACAAAACAATTCTTTTTCCTGTCATTCCAGGTACAAAATATTCAAATAATTTAGTTAAATGTTGGTGTGATTACACACATTCAAGCCCACTTTACAAAGAGAAGAAGAATTTTAGGCTAGGAAATAGAACCTTGACCTATTATGTAAGAACATGCCGTGAGACCCATATCCATTTTCCGCCATGTCTGTCACGCTATATTTTTATGAAATAATTCAAAATAGATAGTATTTAGACTAAAATGCTTCTACTGTTTTGAAAATACGCATAAAAATGTGCAAGCACACGAAAATATGTTAAGTACTTTCAATATTTAGTACCTGAAATCCTTTAAAAATGTTGTGTCAGAAAGACTCTTGGAATTGACCTGCTCTGGTTTTTAATTTTGTCCTGAACATGGACATCGAATGAATTCATCTGAATAATTTATTCCTCATTATAAATGATCATCTAACTCATGGATGAACGTACGTTCTTTTTCTTACTTTGATTTTTGTAAATTTTAATCGATAAACAGTAAAAATACTTCAATAAAAAAAAGAAGTACTTTTGCATTTACTATCTACTTGTCCGATCATGTTTCAGGTGGTAAATTTGTCAAGCTGACAGTAACGGTGAAACCGAAGTAATTGTTCCAGCAACAGAGAGAATATTAGTAGTCCATATGATCAAAAGTCTTATGATGATATCCACTTTATATTTGTAAGTTAGTTTCATAAGATGTAAAAACAAAATGGTTGGAGCTTCTAAGAATAATCCATACTTAAATACTTGCAAGCACTTTAACTCGCAACGAAATGTGATTAAAAAGGTGTGAAGAATAAATTATCGCCGCTAACTATTAACGGACGCATACGATTCCACCTAGAAGTCAGATGTCTAACTTTTTCTCTAAACGGAGGTAAGACAGTAAAAATTTAAATAAAAAACTCTTTGCAGAGCTCTTTCTTAAGTTGCAATGTTAAATTTCTCATTTTTAGCAAAGTTCAAACTATTTGATAATTGCTGCAGCATGAAATTCTTTTCATGCATTAGCTCAAATATCGTTTCTTAATTCGTATTTTTCTCGTTAGTTATGCTAATTCCTATTACTATCGTCCTAAACATTAACTCTTGTTGTGTTACCAAATTGAATAAATAAATAATTAAAGACAAATATTTATAAATAGACGTATAACCACAAGGGAATAATGGAATATGAAATTAATTATAATTATCAAATAATAATAGAAAAAACTAATAGTAATACTAGTAATAAAAATAAAATATGTAAAACTACTACAGTCCTGAAGAATAATAGAATATGAAAATTTGGTCATACTTGTTCGTATTTAACGAACTCAAAATTTTTGAAAAAACACCATGTTGTATATTTGTATATTTTTAAAAATCAGCGAGTGAAATGTATTTATTTTATCTCAAAGTGAATTTTCATACAGATTAAATAACAACAACAACAAAAAAAATGTTTAGAAAACCATCACAAGAGGAATCCATCGTAAAATATCCTTGTCACTTTTAAAAACTTATTTCTAGAAAAAAAAAATTACAATCGCAAAAATGGATTGCGTAAGACTCACAAGAGAATCATTCGTAAAATGACAATGGTGTTTGCTAGCATTTTCCTCTGCAAACTCATATTTACTGGAAATACTTGGAAGTTTTCTTGAATTTGTACTTCGAAGATTTCTTGATTATTCCATTGAAGCAAATACCCCAGCTCAAGAGCTTGGCAGATCTCATCACGTATGCAAGAACTTCAGAAAATCTAAATTCATGCCAAATCTATATTCAGAAAGTAAAGAACGAAAATATTTTAAAAAAAAAAAAAAAAAGGGAAAGAGATTTGGAACTATTCGTATAAAATAGTATCTCCCTAAAACGTTTGTCTATTTGTTTGGCACGAAATGTGTTGTTGATGGAAATAAAGGTAATGCGTTTTAAAGGAGACTATCAAAAACGGCATTTTATGTGTATTTCCTAACGCTATTATATAATATATTAAATTATTTATTTTAATGGTCTATAAACTCATACGATCAAAATGAAGGCTGATTTGCCATCATCCTCCATTGACTGATGTACTAACCACGAACTCATGTTGAAATAATTGATTTTGGCTTAATGCACATTCTCACTTTGGAGTTCAATAAATTTTTCGTGCTACAAAGGCATTTTTTGCTAGTTTTCTTTTTCCTAAACGCCTAAAAGTGCAATCTTTAACTCAATTAAAAAGACATGCCCCAAATGTAGAACAGTACATTTGTGAGCACAATTCTTAATTTAAGTCAATAACAGAAAATGGCGCCTGTAATGTTTCCACAAATAAAGCTTCTTGGTCATGTACCGATCAATTTGCCCTTTTGACAGGGTTCGCACGCTTTTTGTTAGCCACACCCATTGTTAGGCCTTTACCACCAGTTTACTAGAAAGTTTTCTAAGTTCTTAATGAATTTCACGTTTTTTTTACTAATAATCTCCTTTTAAATCATACTGGTCAAATAGCCTATACACTATGGGGCGTGGCCTCAAAGTGTGCGACCCGTGTTTCAGGTGCCCATCAAGCGAAGTCTGTTTGAATAGAGAGCCAATTACATGTGTTTTTTTTTTAACATAGAATTGTTTCAGTACAAGTCACTTTAGCTGCTACGTGTAAATATTGTTAAATATCTGGCTGGCATTCAGAAAGGCACTAATTCAAGTATTTTAAAGAGTGTAACTAAAACTGGTAGATACCAATTATTGAACGCAAAAGTTTCTATTTAATAGATGTGTAAGATTTGGATTTTAACAATTATTCCGCTGTCAGACAGTTGTTCGCGTGTTATTACTAAGCCAGCCTAGGTTTTAATTGCATTAATTCAATTATTTTTAAGTCTGTAAATAAAACCTGGTAGATACCTATTTGAGATAATTGAGCATGAAAGTTTTCAGTCAATAAACGTGTACGATTTTGATTCTAATAATAATCATTCCGCCGTCAGATAGCTTCGAATTGCATGGAAGGAATCTCCTATTGCCAATCCATCTAGAAAAAAATCTTTTGAAACCTTTCTTTCTTTTGAAAAAAAAAAAAAAATCATTCGATGAAGGGTTTCCTCACTAATCAGTTTAATCTATAATTTGTTTGGAATTATTTAGATGATTAAATTTAATTACTAATTTGAATGCATGGTCGCAATGTAGTTCTTGCTTCATTCAGCCGATGGACTCGTCCTAAACCTCAACCGAGAAAATCCAGCTGGCTGCCTCGCTATCGTCTTTAACCGAATTACGTATCACGTGCATCAATTGCAAGCATCGGTGGCATGTTACATATCTACTGCGATTCTAAAACTCCATCTTAAAAGAAAGAAAAAGTTTAGCGAGCTATAGAGGTTAAAACGTCTCTATGAATTTAGTTGCTAACCTTACACTTGATGCGTTATTCAGTTCACTCAATTCGGATAAAACATTCTGGCTGGAAAATTCTTTAGATGTTCTATCTCTGAATGCGTAATCGGAATAAATCGTAATAATTTGAATGAAGGTTTCAAAATAAATCAAATCACACATTTGCATTTTCTGAAAATAATAATAAAAAGTGTATTATTTCATTATTAGTATTACTATCACTAGCAAATTAACACCATTATGCACAAGAATGTCTTAACGTTTCGTAAAATAAGTAAACTTTTTTTTTTTTTTTTGAAAACAATGAGAAAAATAGATAAAATTATGTATTGTGGATAAGAAGATCTTAGAAAATAATATCGTTAAGATTTTTGCGAACGAAAAAATAATTGATTATATCAACGTTATTGAAGCAAAAGAATTTCCAAATGTTTGCTTTTACATGTTTCGTGATAAAAAACAACCCCTTTTTTAATGCAAGAGAAGTTTTGAGCTTCCGATGCTAAACAGGTGGCACTAAAGTTATATATATATAATATTAATTCAATAATAATAATAACTTTCAAAATTTAGTAATTAGTGATGGGGAAACATTTTTTAGGGGGCACGATTTCTAAAATACTCATTTTTAGTAAACTTACAGTTGTTAGCAGATTTTTCAAGGGATTCCCTTATTTTCCTCGCATAAGCTTTCCATCAAAGTGAATGCTTTAACCAGAAGATTTTCAAAATAATTTCATGAATTTATTTTTATAGTTACGCAACTAAACAAGTAATAGTTATTTTCTGCATGCATTTATTTTCAGTTTTGTTCAATCAGCTTCATTAAAATATAACAATAAATATATTTGATTTGCATCGCAGTCCGAAGACTCTTTAGTTATCAGTTTTATCAAAGGATGTCATAATAGCGACGAGGGAAATTCTTAGTGGTGAGAAAAATATACACAGAGCGATTAGAAAGTCGTGCATTGTTTGCAAGAATTTATCAAACAAAGGTGATCAGGTATATGCTTATTTCGATATATTGTAAAATATAGGTGAAAGCTGGGACAATAGCCAGTGGTCGATTGACTCAGTTTTGTTAGTGCCAACTTTTTTAAAGTAATAGCCACTTTTTTAAATTGCTAATAAGAATTGAAAACTAACTCTAAAATAGTGTAGAAAATAAACAAATTATTGAAATAAAACAAGAAACATGCAGATTTGAATTAGCACATGCTAACATGTTCTCGAACTTTTTAAAGGATTTAAGTATATGCAGGATGTTGAAGGTATGAAACTTGAAATATGGCATGAAATTTCTGGGGAAGCTCGTGTTCAATATTGGCATGTTTCCAAGGGAAAAAAAGGGGGACATTTACTAATAACAAAAAAAAAGTGATTGCAGTTGTACTAAAAAGTGACGATGATACATTTCTTAATATCCTCTTTAATCGCCTCATGGCGCATGGTGATCGCTAGGATCCACCTATATTTTAGAGGGCATTTGTGAAAATTTAGCAAAAGTACTTAAGTCAATACATTTAATGATTTGCTCGATTGCTAATTTTAATGCTCGAGCCCTTCGAAGCTCGAAGCCTGTCCGTCAAGACGGCAATATTCGGCATTATTGCTCTACATTTGAGCTGTTACTATGGACGTAGCATCAAGGATCTTGACCTTGAATGTTTCAATTACTTCATCTAGTGTGCCCAAAATGTCCTTGATGTGTACAATCAATAGGAAAACTCCAAAGCCGTTCTTACTCGTGTGCGAGGAGCGTTGTAACTACTGTCAGTGACGAAGCATTTCAGGACGCTTTGTTGGTTCTAGATAACGTAATAACCACTGGCCTTATTGACTGATTGGTGTTTTTTATAGCATCATTAAAAATGATTTTCACTCATACCACCCTCGTTTGTTGATTGATGTATCGAAGAGATACGTCATTCATAACTATGGCAACAGTCCATCATTACAGAGGTAAAATGGCTCCGTCAACTTTGGTGTGATTGCGCCCTAAGAGAAAGAGAGAGGACTCATCGTTGGCGACTGCCATAATGCTGAACAGTTGGCTGAGAGAATTGAAATGCCGCCTTCATATTCTTCGTGTTAGCTAGTAAATTTACTGAAATAGTTTTATTAAAAGCTTTAAATATGCATTCAATTTCAGTAGATTGGAGGAAGAGTATGTCTAATCATATTTATTTTTTTTATTGCATAAATTATGTGTTTTTATACAAAAATCTGCTACACGCCAAAAAATAAATTATGGGACTGAGATGTCCTCGACTAGATCTATCGAAGGAAAAAAAAATCGTATGGGACAATTCAATCAAAAGTAATTACGGGGTACAGGCAGACAGACGACAGACACGCATTTTCCTTATCTCAAAACCCTACTTTCAAAGTTTTTTTTATGTTTCATGCTTTATTTAATTACTTCACTTATTTTGCACTTCTCTTGATTCTAACGACATTTCTACGATACATTATGCCTTATTCCATACCCGTTTTCTTTTACGGTAAAGCAGGCTAAAAATGCATCGATGGTTGTATAACCAGATACTTGTAACGAGAAATTCGCGGAGGTGTGACTAAGATGACTATATAGGTTTCAAATTAACTTCCTGTCTAAAACTAAATTATCGTTCAACACTAATAAAAATTTCATTTCTTAAGGTCTGATTATCGAGCTACAACTAAAGAATGAATATTAATGAACTTTCCACCATAAAACTGTCAAAGTGTAATTCATTCTCCAATTGACAAGTAAAAATGTTCTCCAAAGTCCTGCTTTTGAAATTTCTCTTTTTGATTGATTTTTATTTAATTTACTCTCAGATTTTCTGAACAATTTGACATTTGGGACAAAATAGTTGACGGAAACATGGTGAACCTGAGTTTGTAAGCTGCGGTTAAAACTCTGATTCCTAATGCATCCACGATGGATTTTAGAAATCTCTTTCTCTTGCCCCAGAATAAGAGCAAATTTCAGATTAAATTTCATAAATCAAACTGCTAATTTTTCATGCTTTCATTCTTAGTCTAACAATATAATTTTTTTCATTCCTTGTTCAAAATTTTCAACCCTATCTATATATCCTATACCAGCGTTTCCCAAACGTGATACACGTACCACTAGTGGTACGCGAAGCCTCTGTAGGTGGTACGCGTGCAGGCAAAAAATCTATCTATAATCTATTGATCTTCTATTCGATATAATAAAATTATATAGCTTTGGTACGCAAAATGTTTCGCAAGAAAAATGGTGGTACGCCAAAGAAAAGATTAGGAACTGCTGTCCTATACTATAAAATATCCTACACTATAAAAGTTTTGCGTTTAGTTGTCCCCATTTTTGTTGTTATTGAACACCATTTTTGGTGTCCAGTTGAAAATTATTCATTTTTTTATATATTTTGAATTTTTTTAAGTGCCTGTCTAAAAAAACACAGACAGCAGAATTTTTTTTAGCATATGATGTTCGTTAACTCATCTACTCATAGAAAGTTCATTACGATTGCTCATTTATCCTACTTTCATAGAAATGAGCAATCGCAATGAAATTTTGATAAGTAACGGAGTTAACAAATTTCATTACGATTGCTCCTTTATCCTATTTTCATAGACATGAGCAATCTTAATGAAATTTCGATAAGTGACGGAGTTAACAAATTTCATTACGATTGCTCATTTATCCTAATTTCATAGAAATGAGAAATCGTAAGGAAATTTCGATACGTAAAGGAGTTAACGAATTTCATGTGCTAAAAACATTACATTGTCTATATTCTTTTAGACAAACACATTAAAAAAATTAAATTGTATCGAAAGCGAATATTTTCCAACTTTACGCCAGCTGAACATCAAAAATCGTGTTCAGTAACACCAAAAATGGGGGCAACTAAACGCAAATTTTTTAGTGTGTCTCAAAAAATCATTACGTTTTGCTTTTTAAAGCAATTTTGTTTTGTTCATTAAAACTATTTTCCTTCAAAAAAAAAAAAAAAAATAAATAAATACTGGGTATTTATGCACATCTATCCTAGTCTGTTAGTGCAAGTTACGTATTCATGGGTCCATAAAATGTGTTTTCTTTTTTTTAAACCCTAAGTTTATTTAAATACTTTAATGAATATACCCTTTGTTTAGAGTAGTACATTTCAAAACATTGGTTCAAGATTACCAAATGCGATTAAAAAGTATAATTTAATTATAACATACGATTCGCAGTCTTAAGCTACGCCCATTTTGTAAGGCCCTCTTAAACTTATAATCGCATAAAACTATCTTTTCGAAAAAGATCAATAGTAGCATATAATCCATAAAAGTCCAAAGTCTTTAAAGAAATTAATCGTGTTAGAGAAGAAATTTGCAATTGTGCAAAATTTATATTATATAATAAACTGAATGTCTGTTAGATTAAAAATAAAACATGCTCTGAGATACATAACAGCAATTCACAAAGCATTAGCTGAAAAGATAGTTGTATACGATTACTGGTAAAAAAGTCCGTACAAATTGGCACGTAGCTTAAGAGTGGGCAAACCCTGAATTAGAGTTTTTTTTTTTTCCCTTGTATGTATATATACCAGGGTGGTTGAAAGTTAAACCTCCCCTATTCAGGGCTATCCTACAGCTATAACCGTTCAACGGATTGACACCAAAATTGGTATGTGGACTTTTACACGAGAAATCATGAAAAAAGTTCTAAAAATGGTCGCTAGGGGCGCTGTTTAGCCTTATAACTGAGTTTTAACGTAGGAAATGACCAGAACGGTATAAAAATAATGATATCAGTATTTATGAAGGGAGAAAAATATTCATTTCATAACCTAAACTTGCGGGGTTTTTTTTCTTTTTTGCCACACAGATGAATTGTTATAGCTTTTTTTGCTTTCAATTTAAATGGCTGTATGATAGATATGGTCGGAAAAGTGTACAATAAATGCTGATATTATTATTTTTATTTTTTTTATTGGTCATTTCCTACGTTTAAACCCTGTTATAAAGGGTAAACAGCGCCCATAGCGAACATTTTTAGAAATTATGTATTTTTTCAGGATTCCTTGAGCTCATCTCGTGTATAGTCCACATACCAATTTTGGTGTCAATCCATTCAACGGTTTTAGCCGTAGGATGCCCTGAACAGGGAAAGTTTAATTATAAACACCCTGTATATATAAAGCAAATATATTGTTTTAAGTAAATTGTTGAAGTAAGTGAAAGTAAAATACATAAAACAATGTAAATCAAACGGGCAAATAAAATAGTATAAAATTAAAATATATTATGTAATGATGGTAATGTACATTAAAAATAAATAACTGAAAAATGGGATCAAATTATTAATAGTTAGGTTCGAAATGTGGATGACTATACAGAGATTTAAATATTTGTTTTCTTGACTTAAATTCAAAAGCAATCTAATGCTTGCCATTTATTGCAAACAGATCTGCAACTGGTCGAATAATGCTAAGAATGCAAATAACGCGTCTGAAAGCAGAGGAATTACAAATAATTACCATTATTTAGCTGTTATCACATCAATAGAATAAGAGGTTTGGGGACAACTATATAATTATTTCAACCAGTTATTTTATAACGGTGATAAGTGCTAAGCGCTACAGAAAGTATTTCTGTAGAGAGTAATTAACTTACTTAGTGGGTGTTTATAAAAATAGTAAAAACTGCATTTTGTTTAAACCTGGAACAAAATAATGAACATAATTGTATTAAATAAAAAGACAACTGACACAAATTTGAAAAAAAAAACATGTGTGAAAGGGTCAACAAGGAACCCATACAATCTAGTTAAAAAAAGTTTGAGCTTTGGAAGGCAAGTATAAAAGGGCTTTCTCCATGACAATCATGCTACAAGAGCTTACAAAATTGTGCTTTTTTATTTGCATTATGCCTCTTCCCCTCTTTTAATTTCTCTCTAATACTTTTGCATAAGGGAAATTATATTTTTTTCTATGTATTTCTTTAGTTTTAGGGGGATTCTTTTTTTTTTTTTTTTTTGCAGTTTAAAGTTATAAGAGTGTTTTTAATTTTTTCCCCTTTTCTTTCTTTCTCTGTCTTATGATGTTTCGTGTAAATGATTTTACATGATAAACTTTTTTTCTTGCGTATCTAATCATCTTAGTTTCAAAAATTATTTTAATGTTTGCATGTTTCTGAAGTAAAATAAAAATTGAAAAGATTTTAGAATCATTCTTTGAAAAAGGAGGCATTTCGTTGGTTGATATTACAAGTTATGACACGTGAGAAGTATTAATTAAATTTAAGATGCCTCTTTAAATGGGGATTTAATGTTGGTAATATCAATAGTATGAAAATCAAAGATCATGTTTTGTTACATAAATAAATATGCTCGGCTTTGATTGAGTATGCAACACACGTTAAGCATATATTATCTCCTAAAACGTACACGTACAAGTAGCTGAACTTAATGTAAATGTTCTCATACATTAAGTTCATCTACTTGTACGTATACAAAATATTTTTAAAAAAATAGGATCATTTTTTGAAAAAGGACGCATTTCGTTGGTTGATATTGCAACTTTATGACATGTGAAAAGTATTAATTTTATCTATGATGCATCTTTAAATGGGGATTTGATGCTGGTAATATCACTACTATAAAAACCAAAGATCATGTGTTTTTACACAAACAAATAATGTCGGCTTTGATGGAGTATGCAACACATATGAAGGGAATATTCTCTCTTAAAACGTACACGAAGAAGTAGGTGAACTTAATGTAAATGTTCTCCACCCCCCCCCCCCCACGTTATGTGGTGAATATTAGTCTTAGGCCGAAAGGCATCTGCAAATGCATCCTGCAGACATGATTCGTATCCAAATGTTTCGGTGCATAAATTATTAATTAGAAAAAGCTGATTTCTGTGTTATTCATATGCTTTCCTGTTGGATAGGTAAAGTCCCAAAATACTCTTAGATTATTATTACTTATTTATTATTCTTAAAATTCCTTTAACGTTTTTTTTTTGGAGGGGGGGGGGGGTTTAAAACGCATACATGCATGAAGTGAGTATGCATCTATATAAAAGCCTCATTTGAATAGTTATCCATTTCCGTTTTAAAGAAATGAAGTAAACCTTAGTTTATAGTGGTATAGGGGAGGGGGGGGGGAGGTATTCAGAAAAGGGATTGAAATCCTACATCATAAATCAATATTACTTAAAATGGGTTGTATTTTAAAAATGTTATTTCATGCTTTATAATAAAAATAATGCAAATATTATTTGTTACGTTAAGGGGAGTCGGCACCATGAGATCATTTTTTTCTGTATGGTGTTTTTATTTACAATTTTTGTCTCATGTCATGTTATATCACTTTATAAGAAATTTAATATAAAAAAATTGGATTTCTTCAATATAATTCGAAAATTTAAATTTGTAAAACGAAACTTAGCAAGTTTTCAAAGTTAATCTTCTTTTTCAAAAATTGGCGTAACGTCACCAAATTTTCTTTATGGATTCATTATTCATAAAGCAAAACTTTTATGCTTTAAATTTCTTACAAGGGATCATTCATAAATTATGTCATGCTTCGAGGGGGGGAGGGGGTCGTGAAATTGAAAAAGTGTGACAAGGGGAGGGGAGGGGTAACAAGAAATGTGACATCATGCATTATGCACTATAGCGTGACAAGTGACAAAGGAGGGAGGGGGGTCAAATGTATGGAAAAAAATCGTCACATTGTAATTTAATTTTAATAAATCACTGAATACCAACCAAATAGTTACCCAACAAGATTGAGTGATTTTTAGTTAAATATCTACTAAATTTAATTTTCAAAGGCTTAAGCCTTTGACATACATATTTATACATTGTATTACATATTTGTAATAAAATAACAATTCAATCTTAACAAGCTATTTCTTAATAAAATTTCTCTCCGTGCTATCTGTTTCGCAAAAGTATCAATAACATCATCAAAGTTAAAGATCGGGCCATAGAATTTTCAATAGACAGAATAGCCAAGTTACTTAGCCTGTCTTGTCACATAGAATTAATTAAATAGGGTTTTAATAATTTAGTTTCGAAAATGTAATCTACCATCACCATCTGTAGTCACAAGGGTTGTGACAAATAAGATTAATGCACTACATACCTATAAGGAAAGAGGGATGACATAAAATTATTCTTTATTAATAAATCAGCCCTTATGCACTCGAAGACTTTTTTATTTTATCTCTGAAGGTGGACCGAAAACTAAGAATTTCTCTGGCAAATGATTCAGATATGTCCTTTTTATATCTTTAGAGCTTTTTAAAGTAGATCAGCACCATCAGTACTTTCTTGGTCTCGGTTAGCCAATTGCGGGAATCCCCCAAGCGTCAGTAGCACGCCAGCGGTACCAAAGTACCGCGGCAAAAAATAAAGCAACCAATGGATGCGTTCTAAAATTGATCCTGTTCTTATGAATGCGTATAAATCTTAATAATTTATTTGAATTTGTATATGGACTTTCGTTGTGTTGAACTTGAATTAGCCTAAATACTTATATAAAATTTACATTTTTTGCTAAATTTTGTTAAAAATGAAAGGTTGCTTCTGAGCTAGCAGCCTCTTGGGCTGGGGGCCCCATCGGGCCGGGGGCCTGTGGCATTTTAACAGCTCTGCCACCTAATATTTATGCCACTGTCTTGGTGTCTGCGCCCCTAAAGAAACCTACTTCTACCAGCAGGTTAACAACGTCTGAGTTTCATAACGGCTTCTCCGTAGTAACGGGGGTTATTGTTCGAAAGAGCACAGTCGCAAAAACACCGTTCTTTTTAACTGGCATTCTTTTCATGACCATTTGCTGTAAACATAGTGCGAACAACCATAACCTGCTCGAACATAATACAATAAACTCGGATATACGCGACGCGGTATAAGGGAAGGGTGGTACACTCCCTGGATTTGCCTCCGATATAGTGTTTACATTTTACTTCAGCTTCTCATATCGCGGCTCCTTCGCATGAAACGAGCCCGCTTTTAGTACGCTAGTTTTATTTGTTTAAGGAGTACTGTAATGATGAAGATTTTATTTAAATATATATAATCAATAAGTTTTATAAAAGACTGGTAGCTTATCTAAATGTTAGATTGCCCATCAGCAAAATACAATTATATAAATAAATATGCTTATAAAATCAATGCACGTCACTATGCTTTTTCCGCCACTCAAGTTTTGGAACTGTATACATGATGCAAAGATACTAATTCACTATTTGTTAAAAGCTTTCTGCTATTTTTGACTTTTTCGATGCAAACACTAAGGCAATGTACAGTTGGGTACAATAAACACTTGGGTGTTATATACATTGTTTATATACAGTAGCGCCGCGGTTATCCGAGCCCTGACTAACCGAGTTCTGGGTTAACCGAAGTATATATTAGTCGTTTAAAAAGAACGCCTTTGGATTGGGTTTTTTCTCCTTTTTTTTTGGTGGGCCAATGGCACCTTTGCCGATGGGGCCGTCACTGACTAACGTCAGTTGCATTTTCATTTTGTTAGTGAACAATTCGTTTACGGCAGCGTTTCTCAACCTTTCAGTATTCACGGCCCAATTTTCATTCATAATTTTTATCGCGCCCCCCACTTACCTTAAAATCTATACAACAGTAATGTATATTGAGTACTTTGGATTCTGTTTTTGAATTATTTTTAACTAACTGCTAAGACAAGAATAAAAACGAGTAACTTAGTATTAAAATTAGTTTAGTAATAAATCACTATTTGAATTTTGGGCAGGAGTAGAGGATAATATTTCTGCACTAAAAACAACGGCATTTCGCGTTCTATTACCATTTTCAACAACCTACTTTTGTGAAACTAGGTTTTCTGCTGTGGGCTTCTTTGAAGACAAACTATAGATCTCGGCTAAATACAGAAACGACTGAGAGTGGCTATTTGTAATATTAAGCCTTCGTACGAAAAACTTTGCTTTGCATGACAGGCCCAAGGATGTCACTAATAACTATTAAATTTGTGTTTCATGTAGTATGTTTTGATTGAGAAAGTTTTAATTTAGTAATTTGTTTTATTTTATTAAGTTATTAAAATATATCAAATGTATTTTGTTTTCTATGAGTATGTGCGCTTTCTTTTCAGTCAGGTAATCAATTTTTTAAAGTAATATTTTCGCTTGAATATTCTCACGCCCCCCCCCTCTTCTCGTGTGCTCGCGCAATTGTAGGGGATCGCGCCCCACAGGTTGAGAACCGCTGGTTTGCGGTTTGCTTACCTTCGCTTGTACCGTACTGCATTGGTTGCGTGATGAGTGCTAAACGCAAGCGAACTGCTGTGACTTTGGAGAGTTAATTACAAGCCATTAACAGACGCGATAAATGATAGACAATAAAGAAAGTGGCTTCAGATTTTGGTGTGGGAGAATCTCTATTTGATAATGTGTACAGCAAATGCCTTTTTTTGCATCTTTGACGACGTTTTCATTCATTTCCCCGATTTACCCACGCTCCCCTCTCGATTTGGATAAGTCCGTGACCGTGTTACCCGAGTTTTCGATTATCCGAGGTACCCTTGGTCCACATTACCTCGGATAATCGAGGCTCTACTGTAATTTCCTTTGCATTTTCCCAATAGCACTAATGTTAAGATTTATTGAGCCATTCATAATTGAACAAACAACGGTTTATATCAAAGCATAAAAAGAAATTTGATGTCCTCGCCGAGGTCTTTCGAATGCATTTTTTTTTTTTTTCCAAATCGTACCATGCATTCTAAAGTTATAAGGGGAGGACAAACAGACGAACAGACACGCGTTTTCTCCATCTCAAAACCCTACTTTCAAAATTTTGATTCTTTAATCTTTATTTAATTACGCTACTTAATTTTTTAGTTTTCTTTATTTTTAACGATATTTTCACGATACATTAAGCCTTCTTTCATGCTTTTTAAAAACTTTCATTTAAAAGTAGGCTAAAAAAAGAGTGGAATGCTTAATACCAGCTGTTTTAAAAGTTCTTATTTTTAGCTATTAGTTAATGTAGAATCATCACGCAAATGTAAATAAAGAAGCACCCTATGCTTGTATTTTATATAGAACTTGATAGTGTGGTCAACAATGATTTCATACTGATTATTTTAAGCTAATTCAAGTAATTAACTTGTATTTGGTCGTGAGACATCCCATTGCTACGAAACATTATTTTTAACTTTTTACCTCATAATACTACAAAAGCGCATTATTTCTAGTTTTAAAACTACAATTTTTTTCTCAATCGAGAAACTTCAATAATTCCCTCACTTCGCAAAAGAAAGTAAAAAGCGCAAGTTAGTGAATTCGATTGAGGAAGCCTTTAAAAAATATTTCACGAGACACTAAGGTAATTTTATTCACAAAGCTGACGTTTTACTAGGAGTTGAGATGAAGTGTAAATAATGATTTGTGGGTTAAGGAAAGCCTAAAGAATCTAAGGGATCATTCCTAAATGATGTCACGCTTCGAGGGGGAGGGGGTATCAAGAAGTGTGACATCATGCATTTTGCAACATAGCGTGACATGTGAAAAAGGGAGGGAGGGGGGTCCGCTGAAGTGTAACATATTGTGACAAAGGGGGGGAGGGGGTCAAATATATGGGGAAAAAGCGAGACGTCATTTATGAGCGGCCCCTGACTGAAAAGTTTATTAGTCTTGTTCTATTAATTTACAAACTTCAAAACAATTTTATCATGTGAACAAAAATCAGAGCTTTCGATTAATATATTACGTTAATGTGTACAAGTAGTTTTACGCTCCCATATTACGGAATTAGTGTCAAAATTTTGCTTAAAATTGGAAAATGAACAAATTCGAATTTTAAGAAATGCAGCCGACCAGTTTGTATTGTCATCGGTCCTTGATTCGTGTACAACATTTCAAAAAGTTTGGACTTCTGGATGTGGGTGAAAATTGAATTGTAAGATTTGATTAACCCTAGAATAGCGGAAAATTCCCCTATAACTAGAAAGACTGAAAGGGCCAGTGTGGCCCTTCCGAGAATTTTGTGGATAATTCTTTCAAAATTCTTCTTGAGTGAGTCCGCGTGCCCCATGCATATTCTCTAATTCCTATACAACAGCTGAGTGTATGATAGTGTACCATGGCGTTTTCTTTTTCAGGTTAAACTGTAAAGCTTATTTCCCTTTCAAGGAGCAATCATGATTGTTCGGCAAGCCAGCTGTCGCATTTGTTTAGTATTTTGAATTGAAAGCTGTTGTAAAAAGAGAAAGGTCAAGATCAAACCACACTGAATGACACTCTGTTTTACTACATCCATTAAAATAAAAAAAAAAAGAATTTAACCGTATTCATTGTAAAATACTTTAGGGGCCATAGTGGGCCCTCCCGTCATTCCAGGTATAAGGTTCAATATCTACGCTTCTATGAGGATTAAACTAAATTAATTAAACAAACACTTAATAGGATCACATTAAGAAAAGTCAGAAGATTACATTACATCTAGTCAAATTATTAGTGGAATTACTAAACAGTAAATATCGAGAAAGACCGTACAGGCCTTCTCCGTCTTTCTAGTGTTAATATTTGTATCGTTATAAAAACCGTGGTTGGTCAATAGCTTATTAAATGTGCTTCTTCACAAAAAATTATTCCTTCATGTTTTGTTGAAAATTCCATACTTGTACTTTAAGAATGGAATGTGAATTATTTTTTTTCTTTCTAAAGGGGCTGCGTATGGTCTGCAGACCTAGTGCGTACCCCGGTAATCAGCATCCATTTTTTCAAGTAGCACCTCTGTCGGGCATGCCATTGCCACTGAGAATTTGGACGCTCAGTTTCCCCTAGATCGCGGCACCTGAGCTCTCATTTGATGCGAATTGCACTAGGTATTTAATATAGGGGTCATGTCACAGTATTTGAATGTTGCGGACTCTACATTTCACAAAGTTTGAACCTGAATATTTATTACATTAAGATAGGAAAATGCATTCTTTTTTACCAGTGTGTAACTCCTACCAACACATTATTTGAAAATAAAATTAAGTGATAATTAAACTGTAAATTAAGTAGTTATAACAAAAAAAGTGTCATGATGTGGACTCTACATTTGGACAAAATACTGTGACTACTTAGCCGAGAGTATCCAAGGCAAACTCTCGGCAATGGAATGTGAATAATTGTTGGTGTCATTATACTTTTCACTTCAACTCAAAGTAAATGCTGAAATTAATTGACTACTTAGCCGAGAGTATCCAAGCAAACTCTCGGCAATGGAATGTGAATAATTGTTGGTGTCATTATACTTTTCACTTCAACTCAAAGTAAATGCTGAAATTAATTGACTACTTAGCCGAGAGTATCCAAGCAAACTCTCGGCAATGGAATGTGAATAATTGTTGGTGTCATTATACTTTTCACTTCAACTCAAAGTAAATGCTGAAATTAATTGACTACTTAGCCGAGAGTATCCAAGCAAACTCTCGGCAATGGAATGTGAATAATTGTTGGTGTCATTATACTTTTCACTTCAACTCAAAGTAAATGCTGAAATTAATTGACTACTTAGACCGAGAGTATCCAAGCAAACTCTCGGCAATGGAATGTGAATAATTGTTGGTGTCATTATACTTTTCACTTCAACTCAAAGTAAATGCTGAAATTAATTGACTACTTAGCCGAGAGTATCCAAGGAAACTCTCGGCAATGGAATGTGAATTATTGTTGGTGTCATTATACTTTTCACTTCAACTCAAAGTAAATGCTGAAATTAATATTCTTTCAAATAAAAAACTTAAGCATTTATTTGTACTCAATAATCATAAATATATTAGATTAATCTTTCAACTAATAATATCAATTTGCAATGCATTTTAGAACGTAAATGGTAGCATTGTCCCCAGAAATGAATTACCCTTAAATAACTTGAGTCTTTCCAGAAACCTGATTAAAATATACAAAAATACTGAATTTCCGCTTTCTAATTAGATTGTATCAGATGTACGGCTCATATTTAAAATATTAAGTTAATCCTCTTAATGCCATGTGGGCTTCCACTACCCATCATATTAGTAGCAAAAAATGTTAAACAAACAAAAGTATTCAGCGTACGGATACACTATTTCTTATTCACAGAACCCAATTAAATTTCCTAATTAGAATAAGAGGAAAAATGAAAAGTTCTGAATTTAACATAAAGTTTCTAAACCTCGAAGCTGAAAAATACCTTTGCTACAAAATGGAAACAAAATTTGTTCAGAACTAATAATGCTTTATTTCTAGCACATCTATGTGGTTTTTGAAAAATAATTTTATTGAAAAACTTTTTTATTTCTTATACATTGTTCGAAATTAACTAGGATATGTATATTTAAAATAAATCAGTCAGAAAGAAACGTTTTTTCTTTTTTTCAGTTTTACCAAAAGTTTTTAAAATTATAATTTTCATTTTTATTGATTAAATATAAACATAACTAGGGACGTGTTGTGAATGAACGAACTGGTCTAAAAGACCGAATCTTTAAAATGAGTGGAACAGTAAGATCTAATAAAAAAAAGAGCTATCGTTCTTTTGAACGATTAACGCTTTGGTACATTGTACTGATGCACTAATAGTACTCTTTCCACAACTCGTTCATTTTAACGATGAATGATTTTGAACATTGCACTTTAAGAACATTTGTTTCCGTTCGTTCGTTGATTTTTAGCCTATTTTCCCGTAAATGTAAAAAATAAATAAATAAAGTATGAAAGAAGGCTTAATGTAGGGCAAAAATATCGTTAGAAATAAAAAGTGAAAAATATGTGAAGTAATTAAATAAAGATTGAAAAATAAAATTTGAAAGAAGGGTTTTGAGATTTGGAAATTCAAAATTATAAACGGGAAATTACCGTTTATGCGTCACCACGTGCATGGTGGCGTATAAACAGTATAAACGAGTGTGGAAAGTCTTGAAAATTTATCAGGTTTTTTCGTTCCACCAATAATTTGAGCTACAAAAACCAAGCTATTATTAATGACGAATCAAAAATTTGTTAAGTATATAGTAGTTACAAAAACTTTTTTGGGGTTTGTGTAATTTAAAACCTTAATTTTCTACATGCTGCTTCTTTTCCTTCGGAGACACTACCATTGCCAACGGTTGCAAGCCAGGAAGGGGAAAAATTATAACTCCTCCTCTGAAAAGGGTCTGCTGATGCACGAATACGACCTTTTATTATATGGAAACCCTAGGGCGGAATGATTTAATTCAATTTATTTATACACTATTTTCGAATAAAATACTGGTAGCTACGTATTTTTGAGCCGATCCAGAAAGTAAAAGCAATATAATTATAAGCTATTGGGATAACGATGAATAGTGTAAGACAGCATATGGTTTGGACGCGAAAGTATTCCCTTTCTGAGAAATGACATTAGGTAGCATCACCTCCAGCATCTAGTATGTAGAATCAGTTTGCCATGTGCATGAGTTTACTTGACCATGTGCATGAGCTTAACAATAAAAACCGTTTGATTGTTCCACCATTCTTGAATTAAATAACCTCAAAAATTTAATTAGCACGTGCTCCCATTAGAATATACCGTTATACCAATTTTTGTTTCAGTTCTTCCATTACGTTAATAGCATTATGGCGAAACGAGAAAAATGTTCGGTTGCTTCCTCTCGAAGGAAATCGGGCCAAAAACTAATCAGTGAAATTTCCATCAACGTTCATGTGTATACGAATTGCGTTCGAAACCATGCATTGCGTTTGAGTTAGAATAACCAGGAAAATTATTAAGTAAATAAATAAAACGCATATACACAGACTGACATTTTCCAAAAATGGCCAAAATGTCTTTGGATACAGAAAAAAGTGAAAAAGGAATGGAGCAATCCCTCAACTTTAGCACAGAGCACCTTTAACAAAAATGTTCAAATTAAGAAATAAGTTGGTCATTTACATGTTAATGTAAATTTATACAACTTATTGAACTGTGAATAAAATGAAATCAATTACAGACCGAAAAACTTAAGCTAAGCAATTTGAGCAATTAACACATTTCAGCGATGCTTTGCGATATCTCGCCTCAGTATAACGTATAGTGCTAAAAACTGCTACTTCATTTTCAAAACAGTTTAAAGGCACACTGCTAGAAGTTTAAAAACATAAAATTTTAACGAAGCAAAACGATTTATTATAAATAAAATATTCAATTACGTTATTGTTTAAAACTATATCAGGGTTGCACGCCCTTAAGCCATTACTATTAGTTTACCAACAAAATTTTTTTATTCTTAATGAATTTCACTATGCATTGTCCATAAGATAGTTTTATACGATTACTGGTAGAAAAGTCCTTTCTAAATGAGGCGTGACGTAAGAGTGCGAACTATATGTGAGAATGTTTGAGGTAATTTTTCATAGTCTGAAAGGCGAAATTGGTTTACTTTTAATTCACAAAGCTGTTGTCTAACTCGTGTGAAAACTCTCCTGTTCAATAATTATGTTGTGGCATTCGTGTTACGCGCCGTGGCAACAGAAAGTAACACGAGCGAAAAACATTTTAAAATTCAACTATTCGTTTTTCTTGGGATTTACGTAAACCGTAGTATTTATCTTTTTTCAACAAATTTGTATGTATATATCGTTTAATTAAGTGTGCTTCAAAATATATAATAAATATATTTTGTTAACTACCTTACTGCTGTAGTGATCCGCCTTCACTGGTGACTACCGGACTTTACACGCAATCATAAACCTTACCGTATCGACGTATGATGGAGGAAGAATCAATGCAGACTGAAGTGGGTGATGCTGGTAAGCATATAGAAAACATTTCTGTTAAGCCACCTCCTTTTTGGGATGACACTCCTAAATTATGGTTTGCACATCTTGAAGCTCAGTTTAAAAACTCTAATGTGAAGTCAGAACAGACAAAATACAATCTTGTGGTAGCTTCCCTTGATCAAAAGATGTTGAATGTTATCTGCGACATAATTTTGTCTCCTCCTGAAAATCAACCGTACTCTATTTTGAAGGAAGCATTAACCTCCAGACTAACTGAATCGGAATCGACTCAGATGAAAAAACTTTTTTCAGAACTAGATTTAGGAGATAAAAGACCTAGCTATTTACTTCGTGAAATGCGCCATTTGGTGAACGGCAAAATCGATGACGATGTTTTGAAGCCTCTCTGGTTGCAACGATTACCACGCGAAGAGCAAGCTATTTTATCTGTTAGCTCCGATTCCTTAGAAAAATTGGCGGAGTTGGCTGACAAAATTTTGGAGACATATAATTATCGTAATATAGATGCTATTTCGTTAAAATCTAGTTCACAAGCAGCCGATAGAAATTCATTAAGCCTTACTTGTCTTATGACGAAGATTGATGAGCTTTCACAAGAAATACACGATCTCCGGAGACATCGAAGTTGTGTTTACGGAAGAAGTAGCCGATCAAGCAGCCCATCTCGTGCCAATAGCCCCGACGGTATATGCTGGTATCATCGTCGCTTTGGAAGAAAATCCACAAAACCTTGCAGATTTACTGAGGAAGATGAGCAACAGGAAAACGGGACGACCCGTCGTTAGCGGCGAATGACGATTCCGGCCAAACTTCAAGCCGCCTGTTTATTTTTGATCGCTCCACTAATCGGCAATTTCTCATAGACACTGGAGCCGATGTATCACTTTTACCCGCTACACTGAAGCAAAAACGATGGCTAGACAAAAACTTTTCCTTGTTTGCTGCAAATGCAATTCGTTTAAATACTTATGGAACGCATCGTCTAGCCTTAGGCCTACGAAGAAAATTCTTATGGACTTTCATCATTGCTGACGTTTCAAAGCCTATAATAGGTGCAGATTTTCTGACAGAGTTTGGGATGTTGGTGGACGTTAAACAAAAGAAGTTGATCGACCCCAGAACATCATTACGATCTTTTTGCAAAGTTGCCAATGTTCCTCCAATGGTGCTGACTACTGTATCTTTCTCTGCCACTGATCCACGAGTTTTTACTCTTCTCAAGGAGTTTAAAGACGTTACCGTGGAGCGTACAGGCACTATGAATGTAAAGCATAACGTGACACACCACATTGTAACAAGTGCCCCCCCCCCCCCCAGTTGTTTCAAGGCCAAGACGTTTAGCCCCTGACAAGCTTAAAATAGCAGATTTCTCGTTTATGATGCAGCAGGGAATTTGCAGACCTTGAAAGAACAATTGGGCTAGTGCATTGCACATGGTGCTCAAGAAAAATGGTAGTTATCGTCCTTGTGGCGATTACCGAGCGCTGAATACAGTTAATAAACCAGATAGATATCCCCTGCCTAATATACAAGATTTTAGCAGTCAGCTGTATGGATGCAAGATTTCTCCACCTTGGATCTAGTCAGAGCATATAATCTGATTCCAGTCGAACCTGGTGACGTAGAGAAGACTGACATATGTACACCCTTTGGACTTTTTGAGTTCCCTCATATGGGTTTTGGGTTTCGCAATGCTGCTCAGACGTTTCAACGATTCATACACTCTGTACTTCGAGGAGTAGAATTTTGTTTCGCTTACCTCGACGACTTACTCATTGCTTCAAAGAGTGAAGAAGAACATCTAGAACACCTAAGGGAAATTTTGTGTCGACTTCAAGCTGCTGGATTGGTCATTATTGTGAGCAAGTGTTAATTCTTCAAATCTGAAATAAACTTCTTAGGGCATCATGTTTCTGAGCATGGAATGACGCCAACAGCAGACCGCATCAAAATCATTGCTGAGTATAAAAAAACAGATTCAATTAAAGGCCTAAGAAGATATCTTGGAATGATAAATTTTTATCCCAGATTCATACCTAATGCAGCAGAAGCACAATCAATCTTGTGTGGTTATTTGAAGGGTAAAAAGGAAAATGACAAGTCGGCAATAGTTTGGACGGAAGAAACGAGCAAGGCTTTCGAGGAAAGTAAAAAACAACTGTCAACTGCTACCCTGCTAGTACACCCATGCCATACAGTGGAACTGGCTTTAATGGTTGATGCCTCGGATGTGGCAATCGGAGCGGTCGTTCAGCAGAACGTGTCTGGCGTCTGGGAGCCTCTGAGTTTTTTCTCCAGGAGGCTTACGGACACTCAAAAACGCTATAGCACGTACGACCGAGAACTCTTGGCTGCGTACTCGGCTGTTAAACATTTCCGATATCTAGTAGAGGGAAAAACTTTCACGATCTACACGGACCATCGTCCTTTAATATACTCTTTCCAACAAAGAAGTGATAAGGCTTTACCCCGGCAAATGCGACATCTCGATTTCATCAGCCAATTTACGACAGACATTCGACACATTTCGGGCTCCAAAAATGAAGTCGCTGATGCGTTATCAAGAATTGAAGAGATTAATATCCCAGAATCTATGGATTATGTTCTTATGGCTTCTGAGCAAGAACAAGATGAAGAATTTAAATATCTGCTGGAATCAAATACAGACTTGCAATTCAAGAAATTTCCCGTATTTGGCACAGAAAGCGAACTAAGCTGCGATATTTCCACAGGCAGTCCAAGACCATATGTACCCACATCTTTTCGAAGGAAGGTGTTTGAAGCTCTTCATTGCATGGCACACCCAGGTGCGAATGCTACTGCCAAAAGTGTTTCGAAGACATTTGTCTGGCCATTTCTTCAGCGCGATTGCGAAAATTGGGCCAGGAATTGCCGTCAGTGTCAAAAATCTAAAGTTTCGAGGCATACTTGTGCACCTTTAGGAAACTATCTTCCTTTCTCTCCAAGGTTTGATGAGGTACATCTCGACATCGTCTGTCCCTTACCTACATCTGAAGATCAAAGGTATTGTGTGACAATGATCGACCGATTTACCAGATGGCCCGAGGCATTTCCCGTTCCAGACATCCGTGCTGACACAGTTGCAGAAGCAATATATAAAGGTTGGATCTCACGTTTTGGAGTACCTAGTGTCATCGTTACCGACCGAGGAACCCAATTCGAATCCGCTCTTTTTGCAGAGTTATCGAAGGTGGTCGGTTTTCAACGGAAACATACCACCGCATGTAATCCTAAGTGCAACGGCTTCCTCGAAAGATGGCATCGTACACTGCGGCTATCATCTGTCATACAAATAACCAATGGACTAAAGTTTCACCAACGGTGCTGTTGGGACTGCGATCTATTTTTCGCGAAGAATTCACTGCGACACCTGCCGAGTGTGTGTACGGCACAAATATACGCCTCCCAGTGACTTTCTTCAGTCTAATCCGGACAATACTTGCTCTTCAGATTTTGTGAAACAATTGGGACGTCATTTCGAAGATGTGAGACCGGCACCACCATCAAGGCACTCTAAATCTTCAGTGTTCGTGTCCAAAGCTCTATCCACCTGCACACAGGTATTCGTGCGCACAGATGCCGTAAATAAGCCCTTACAGCCTCCTTACGAAGGCCCATTCAACGTGGAAAAAAGGGATACCCAGTACTTCACACTAAACCATCAAGGGTGAAAAGAAAAACGTCAGCATTAATTGTTTAAAGCCTTGTTTCGGTGATGATTTGGATCCATTAGACGATAAACCCCCGAAAGCCATACACATAGCTCCTAAAGAACCCCCACCTAAAAAGACCCCTAAAGTATGGTTCAGTTTACAAGACTCTGCCTCACCGGACTTGGTTTCCTTTACACCTCACCTCAAGACAGCCCGTTGCGGAAGGCCGATCCTTCGACCTTCAAGATTTATGCAGTGATTATCCATGCTTTAAAAGCCTTTACTGGAGGGGGAGTAGTGTGGCATTCGTGTTACGCGCCGTGGCAACAGAAAGTAACACGAGCGAAAAACATTTTAAAATTCAACTATTCGTTTTTCTTGGGATTTGCGTAAACTGTAGTATTTATCTTTCTTCAACAAATTTGTATGTATATTTCGTTTAATTAAGGATGCTTAAAAACTATATAATAAATATATTTTGTTAACTACCTTACTGCTGTAGTGATCCGCTTCAATGTTTTAAACAAGTTCTTATATCTACGTGTTTATATTTGGCGTATTACCAGCTTTAACGGCAGATGGAGTTGGCTTCCTAACACCACTCACAATTCCATGTTGATAACAAAAGGATTTTTAAGCACCTTTTCTCTCGGAACACAGTTAGTTTATAATATATCCCTCGATAGACTGATTGCGGAGATGTGTGCTTCTTGCACATCAATTGCAATGAATAAAATGGCAGTAAAGAAGAAAATAAAAAATTATAGTATAGGGGGAAGACAAGTTACGAGTAATTGAAGTTACAATGATGCAACAAAAGCGAGTATTATTTCGTGAATGTGGTTCCGTGGTATAGTTTCACTATACCGCGGTTATGTTATAACGCGGGTGCCAAACTTGTAACCCCACACCCGCGTTTTAACGGGGTTTTACTGTATTATTAATTAAATAATATTTTTATATTACAGTCACATGAAGACACATATTTTCATAAAACAGTTGTGAAAAATATATCTAAAGTATTTTTTTTAATAAGTGAAGAAGTATGAAATAAATGTACAAAAAAACACTTGTTTCTTTGGAAACCGTTTCTTAACCAGCAATGTATACCAATATTACCCAACGATGCAAATTGCATGTATAAAAATGCAGTCATAAAAATGAGATGTGTTTAATTTACTTATTTTATGATATTCGTTTTTAAGTTTCATTAAGGAAGGAGAAAAATAACGCCAGTAATTAAAAATACTTGCATAAAGAATTATTTTATGTGGCTGAAATATTTAGAAAAATACGAAGAAAAAAAGTGCTTCCAATGTAAATTACAAAATAATTCACATTGCGAAGCATTTAATTATCATTTCCATATTTTATTTTTTTGATTTTACAATTTTTCGTTCAGTTTTGAAAAGTTCAAAAAAGTTTATTTATATTCCAATAGTTACATTAAAAGGATCAATTTTACCTAGAGATGTTGTAACTTAGTATTATTTCAAGTTGCCTGTTATAACTTAGTATTATTTCAAGTTGAGCTTTAATTTGTTTCGAAAGGGATGAAATCCATTGGAAACAACAAAGATGTTTTCGTCAGAAACATTCAATTGAAAATTTAAAGTTTGGTTGCTTACTCACGTTGGGCATAAAATATGTTTAAGATATATTACTAAAGACTCGAATAATGTTGCAATGACATCATATGGTAAAGCATGTAAACATCCAATCAGAGTGCTAGATTTTTATCCATGTTCCGAACTCGAGTAAAGATAGTCTTATATGCAACTCGAAGAGAAGAGAAATGTTCTGTACCAGCGTTTATTAAGTTTTTTGGTACGTAGAGACCTTTTCAAAGAAGACTATTCTAGCGGAACCCCTGCTTTCTGCAATAGTGTGGTATTATTTCAACATAATAACAAGAAGTTCCGTCTAGAACTATACGAGCCTACTTTCCCGTATACACCAGCTTCAAATTTATATTCTACCTATCTCTCTCTCTCTTTCTCGTTTAGCTTAAGTTCTTAATTGCTTCAGATATACCTATTCAACGGTAAATGCATATTCATTCAATCACTCATTTATTCAGTCATTCATGTATTTATTCACTCAGTTATTAATTCATTCTTTTGCTTATTCATTTAATCATTCATTAATTCAAAAATATTCTTGAAAATCTCGATCAAAAAATTTCATAGGAAAATAGGCTTGTTAGTTCTGGATGAACTTTCTATCTGTACATGTTCTACGTCATAAGAGCTTTCCGATAAAGTTTGTTCCAAACAAATCGGTCCGTTAGATCAGGATTTATATAGGATTGAAATTTCCCAATAGGCAATATGTTTTTTTTTTTTTTTTTTTTGAACTGTTCAAAAATGAAAAAAAATTGTTCAAATCAATATTTCCCGCCAAGAACTTCTTCCAGTGAGCTTGCTCATTGGAACTTGTATCTTGTACCCAGAGTTTACATAATTTGCTTCATTTTCGCCCATAGGCGCTAATGTTAAAATTTTTTGAACTGTTCAAAATTGAACAAAAAAGTGCTCAACTCAAAAAGTAAAATATGGAAATGAGATGTCCTCGCCGAGATCTTTCGAATGCAAACAGAATTTTTCCAATCGGACAATTCGTTCAAAAGTTATTAGGGGGGGACAGACAGACAGACCGACAGACAGACAGACCGACAGACCGACAGACACACTTTTTCCCCATCTCAATACCCTACTTTCAAATTTTTTATTTTTCAATCTTTATTTAATTACTTAACTTATTTTTGACTTTTCTTGATTTCTAACGATATTTTCAAGATACATTAAGCCTTCTTTCATGCTTTATTATTATTTTTTTTACTTTTACGGGAAAGTAGGCTAAAAACAGATAATCTGTTAAAAAAATGGCAGTTTGGTGCAAGTGGTATTTATTAACTTAAAATTATTAACTTGTAATTTAATAAATTTAGAGTTGAACAAAAAATTCTCAGTTCTACTTTACATAACATATTCAAACAAGATTGTAGAAATAGTCGACGCTCGATATGACGACCATCTGCGTCCCACAAAAATAAAAGTCTTTATAACGACTGGTTGACATATGAGGTAGAATTTTCTTTATACAATATACATGCATCATGTATATTCAGTATTTCCGTTAAAATTGGCAGTTTTTGAAAGATTCCAGCTAAATTATTTTTTATCATTGGAATTTAAAGAAAAAATTATCAGTGCAAAATATTATAACAAAATAATAAACAGATTTTAAAGTAGAAAATATAGGGGGAAAAATTACATTCACGTTTCTGGAAGCAGAATTTCTGAGCTGACATGACACCTGGTACGGTCGCTGAATTGGATTAGACGATTCAGAAAGGTCGCTATACCGAAAGCAAATTTACACAGGGTTCATAAGGATAAAGTTGGGACTTTTACCACTTTTCGTTATAATGGAATGGTCTTTATAAGGTGTGGTCGTTATGAAGCGCGTTGACTGTAAAACTTCTAATGAGATGAGTGGTGTACTGCTTAGAGCCTACTTTCCTTTATAAGTTATATATATATATATTTATACAAATATATATATATATAAGCGTGTGTGTGTGAAAGATAAGATGTTCGTAAAAATATCGTTGTACTAAAGGAAAGTAAAAATTAATTTGGTTCTATTTCGAATAGTTCAAAAATTTTTAACATTTGCACCTTCGATGATATTTTAACCCTATATAAATCCTGATCCAACAGACGTATTTGCTTGGAACAAACTTTATCGGAAACACGTTAGGCCACTGAACATGTACAGATGCATTGTTTAACCAGAACTAAACGAGCCTATTTTTATGTGAAATTATTTGATCGGGATTTGTAATTTCTGAAAGAATGAATGAATAAATTAATAAGTGAAAGAATGAAGGAATATCTGCGTGATTGAAAGAATAAATGAATGAATAAAATACATGAATGTATAAATGAATTAGTGAATGAATGAATGAGTGAGTGAATGGGTACGTGTTAACTGTCGAAAAAGGTACATTTGAATTAATTAAGAATTCAAAGCTAAATGGGAAAGTGAAACATAGATAGATCATAAATTTCATGTTGGTATCAACATGTCAAACTGGCTCGTATAGATCTAGACGGAACTTCTTGTTATTATAGCAGATGTATTTCATATCAGTATTTTAGTATGAAATGATAACTCTCATGTCAGAATCAGCATTAAGTGTGTTGTGGACAGCAACTTGTGCCATTTGTTTCGTATGTGACATCATTTATGAAAGGTCAATTGTTTGCAAATGGTGAAGCTTCCGACGCGATGAGATTCTAACGACGAACATTGCATTTTTGCATTTTCATTGGCTATATAAATTACCAAATAAACGGATGGTCAGTTTTTTTTTCCTTTTCAAGAAACCTAGCATCTCCTGAAAATTTTATTGGTTTTTCAATAACTTTCAAGAATGTTATGAAAGGAAATAAAGGTAGATTCGAGTTTCCTACGGAACCGTTGAGGGATCTATGCCGAACACAGTTTAAGAAATGCTGATCCGAACACAATATCGCCGCCAATAAAAAAAAAATCCATTCGACTTCCGCCCCCAGGCGGCATTAACCTACCATTCATTTTAACCACTTACTTACACCACGATCCTCCGTTTGAAAAGAGACCGTGAACCATGATGTTCTTGAAAATGCAACTTCAAACGTGCTAAAACTTTGTTTTCAATAAGTATACATACCACTTTATAAAATACTGGTAGTTTAATTACGCGTGAGAATGCACAGAAGGAAAACTCAACTTCAACAATGAGTAAAAAGGAAAATGGTTTTGATGAAAATCTGAACCTTTCCGAAAGGTACACATCTAAGATTTGGTATTTTGTACATAATATAATGCTATCTCGTGGAATTTTCAGCAAAATCAGCGGCGATAATGATGATGGAAATCAAAATGTTGTCCCAACAAATCTGTTAAGTGTCCCATTGAAAAAAAAAAAAGGTTCATTTGAATATTTCTTCTTTTGATGAAAAAATCCATCTGTGTCTGAACAAATGCTGAGTACTTTCAACTATCAACTACGATGAAACTATTTTTATCTTCTAAATACATAGATCACAAAAGGACTCCCTAGAATGACTGTATCACAATTTAACTTTTTTACACAAGACATACGCGTCCCAGTAATACTGAAATAGTTTTAAACTACCCACGAACACACATAGAAAAAAGTACCAGATGAAATAAACAGTTCATACGAAAAAAAAATGTATAGGAATTATATTATTATTAGTTGTACCATTTATATAAATTAACTTTGTCAATTAAGATAGATTCATATTTTACGCCTAAAATTATTTTGTTTTTCAAAATGTTTGAGATGTACTAATATAGTTGAGGATGTGCGTTACAAACGGGCACAGACGAAGCATTTTCACACCGGGAATGCATTTCCTACAGAGTATGCTCCAGGCTGAGGGAAATTCAGCCGCGAAGCAACACACGAGATGAAGAACTCCAGCTTAAAACAAGAACAATTACCAGATTATTAAGATATTTATATACATACAGTCGAACTTCGATAACTCGACTTCCTATAAGTTGAATAATCCGCTAACTCAAACTTTTAATCAAGTCCCGAATCATTTCTATACTTTTCTTTAAAAACTGTCTCGATAACTCGAAGTGAACATCTTCTAAGTCGAAGTTTTTGCGATAGATTTCCCCGAAAAAAAAAAACGATTCAGTTCAAAAGTTCGAATGCCAGTCCACTCATGTCTTCCTTCTGTGAATTGCAATGGCATCCACTTATGTCACACATTCTTGGAATACCCTTCACCCCCTCCCCTCCATTGTCCGAGAGGATAAACAGAGATCAGAGATTGTGGAGGGAAGGGGGAAGAGGGAAGGGGAAGTTGGAGTGGACTGAACAAAGATGGTCACTGTCTTGGGGGTGGGTTCACTTTGGAGATTGTAGGGGGGGGGGGCGAGAGCACCTGTTTTGTGAGGTTGGGTAGGTTTTCACCTGTTTTGTGAAAATTGGGTCCTTCCCGGCAGCGTGTAAAAAGAGTTGCACATTCCTGATAAGGATTCCCAGCTGGCTGCTCTTCTTTCTTTGACTCCGTGACGTTGCAGTTGCGTTCTTTGAATTGCGCTTGTTGAATTAATCAGCATTTTGTAACCGGAATGTCTAAACGGAAATTGATCACGCTTACTTTAGATCAAAAAGCGAAGCTTATTTTGGAGATTGAAAAAAATCCTCAGTTGAAAAAGAAAGATGTGGCTTCTAAGTACGGCATACCTCCAAACACTTTATCTACGATTTTGAAAGATATTGTCCGCGATAAAGTTGCTCTTCCTGCCGGCAAACACAACGGCAAAACATCAGACTGCAGATCAAGGAATCATCAAGTGCCTGAAGTGCCAAAAATTAACTGCTTTTTTCAAATGAGATTTACATGGTATGTATACTAATATGTAAGAGGCCAAATATTCTGACTTTTAATAAACCTTTTCACCCCATTCTTCTCTTGTTGTTTACATAGGCTATCAAAAAATTGAAACGCGTACAACTGTAGTATTATGGCACATATCAAACAACTTAAACCATGTCGAACATCAAGTGCCGAGGAATGGGAGGAAACTTCGACAACTCGAACTTTGGATAAGTCGAATATTTTAGGTGGTCCCCTGGGACTTCGAGTTATCGAAGTTCGACTGTATAATGTTTTACAAAAAACTGGTAGCTTACATGGTAAAATTGTTCATCAGAGAACGCAAATGAGAAAAGCGAAGTAGAGAAATATGCTCCTGAAAACACTACAAGATATATATAGTACTCTATCCTTTCCAGGTTGTATGCGTTGATAGGTTTTTGTCTCACTTTCGCCTGAGTTCTCAAAAATGGGGTGGTTCATAATAGCTGTAAGTATGAACGATTTGATTAGGGGGGAGGGACTAAACTATCTTTTAATACATTTTTGGTTAAATTTGAACTAAGTGGAAGCACTTCATAACGCTGTGCAGATGCGCGTTGTAGCATAATTACTTCAGTTTCATGGGTTTTTTGTTGAAATTTTCTGGGAGATGAAGTGAGTCATGCCAGTTACTTCATTCAACAAATGAATAACTTTTGGCTCTTGCTAACAGAGGTATTTCAAAGTAATTGTGTGTGTGTATGTACCTGCCAGCGTGTTTTTTTTTTTTTGTCCAAATATCCATTGAATTTATTAACGCTCCAAAATAGAACGTTAAGCAGGAGTGAACGCATGTTCTAGCTTCTTAGCGGGAATGGTAACTATATCCTCTTATATTGCTTTACATATTAACCCTTTGCATTCCAATGGCTCCGCCCGGGGGACATTCAACATATGGCTTTTAAACGATTTGGCTCCTAAGCGGAACCGCATAAGTAGGCGCTGACATCGTCTTTATTTCTTCTCTTGCTTATTTATGTATCTCAAGACGGTGCTTATGTGAAATTGCTTATCAGTTTTCAATAAACTGAAATTGTCTTTTTATGCTCAGCATACCTCTGGAGTTGCTGATACTCAAAGTTAAAAATGGATTGGAGTGCAAAGGATTACTTACTTGTCTATAGAAATTATATTCGAGTTCCACACGGAACCCCTATGCAGAACACTAGTTAAGAAACGCTGATCTGAGCGAAATGTTGTCGACAATTAAAAAAAAAAAAAAAATTTCAACTCCCGTAGGCGTCATTATAGATGGGGATCCCGGATCGGATCGGGTTTTGGATACGAATCCGAAAAAAGATTGGTGGATTTGTGGATCCGCAAAAAAGATCGACGGGTTCAAGATCCGAATCCGAACCGGATGGATAGATGGATCGGATATGGAATGATAGATCCAAAGCGCAGAGGACACGAACCATCGGATGGTTCGAACAGATCCGAAGAATCCAAAAACTCTTTTTGAGGTGGCAACGGATTAGGAACTCGGCGCTGGATTGGCTGGAACGGATCGGTTTCGCTCCGAATCGTCCAATCCTCGCGGCATGTAATCTGAGGGAGGGAGAGGAGGGGGTGGGTTGTCTTGCTAGGTGCACAGAGAAAGCCCCGGGATTCATGGCCCAAATCTCTTTTTTTTAAAGTTGGCAGCGGATTCGGCGGCAGGGTAAAAGAAGAGGTTTCAAAATCACTCAGTATAGGTAAGGCGCAAAGTGCGCAACCCTCTGATACTGTGATGCTGGAAGCATCTGGATAAAATAGAATAGAAGCAGTATTAGGACTGCGGTCCTCCTGCGGTTCTTAGTTAGAATTTATCTTTTCTTCGCTTTCTTCCGCCAGTAAGTAGGCGGGGGGGGGGGGAGGCAGCGTTTTATATGTTATGTATGTTGTCTATATAAGCTTACGAACGAGACTTTTCGAGAAGAAAATCTTTCCTTTATTCTTCAACAGTTCTTTCATTTTGAAATTTTTAAGCATAATTGTATCCAGCTGCGAAAGACCTCCTCCTTCGCAGAGATCCGTAATTACATATAAAATGTCAAACGGGAGATATTAAAAAGAGAGGAACACGCACCCAGTGCAGATTTAATAAATCAAAAATTATAAATCGATAATCATTTTTTTTTTTTTTAATTTATCTATTTCAAAACTTATTTTTCTAATGGGAGCGGTTTATTTCCTAAAAACCCATACGCAAAAAGCCCAAAAATTTTTGGGAATAAACTTAGAGTTTTGGAAAGGTTAACGAAACACGTAATTTTAACAGCATTCTTTATTTTCTATAATTAGAAATCATTTTAACTATATTTATTGTGAAATAAGTCTTTCTTACACTAAGTATTCTTTTTTATCCCAGCCTTGTGGCATTTTTTAAAAAAAATTTAATCAAATGTTTTGCTAAACTCTATTTTTTTACGATTTTAATCACTCTACTGCAGTATTAACCATGTGCTATTAAATTTTATAATATTATTTTTCGTCAGCTGTTTTTTGTAATTTCCATCCGATCCATTCATGGTTTCTTTTGCAGGCCCGTCATTTTTCATTTCAAAATTTTTTCGACGAGGGGGCGGGGGGGGGGAGGGGGGGGGTGAGGGGTATAAACTCAACATATATTGCTTTAAAATACAACAAAGTACATACACATAAATATATTATATTTCTCAAACCAGATATTATGGGTAATTTTCTCTTTTCTGATCCCTGTCATTTCGTTGGCACAACGAACCAATACAAAATTATTTACATGCATCGAAGCATACACCTTTCAAGTCGAAGTTTTTAAGAAAATCTTTTTCATTGTACCCCCCCCCCCCCCGGCAAAATGAACAACAACAAAAAAAAGATCATTTTTCCCCTTAGCATCCCCCTTATCAGTTTTTATCCGGAGGAGAAAGGTAGTACTAATAATTAATTTTATCTTAATTTAGAACACTAGAATGTCTTTCAACTCTTTTCACGAGGGAACGAGTCAAAGAATTGTTGACTTTCTTTACGCTTTGCATATCAGTGCCGAATTTCTTAGTTAAACAAGCGGCAAATTCTACATCTCATCCTTTTTTAGCCTAATTTCCCGTAAAACTAAAAAAAATAATAATAAAGCATGAAAGAAGGCTTAATGTATCGTGAAAATATCGTTAAAAATCAAGAAAAGTCAAAAATAAGTGAAGTAATTAAATAAAGATTGAAAAAGAAAAAATTTGAAAGTAGGGTATTGAGATGGGGGAAAAGTGTGTCTGTCGGTCTGTCTGTTGGTCTGTCTGTCTGTCGGTCTGCCTGTCGGTCTGTCTGTCTGTCGGTCGGTCCCCCCCTAATAGCTTTTGAACGAATTGTCCGATTGGAAAAATTCTTTTTGCATTCAAAAGATCTCGGCGAGGACATCTCATTTCTATATTTTACTTTTTGATTTGAACAAATTTTTGTTCAATTTTGAACAGTTCAAAAAATTTTAACATTAGCGCCTATGGACAAAATTGAAGCAAATTCTGTAAACTCTGGGCACAAGAGCCAAGTTCCTATTGCAAGCTTATTGAAAGGAGTTCTCGGCGTGAAATATTGATTTGAACAGTTTTTGTTCATTTTTGAACAGTTCAAAAAATTAACACAGAGCTTACGGGGAAATTTCAACCCTATATAAATCCTAATCTAACGGACCGATTTGCTTGGAACAAACTTTATCGGAAAGCTCTTATAACGTAGAACATGTAGAAATAGAAAGTTTATCCAGAACTTACGAGCCTATTTTGTTATGAAATTTTTTGATCGGGATTTTCAAGGATATTTCTCAGTGACTCAATGAGTGAAATAATGAATGAATGAATAAATGAAAGAGTGAAAGAATAAATCAATGAATAAATGAATGAGGAAAAGAATGAATGAATAAATTATTGAATAAATGAAAATATAAATAAATGAGTGAATAAATACATGAATGCGTAAATGAATGAATAAACACTTGAATGAGGTAACGAATGAATGAATAAATGCATGGCTGAATAAATGAAAGAATGAATGAGTGAGTGAATCAATATGTATTATCCGTTGAAAAAGGTATATTTTCAATAATTAGAACTAAAGATAAATAAAAAAGAGAGAGAAAGAGATAGCTAGATTATAAGTTTGAATTTGGTGTATACGGGAAAGTAGGCTCGTATAGTTCTAGACGGAACTTCTTGTTAAAATTGCTTTTTTAAGCTGGTAAATTTTCGTTTTCTTTAAGGACATCTTTTATTTATTATTTTTTGCATTAAATAGTATTTGAAACGGGCCATCGCAAGGCCGCCGGGCATGGCTGATTCATGGGGATCAGTCACGACTAACGTAGAAGTGCAGATGGTTAAAAAAAATGTTCAAATGAATAAAGGATCGGACCTGGATCCGTCTAAAAGATCCGGATCCGATCACTAAAGAGATCCGTTTTGCCCATCTTTAGGCGTCATAGCCCAAACATTTCCATTAACTCTTGCACCACGGAACTTCTTTCGTAAAGATCCCGTGATTCATGAAAATGAAGTTTTTAATTGTGTGTTAGAAAGAGATAGCTAGATTATAAATTTGAATTTGGTGTATACGGGAAAGTAGGCTCGTATAGTTCTAGACGGAACTTCTTGTTAAAAATGCCTTTTTTAAACTGGTAAATTTTCGTTTTCCTTAAGGACATCTTTTATTTATTATTTTTTGCATTAAATAGTATTTGAAACGGGCCATCGCAAGGCCGCCGGGCATGGCTGATTCATGGGGATCAGTCACGACTAACGTAGAAGTGCAGATGGTTAAAAAAAATGTTCAAATGAATAAAGGATCGGACCTGGGTCCGTCTAAAAGATCCGGATCCGATCACTAAAGAGATCCGTTTTGCCCATCTTTAGGCGTCATAGCCCAAACATTTCCATTAACTCTTGCACCACGGAACTTCTTTCGTAAAGATCCCGTGATTCATGAAAATGAAGTTTTTAATTGTGTGTTAGAAAGAGATAGCTAGATTATAAATTTGAATTTGGTGTATACGGGAAAGTAGGCTCGTATAGTTCTAGACGGAACTTCTTGTTAAAAATGCCTTTTTTAAACTGGTAAATTTTCGTTTTCCTTAAGGACATCTTTTATTTATTATTTTTTGCATTAAATAGTATTTGAAACGGGCCATCGCAAGGCCGCCGGGCATGGCTGATTCATGGGGATCAGTCACGACTAACGTAGAAGTGCAGATGGTTAAAAAAAATGTTCAAATGAATAAAGGATCGGACCTGGATCCGTCTAAAACAGGGGTCTCCAAACTTTCCAGCCTTAGGGCCATATTGATTACTCCAGTAAATTCCAAGGGCCAAAACCATATTATCATTAATTGTTGCCGGTGGTAAAAAGTTGAATCAGTCCACTAGTGGTGTAAAATATGATTTTTTTTTTGCCAGATGCCATTAGCTAGCTCTCCGCGGGCCGGATGTGGCCCTCGGGCCGTAGTTTGGAGACCCCTGGTCTAAAAGATCCGGATCCGATCACTAAAGAGATCCGTTTTGCCCATCTTTAGGCGTCATAGCCCAAACATTTCCATTAACTCTTGCACCACGGAACTTCTTTCGTAAAGATCCCGTGATTCACGAAAATGAAGTTTTTAATTGTGTGTTCCAGCGAGTGCAATAACTTTATTTTGTATAAGTATAAGTATAATTATATGAAAAACTGGTAGTTTACTTACGTGTGAGAATGCTCAGAAGGAAAAAGGCAACTGAACTATAAATAAGAAGGAAAATGGTTTTGATGGAAATCTGAACCTTTTCGAATGGTATACATCTAAGATTTGGAATTTTGTACCTTTTATGATGCTATTAATATGCAATTCAAAGGGGCAGGTCAGAGAGGCTCGTGTCATTTTGAGCATAACACTGTGCAACAAAATTTGAACTTTTTTTTGTCTTTTAGATGAAACTAAGTGATTCTATACAAACAAAAGGTGCTTGATTGAAATATCCAAACCAAAATGGTCCATCACGTACCGTTTTTGCGGGAGACCCACTTCTCATATTTATACGATTTGGTTATAGAAGAATGTAACTGAGGCTTACTTATTGAAAACATAAACACTAAATGATTTTTTTGTCCGTTTCATCTTGTGGGAATCTGTTGGTGTGCCCTGATAACAGATTAAAAATATTAAATTCGTATACTTCCATTCTATTGACCACTGAAATGCTTTTCAAACGCAGAGATGTCCTGATGAAACCTTTCCCCATGCTCATCATTAATTGCACCATGGTGTTGAGAAAAGATGTCCATATGGGAGTCCAAAAAGTGTAGTTTTAATGAAATATAGTAACCTATAATACAAAAGCATTCACCAGTTTTTATCATGTCACCAACAAGATTTTTATAGTTTTCAGCTTTCTCATTTCCAAGAAAACGTGAGCACACTGATTTAAAGGCCAGTCAGGCGGGATTTTCGGCTTCTGACTGTTTGTTTTCATACTCATCATCACAAAAGGACTTCCTTAAGTTGTGGGCCAATAAAAATCCTTTCTTTTACTTTTGCCTCACTTAAATTTTTTAATTTATTCCTGAGATGCAGGAAAGCCACTCCTTCTCTGTACAGAGCCTTCCCAAATATTTCGATAAGCCAAGTTTAATGTGCAATTGTGGAAAAAAGACACATTGTAGATTTACAAGTGGCTCATTTAATCACAAATTCTTACCGAAGTATATTTCTTGATTTTTTTAAATATTACAACTTATTTTTCCCCTGCCATTTCAACCATTTTCCTTGCAAGCGTGAAGAACGAGACGTAAATAAGAAAATTTACTACATAAAAGAAAACTTTTGCATTACTTTTGGCTAATTTCTCATTATACAGACCCTAAAATAGAACTATAAAATATCGATTAATTGATTTTAAATTTGGACTCATATTTATCACACTTTATTCCAACATTTCTACATTATCGCAATTTGAAATTTGAAAGTATGTACATTTTAATTTTCTTTAAATTTCCAAAACTTTACCAAATTTTTTTATATTTTAACCGGAAAGATTGAAACTGAAAGAATTATTTTCCCTGTCGTGAAAATATTTTTCAAATTTTTTTCTAAACACATATGCTTACTGTTTTAATAATTATTCTAAAGGAAAAAAATAATGAAAAGCTACTATATTTTAGTTTTGTTTAAACTTGGATGTTTTACAATAGTTATGTTTACATTTCTTGTTATGAAGTATTGTACAACATAGAAAATAAATGTGTGTCAAGTTTTATAGTTTTTTTGCTGTAACTATCGACTACAGAAGAATTTCGCCATTTTCTTTCGGATCTTAGGAGTCCGCAAGGGAAAAAAGGTTGAGAAACACTGGCATAGGCAGAGTCCGACAAAAATGCTCCAGGCAAACATTTTTAGTAGCCAGCTATAATATTTTCATTTGCGAACATAGCCACCGTCTGAAAAACTAGTCGCCAAGGCATTTTGTTAGTCGCCCGGGAATTGTCAGACCCTGAGTATGGATACTCATTTCACGTTCTTATGCTTCATCTCCTCAGCTGACGCAATTTCAACCGTGAAGCATTACACGATCACCATGTATGTAAATTTACTGCAATTATTTTATTCCATATTATATACGTATTATGCTTTACAAAAAAAAACTGGTAGCTTACACGGTGAACCAGCCATCAGAGAACGCAAAAAAAAAAAAAAAAAAGCGCGATGTATAAAAATATGCTTCTGAAAACACTACAAAAATATCGAAAGAACTGTACCCTTTCCATGCTGTATGCGTTAATAGGTTTTATCTCATTTTCGCCTACTGCCTCCAAAATGGGGTGGTTCTGAATAGCTCTATTGTACGTACGATTTGAATTGGGGGGGGGGGGCGGGGTAAGCTATGTTTAAATACATTTTTAGTTAAATTTGAACTAACAAGTGAATGCTGTGCAGATGCAACCTACAGCGTAGTTGTTTCAATTTTATGTTTTTTTTTTTTGAGATTTTCTGAAAGGAAAACTGAGTTATGGCAGTTATTTATTCAACAACTGAATAACTTTTCTTTTGTCTCTTACTAACAGAAGTATTTTAAAGTTTAAAAAATAAGCTATGGAAAATTAAGTAAATAATTGATCATTAGAAGACTATGTCGAGACATTTTTGGATCTACTTTTAGATTCCCAGCGTTGGGCATAAAACCTTTAAAGCACTATGTTCCACACATTCCTAAATTTAAAAAATCACTTATAAAAATTTGTTAAAGTAAATTAATCTTGAATTATGCTAGACGTTGTACTATATCAAGGAAAGGGATCAATCTTCAATTTTAAAAAAAGTAATCACACTTAAAACTAAAAAAAATATATCTAAGATATACTTTTGCATAGGATTATTAAGTTGTGTTTATGAAACTAACATCAATTTAAAGAGATGTCCTTCCCAACAAAATATAACAATTTAAATATACAGAGTGTGTCAAAGATATTTTAAGACTAGGTTATAAAATAAAATAAAAACTAGTGATTATATTTTTAAAAGCATTTTTATTCAAAATAGGATCCTACGGCTTCAATACATTTGTTACAGCGGTTTAATACCGATTCGAACGCCTGTTTCAGCTTACATTGCGTGGGCAAACTCCAGAGCTCTTCTCGGAAGTCTGTCAAAGATTTTTTTAAGACTACAGCTGGAATTAAGCTTACAGTGGCACTATCTGTGTTATCGAGCATTCGTAAAACTCCTTAACTAACAGCTGATTTACAGCCAAAACCTCAGTTCATTTGTTTACTTTTTTTTTTCACATTGAACGAAATTGACACTATACAAACATATTCGACGCGAGCTTTGAAGGCAGTCCCACAATGTGAACTGGAACAGGTATTCGAATCGCTGTTAAACCGCTGTAACAAATGTATTGAAGCCGAAGGAGCTCATTTTGAATAAAAATGGTGAAAATATATAGTTACTAGTTTTTATTTTATTTCATAAACATAGTCTTAAAAATTCTTTGACACATTGTGTATATCAATTTAAATTTATCATTTTTTGACAAAAAGATCAATTTTAATGGACCTTTTGTTCATAAGACCCAGGGATCGAAATATCTTACTGGTCTCGAATCTCAAAAATATGAAAGAAAAGGAAAAAAGAAGAAAAATCATTTGAAAAGAAAGAAAGAAGAAAACTCATTTGAAAAGAAAGAAAGAAAAATCATTTGAAAAGAAAGAAAGAAATAAAAATCATTTGAAAAGAAAGAAAGAAATAAAAATCATTTGAAAAGAAAGAAATGGAGCAGAAAGGCACAACAAACTTTTTTGTACTCTTGCCTCTACAGGTTCCGCTCCAGACCCATAATAAATATTAAACATTTCCAAACACAATTGAATTGTAAAACGTTCATCCTTCTTATGAAAAATGGTGTTTAATTAAAATATGTTATTCTTAATTAAAATACTCCATTACTTTTTCTTAGACTAAATTATTTTTTAGAATGTGGCAACTTAATGTTTGCGTTGAAAGTTCCATGCGCCTAATAGATCCAACATTTTCGTTTATGGATGATGGTTAAATATCTTATGCTCGTTTTCTTTTCAATAAGATTTAATTATATAATTTATTTCATTTAGTTCATTGTTTCTGCGCTGCAAAATAACCGCTTCTGGTTTTGTGGATTTAATTTAATCTTTCATTAAAGAAACAATTAAATTAATTGTTAAATTCATCGCAGCTTTTTTTTTTCGGAATCAACGTACAAAATGTGAACATTAAATTAGAGCAATACCTTATCTTTAATTCAAAGATATTTTCAAAATGTTTCTAAAATTGTAATCACAAAATAAATTAGAAATTGATATGTAATGCAGATATACTTTAAAAACTAGAAATATCTGCTTGAGTGTAATTTTTTTAATTTGCTATTTTCCAAGTAATAGTAGAGACCAATTACTTGGAAAATAGCAATTTAAAAAATACATTTACACAAAATAACAACAATCACGTACTCTTTATGCTTACTTATATTTTCCTTACGATAAGAATGAATTCGTGAAGAGTAATATTTTATCTCTAAAACGTGTTCTGAATACCCTCCCCGATATGTGCTAATTTTCCTTTTTAAATGCTCGTAAGTTGTGTAATTTATTCATTTAATTTGAATTACACAAAAAGTATATTCGACACATGATGTATAAAAAAATGTATATACATTCCATATTCTAAGCGCCATGAATTTCACATAGCTACTTTAAAGTTTTTCAGACTTACTCAGTGTTACAGCTTCGTTTTTGATTTTATCAAACAGAGGGCACTGCGTATACGCTAACCGTGTTTGGCAACATAACTCGGTGCACTTTCCACCAAGATCCGCTTCCTTGTTATTGTTAATGAAGTTATTGTTATTAATTCGCTTTAATTTTTGTGATACAGTCCATTAGATAGTAAAAGCAGCGTTTTTAATTAATTTTCCAATTTTTTTTTTTTTTTTTTTTTTATGTTTCGTTGAATAAGCTTATCAACACAAACATTGACATGCTCATATTTATTACCCACGCATACCCTTAAACACCCACACACAATAAAATGTTATTTCGCTTTCAGTAAATATGATTTACTTCGATCCAAAGTATCAAGCACATTTTGAAAAGTTATCGAAGCTTTTCAACTGTTGCCAATTGCTATGAACTAAATTTTAATTCAATCGCTGCAACAAAAGAAACTAAATCTGCACTCATAGCTCGTGATAAATATGTTAAGAAATAATAATACATATTGCGCCAAATACATAGTTTGCTTCCCACGCGATTTGCTCAAAGGAGCTATAAAATAGATTGTTTCTAGTGCTCTTGTTTTTCGTATGAATAACATGAAGTTTGATTCGTTTATGAGGGCGAAAAGGAATTCGACCTCTGGGAAAATTGTTTCCTTTTTTGCTATTGCATGTAAGAAACAAATTCCCAAGAAATATTTTCTACTAAGGCTCACTGCCTCATGCAGAAATCCCAGAGAAAATATCTCTGTTTTTTTGCGTAAATGTATGCCTCGTTTCCAAACATTGTACAGTGGTTATCTCGGAAATTCTGAATGCGTAGGCTGTAGTGTTTGGGCTTGTTTTCTTTTATGTGCAATGCCGCTGAAGTGTTCAAAGAGTTTCACGCTGAAATGACATTGTAAAAAAGTGCATTCTTCGATACGGACTTTAAGAGTCTGTAAAGCTTTTCTTTGGAACACACTTCAGAACTATTTTTAAACATCCCGATTTTCCATGAATACAAAGTTATTTTTTGAAGGTATTATAACCGAAATCCTTCGCCAGATTAATTTTTAATATTTGCTTTCGTTTATCCAAATGAACCCTTTTTATTAACCTATTTTCCCGTAAAAGTTCAAAAAATTATGAAAGAAGGTTTAATGCGTTGTGAAAATATCGTCGAAAATAAAGAAAAGTAAAAAATTAGTTAAAAACAATGATATTTATTGTAATAGCATAAAATAGCCCGTGATCTTTCGGATCTCAATGCATTTGGCCAAATACAGTATAATTAAAACACTTCACTACACTAAAACGTTTTGGTGTTACTGAACATCATTTTTGGTGTTTAGTCGGTGTAAATGTGAAAATTATTCACTTTTTTATGCATTTTAAAATCAATGCATGAAATTTCGATGCTTAACGGAGTTAACACACTTCATGTGATAAGAAACGTCATACTGTCTATATTTTGTTAGACAATAACATAAAAAAACGTTAAAATAGATAAAAAAATGAATAATTTTCAGCCTTACATCAACTGAACACCGAAATTTGTGTTCAGTGACACCGAAAATTTTGGCAGCTTAACGCAAAATTTTTACAGTGCACTTAGTCGTAAGCAAAAAACTAGTAAATAATTTGAACATAGTAAAGATGTTAGTACTTTAGTAAGGCTGACATGACTTGTATCACTGAAAATTAACTAATTCTCTTCTGATATACTGGTACATTGATAAACTCCATAACTTGACCCAAATTTAACAATTTCTAAGCTCACAAAAATTATTAAAATTCTCGAAAGGTTAGCTGCAAATTGCTATTTTCTAATATTTAATTTGTCCATGTCGAGTATTGCGATATTAGTATAACACTGAAAAGTTACTGAGAATGTGAAGAAAATGGTAAATACATTATCCTTGGAAAATTGGTTGAAACACTCTTAAAGCTTATTACAGAAATCTGCTCTTTTACACTAATAAGATATTGATGCTTTAAGTCACTCCCGAACTTTATTATAATAAAAAAAGTGAAATGAACTTCAATGCAAAATCAATAATTAGGTTCATTCTTGGTAAATCAAAAAAAAAAAAAAACTACTAATATTATAGAGTGAAAATAAGAAAAATTGAGCTATTTACACTCCTATGGAAGCACCATTTCTGATTTATTTTTACTTTGAAGAAGTTGATAATTGTTTTTTATAAAAGCACGTAGAAATAATTTCAGGAGGGAACTTTTCTTCACCCGTCAACTCCTTTCCTTTTAAAGCATGAAGCTTTATTATCACTGTGCATTGCCGGATGTAATAAAAGAAGATTTATTTTTAGTACTGCGCAAATAATTCTCAATATGCCATGATAACATGAGCATATTTTTCTATAATGTGTAGAAGTCAACCCAACTGCCTTATGCTTAGATTGACCTATGTATGATTTTGCTATAAAATGAATAAAATATGGAGCATAATTACATGATTTTGTATTATGATCAACCAAGTGAACCCTTTTTATTAACCTACGTTCCCGTAAAAGTTCAAAAAAGTATGAAAGAAGGCTTAATGCGTAGTGAAAATATCGTTGAAAATAAAGAAAAGTAAAAAATAAGTGAAGTAATTAAATAAAGATTGAAAAACACAAATTTGAAAGTAATCGTAGGATTTTGAGATGGGAAAAACGTGTCTGTCGATCTATCTGTCCCCCTAATGTCGTTTGAGGGAATTGCCCGATTCAAAAGATATATATATATTGGCATTCAAAAGATCTCGGCAAGGGCATCTCATTAGCATAATTTGCTTTTTGATTTGAACAATGCTTGTTCAATATGAACAGTGTAAAAGAATTTAACGGCGAAGAAATTTAAATTTTATATAAATCCTGATGAGATTTTCTTGGAACAAACTTTATAGAAAGGATCTTATGATGATAGAATAAACACAGATAACTAGGTTCATCCAGAACTAAAGGAGCCTATTTTCACATGAAATTTTATGATCTAGATTTTTAAGGATATTTATGATTTAATAAATGAATAAAAGAATGAGTGAAAGAAGGAATAAATAAAAATGTTTAGTTAAAAAATAATAAACAAAATAAATAAAGAGAAATTAAGAAATAATAACAAATGAATGAATAAATGTGTAATAAGCGTTTAAAATGTATATTTAAAGTAATTAAACTAAAGGAGAAAGATAGCTGCACTACAAATTTAATGTTGATGTATAGCGGAAAAGTAGGCTCGTACAGTTCTAGAAGGAAGTTATTGTTTTTACTTATTTGACACTTCTTAATGAAAATAATGTATGATTCACTAAAGGGAACCTGTAGTTAAATGTTATCTGAACAAGGCCACTTAAATCAGTGCATTATTGCCTGTCACTACGTTTAAGTGAACTGGCTGAGGCTGACTAATGAAGGCTGTTACTGGTATACTTAACCAGTTCCCTCTCGCTCCCGTGAAAATCACGGGCTGAGGTTTCGCCCTATATTTCTCGTTCCCGTGATATTTCCGAGCTGAAGTGCTTAAAAAGGGAACCTGTAGTTAAATGTTATCTGAACAATGCCACTCAAATCATTGCTTTACTGCCTGTCACTACATTTAAGTGAGGGCTGTTGCTGCATGCTTAAACCCTTCCCTCTCGCTCCCGTGAAAATGACGGGCTGAGGTTTCGCCCTATATTTCTCGTCCCGTGATATTTCCGGGCTGAAGTGCTTAAAAAGGGAACCTGTAGTTAAATGTTATTTGAACAATGCCACTCAAATCATTGCTTTACTGCCTGTCACTACGTTTAAGTGAAGGCTGTTACTGGTATACTTAACCAGTTCCCTCTCGCTCCCGTGAAAATGACGGGCTGAGGTTTCGCGCTATATTTCTCGTTCCCGTGATATTTGCGGGCTGAAGTTCTTAAAAAAGGAACCTGTAGTTAAATGTTATCTGAACAATGCCACTCAAATCATTGCTTTACTGCCTGTCACTACGTTTAAGTGAAGGCTGTTTCTGCATGCTTAAACCCTTCCCTCTCGCTCCCGTGAAAATAACGGGCTGATTTCGCCCTCTATTTCTCGTTCCCGTGATATTTCCGGGCGGCAGTTTTTAAAATTTCAAGCTAAAAAAACCAATCAAAAATTTAAAATGAATATATATATTGTAGATGCACATATTTTTATATAATTTTCAGGTATAGAAAATAGGCACTTTTATGACCGTTTTCTTGAAAATTAACCGATCGTTAAGGGGTTAAAAAAGGATTTTGAGAGTCAAGTGGGAAATATATCCGCGTTGGTTTAAAACGCTGCGGTGTGAAATACATATGCGGCACGCATGAAAGCTTAGATAAAGCTAATACAGTAAAACCCCGCAATACCGCGCCTCAGTATACCGCGGAATCGGATATAACGCGGTTAGTATCATGTCCCCCGACGTTTAAACCACCCTTTATTATTGCCATTTGAAGGGGATTCTTTTATTTAGCCTTGCAAAGAAATCATGCCAACAAGGTCTCTTCGGCGGAAACAAATATTCCAGCCGAAGAGCTTTCTAGTAAGAGGTTGAATAACCTATCACTCGATAGAGTAACTGATCAGTCGAAAAGTGTGCTTATTGCACATCAATTACAGCAAATAAAATGGCAGCAAACAATTAAAGGAAAAATTATATAATAGAAGAAAAGTTATGAATAATTGATAACGTTAAAAGTGATGCAACAAGAGCGAGTATATTTCGTGAATATGATACCGCGGTTATGTTACAACGCAGGTGCCAAGAATGTCCCCCGACACCCGCGTTTTAACGGGGTGTTACTGTATTTTCCACTTATCAAAACAATACGATATGAATAAACTACACCCACAGATACTAACACGGATTGCAGAAACGTGGTCCAATACTTGCAATGTGCTTGCACATAGTGTTTCGCAAACGCTCAACTTAATAAAATTAATAAAGGAACTTAAAGTTTTGACTTCATAAAATAAACTGGCGATAAACGAAAATTATTCTAAGTGGATCTATTTTAAGACACTATATAATCGCCATACAAACTTCCAATCCAGGTAATCTGCGTAACGCCTGGCCATGCATGCAACTGAAAGAAAATCAATTAAATTATTTTTGTGAAAGGATGTTTAGAATTTCGAGTAAATGTTAAAAGCCGTTAAAATTGCTTCATAGCATCAATAACTGTCAAGCAATCGCTGGATATATCCGCGTCACGCAATTACCATTGAAGTTGTTATTCGAGATTAGAGGTTTGCATGAAGAAACTAATACATCAGGGAAAGAATTTATTTTGTTAATTTTTCATGAGAGTCACGTAGTCGAAAAGTGAGGTTTCGGACATTTAATGGCACAATATGTATAAAGGTGTAGTGATATACGTCGAAGATTTTGCCAATGGGAAAGAAAGTTACAAGTAGCAATTTTTTTAATTATGTACACTTTGAAGAATGAAATATTTTTAAATGCTATCGTTTAGGTGGGAGGAGTAAAATATTCTGGATAAACGCGTTTTTTGCAGCAGTTGAGAAAACAGAATTATGCAACGACATGTCATTCTGTGATGTTACAAAACCTTTTTTGTTGAACATTTTATAATTTCTTTTATGTTGGCAGGGTGGAGTAGTGGCAAGGCACTGGTTTCAAACGCCTAAGTTCACAGGATCAGACCTGGCCGAAGTCGGTGGATTTTCGAGATGCAGAATGCAGTCAGCGCCCATGTGGTATGATTATTCGGCATGTTAAAGATACTTTGGATATTTACTGCAACTACGGTCATACTGTACAAAGCATCTAGGCCTTCACAGACTACCCCCAATACGAGGGGGTGCGACCGCAGCGCTATCCTCCAGTTCGTAATAGCGCCGACGTAGTTATGCGTGTCGCAAGAGGCGACTAAAATTCCGGGTGACGTAAGGCTTACTTTGTAGTAGAACTATGGCCCCGGGACGGTAAAGCAGGTCGGCAACGCTCTGCCAGCCTAGCCCCTAGGGCCGGTGCTGCTTGTCAAAATACTTTGGGTAATCAATGCTAACTACGGCCATAATACGATGGGGTGCGGACGCAGCGCTGTCCTCCTTCGAACCTCCCACAAACTCTCTAGACACTTGACAACCAGCACCGGCCATTAAGGACTGGGCTGGCAGAGCGTTGCCTACCTGCTTTACCGACCCGAGGCCACAGTCATACTACTAAGTATGCCTTACGTCACCCGGATCGGATAGTGCTATTTTAGTCACCTCTTACGACACGCATAACTACGTCGGCGCTATTCTACGCCGGCCACCGCACGGCGAAAGTACTTTGCGTATCTGTTTGGCATGGCTACTCTCGGCTAAATTAAATTCCTAGTGCAGTCTTCAGGGATCATTCATAAATGATGCCACGCTTCGAGGGGGGAGGGGGGGGGTTCGTGAAACTGTGACAAAATGTGGCAAAGGGAGAGGAGGGGGGGGGGGTAACAAGAAGTGTGACATCCCTGCTCATGCAACGTAGCGTGACATGTGGAAAAGGGAGGGGGGAGAGGGTTCCGTTGAAGTGTGACATTTTGTGACCGTAGGGGGAGGGGGTTAAATATGTGGGAAAAAGCGTAGCATCATTTATGGACGGTACCTCATCAATTAGAGCTCAGGTGCCGCCATCTAGGGGAAAACTGTGCGTTAAACTCTCAAGTGGTAATGGTATCCGCCGAGACTGGTTAAATGGATGCCGGTTTCCGGGAAATGTACTAGGTTTGCAAAAGTTAGTGACCTTACGCAGCCACATTAGAAATATAATTTCATTTATGAAATGTTTGCGAATAGGGGCAACCAAGAGAGAAGAAGGTTAATTTTCCTAATTGCAAATGCTTAGAAGCATAGTCAATAAGAAAGTAAAACTGATGAACAAATTAGAGTCCTACAAGCGTCCCACAATGATTTAACTATCATACGTTCGTTGTAATTGAGCGAAACTTATTTATATGTTGTAATGAAATTATATGCACTGGCTTTGTTTTTAACTCTGATTGGCAATTATATAGCACACATATACGATAGTTTGTAAAACTATTTTATTCCCTTTCTTCTTTGAAATCTTACCAAACAATATTTCAAATGAAAAAAAAAGAGAGAGAGAGAAGGTTTCATGAGGTATCCGTTTGTTAGTCATGTAAAGCTAGGGGATCGATAGGTTTTCCAAAGAACAACCCGAAAGAAAAAAAAAGCTAGCATAAGACTTTAGTTTTTGAGTTCCGGCAAGCAAAAGAAGATACATTTTATATGCATTGTTTCATGCAAGACTAGTATCTTCTCGCAGCAGTGCCTTTAAAAAATGTTTCTGGGTCGCGGTGACTTATTTTTCGTTTGCAGCTGCTCGGGACATTTTTAGGCGGTTTCGGGAGGTACTCAAAAGTTTATTCATGCATAAACGCAAGAAATTATGTTTCTCAAGGTTGGTGGAAAATGCTAAATGGAATAAGATATTTAAAGAATTAATAGATTTGTATGATTTTGTTTTAAAAGAAATTGTTAATCAGAGGGGAAAAAAATGGGGGAGGGAAAAGTTAATTTTTTTTAATTGTAACTTATCATAATGTTTTCGATAAATAAAGGGAAATATTCGTTATATTTCGTTTTATATTCTATGCCGCTTACTGTTTCAGTGTAGACATTTGGTTCGATGTTTTGTCTTTAGCTAATCCTTTTCAGACCCCAGAACTAAGAACAGACAATTTTGACGCAATTTTTTGGTGATCTGATCTAAAAAATGATTACAAAACAAAATAAGTAAAAAAATGTTTTTTTTTTAACTTTAATTACTAATTTCTTTAAATAATGATTAATGCCCAATTTCCATGTTGTCCATGTTTAAAAAAAAAGTAAACTATCTGTTGATTATTTTTTTAAAAAATTGGGTGTTTTAGCTTTCAAATTGCACAAACAGTAGTTAATAGACAGTATTTTTAAATGTACCCAATTAGGTACACTTGGAATGAAGAGAATAAGTGGTTTGTTAAATAAAGAAACGTTGTTGGATTTGCTTTTCGGAAGAAAATTTTTTAACGAAAAAATAAACTGTGTGCGTGTAATAAAACATACTAAAGTGCATTAAAATGATACCTGAAATATATGATGAAAGCTTTGTATTGCCAAAAACAATTTTTTATTTTTAGTAATTTTATTCAGTTCTTTCTTTCTTTATTTTTCAATGATTCAACATCAACATTTAGTTTACTGGTTTTACATTAGTATTACAATTTTTATAAGTAAAAAACCTCTATTTAATCTTTTTTCGTTGAGCATTTTGTCACTCGAACGAATTATTTGAAACCAGGAAGGTATAATTCAAAGTTAAAAAGCAACTGAATATGGAAAATTCCTTAGCGTTTGACAGAAACAGGTCGGAAAAAAGCCATACTAACGCCATAGTTAAAATGAGATAAGGTGTAACTCAAAATTAAATCGCAACTCATCATGAAAAATTCCTTAGGGTTTAGATGTTAAGGAAATTATCCCTTTAAAAGGAGTAAAAATTACTCTTTTTTTTTTTGGCAGAAACAAGTCAGAAAATAGTCATACTAAAGAATTTGACAAAACGAGGTAAGGTATAACTCAAAATTGAATCGCAACTCATGATGGAAAATTCCTCAGCGTTTAGATATTAAGGAAATTATCCCTTTAAAAGGAGTAAAAATTACTTTTTTTTTGGCAGAAACAAGTCAGAAAAGAGTCATACTAAAGAATTTGACAAAACGAGGTAAGATAAACTCAAAATTAAATCGCAACTGATAATTGAAAGTCCTATAGCGTTCAGATATTGAGAAAATTGGCCCTTTAAAATGAATAAAAATTACTTTTTAATGGCGAAAACAGGTCTGATACCCTTCCATGTTAGCTTGTTCTAATGTACTTTTTTTAAATGCAACTATAATTTTTAAATTTATCGCAAGATATATTTAATAGCTACTATGGGACCGTTCAAAAATGATGTCACACTTTTTTTCAATATACTTCGCCCATCCCTTTGTCACAAAATGTCACACTTAATCATACCCCCTACCCCCCTTTGTCACATGCCCCGCTATATTACATAAGCAAATGTACTTGCAATTCAGAAACAAAGCACTGCGTTATAGATCACGCTTCTAATTTTATTTTTTTTGCTTTTAATCATTATTCTCATAAAGTAGCATTTATGCTACCTGGGGCAAATAAAGTAGCATATATGCTACCATACTTTCTATTTATTAACAAATAGAAAGTAGGGAGAAACCTCAGGGAGCATACACGCTACTTCATGAGAATAAGGGCTAGTAAATAACAATGCAACATACGCGCTGACGTCACTTAACAAATAGAAAGTAGGGGAAAACCCCAGGGTACATGCTACTTTATGAGAATAAGGGATAAGGACATTTGTGAGCATAACAATAATAATGAGTACGCGTGTACTTAATTTACATAAAATGAGGTTAAGGTTTTTCCTTATTTTACATAAATTAAAGTTAAATTAGTATACAAGAGAAAAATATATTAATTATTCGAATTCTGAAAAATGACCCACTCTATCTTAAAAGTGTAAATTCCCAAGAAAATTTCCTGTTGAATTTTTAACAAGAACCAAATTATAACCCTAATCAGCATACGGGTTTACGACACAAGATGATCAATAAAACTTTAAAACCAAATTACAAAAAAAACAAAAAAACTTTTTAAATAAATTAATTTTGCTTTATTTTGAATATTTTTATAGAAACGAAAATGTGTAATGTCACACTTCCTATTCCCCATCCCCTCCCTTCGTCACAAAGTCTCACTATTTCTCGTAACCCCTCCCCCCTCGAAGCTTCACATCATTTATGAAGGACCCCTATATAATTTTAGCTAAAGCGTAGTCACTTTCGAACTTTTTAAATTGGTATCTCTGTAAATACATATCAAAAGAAGTTCTCATGCGAAAACATGTAAAATGACAAATATCCATCCAAATTGCATACTTTGGAATATTTTTTTTTTCATCGTTCAGTATTGGATTCATCAAAAATGTTCCGAAACGCAGGGCTCACAATTTACGCAAGATATAAATTCAAAATGTAAACGGAAGTCGGACGTTTCTTGAATGAAATTCAATAATATTGAATATTTGCGCGCGCTAACATCACGAATAAAAACCCGAGACTTGGAATCTAAGACTAGGATGGATGTATCAGTTTCAATTTATATTTGGCTGCGTGTATCTTTGACGAAAATCTAGATATAAAGTCTCACTGCATTTTTGAAGCACTATGTGAAGATTTAAAGGTATGTAGTAATAGAATGTTTAACATTTTCATCAAAAGACTTCAGGGAGGATTATAATTTTGGCTTTGATGAGAACATGATTTAATGACTTAGGGAAAAACTGAAATAATAGTTTAATATATTGGATAATTTAAATATATTGGAAATTGGAATAATTGTAATAATAAAAATATATTGCAATTGGATCGTTTAAATATATTGGAACTATTTTTGAAAGCGAAAATTAATTGAATAATTTTGCATTTACGAAATTAAATACAATTGTAAAATGTCAACGCAAAAAAGGTAAGTTAACATTAATGAAAAAATAGTGTTTTTAAGGCATAATATATTATTTATATATATAAGAATGATTGAATTAGCTTAAAATGTTTGAAACTACGGCACACAAAATGTTAACTTTTAAAAATCAAACTATACATTCAGAATTACCTCCAAAGATGAATATAAAACATTTAATTTAATTTAGTTTTACCTCACTTTTAAGGCTGCTTTTACTACCATAAAACATACACAAAATTGTGCGAGAAATCGCATTGTTGTCAACCAATTTTGTTGTTTAAATACTTTATCTTTCGCAATGTATCATATTGATATGCACAATAGACAGAAAATAAAAGTTAATTCTTTGTGATTATCATATTGATATGCACAAAGAAATGACTTTAAGCTATATATTTACAAAATTCGAAGATACATTTCCTAAATTTTAAATATGCGAGAAAAATCTGATCTCTTGCCCGTTCATGCAAAAACTAATATTTCAGAAAACTCTTAGGAAGAAATTGTTAAAAGTAGAAAAATAATCAAACTTCGAAAAAAACCACAAAAGCTTTTCAGTAAACAAAATGTTTCCAAATGAATTAGTAGGGGAAAAGACTTTCAAAGATCACATTCATGAAGATTGTGCTCGGCTAGAAATTTTTGTAAGCTAGTCACTTTTTTAACTTTCATACTCAGGTTCTTGATTGAGACTTTCGAAAAAATATTGCATGCATTTAACCGCAAGAAGATTGTTCAAATCAATAAGTAAAATATGGAAATGAGATGCCATCGCCGAGATCTTTCGAAAGCAAAAAGAATATTTCGAATACGACAAATCGTTCAAAAGTTATTAAGTTATTAGGGGGCGCTGTCAGACACACATTTTCCCTCATCTCAAAACCCTACTTTCATTTTTTTTTTTTTTCAATCTTTATTTAATTACTTCCCTTTTTTTACTTTTCTTTATTTTTAACAATATTTTTACGATACATTGCGCCTTCTTTCATGCTTTATTATTTTATTTTTTTACTTTTCCTCGAAAGTAGGCCCAAAATGAAACACTTTCAATCTTCGCATCATAGTTGTTTACAAGACACATGGGAAACACTAATTGTGTTTTTCTGTGTAAAGCTAATACTAGTTTATAGTTGTAGGAATTATCACTAGGCAGTTGCCTAACATATCCAATAATATGGGACAAATTTATTCATGCTCGCATTCACATAATGTTCAGGGGACGCCCTATATCACTAAAATGCCTTTTCCTTTCCAGAACGAAGAAAAAATACAGTAACTTGTACTGTGACTTCTTATCACATCACGTGCTTGTAAGAAGGGGACCAACATGACACAAATCGATGAGAGTCCTCAACCATGGCTGCCTGCGATCATATAGCGGCTGTCCAAACGGGCGAAAAAGTGCGTGCAAGCAGAACTTACATTTTTTACCACCACTTCAGTCAATTGGCGCTGTTAGCATGTACTTAAAAGTGAGGATTTAAAGGTCTAACCATTGCAATATCATCGCGTTAAAGGCTTGAATTTCTAGAAAGATAAACATTTAAGTGTTGAGGGCAAAAGTAACTATTAAAATACGTTGCAGGATTATGTATTTGCCATTAAAACGTTTTTAATACAGAGGAAAAATTAAAAAATATCGTTTTTTTGTAGTAGCACGTGCAGACTTTGAAATTGCTCGTTAAGATACAACTTTTCATATATACGTATACTTTTATATATAATGAACACAGAGAAAATTTTCTTCGCAATTGGCTGATCATATTACGCTTTCAGATTTATTTTTATTTTGAACGACAATAATTGCGCATAATTTTCTGAAATACATTTATCCTTTCACATTGTGTAGCACAAATAAATTGACTAGCAGGTTTTTGAAAGCCGTAGTGAATAGTCTTTAAATGGTTATTAGTTGCTTTATTATAAAGCAATTTTCAATACATTCATGTTAATACTATTAAATAACAGCAGTTAAAAGAAAAATGACATAGATTATGATTAATAAAGTTATTTTCAATATTTGAGTTAATTGAATTATTTCAATTCCATTTATTGTAAATTTAATTATTACAGGAAAGTGGAACAGTTAGGGTGTGAAGTGACTTAACAAATAAAGATTAGTTGAACAATTATGTAATTAAGTAAATGATTAATGCAACAATTTTTTACTCTTATTGACAGACTAATAGCATAATACTAATACCTAATATTGCATTGTATAGTATAGCTGACTTTAGTTAACTTAAACAAATGGATTATCATCATAGGCGTAACCAGGGAGGGTTTTGGGGCTTCAACCCCCCCCCCCATTGGGTATGTACTTATTTAGGCACATTTAGGCACACAGAAAATTTTCTGGCTACGGCCTTGCAAAGCACAATTTTTTCCCCCTAAGAAAATTAAACACATATGCATATGATTTTTTTTTTCCTTTTTCTCTGAAGGGTTGCGATCATGGTCAAAGTATGCAGCTCATAATAAAGAAGACCTTTCATTTGGTTATAAGGTTATAATCAACCTCCTTATCACTTTGGGGGGGGGGGGGGGGTTAACAGCGAAATGTGGCTTCAATCACCGTACCACACACAGACAGAGATCCTTTCAATCACTCCAGAGGGTTTTCTTTCCTTCTTGATGTCTTTTTTACCCAAAGGCAGCAATCTGGGAATACAATCGCACAAGTAATAAGTTTCCTGGAAAATATTCTCTACTGTGATGGAGTCCTAAAGTCCAATTGTCCTAATGGGTTAAACCCTCAAGCCAGGAAGGGATGCTCATTAAGGAACTTAAAGAGCAGTTTGTATTTATTTATGACTTCCTGTCCAAACACCCATTTTGGTAAAATCTTTTTTGTAGATGAGCCGATTGGAAAGCTGATGAACTGTATTTGCATTGCATTTTCATTTACAGATGTTCTCTCATCTCTTATATTTTAAATGTTTTTTTTTTCTTATTATGGTCCAGCACTGATTGCATTACCGACTCTGGAAATCACCCATTCAACGTTTCCAATCTCACTGCTACGGTTCAATGCTGCATTTTAATTTACAATCAAGTATTATTTATACTTTAGCTAAATTTTTAATTATTTTCGATACATAATAATGTTTGCACTCCAGCGATGGACACGTTCGTCATCCAAAAAGAAAAGAAAATTTGATTCAGATGCTTCCACTTCTGAGGTATGTTTTGCGACAAATTTAACAAATTTTTTAGAAATTTATTGTGGGGATGAGCATTTTTGTAGGGGAATTTGGATTTTTTTCTCTAAAATTCGACTATTTCCCGCTTTTAATATTATGAATGCCTGGACATAGAAGATTGCTTAGCGCTAAATATTGAATTTTCTATTGCGTTTGAATTAAAAAATAAACTAATAGATCTAGTATGGAATGTTTAATGTTTTTGTGAATCAAGACCGTATCCAGAGGGGAAGGGGGACCCACGGGCAGCCCCCCAGAAATCTTTTGCAATGTATTATATATTCCTCCCTAAAACTTTGCTTTACATAAGTGTGTCGAAGTCTGGGCCGAAAAAAAATTCTGGATACTGCCTTGGCTCCGGAGCAGGGGGAGCATGTTAAGAATTAGGAAGGGCAGTGTATGCTTCAAAATCATACCCTTTATATATACATATATATATAAATATATATGATTAGAAATGATGTTGATATGAATTTTTTTGCATATATGATAGCTTTTTGATGTATATATAGTAGATGTATGTTTAGATCTTTGGTGAAGTTAGAGGAGTGGGTGTTTGGGGCTTCTGCAACTTAAATTTTTGTAACTGGTCTTACATGTATAATGCTTAGGATAACTCTGGAGGCAAGGCTTCGAGGTCTCTCCCCAGGAAACTTTTTGAAATCTTTCTAGCAATGCAACTTCGGAATACTTTGGTAATGTTAGAGGAAACAGAAAGGAGTTAGGTTACTCTCCCCCCCCCCCCCGCAAATTTTTTTCAAAATAAAGTCTTATATCTTTTAAGTTACTTTTGGTGTCGCTCGTGATAGTGTTCAATGTCCTTTCCCTGAAAGTGTTTCTGAAAGTAAAGTGTCTTAAAAGCGTAATTTCTCTTTTCTTTCTTTTTATAAAGCTTGTGATCTGAATTTTTTTGCCAGGGGGGGGGAGGGAGGAGTTGGCTTGCTCCGAGGAGGTAGTTCACCCCCCCCCCCCCGGGAGATGCCTGAAATAAACACGGAGTATATCTTTAGAGACATATATTTATGACTAGTAAATTTTCAACTCTTTTACACTTCGTGTTGGTGTTTAGTCTGTACATTTTTAGGGTGACCCCCCCCCTTTCTCCCTCTCTAGTTACGCCTATGATTATCATGTGGGGGTAGCGATTTTTTTTTTTTTTTTGCTGGTCTCATCTAAAGCAATTACACTAGTTAAATATTTAGAATAAAATCTTAAAATATTAAGTAAGAAAGGTCAAAGATTAGGCCTTTGTAAAATAAAACGATTCAATAAAATAAACCATCAAGGGGAAATATTTTCAAATATTACAATTAAGTACAATAAATGAGAAATTAACAATAATTACTTAAAACGCTTAATTATCTGCAGTTCAGAGTTATCAAGATTATTTTTTAAACTTGTAACTGACAATACATGGGTGCCAACCCCCTAAGCAAGATGGTGCATACTAATTGGTACGAAGAAATCCAAAAAAGACAATTACCCAAAAGGGCTAAAACTCGATGGAAACATGCCCCCCAGGGGGTGTCAAAAATTTCATCAAAAAATTTAATGGCGCAGTCTGCGCCATGAACTTCCCTCGTGGACACTCCTGGATAAGAACAATTTTTCTTTAAATATCCCTTTAAACATTTTTATTTAGATGATATACTCCTTGACTACAAAAAGCAATGGGTATTCTCAGTCGGGGGGGGGGGGGTCAAGACCGTCCAAAAACGTTTTTGTTTTACACGATCGTCCCTCCACTTTTCCAAAGCCCCCTCCTCCACCACTATTTCATTACAATTACTTATGCTCTTATCTGTAAGCCTCCCCCCTCTCCCCTCTTTTTCCTTTTTTACGGACTACACTGAATATTCTCAATTTTTAATACCAAGACTTTGCAACCGGCATTTCTTCGATGAAATCTACCAAAAGCTTTCGGATTCTCTGATTTTCTGTAACCTGATTTTAATTAAATCCTTTCTTAAATTAATTTTTCCCCACTTTTAAATTAGAAATCAGAAATACGCTTTAGGGATCATTCATAAATGATGTCACGCTTCGAGGGGGCGGTCCGCTCCGGAGACTCCCCTATGGGATGCCCAAAATGAATTCAAGAGTTTTGAAAAATTTATATGCTTGAATTATTCAATTTTATTTGTGCTATTTCAATGCATCATAACTGAAAATAAATGTAGCTAATTGAAAGTTACACCAAATAAATAAAATAAAATTTCTTAAGGTTTTTTTTTTTTTTTGGGGGGGGGGGCCCTACTGAAAATAATATAAACTAGAAAACAATAAGTTTATGCACCAAAGTAGAATTGTTTTCTTTTTTTAGGGGGGAGGGGCAGTTGACACCACAAATTACCTCCCCAGGTGACACTCATGCTAAGAGCACCACTGTATATATACTGTATATGTATATTATATATTTGTTATAATTATTATGTTTATATGTAATAAATATGTTATAATTTATATGTTATCTCGTCACCAAATTTTCTTTATGGATTCATTATTCATAAAGCAAAACTTTTATGCTTTGAATTTCTTATAAGGGATCATTCATAAATTATGTCATGCTTCGAGGGGGGGAGGGGGGTTCGTGAAATTGTAACAAAGTGTAACAAGGGGAGGGGAGGGGGTAACAAGAAGGGTGACATCAGGCTTATACAACATAGTGTGACATGTAACAAAGGGGGGGGGGGGAGGGGGTCAAATATATCGGAAAAGAGCGTGACATCATTTATGAATGGTCCCTTAGATAGTTTATTTACTTTTCTACGTTTTAAGACTCTATGGTGTAAAAAATGGGTGTACTCATGAACGCGTGGAGAATCAACAACAAATCTTAGAGGGAAGTCTCCCTTCCTTTTAGATATTTCAATTGTCCCCCCTGTTCATGTAGCGCGAGTTTAATTTTAAAAAGGTACATTACTAGATTTATAATATAGATTCTCTCTCACTCATTCCACTTTTAACTTTATCATTCTATACAAGCATAAGAAATTTAAACGTCTCAGAACAAGAAAAAAAAAATATTTAAAAGCATAATTTAGACCTAATATGAAGTTCAAAATTTACTTTTGAGTGGTAAAAAATTAATGAGGGGACCAACGTTCTTATAGCGCAAGTTGCAAAAATTACTCCATACACATGTTTTGGAATTAAAAGGAACCCCTTTATCAATGCGTAAAGATTTGACCTAAAAAATGTAAGTAATCCAAGTCAGTGTAAATCACTCGAATTACTTGCATCCAGATGAGTACAACTCTATTCATTGATAAAATAATTCCTCTTGTCCCGAAATATGTTTTCTGAAATTTGGGCTATAATGACGTTTGTTTTCTTATTAATAACCTGAAGTACAAATAAATAAAACCAATGCATAAATAAATAAAACCAGTAAAGTTCGAGACATATGGGGAAAATGCAAATGTCAGCCCTCACTGGTTAAAAATATCATCTAAAGCATCAAACTCACGATTTCCATTTGCAGAATAATTGAATAGGTGACATGGAGTGAAAAAACAAATAAAATATATGCATATAAACCAAACGTGAATTTAGACAATCCCTAAAATTATAAAATGCATGCATTCAATAATTTAATGCTTAGAAAAAAACACTCTACTGCTTTCTGTCGTTTTCTTTCATTTACGATGAAAAACTTCTTTATAATAAATATATATATGTTAGACACAATTAAACATCGGGAGACATATTTCCGTTCAGTAATGCATGAACTCAAAATTTACCAAAAAGAAATTTTCATGATGCATGCTGCAAACCCGGCAAAAACAATGCTTTCGTAATGTATTTCCATACAAAACTAGTACATGCTTGCAGCGCACCAGTGAGGAAAAAAATAACTATCGTTTGAACGCTTATTCCTTTGTTCTGGTGCTGGGTCTGGACAGCCGCCATATGATCGCAGGCAGCCATGCCTCAACGAACACCAACTGACCTTATACCTTGAAGATTTACATTTTATGAGCTACAGTTCATAAAAATGGCTGGTAGTTAAATATTGTATAACGACAGAATTAGCAGTGCCATTAAATATGGATTTATTCAAAAATATCCTTTAAAAACGCTTCTTTAATAATATCGTTTTTAAAAGTTTGTAAAAATAAGTTTATATGTTTGCTACATTTCTAAGAACAAGAGTGTTGCGTATTTTTCATTCATAAAATTTTATAAGTGCAAATTTTTTACAGTATACAGCACTTTAGTGGTCAACTTATAGAGGGTGGAGATTTTGCTTTTTTTGTCATTTCTTACACTATGCATTTGTTAACATACAGCTTCATGTACCAACCTTACTTTAAAATAGTAATTAGGTTTTTTGTTTTTCACAATTATTTAAAATATCATTAGAGAAATTTAACCTGAATGACTCACAATGTATCCTATACAACTTTCAAAGTTGGGATCTTAGTTAAAATAAAGATAAATATGTTATTAATTATGTTAGCTACTTATATGATAGTAAGGATTTTCTAAAAATACATAATTTCTCAAAATGCCTGCATCAGATAGAGGAAAAAGAAGAAACTTATTTAAAGAATAAAATTGTGCTCACAGTAGTTTTCCCATATGATTAACTTAAAAAGAAGTTTAGGCAAACTTCTTTGTCAGTTTTGTTTCCTCCTATTGATGTTTCATCCATCCAGACAAATACTGGTATAACATTATAGCATAAAAACTTTCCTGGAGAAGATATTTTAGTTTTTTTTATCTCCCCAAAAATAGATAAACAAATAAATATAGCAATAATTAGGCAGTCAACTTACAAAGGTTTTTTTTATAATACTCCCATCCAAATTTGGTGGACATAAGAGGTCAACAGAGACAGGTGGTCAACTTAGGTGATCAAGTTACAAAGGTTTCCCTACATTATGTAATATAGGGCTAATTCCGTTTCTGGCAAAAGTGGTTAACTTAGACAGGTGGTCAGCTTTCAAAATCGGTGAACTTTGCAAGTTTTACTGTACATGACAATGTTTCGCCTGAATTTTGAATATTTTCATTATTTCAGTTAATTCCATTTTTTGAACAATTCATTCAAAAGTTATTACGGAGGACAGACAGACCGACAGGCACACATTTTCCCCATCTCAAAACCCTACGTTAAATTTTTTTTTTGTTTTTCATTCTTTATTTAATTACTTCACTTTTTTTGACTTTTCTTTAGTTTTAACGACATTTTTACCATACATTAAGCTTTCTTTCATGCATTATTTTTGATTTTTAACTTTTATGGGAAAGAAGGCCAAAAAATTAATCTCTTTCAATCTTTGCACATCGTAGTTGTTTACTAGACACGTGGGACAACACTAAGTGTGTTTTATAGTGTAAGTTAATACTATTTTCTAGTGGTAGGAATTATCACTGGGCAGTTGCGTAACATATCCAATAAAGTGGCACAAATTTATTCATGACCGTGTTCACATAATGTTCAGGGGACGCCACTTACCCTACCTTACATCACTAAAATTTATTTTCCTTTCCAGAACAAATCAAAAATTCAGTAACTTGAACAGTGACCTCTTATCACATCAAGTGTTTACCAATGATACGACGACTTTCGCAAATCTCGTCACTATCGTGTACTTACTAGAGACCTTCATGACACTCAAGGTGAACCTATTATAGAAGACTGTCCTAGTAATTTGAATATGTATTATTTATGAGCTACAGTTCATAAAAATGGCTGGTAGTTAAATATAGTATAGTGACAGAAATAGCAGTGATATTTATGTATATATTCGAAAATATATATTTTTAATGATTATTTAATAATATCGTTTTTTAAAATTTCACCTTGTATATGCACCGTAATTTTCAACGGAAATAAGTTTATTAAAATAAGTTTATAATTTGCTACATTTCTGAGAACAAGATTTTTGCGTATTTTTCAGTCCTAAAATTGCAAATTTATACAGGATACATGACAATGTTTCCTCTGAACTTTGAATATTTTCATTATTAGTTCAAGTAAAACCAAACTTATTTCTAACAAATAGTTGACTTATATTTTAAGTTAAGAAGTTTATTGTCAGATTGCTGCCTTTGGAATTGCAATATTTCAATTTAAACACTCCTTATACGTGTCATACAAAAGTTGAGGAAAGAATAAGTAAGGCAGATTTAGAGATTTTCTTCGCGCCACATATTTCTGCAGCAGCTCATTCTGGTACCATAGTACTTCTCGGTTGACAGCATTTATGCTACTAAGCTGCCGAAATCTCTGCGGGCGCTAGTAATTTAGCATGAAAGCACTAGACAAATAGGGGCACATAGATCAATTAGGCAAATGTTGAAGACAACTGTGGCATAAGAGATGAATAAAACTGATCTCGTATGTCACATAAATCTCATTTCCTTTCGATTTTGAGTGGAGATCTATTTATTGTGGTGCAATTCCGAAGATTGTAATTTTGAAGGATTTTTTTTTAAAAAAAAAAAACTGAAATAAAAAATGCACATGTAGAATTGTAAGTATTTAGACGTGTCTAATCATATGGCAACAGTTTTTGAGATAGTTAAAAATCATAGACTTGATTCTTAAACAGCTTAGTTACAACAGTAAAAGTAAAGTACGTGTCTTAAAATGTAATCAAGATTTCTGACAAAAGAAGATGGTGAAAAAATGTTTTTGAGAATTGTTTATTCTAACTATCATACACATTTAAAATTTTGCTTTAACAAAATATATAAAAAAAAAAAAAAGAAACATACGCATTCTAATTTACCTGCAGTCATATGCAACTCAAGTACCATGTACCTTTCTTATGGATTATGGTTTCTAAATTTTAAGCATCTATTCGACAATTTTGTTTCTATTTATTTCACCGCTCAGTAGTTTCAATCTAAAGGTAACCTAACGCACTAAGAATCAGAATTTATATGTATAGAATATTTTCTTTTTTAAATTTATGTTTAAGAGGAGCGTTTTGCACCAATAAGGTTTTTTCTTTCCCTTTTCATTCCTTCTTCTTCTTCTTCTTCTTTTTGTTTTGAGGGCGAGGGAAGGTACTGAATTATACGTTACTCTTCATAAAAGACTAAACACAAAATACGTAGAAATTTTCAAAAATAAAGTAGGTATAAGATTTTTTGCGTAGGTATATTTCAAATAGCTGTGTAACATGCAATATAAAATAAAGTGAAAATGAGATGTCTTATATTACGCATACTGACATTATTTATTAATTACAATGTTGAGCGTAAATGCCAACATTTTTTCCTTTAAACTTATTCCTTATGTAATACACAACATTTTTCATTAAATATAACTTTTAAAATCTTAGTAAGTTTTACATTTTATAACCCAAAGTACTGAAAGCTTTCTTTCCTGACTTAATATAGTTTTGTAGACACTTATTATTAAACTTTTGCAAAATTAATTCTGTATAGAAAAGCAATAGAAGTTAAAAGGTTAAGGTTATCGTTATCATACCTTAGTTTTTCTTATTATATGTCATCAATAAATCAATCAAATACGTAAATATCTTTTTTGTCTAGAAACGCTTTTTCTCTCTTTTTTTTCTTTTAGAATTTCCGTTCAGTCTTTCTTTTTCGCATTATTCCACTGAGAAGATCTACAAATCTAAAATATCCCTTCAAGAAACAAACAATCGAAACCTTATTTTATTTATTCATTTATTCAGTTCAATTCTTTGCGCCACCATCAACAAAATGCCGCTCTAAAAAGCTTCATTTTGTCTGGCCTTTTAAAATATAACGCTTTCATTCCTTAAATTACATTCTGTGTTGAAATGGATTTTCATTAAAAAATATTAATTAATTTTTCGAAAGTATTTACTTAATTGTAGCTTAATTCATTTAAAGTGTGTTTTCTATGCTTCTTCGAAGAACACAATGTACCACAAAGCTGATTTTTATGTATTTAATGATGTTTTGTACTGATTAAAAATAATTATTTTCTCGCACAAACAGCATAGTTGTTTAAAATATAATCAAAAGGGACTTCTATAAATAAGTTTTTCAATTATTTTCTTTGAAATAAAAGGAAGATAGAACTTTATAAGTAATAATTGACATCAAAATTAATATTTCAAGCAAATTCTTCTAACAGTAGATTTTTCTGAAGAACCACTTTAATGAAATTCTTTTGTCTGCACCTACACATGACCATTTTTCTTTTCTTTATAATTTTATAAACTTTTATTTATTTTCCTAATTTTGATTTATTGAAAATTTATTTGTTTGACCTCAAGACTTTGCAAATTCTTTGAACTTAAAAACAAAAGCTTTGTATTGTAATGTTTCTCAGAAAAATGACTTAGGAGCTTTGTATTTCCAGTTACCTTTTTCATTGATTAAGGTAATTGAAAACGGATATATGTATCTAAAGTCTAAAACTTTACGCTATATTTTTTTTTCGTTATTTCGCAATTGTCACTTCTTATTTCTGTAAGAATATGATGTTTTTAAAAAATAAATAAAAGTGAAGCAATACACGAAATACTCTGCCCATCAGATAGGGGGAGGGGTGTTCTTCGGGAGAAGGGACCCCCAATTCTCGCAGTTAATTCCATTGTTTGAACAATTCGTTCAAAAGTTATTAGGGGGCAGACAGACCGACAGACACACATTTTCCCCATCTCAAAACTCTACTTTCATTTTTTTTTTTTTTAATTTTTCAATCTGTAGTTAATCACTTCACTTTTTGACTTTTTTTTTAGTTTTAACGATATTTTTACGGTACAATTAAGACTTCTTTCATGCTTTATTTTTGTTTTTTTTACTTTTACGGGAAAGTAGGCTAAAAATGAAACCCTTTCAATCTTCGCATCATACAGGGTGCTTCAAAAAAATGTATACACACTTTAAACTATTGTAGTTTTCCCGCTCTACAAGGCTAATGTTATATTTCTTCGCCAGGTGCCAGCATAATCGTCCCTCTATGTTTTATTATCAGTTGGAATTTGTAATATCAACATGGGGGACGTACGTTTGAGTTTTGAAGAACGTAAGCAGGTTATTAAGTGGTACTGGAAGTTTGAGAATGTAAATGAAGTTCAAAGACAGTGGAGAAGGGAGTATGATACAGAACCACCTTCAAGATTAACAATTACACGCATACGAGACAAATTCGAAGTTCATGGAACAGTGTGTGATGTGCATAAAGGTCATTCAGGTCGGCCTCGAACAGCTACAAGTGATGAGTCATCAACGGCAGTCTTGGAACTGTTTCAACGCTCTCCTAACAAATCTTCAAGGCAAGGGGCACGTGAAAGTGATGTAAGTGCTAGCAGCGTGCTACGCATTCTGAAGAGAGGCAAGTATCGTGTTTACATTCCAAGGCTGGTGCAACAGCTAAATGACGACGATCCAGATCGAAGGTTGCAATTTTGTGAATGGATTCAGGAGATGGTGATACGTGAACCGGGATTTATGGGTAGCATCATTTGGTCGGATGAAACCCAATTCAAACTTAATGGAACTGTCAATAGGCACAATTGTGTTTACTGGGGTGAAGAAAATCCTCACATTACAATTGAAAAAGCTGTAAATTTGCCTGGTGTAAATGTGTGGTGCGGTTTGTCTTCAAGAGGACTCATTGGACCTTTTCGATTTAAAGGCACTGTAACTGGTATTAATTACCTAACAATGCTTGCTGATTCCATATTTCCTGCCATTCGTGCATTATACGGTAATGATGATTTTTATTTTCAACAAGATGGTGCCCAGCCGCACTATCACAGGGACGTACGAGCTTACCTGGATCAAAATTTGTCGGGCCAGTGGATAGGACGCAGGGGGCCAATCGAGTTTCCAGCACGCTCTCCAGACCTTACACCACTGGATTTCTTCTTGTGGGGCACAGTAAAAGATGAGGTGTACAAACGTAAACCACGTATACTAGACATTCTTTGGAATGAGATTCAAGCAGTGTGTAGAGAAATCTCATTGGACGTTTTGATACGATGTACAGAATCAGTGGTGACTCGTACTCAGAATTGTATTGATGCTGCAGGTCACCAATTTGAACAGTATTAACATTTGTTATTTATGTTTCATTTACATTGGACTTTCAGCTTTCTATTTTCCTGAAATTTAACTTTGTAGAACGGTAAATAAATTTTCTATGGAAGTTCAAAGTGTGTATACATTTTTTTGAAGCACCCTGTAGTTGTTTACAAGACACGTGGGACAACACTAATCGTGTTTTTCTGTGTAAGCTAATACTAATTTCTAGTGGGAGTAATTTTCACTGGGCAGTTGCCTAACATATCCAAAACTATTTAACAATTTTCTTCATGCTAGCGTTCACATAATGTTCAGGGGACACTCTTACTCCGCGGACGCCACTTGCCGTACCTTATAGCACTAAAATTCATTTTCCTTTCCAGAACAAAGAAAAAATACAGAAACTTCTACTGTGACTTTTTATCATATCACGTGTTTGCCAATGGTGGCTTCGGAGCAGATTCCTGTGCATACGACTACTTTCGCAAATCATGTCCCTCTCGTGCGTTTGCAAGAGAGACCTTCAAGAATCAAATTAGTCTTTCAAAGTTCATCCCATTGTTTAAATTAAAGATTTACTTATTATGAGCTATACTTCATAAAAATAACTGGTAGTTAAATATAGTGTAGCGACCGAAATACCAGTGATATTAAATTTTTGGATATATTTAAAAATATATTTTTAAAATGATTATTTGATAACATCTTTTTCAAAAATTCCACCTTGTATATGCATCGTAACTTTCAGGGGAAAATTTTTCTAAAAATAAGTTTATATTTAGCTGGGGGAGAGGTGTGCTACGCTACTGCTTGAAAGCACACAAGGGGTTTATAAATGATGTCACGCTTCGACGGGGGAAAGAGGTCCGAGAAATTATGACAGTTTGTGACAAGGGGAGGGTTAACAAGAAGTATGACATCGTACACTTCAGTTCTTTAAAAAGATTTAAAATGAGCAAATTACATTTATTTTTAAAGTTTTTTTTAAACTTCCACAATTTGATTTTAAAGTATCCGATTTCATTTTGTATCGAAAACACCTAAGCTGATTGAAGTCTAAATTTAATTCTGGTCAAAAGTTTTTAAGGAAAATCTTAGGCATTTACACTTTTAAATTAAAATGGCGGTTTTTTTTCAGAATTTGAACAATTAAACCTTAATCTCATTTTATACAAAATAGGTATACAGTACATAATCATTACTATTGTTATGCTGTCAAATGTCATTAAAAGTTCAAAAATAAATATATATAGAAATTTGATCTGTAACGTAGTGCTTTTTCTCGGAACTGCAAGACAGGAAGTACATATACCTATGCAATATAGCGTGACATGTGACAAAGGGGAGGGGGGACCTGTTGAAGTGTGACATTTTGTGACAAACAAGGGAAATGGGGTCAAATATATTGAAAAAAAGCGTGACATCATTTATGAACGGTGCCCAAGTCATTTATTTGTATTTTTATTATAATTTCAAAGAAAAAATGGGATTTTTTTAAACTAATTTCTAGGAGCATTTACCTTTTTATTTCTGTATAATACAATATGAGATTCTGTAAAATACAATCATTGTTTTTACTCTCATTTTTCTTTAAAATATAAACTTAATTCGTTAAAAGAATATCTTTACAAGACAAATGATGATATTAAAAGCGTCTTGTTCCGTAAAACTTAATTTCGTTCGTTGGAATATTTTACTTTCATTCTCCTGATTAAATTGAAAACAATTAATGATTTTTCCAACAAATATTTGTGCAACTCATCACATAATTATACTTCAATAATTAACAGCATCATTATTACTGATGAACATAATAATAATGATAATTATTATTGTTATTATTATTATTATTATTATGGAATCACTCATTTTATAAAAGCTTTAATGACAGATATTCTTTCCAATTCTGTTTCACATTCTGTAATTTTCTAGTAAGGATAAATTTATAATTAATAGTCAATTACTTTGTCAAATAGAAACAAACGCGCCATGTTTCGCAAAGGTCAGAGCTGGAAATGAAAACCATTTAACATAAATTCCTTACTACATTGAGCTTTTTGTATATATAGTTTTTCTCAGACGTAAGATTGCAGTATTGAATTAATCAACGCATGGTTATTTGAAGCGCACCCATACACACAGCAATCGAAGTGATCTAAATCCATTAGCGAAAGTATTAATTAAGCTCCTAATTTTGTTTTGCTGCATTTTCTTTCTAATGATGCTGTTTCCATAAAAGTCTTTATTTCATAATTTTTAAAAATATAAGTGATTAGTTCACAGGATTAGAAAGCATATTTCCCTTATTCCTAATTAATGATTTAATTTCTAATTACTTTCGGAAATACAATCAAAATCATACGTTATTTTTAAAGTATTACTCTATGCACATGTAAATTTTTGTAAGCACGTTTTCTATTGCCTTTTAAAGCGCAGTTATGAAGTTTATTAAGGGGAGTCAGTACCCTAAAATGTTGAAAAACAGCAAAATTTTTTTTATTGGCTTAAGTAGTAAAATAAATCGTTAAAAATGTTCCCTGAAACTTTCAGAAAAATTGAAGCAATGTTTATTGATTTATCATTGATTTTATTACGGTGTGAGGTGCCACCTTTTCATTCCGAAACCGTGACTGTGCTGAATATAAGCCACATCATTGTTTTTTAAAATAAAATAAGCAAAAGGAAGCACTTTCATCGAGACTGTAACTAAAAAAAAAAAAGTTCCTTACTTGAAATTTTGATAAAGATATAGTACTATAGTACTTTTTTTAAAAATACTTTTCGAAGATTTTTTTTTTGCATTACTTCAGTTTTTATTAATATATTAAGTATTTGACTTGCAGAAAAATTCAAAGCATTAAAGTTTTGCTTTTTGAGTATTGAATCAATAAAAATTTTTTTGAGACTTTAGACCGATTTTTAAAAAAGAGGATGCATTTTTAAAAATTGCTTGTTTTCTTTAAAAAAAAATTATTCAAACTATATTTTAAAAATCCAGTTTTTTTAAATATTAAATTTCTTATGAAGTGATGTAACATGACATGAGACAAAAATTGTAAATTTAAACTCTATAGAAAAAAATGGTTTCATGGTACCCGCCCCCTTTAAAAAGTAAAATGTAATGAATTTAAAAAAAAAAATCAGTTTCTGTTTGATTTTTAATGATGTATTAAATTAAGCTCACGAGCAACTAAACTTGAACTTGCAGGTCAAAGAAAACAGCTAAATAACGTATATTGTATAATTATGTTGACAAAATAAAGAAGATGGAAATACTAGTCACTCATTACACATAAGAAAATCTGGGGAAAAATTGAGTTTTTCAACTAAAATCTCTTAATTGTTACTGATAAAGATAAATTTATGAATGATTTGTGTTTGAAAGAAAAGATAATTTTATGAATGAATTGTGTATGTAGTTTTTACGAAACCGTTTAGCGTAACAGAAAAGAAAAAGTATGCGCTAAAAATATTCAAGTTAAGCAACAGCCCCCTACAAAGATTAAAACTTTCACAACTGTAACTTTATTTGAAAGTACGAGTAATTTAATGTATTAATATAATGAACGTAAGGGTCGAAGCGTTGTTGAAAGACACAAAACTTGTTGTGTTTAAAAAAATTTGAAAAGTCAAGCTTCAGCACCGCCTACTTCCATTCATTTTTTAACCAATAAAAAAAAACTAAATCCAATATAAATGGGGGAGGGGGAGGATGGAAATTATTTGAGGGAATGTAAATGTGACAAATATTGTTTTATTATTTGTCATTGAGGGATTGTTACATATATATCCATAACAATCCCCACTAATCCTCCCATAAATAAACATCAGCGTAAGGATTATCGCACTTAATACATGACATATCATACCTCATTATACGACGCTAATGTTATTTAAAACAACATTTCAGTTGCAATTGCATAGACGCAATTTCGACTTTCTTTGAATTTGCAAAGAATGCTTAGCTATTAGCTAGATAATTGCAAATAAAAATTCTTACTTATTTTGCCCATATATAAACATTATTATAAAATTGTATCTTAGCTCTAACGTTGCACGTATTTGCAACTCTTCAACAAATTTTCAATTAAAATTCCACACATCCAATGCTTCAGATTCACAAGGAATGATTGGATTTATCACTACGGTCACCATTTTCTTGTTCAAATATAAAATCAATATATATATATATATATTTAATTCTATGCCCACCCTTGGCCTCTCGGTCATAAGACAGCGAGCAGCCCAGTACAAAGAAGAACGATATATAAACAAATTAAAACTATCACTTGAATCACTAAAAACATTAAAAGTAAAACAATTAGACAGGGCCGGGCATATGCTGAGGTGATCCATAGTCATGGGTGTGTCGTGACTGTCACAAAGGTGTCAAATTTGTCACAGTTAGGTTAAAAAACTTTCGTTGGCCGTGAGTCGAACCCAAGCCACTCCGACTGGCCTAGGCAAGGTGCTAGGAATTCTTGCCGACTTAATTTATCAGAGAATTCCTCTTTTTCTCTGAAGCCATTTCTCTACGCAGGCTAGCACCTATTAGAGAAGGAAATCTGTTGTTTTATATTTCTCAAATTCAAGTGAGGATCTGGCTGTATCATTTGAGTAACCATTTTTAGTCAACATATCAGCTTGCTCATTTCCATATATCCCACAATGGCTTGGGACTGAAGAACGATGGAGCTCTTGACCCTCAATAACTTATCGATTTTCTCCTTGCAGATCCTAGTGATCTCACAATCCCAAGGACTGGTAGTTGTTAAAGATGTTATGGAAGCCTTCGAATCCACAAAAAAAGACGATATTTTCTTTTCCATTGTTCTATTTTATCCAGTGCTAAGGAAACATCTGCTATTTCGCCATCAAAATTAAAATAAATATAAATGGTTATTTTGGCTCATACTGAGCATATGCACATTAATAACTGTGACTTTTTTCATAACAAATGTTCAATACAAACTCCATATACTCCTCCCGCCATTTCTTCAAATTTGCAACGCACCCTTTGATGGGGACATAGAATTGCGGTCACTCTCCTGCAATGCTAGGGAATGGAGCATAACATAATGCATTCAGAATTTCCTGCAAACACTAGCTAAATTCTTCTTATGCAAATTCACTCTCATGAAGGGTACATTTAAAACACGTGCATGCATTTACAATTAATGTTTTCTTTATACATTTTAACTTGTTTATGTATAAAACAAGTTAAAATGCTTAACATCATGTTTTGTTAAATAAATTTGCTTAACAGTGTCAAAAAAAATTAAAATAATAAAAGATTTTTTTGAAAAATGTAATTTATTTCAATTGTATTCCGTGGTATTAAAACATGACTGGATTTATTTCATCTCTGCTGCTATTTTTTTAGTTATAGTTAGGAAAACATTATGGCATTTTGAACCAGATTTACTGCGCAACTTGCTCCTGAATCTTAAATCAAATTTTAATACATAAACTATTCTACACACGAAATAAAGGATATTGAAAACTATGTTCTATAATTTAGTTTAAATGAGACATGAAATCCATATTAAATTTATGTAAATAAAACGTCTTTAAACACTAGTAACAACAATAAACAAGCTTTAATTCGGAGCATTTTCCCATTAAAAGTTCAGAAGGATAACCCTAATTTCTCAAATAAATTATATTTTATTATGCATCACTTAAATTAATGCTTTTTATGAAAATAATTATACCATGTCACAACAGCTAAGGAACCGTTCATAAATGATGTCACGTTTTTTCCCCATATTACTGACCCCCTACCCCGTTTCTCACAAAATATCACACTTCAACCTAGCCCATCCTCCCTTTTCACGTGCCACGCTATGTTGCATAAACATGAGTGTCACACTTCTTGTTTATGCTTCTGTTTCCTTTTGTCCCAATAAGTCACAATTTCACGAACTCTCTGGAAGTGTGACATTACTTATGAATGATCCATAAGTAAAGTAAGAATATGATCCATAAGTAAAGTAAGAATGTGATCCATAAGTAAAGAATCATATTTTTGTAGTTCCTTTTACGTCATGCAGAAATCTGCTTTGAAAACTTCAAGATGCACACATTTATACAATCTTGTTACCGAAACATCTTATTTCTTAGAAATGCTTTATTGATTACTGCCGATCAAGCGATCGATGGGAAGTAACAATGTGCCACAATCCGTCATCTCAATTCCTCTGCTTACGTTTGATTTCCTAAACTTTTCTCAGTTTCTAACTACCTCGTTTCTCTTGCAGCAGCGTGGAGAAATGAAGCGAGCTTCTGTTTACGTTTTCTCCACTCTGCCGGAATTTATTTTGTTCAAGTCCGTGAAAGGCTTTGACGTAAATGTGTTTATTGTTCCATCTATGCTGGCAGAAGGAAGAGTATGCCTACAATTTCCTGAAGTTTCTTACTTGAGTAATTATTAACATTATGGTGTTGTAGTTGAAACAAATAAAAGCAATTTCATAATGAACGAGTTCTGAAACTGTAATTACTTTTGCTTTTAGTTTGTTTTAAGATCATTTATTATCTGCCAAGCACAGATAATTAGAATTAATGCACAATAAATATTTTGAATAAATAATTAAATAATTATTCGGGCTTTGAGCCTAATCCTTGAAGATACGGATGATGAATAATTATTCAAACAGTTAAATTAATCCGACGTTAATAACGCACAAAATCCAACGATTGAAATGCGAGTGTATTTTGTGCCTATTTTTAATATTACTTGCTATTACTTGATAGCACTCATACAAGTTTAAAAATATGTAATACTGCAAAAGCATTTGCCCAGTCAAGTCCTCTAAAATTAATTCTTTTGTAATTAACACTTACTATTCAAGAGCGCGGATAAGCAAAATTGTCTTTTTTCAACAATCATACGTCATACTACATAACCCGCAACCAAGTGTGGTTTTGGTGGTCAACCTCTCCCCTCTAAAGCCCTCAGTTCTACCTTGCTTTAGCAAATTACCGATCCTAATATGATAGTATCTATACATGTAAAAACCGCTCCCCTATCCCTACACAAGAGAAAACTCTGAGCCACTGATCATACACAATCCCAAGTGAATCAAACTGAAAAACATACATAAGCAAATTCGTCCCTCGTATCGTAAGTTAAATAATCTACTTCCTTACTCTCCTACACAAACAAAAACTCTGCACCACTGATCCTACACAATACTAAATGAATCAAACTGCAAATCTGTCCCTTGTATCGTAAGTTAATTAATATGCTGCATCACTCTCTCCACACAAAAGAAAACTCTGCGCCACTGATCTTACCCAATACTAATTGAATCAAACTGAAAAACATACATAAGTAAATTTGCCCCTTGTATCGTAAGTTAATTAATATACTGCGTCCCTTTCCTCACACAAGAGCAAACTCTGCACCACTGATCATACACAATCCGAACTGAATCAAACTGAATAACATACATAAGCAAATCTGTTCCTTGTATCGTAAGTTAAAGAATAAACTGCCGCGCTCTCTCCACACAAAAGGAAACTGTGCGCCACTGATCTTACACAATGCTAATTGAATCAAACTGAAAAACATGCATAAGCAAATGTGTCCCTTGTGTCTTAAGTAAAATAATCTACTGCGTCCCTTTCCCCACACAAGAGCAAACTCTTTCCCACTGATCAACACAATACTAAATGAATCAAACTGAAAAAGAAACGTAAGCAAATATACCCCTTGTATCGTAAGTTAAATAATCTACTGCCTCCCTTTCCTTACACAAAAGAAAACTCTGCGCCACTGATCACACAAATTCCGAAATAAATCAAACTAAAAAATATACGTAAGAAAATTTGTCCCTTGCATCTTAAGTTAAGTAATCTTAGTCAGGGACCAAACAATGAAAGCTATACAACTCTTCATTATCAACCCATTGTATTTGTATATTTAACTCAGTAAAAATGTACATTGAATAAAATCAAGCTGCAAGACCAAAATCATCAGAGTAAGAACAAATCTGAGCTTTGAGAAGCTTAGGATATAAAGAAAGTTGTATTTCATCGGTTCAATTCGGGGTACAGTTCTTTATTGAGACTACTATTTTTCGTTATTTTTCATTATGGCTTAAAGTTAATTTTTTTTGTTAATTGTTTGAGAATAAGTTTATTACTTTCAATTACCTGATAATAATTAAACTGTTTTTACGAAAATAATTGCACTCTTGTTAATTAATAAAGATTAATTTTAATGCATCAAAAGTAAAAGCGTAAAATATCATCCTTCATACATAGGATGCGATTAACCAAGTAAAAGAATGCTTTATGTAGAAAAATGAAATTACGTATTTTGTTATTGTAACTGTATTTTAATTAAACATGATTAATTAACAATGCTACTAAATTAATATTTTTCATCTGGAGAGCTCAAGTACAAAAAATATGGAAGCAAATATTAATTAATTCAGAAGTTTTAGCAGCCCATTTTAATGACTGAAAGCGCTTTTTTAGAGTGAAGCACAATGGAAAATACTTAAAATAGAGTACATTATCGCACAAATTAAATTTTTAAAATGTATGAAGAAGTCTTACTGAACAACTATGTTGCTAAACAGGTATTTGGAAAGTGTTGTTATGTTAAAAGGTCGTCATTAGTATTATTTTTATGTTCAGATTAAAATACAAATTAGCCATTTCTTTGAAATGGAAATTGAAAAGAAAAGAAATAGCTTGTCAGATTTAAATTTTGACGATACTTTTTATCTTTAAAAAAACTTTTTAAGGTATCCCTAGCTTTTTGGAAAGAATTGTTATGTTAAAATGCCGTCATTAGTAGTATTATTTTTATGTTGAGATGAAAATATAAATTAGCCATTTCTTTGAAATAGAAATTAAAAAGATAAGAAATAGCTTGTCAGATTTAAAATTTCAGACGATATTTTTTATTTAAAAAATCCATTAAAATGTTAAGGTATCCCTAGCTTTTTGGATGGTATTGTTATGTTAAAACGCCGTCAATAGTAGCATTTTTTTTATGTTCAGATTAAAATATAGATTATCCAACTATTTAAAATAGAAATAACAAAGAAAAGAAATAGCTTGTCAGATTTATATTTCAGACGATATTTTTTATATTTAACAAAATAAAATGTTAAGGTATCCCTAGCTTTACCATTTAGGAAAATTTGATTTTGTGTTAAAGGAATATACTTCTAACGTGAATTTCAAAATGGTAGTTTGATATAATATTTGAGTTCTCTAGTTTCAAAACAAGCTGCATCCAAAAAATGAAATTCACTGCTGGAAAAAAACTCTTAATATAAAATATAAAATATATTTAAGAAATTCGAAATGTTCGAAATGTTAGAGAATCAAGGTTTTTCCAGCTAAGAGCATTGGGATTGGCTTTTAACTTGCTGAAATTTTAACACAAAAATAATTTTTACTTGGAAGATATTTGAAGGGAAAAAGTGGATGTGTGTGCGACTCATTTAAGCAATACTTAAAAAAAATCATAAAATCATTAAAAAAAATCGTAAAAAATCGGGATTTGTAAATAGTACACCCTCATTTCAAAACTGTACGATTTGTAATAGAGTAGTAATATGTATTTTTCTGATCATAGTATGATAGTAGAACGGCAAACATTTCTAAAATTATTGATGTCAATAAAAAAAAAAAAACAAAAAAAAAAAACAAGAACTGTTTAAATGATTTCTGTTGTCAGATGGCAAAAGGTGATAGCTCACTTTTTTAGCGCAAGTAATATAATTACATACTAGGGGTCTTGGAGACATTTTAATAAAATCTATAAGATATAGCAAAGAACAATATAGAGTATAATATAGTATCTAGTACTATAAGGTAGCCGAAACGTAAGTAAATTACCCGATTTTACACCATGCAGAGAACTTTGAAATTGTTCGCCTGCAAAATTAGCAAAAACTGAGATGTCACTTTTTGCCATATGACTACGGATTTTGAGAAAGCTCCAATTTTGTTCAATTATGGTATTTAGCAATAGAAGTTGAAAGAAGGTTAGAAGTTTGAAGAAGAAAGAAGTTATTTATTCAGGAAACGGTTAAAGCAACGTTTAGTATGAAACTCATAGGGATAGCTCTCTTATAGTTTAAAAACAGAATAAATATTATACAGCTTAAACCGTTTGCCCCCATAAACTAAAATAGAAAAAGCCACGGGGTGTCCAGCTTAATTCCAGTGCTATTTCTCCTTCATAAACTAAATATTTAAGTTTAAACCCCCCAAAACAGCTAAGAAGTTAATTTCCTAAAGCTCTGTATAGAACATTTACAGCAGACGACCTAACTCTTATGCACTTTGCAGGTTTATCCGGAAGAGAAAGAAGTGCGTCTATGAATGGTTGGGGGACATACGGTTTTGAGTGGAATGCAAACCACCAGGACTTAATCGGAAGAAGTGTAATACAGATCGAACATTCACGTCCTTGCCGAGAATCGAGCCGGGGCCCCAAAGGTTCGAGGCTAGATCGCTCTACTGCTTATGCTACTTAGGCTGCGCAACGGAAACTGGAGTTGCTCTAAAGTTACTTAAAGGGTCAGGTACCTTTTCAGGTGGCAAAAAATCGATTTTTTCGATTCCTGGTTTAGTAGATTATTCATACCAAGTTAAGTAGTTGCCAGTATGTCCTTATCAGAGAAGGATGCTGTTCTCTTGTATGTTTTCCGGAAGAAGCTGAAAAACGTTCATTAATAAGAACACAATTCAGTGTACACATATATAATGTTGTTCATGCTAAACAATAGTCAGTATTACGCAGCTCAAAATGTACGAAACTTCCCAGGAAACTTTTTTCCGTTTCTTTTGTGTATTTATTTTTTCTCGTAAAACTTAACAAGAGATGAATAAAAACAAAAATGGTACTAAATACATGCAGTCCACTATGAAATGTATTAACTATTGTGGAAAACGCAAAATAAACGCTACTTGAAATACTCCTAGTAACTGGGCAACCATCACTCAAATATGACCAATTACAGTCAACTCTAAATGCTATGAAAAAAGAAACTCCAGTTTGCGTTGGTTTGCCGTCATCAGTTGCTCTCTGTATGCGCGCAGCCTAAGGCGGCAGCAGAGCAGTTTTTCAACCTATTCCAAGATTATCATTCCTTCTGCACGCGGTTCAACTGAAACACTCAGGACGACGTCAGACTGACGCTAGAACTGCCCAAGCAAAGATAAGGGCTTTAAAAAAAAACCGTGTAATTTCATTCTACAAATACAATAGCAACGTAGGCGCATTCATGGAATTGATACGAAACGTGGAAGTCCGCCTATGGTGAAACTAATAGACATTTTACAGCAATCTGAATGAATTAAATAAGAAAGATCTTTCAGAAAAAAAAAGAGAATTTAGCTTCAGAAACACGATTACATAGTAGGAAGATCAGGGGCAAGTTGAAGTTTGAACTACTATATAAATACATCGTCTACTATGTCAGAGGGACAAGAACATAAGAAAATATTTTATGTAAAAAATAGTGACTTACCTAAAAACTAATTATTGTTTAGCTATACTAAATTTGTAGAATTAAGATTCCAAAAGTAAATTCTGTTAATAAATTAAGCCTTAAATATTTAAAACTGACAGAATCTGAAAACTAGTGAGATGAAGTGCAAGCTAATGGGTCCTTCCTAAACTAAACTCAGTGGCGCGCCAGCCCTTTTGGGGGGCATGGCCTACTGTGACCATCCCAGTTTTCGAGACCGAGGGCCCCAGGGTGCCGAAGCAGAAGTTCCGGTCAAGTAATCGGCCTGACGCGGAACCCAAAGTGTTTAATTCCCAAGCATGCTTGGTCCGCATTTTATGGACCCCACTGCATTGATGAAAGGCTGAGCCGACCCTGTCCAACCCGGGAATCGAGCCCCGGACGTGTGGCATGGTAATAGCACGGAAGGCTACCACTCAGCCACTGGGCTTCAATAAGTCCTTCCACGATGATAATTTTTTGCATTTTCTCCGGTAATTTTTCGTTTCTAATAAAATTCTCAACGTAAAGAATTTTATGTAATTGATTTCGCAACTATCTTTTCTGCAGAAAATGCATGTAAAATTTAGGAAAAAAAGCAGCATCCGTAAAACCGTTTTCTTTTATTTTTATTTTTTTAAATTGATAAAAAGCAAAAATAATAGAAAATGCGGTGGTGCGGAAGAAACTACGGCGGGGTTCTTATCGCGCAATGTGTGTGACCGTAATTTACTTACGTACGACAACAGTATATCACAGGTAAACGCAACAGCTTCGACCAGCTATAAGATTGCATTTGTTCTGCACCATAAATAAAAAACTGAAACCCGACTACAAAAAAATCAAAAAAGATAGAAACAAAATTGGTGTTAGTTTCTATCATCAGCTTATTTAGTAGGATAAGTTTTTTTATATGTTAGATATTCCCGTTTATTTAGTACTATTAAAGTCTTCTGGCAGTTTCACATTAATAACGGTGCAATTCTTTTCGAATATCGTGGTCGCGCGTTGTCAACTGCAGAAATTCTGATTTATTAGACAAATAAAAACAATTTGACAACTCACGGCCACGACATTTGAAGAGAATTGTATCGTTACTAACGTTGAACTGCCAGAAGACTTCAATAAAACTAAATAAACGGGAATATATAACATATCAAGAATACTTATCTTACGCAATAAGCTGATGACAGCAATCAGCACCTAAATTGTTTCTTTTTTTTTAGTTTTTTCCGTTTTCGGGTGAGTTTTTTAAGCTTTTATTTTTATTTCTTACTTTTTTTCTTTATTTACTGCTTTCTTATACAAATTGTTATTATTATTTGAAGTTTTCCATTTTCCCTAACAAAAATTAAAATATAAAATGGCTTTAGTAGCTTCTACTATGCCATTTCTTTGACTCGCAGCTGCATGGTGCTGCCATCTATCAGTATTCCTACATCAGTTTTATTCCCAAAAAATGACTATAAAAATGTAGCCTATGTCTCTCGCACCACACTAACGAATCGAGTGACGCCTCAATCACCTAAATAGCACGAGTAGTTAAGGCGCTACGGAGGAATACACGTAAATACAAACATATATGGGCCATTCCACCGTCACGTACGGGACAATTGAACTCGATAGTTTTACCAAAATTTTGTCATAGAGGAGAAGATTTTAAATAAGTGGCAGCAATTGCATTTTTTAATCTTTACTTATGGTGAAAAGATGCTTTTGACATACATTTATCTTTCGTAAATCTTTTTTATACTTTAAAATATAATTAATCTTCATGTGTCACGTGCGGGACACTTAAAGTCAACCTCTCTCAATTTTCTTTGTGAATCAGCTAGAATTTCTGCTCTATTAATCATGCAGTGACTAAAAAATATATAGGAAATGAAATCCAAGGCTCCATTGTAAATAAAACATATTTAAAGTTTTGAGAAATGATAATTTTAATAGTTGAAAAAAATTATAATGTATCGTGTCTTGTGCGGGACACAGCTGTCACGTGCGGGACATTTTGCAATTGCTCATGTAATGCATGTTTTCAGAATGTTGCAAATTAAAGGAAAACACCAAACAATGTTTCGTTTATACACTTGAAAACATAAAGCATTTATTTTAATAGAATATATGCGCAAATTAATCATTCCGAGAAATATATAAAATTTTAATTGGAATTAGAATAAATGAAAAAAAAAAGTTTTAATATTTTTTCAAAATTTTAAACAATTTCTGTTGTTAGATAAAGCGGGAGCTGATATCTTTCTTAAAACATCTTTAAAGAGATAGTGAATTCTATCAGGGTGATCTGGCCACTTGTAGTGTTAGAGCTTTTGTTTCTTTTTCTTCTTTAGTCATATAGTCTTTCCTCCTTTTTTCAGTTCATTTGTCCTTTTATTTTCTTCCTTTTGGAAATCTGGACCTTTTTTCCCCCCTCATCTTTTTCATTTTTTTAGCACTTGATTTAGATTCCTCCATTATTCATTTCTGTTCAATAAAAAAAAAATATTAATGTTAAAAAGTTAAAATATTACGGAACGTTGCTGTGCAAAAAGTCATAAAAGTGAAATATAATTCAGCTCTAATTCTAAATAGACTTTCTAAAATAAATCTCATAGCGTTTAAGCTATGTTGTTACAATGTTGTATCAAATAGTAAAAAAAAAAAAAAAATCAAAAATGCTCTTCCAAACAACTCATCGATAAAAAAAATGTAGTTGCTTTATTATCAATATTTTAAACTAGCTTATTATCATTTGTCTTTGTATATTATTTGAGTAATATGTTCTGAAACATAAATTATTACTGAAATGATAGGGCATTCTGTAATGAAAATATAAAATTTTAGAAATGTGTGCTCTATTAAATACATAATTTAGCAAAAGCTATCATAAATATCAGAAAATGTATAATTTATTTCTTTAGAATAACACAATTTTAAACCAAAAAACCATTAAAGAATTCAAGCTACGTTGAAATAAAATTCTTATCAACATTTAGAATTTGGAGTTGTGTTTCCTACATGTAATGCGTCACGTGCGGGACAGTTTTGTTTTTGGATATTTTTACAAGTAAAAGTAACTTCAAAAGCTATAACTAGCATAGGATATGTGTACTACATTAATCTGCTTTAGAAATGTCATTTACACAAAATAAATGCGTTCCATTTTTAACCTAACTGAAAATATTCATCTTTTTCGACACGTGTGGAACACAAAAATAAGCTTTTTGTGTGTGATAGTATAGCTATTGAGATATGTCCTAGATCTTAAAGCTTAATAAGATAAAATAATTAAACTTTAGACTTGCCTATAAAGTTGACATCAGGAGTTTCAGTTGATTTCTTTTGTACAAAACAACCCTGCAAACTTCGTTCGAGAAATCAATGAACTTGCTTGCACAAGGCATCCATTTTTAGAATACTGTGTTGCCTATCCAGAAATAACAAACTTTGATTTCTTACTCAAAACATAAAATTTGACATTTTATCTTTTAATACATTTCAAAAAAATCCACATAAATATGATTTTAAAATTGACCACCCATGTACCTGTTTTCATGGAATGGCCCATATACACACATACATAGACTGCTAAAAACATAACGCCTCCCTTTGACTTTACCGTAGTCGGGTACAAAATAAAAGGTAATGTAAGTAATGAGCCTTGATTAAATTGTGCGTTTTCAACGTTGAGGTTCGAATGAAGCAAAATAGTATACATGATAATAAAAATTGAAATGATAGCTTTTACTCAACTTGCTCATAAAACTCTGACAGTTTGAAACTCCCCTTGCTCTTTTAACTTTAAACAGCAACTTCCACTTAGTAAAATAAAAAGGGGGGAGGGGGAGCAGTTCGTTTTGGAAGAAAGTTTTTAATGTACTTTTAATTGAATTTAGTCAAAAGAGCATATTTATGTCAAAAGAATCAAGTACAAATGCGTTATGTTAAAACAAGTTGTTTTGACTAATTGATTATTTCGACCTATTTTGAGGTACTATTTATTTGTTCTGACCAGAAGTTGATTTTCTAAAAATAAATAATGAACAAAAACAGCAACACAAGTAGAATTTTCTCCTCTGTGGGGCAGGAGGTTAGAGGATTGGTCCTCGCATATATTCAGTTCCGGTTTCACCCCTAGGTCCCACACATCTGCCCTGTTAGTGGTCTGAGGGAGCCTTAAATGCATTTCTATTACCATATTAGAATCAGCAAAGTGATAGAAAAGTACTAGAAAAATTATGGTTCTGGGCACCCCAAAAACCACCCCTCGATTACGTCCATGAACACCAGGTCCCACACATCTGACCTGTTATTGGTCTAGGGTCTAGGGGAAGCTTACGTGCATTTCTATTACCATATTAGGATCAGCAAAGTTATAGAAAACTTATGGAAAAACCATGGTTCTTAGTCGCTGTTCAGCCCCAAAACCACCCCTCGATTACGTCCATAAACTCCAGAAAGCCTATGAGATACATTTCAGCATTTAAACAAAGCTTAATTTACAAACTTTTTTACCTACCATTATTAAGCTATGTTACATCGACGAAAACTTTAAGCAAGTGTCTTGAATAAAATTGGGTACTTTGATCAAAATCAGTCATTTGAATACATGATTGATTCTTCTAATAAAATAAGTTAATATAACAGCAAAACTCAATGGGTCGTCCTTCTTCTGATCAGATTAAAGCGACTATCAAATTAGTTAGAATAAAATATATTACTTTCTCTAGAGCAAAAAATGCAGAAATCGTATTATCAAGAGTAATTCTCTGGTTTTTGTTTTCCTTCATGCCTCATTAACAAGTCTGGATTTCACCTTTCCTTTTTTCATCTTGGAAGGGAGAAATTGGATTTCCTTTTGCATTTCGACAAAAGTAAAAACGTATTAAGAAAACTCTCTCGTAATTATCCATAAAAGAAAAAAGAATAAAAAGCGTAATTAAACTAACCTCGCATTAATTTTTCGCTCTTTCTCGTTTTGTCTTAGAATTAATCTCTTTTTCAAACAAAAAAGAGATTTTCTAAGGATCTAATTTAGAGATAGATACTTTAGAACTTTTGCATGAATCAGTTTTTAAAAGAAAAACTAATGGTGTAGAAAATTAACTTTTACAGAGTTTTCTAGATCAAGACTATAAATAGATATTTGATTCTTTAATTATGCTTAAATACATCAACACGGTTAAGAAAATAAAATATGACACATGGCGTAAAATATAAATGAGTAGACCCCAACCTTTTTCACGGACCCCATAATTCAAAAAATAGGTAACCCGCAACCCCATTATATGTGCACATACATACGCCCTTTCCCACAAGTATTTTGGTGCAAAAACTGTACATTAGATTCCTAGCTGTTTCTTAATTCAACATCTTTGAAAACGTGTTTATAATTTCAAATTGGAATTGTACAAGTAGAAAATAAACAAATTTATTGTGGAGTAGGACTGAAAGATTGCATCTTCACTTTACGACCTTTCATTGTCCACTAACTGAAAATATAATACTTGGAATGGGAATAAATTTGGACTCTAATGGGAAATAGTGCTTGTTACTTTATATAATTGGTTCGCTTTCTCCTCCCCCACAGCTTAAATACGCTTTTATGTTTAGGGTGGTTTACTATTGGGTTCAATAACAGCATTTTGTCAGATTTAATTTTCAGTTTATGCAAATTGTTATCCAATCCAATAATATAATAAGAAATAGGTACCATAAAGATTGAGGTTACAGTAAAGTACCATTTTGTAGATACAGTAAAACCTGTAAAGTTGACCACCTTTGAAACTGACCACCTGCCAAAGTTGACCGCTTTTGTCAGGTACGGAAATTGACCTATATTATATAATGTACTGAAGCTTTTGTAACTTGACCATCTATCTTGACCACATGTCTATATTGACCACTTATATACACCAAATTTGGGCAGGACTGTTACAAAAAACCCTTGTAATTTGGCCGCCTAATTATTACGATGTTGTTTACTTATATATTTATGAAAAATAACTAATACAGCTTTTGCAAGTAATTTTTTAAACGATAATGCCACACCAGTATTTGAAAATTCGTTTTTGTTCTATCTGAGATAGCCATTTTGAACAATTATGTATTTTCAGGAACACATTACCATTAAATAAGTAATTTACATTAAAAAAAGGATACTTTTCTCTCCTTTAATTAGGTTCTTCCATCTTAAAGTTGTATAATACATTCAGGTTAAATTTCTCTAATGATATTTCCGATATTTGTGAAATAGAACAGCTTATTACTATTTTAAAGTGACATTAATGCATCGAACTAAACTTAAAAGTATTTTAGTTAGTTAAAAAGGAATGAACGCATAGTGTAAGAATGACAAAATAAGAGAAATATCCCCAACCGCCATAAGTTGACCACCTGTCTAATTTGACCACTAATGCACTGCACCACAAGTGGCCAACTTACACAAGTTTTCTGTACTTGGAAATGGCGCTAAAGTAGTGGGGGATTACGTTTTGGCGATAATCCGGTCAAGGAGAATGTATGATTTAATTGAACGTTTTTCTCGTTGTCGGTAACTGCTTTCAAGAAAAAATGGTAGGATTCAAAAAAAAAGAAAAAAATACCAAAAAAGACTTTGTATTTGAATATTTCTGTAAATTACTTGAAATTTATTAAAATTCTGTACATCATTAGATGTTTTTCGTATATTACTGGAACATTTTTCGTACATTTCTTTCTTTGAAATATTTTCGATGTATTTTATTCTGGACGGGAATGCCGAAAATTGTCACATGATTAGACAATTTCATTGTAATTTATGCCCTTAAATTTAGCACAAAAGAATTCAAAAGGATGTTCAGTATAAGAAAGAGTCATTTTGTCTATGTTAAATAGATGAAAATGGAGGCAATTCACCGCTAGAGGGACTGAAGAGCGATCACCGTTGTCACGGGATATCCGCTCTTGGTTTACTAAGATTTTCAATTGAGTTCTACGTGGTGTTAACTAGGCAAAATTAGTTATCTTAAAATTAATTAGACTATGTTCACAGCTTTTTCTGATTATAACCCAGTATTTACAGTTATTTTTTTCATTATAAAAGAAATTTATTAATTATTACTATAGTTATAGTGTTGTATTTAGTTTTCATTTTTTGAAATGTAAAAGAATTTTATTTAGGCCTAGTTTTTAGTTAGATTTGTAGAACTCGATGCAAAGCGATGCTACGGCTTCCTTTGTTTACATTGTTTTCATCGGAGCCACGTGACCAATGACATTGCTTGAACTGCCTCCATTAGCGGTCGCCACTCACCAGGTGGCGATTAAAGTAGTAAAAGTGCAGATTAAAAAATGCATCTCGATCGCCACTCCTGCATTTTATCGTTCACTGAAATCGGGTTTTTTTCTTTTTTCTTATTCTTTTCCTACCGTTCGAAGTGAAATTTTCTCAATTTTTTTTGCCATGATTTTTCCCTTATGGAAGCATGCCTATTTTCGAACACGTGCTTTGCCGAAAATTTCATGTCGAATTCCAACTTTCAATCTTTTAGCATCCTGTATATATTTAAATCATTTTAAAAGTTTGAAAAAAAATAGCATGTGTTAATTCAAATATGCATATTTCTTGTTTTATTTCAATAATTAATTTATTTTCTAAACAATTTTAAAGTTAGTTTTCAATTCTTATTGACAATTTTAAAAAGTGGCGACTAACTATAGACTGGGTCTACCGTCCACTGGCTACTAATTAAATTTCCCAGTTTTCACCTATACTATGTGGTAAAGTTTTTTTTATTTAAAATTAGAAATTGTATGGTGACCAAATGAGAAATGAATTGGGACCTTATCTGGGGTCGCGATCCACTGGTTGGGAAGCCCTGATATAATAAAGAGGTATTGGAAATCAAGATAAAGGGATAAATACGACAGAATCTGGTTTATTTCAAAAGGCAAAGGGCTGTTTTGAAAGGGATAAGAATTAAATAGAACAGTGTTTTTTACTGATAAAAAGTCAAGAAAAAAAGAAAAGAAAGGAAGAAGCGTAAAAACTAATTTAAGTCAGATTTAAAGATTTTCTATTTGTCATATTTATTAAAAAGAAAATACCCCTCTTTGATCTAATGCTTTGTTTAAACAAGAAGTGAACACCTTAAAGTTTTTTTAAAAACTTTTTTTCGAGTTTTAATAGGTTGCTAGTCTTACACTGTAGTTACAAACACAAAACGAGTTAAATGAGAGGACAAAAAAGGGGACGGAAATATGGATTGATAATTTCAGTAAAAGTCATTATAAAGGTTTGTATGGAGATTTAACACTTCAATTTCATTGATAATTTTTGCTTTTACTCAATAAAAGAGAAACTTTGCTAAGAAGAAATATGCTTTTTAATTTGAACAATTATTGCTCTATGCTCTGAACAAGTAACAAAAAACACAAATTGTATCCTAATTTCAGAATAAGAAAGGTTAAATTTTCATGAGTTAGACGTGAGCAACTTGAAGTTAGACACATTTTAGTGCTTCACTTTAAAAATCTTCTGCTATTGTTTTAAATATTGTTTTTCCCCTTTAAGTATATTCATCAGAAATAAAAAAGTTACAGTTCTGTATTTTTGAAAACGGTAGACAATTTAACAATGGTTGTCGAACTGGTCGTAAATAACAATGACAGCTGGTTTCACAAGATTGTATGCCTGTCACGTAAAAGCAATTGACTGCTTTATAGATTAAAAGTAGTAATAAAAATCCTATTGATTATAAGGAAATATATTTTGTTGATTTTCTATAATAGTCACGTATGACGAAAGCAAGTACGAGACACTGTAATGAAACTCTTTAGGCGTACGTGACACTGATGTAAATTAAATGGTTTTCCAACAGAAACTACATTTATCTATCTATTTTTAATAATTTTTATTCCTAAAATAGCGCATGATTTATTTATTTATTTATTATTCATTTCCGTTTTGCAAATATTTTTTTCAAATAGAAATATATATATGGCTATGTTCCATGAGTTATGTTGATGAGGTCCTTGATATATTCTATACCTTCAAATGCAAAGGAGGACATTTTCTAAAGTTTGCAGACAGCGTGGTTCTTACTCTTGGTGGGAAAACAACTTCGCTGTTAAAGCGAGGTTTGCAGAAAAAATTTCTCAAAACATGATGTGTAAAACTCGGCGGAATGGTTCGTCATTACTGGAAAATTAAACAATCATACGTTTTCCATTAAGAACAATCACATCACAGTATACAACAACCACGGCTTTCTGAAAAAATTGTGGATCTAATTTGAAGTAATCTAAATCTTAAAAGGGACGGGGTTTTTTTTTTTTTTTTTTTTGCACAATCTCTTTTTCAATATAGATAATAAACTATTTTATTATGTTTGTTATTTTAAGTACTATTTATTCGACTTGCAGAATACACAGCCTTGACTGTGTAATCAATAATTCTCTAGCTGCTTAATTTTCTAGAGATTTGAATTTGAGGGCTGATAACTTTTCTCCTTCTCAATATAGTTAGAACTGTTGTTGTTGTTGTCGAGTCCTCGCGCGTTTGGGGAGGAAAAATGGGTACGCTGCGCCTGAGTCTAACGGAGCCCTTATAGATAGGAGTATGATTTCCGCCCCTTTGAAAGGTCTCTTATTATTTATTTATTTTTTTTTTTTTGGACCAGCTCCCAGACGAGAGACCGTCACCTGGGATTGGCACCCCCAGAGGTATCGTTTCACTTAGAGGACATTGGAGCCACGTACTATTTAACGTGCACGAGTTCCCTTTAGCGTACACGGACCTACAGCAACCAGGCGCGAGAGGTTGTCCTCCTCCCAAACATTGACCTTAGTCGGTGTTGCTTCACTTTCGGTGCTCTGCGGGAACCGAGCTTCTATCGACTGGTCCACTGCGGGACGTTAGAACTGATAACACTGTGCAACACGAAAAATGTCGTTTAGATGAAAATGTTTGTTTCTTATTTATTTTTATCTGAAAATTACGAATCTGCGATTATTTTTTGCCTACCACGTACCATTTTCTCAAAATTCCACAATTTAGCTTTTTGCGTATTTTCCGGATAAATGTGCATATTTTCATAATTTCTCTACTTAATTTATTATAAATGATATCTTTATCATTGACAGTGAGATCGTTTTCATTCTAGAGACCTTTTTAATGAACTTGGGTTACTTTAGCGACAGTTTTGGCAACGAAAGCTTAAACTACTTCTTAAAGTTTCGAGTTTTTTGCACGTCAACAAAAGCATTTTGTAGTCTATTTTGCGGAGAAAGAAAAAATAGTATGCTGCTGTGATGTGAATGTACTATTTCAAGCATTAGGACATGAGCACAATTCAGCAGACTGGCGCTTGTTTATCAGTGCTCCTCCATCTGAGTATTTTTTCCCTATTTATTCCTGTAGCATGATCTGCAGACACAAAGGAAATTTCAAAATTATGAGTGGCAAAAGCATATCAAATGAGCTACTTGTAAATGTACAATGTACCTTTTTTCCACAATTGCACATTAAACTTGGTTTAACGAAATATTTGTAGAAGTTCTGGACAGAGAAGGAGTTGCTTTCTTGCATCTCAGGAACAAATTCAAAAATTTAAGTGGGGCAAAAGTTTAAAAGAAAGGATTTTTATTGCCCCACAGCTTAAGGAAGTCCTTTCATGATGAAGAGCATGAAAACAAAGTCAGAAGACGAAAAATCCGACTGCCTGGCCTTTAAATGAGTGTGCTCACGTTTCCTTGGAAATGAGAAAGCTGAAAGCTACGAAAATCTTGTTGGTGACCTGATAAAATGCTTTTGTATTATTAGTTTGCTGTATTCCATTAAAACTAGACTTTTTGGACTCCCATATGGACTTCTTTCCTCAAAACCTTGGTGCAATTTATGATGAGCATGGGGAAAGGTTTCATCAGGACATTTCTGTGTTTGGAAAGCGTTTTAGCGGTAGATGGAATGTACGTATATGAATTGAATATTGCTAATCTGTTAACAGGGCACATCAACAGATGTCCACAAGATGAAACGGCCAAAAAAAAAAAATAATTTTAGTGTTTGTGTGTTTAATAAGTAGGCCTCAGTTACATTTGTATTTAACCAAATTGTATAAATATAAGAAGTGGGTTTCCTGCAAAATTGTACGTGATGGACCATTTTGGTTTGGATATTTGAATCAAACACCTTTTGTTTATATAGAATCACATAGTTTCATCTAAAGGACAAAAAAAAAAAAAAGTTCATATTTGTTACACTGTGTAATCAGTAATAAATCAGTTCACGATTCATTACTTGTGTCATACAGGGTCTTCGTTTGTATATATAAATTGGAATTTAAAGTTGCTTTGATTTGAAGTCGGTTTTATTTTTTCAATTATTTTATAATCAGTGTGCATCAAGAAAGGGAAACTTTCTAGATTATTGAGCTTTCTATTTCCTTTCGTGTAATTGTTTACTCACATTGAACGCTATAATATTTGAATTTGTTCAATAGGTCTTAATGGAATTGATTCCAAACTTCTAAGAAATTTATTTGACTATCATTTTAAAAAACAGCAAAACTACTTATAGATTATTTTTATCATTCTAAAAAATATTTAAAATACATCCACCTGTTAGGAAAATTTACATGTTTCTAGTAAAATTAACCCTTTTTAAGAGCAACATAATACTGATGCCTCGAATATTTTCTTAAATTAAAGTACTTATATTTTAAAAAGAAACTTCGTTTTTCTTATTAAAAAATCAAAGCACGTAATTTGATACTAAACTCAGGAGTAAGAGTAAAAATATAATTGCCCTATTCATGACATAATTTTTTTACTCTCTATTAAAAATATTAATGTTTCTATTGTACATTTATGCTAAAAGCCAACAATATATATAGATGTATTAGTAGCTAAAGAGAAATTGTAACAAAACAAATATATTGAAGCATTAATGGATAAAATATTAGATAGGCGTCACACGTGATGTTGAGTCAGATCACAACTTTTTGACCCAATGATTGGAATCCATTTAAGGTCGTTAATTCAAGAGTAGCGCCATTTCGAAAAGAAAAAAAAATGAAGCTGAACGGGTTTTTTGTCGTTAAATATGTTCTCAAAGGAGCGGAAAAAAAATAGTTGGCTTCTTTTGTAAGGCTATGAAAATGATACATTTCCGTCAACATGATGGATGATACTAATTTTGTTTTTGGAATTTCTTCATTTGGAACAAATGTTGTCACTGACTTCCTGATCACGTGTCATCATTCGAAAAACGTGATCAAAAATGGTACACTTCACAGCACATTGTGGAGAGCGATATTAATAAAGCGTTAAACTTTTTTCCGAGAGGAATGCTAATTACAGACGTCTGAAGAAAAAAAGACTGCCTTTCAGAATGTTTTTACTTTGTGTGTGTGTGTGTTTCAGTGTTTTATTTATAAAACATTGAAGTGGACTATTTCCTTACTGCACATTGTCTTTTGTATAATTTCGAAAATAAAATAATTCCATAAACTGTTTCATAAAGCCTCATCTATGATTTCTTGAACGAAATGGTTCCATTTTTATTTTTATGGTTTATATTCTGATAAACAACGTCTTTTAAACCATTTGCAAAGTCAAATGTTTTGTATAAAAATTTAAATTTGCTTTTTGCAGAATTGTCTTTTTTGATTAATTGCGTTAAATCAAGGATTTTGTGCCTTTTTGTCATCATGTACTATGCTGTTTACTTCGTGTAAATTGCAGATTCGGGTGAAAAAGCTGTCTATATTTTAAGAATGGCAATAATGAAATGAAATCAAATACAGTAAAACCTGTAAAGTTGACCACCTTTGTAAGCTGACCGCTTGTTTAAGTTGACCACTTTTGCCAGGAACGGAATTAGCCCTATGTGTGAAGGACCTGTTAGCCCTATGTGTGACGGACAATGGAATTAACCCTATGTGTGTCAGGAGCGGAATTAGCCCTAAAGGTTTCCCTAATGTAGGGAAACCTTTGTAACTTGACCACCTCATTTGACCGACTGTCTATATTGACCACTTATGTATTATGAAAAAACCTTTGTAAGTTGACCCCCTAATTATTACTGTATTTGCTTGTTTATCTATTTTTAAATAGGTAAAATAAAACTAAAATAAGTTATCCAGAATATTATTTATGTCATAATGTTAGACCAGTATTTATCTGGATGGATGAAACATCAGTATGAAGTTTATGGGAAAACTACTATGAGCAAATCTTTTTTTTTTAAATAAGTTTCTTCTTTTTTCTTTTATCTGATGTAGCCATTTCGAAAAATTATACATTTTGGGAAATCTTTACTATCATATAAGTAAATTATATATTTAATAAGATATTTATTTATATTTTGGGCCACACTTTTCTTTTTTGAAAAGCTAGAGTTACCAGCTCGAAATTTCTGACATTATGACAAATTATCAAATTTATCCAAATCTGAGGAATGTTGAAAGGCGAGAGAGAATTAAACATTGCCAAAAGGCAATATATGTCAGAAAGGACAGCTGCGCAGAATATGAACTCTGATCTAAAATGGCGGATGGCTCAGCCTGTCCATGTAGGGGCTCGAGGAGCAGGGTGCGCATTGCAGAATTATGGGCCCTTCAGACGTACGTTCTTAACCGTGCCACTAAACGTGGGGCATCCATCCACATTCAAGAACGCATGTAAAACTGGCGTTCAAGAATGTGTCGCAACAGCACACCATATTTTTCACCATTATCAGAGACAACAACGTTACACGTTCCAAGTTACGATTTCTGAAAAGAAAACACGAAACGGAAACAAAAGGTTTTTTATTGCAGCATCATGCAGATTTTGCAACTGCATACTGAATCGTCCCATCATCCCAATTTGATGCGCGGTTAAGAACGCGTATATGAAATGCAACATATCTTGGTGCACCATCATGAACGCGCGTCTGAGCGTCATTCTTAACCGCATTTTTGAACGTGTTTTGCGTTTACACACACACTTTTAAACGCGCATATGAATGGCTCGATGCCTGCAGCGTGTTAAAGAACATACGTCTAAAGGGACCGTTAGTCATTTTCGTGTCTCAAGTCCGAGGCATTACCGAAGAATCTCATGAGAAGTTTTCGCATTTGTTTTTGGTACATCATATAATGCTACAGCCAACGAAAGATGTGCTTGCAAAAAGAATATATTTTGACAGCAAACTAAATTTTATTCAAATAATCCTATTTTTTGTCATAATAGGGGGTTGAAAAATAATTTGCAGCAGAGCCATGATTAAAAGCAAATATTATCAGTAAAAGTAAAAAGGAAATTTAATTTGTGTTGACAATTTTCATTTCATATTAAGCTTTGAACGAATTTTAGGATATTAACCCTTATTCTCCTAAAGTAGCATATATGCTTCCTGGGGTTTTCCCCTATTTTCTATTTGTTAACAAATAGGATGTAGGGAAAAACCCCAAGTAGTATATATGCTACTTTATGAGAATAAGGGCTAACAAATAACAATGCAACATACGCGTTGACGTCACTTAACAAATAGAGAGTAGGGGAAAACCCCAGAAAGCATATATGATACTCTATGAGAATAAGGGTTAAAAATACTCAATTGAAATTTGTACTCAAAAATCATGAGAAATACAACCAACAATACCGACATTTTTCAGAAATTATTATCAAATATAATCGTTTGTATTCCAATTATTCACAATAATCTTGCCGTAGAGGTAACGTATTAATAGTATGAACTCTCCTCTCTAATCTAGTATCATAATTTCACTTCGAGAGAATGGGTATTGGCCGTTATTTGGCAATTCCCGTCTTAGGAAATTTGCACAACGACATTATGAGGCTTGCTAAGCTAATCTCATTTTAATATCGTCTGAGTTACGTAACGGAATTAGCAAATAAATTTTGCGGGAAAATAACCTCCTAAACAATCACTGTATCAATCGATGTGTTTCAACAATGTCCCCAATATTAAACGAATTTTCTTGCGAGCACCTCAAGGTGACGGCGAAATTATTTTTCGCTTTTACGTCTTGTAATTAAAATTATGAGGGAACTAATTAATAAGAGGCTGGGCTTAGGCACCTCCCATTCGTGTCTCTTTGATCCTGAAAATTGAATGCAAGAGCGTTGTTTAAAATGGTTTATCCTTATATGATAGATAATTTACGTTTCAAGTTGGTAAAATTAGGTGCAGTTTTCAAAGTAAAGACTACTATTCAACTAAGTTCGTGCTTTATGTAAACTTGGTATTAACAAGATTTGATGAACTTTTCTTCTGACAATTAAAAAATGCTGTCACGCAGAGGGATTTTATCAAAGTGCAAAAAATTAAAGTTAACTGAAATGCAATGTCGTCAATAATTATGTTTTTAAAAGCCGTTTTTGAATAATTTTCTTTTGAAATAAACAATATTTAGTCAATATAAAGAAATAATAACAAAACTTATGAAAATTTATTTGTACTTTTAGCTAAGATAAATTTTCTATCTCTAAGATAAATTTATTAAAAAAGTTCATTCATGATATATCGTAAGCGTTCTAATCCAAGGTAATATTGTCACATTAAGAACTTTGAAATCAGAGCCGTTTTGTAACATATATTAACAACACAATGGTATTGCAAAAAAAAAAAAAGACAATTTATTGCATAACAACATAGGATTTAGTTACAGTTCTAATATTCATTATCATGTACAGGTACACCCTTTGTTTTACTTCACAAAATTACACTCAAAAGCAGTTGAGGAGCATATTTTCTCAAAAATGCTAAAAGTAGCTCGATTCGATTAGTCTGCGTGCAGAAAACATAAGCATGCTAGACTGTTGCCAATCGAAATGTAGTTCTTAAAATATTCCGAAACAAAGATAAAACACCTGGAGTGTCAAGCTGGAGTGTCAATTCGTCAAATATGTTATCAATTGCAAAGAAATACATGCTGCAGTATCTTTCTCAATCAATCGGTTTCTGGCGTTTTAAAGTACCGTAAGTCTTCATAATATTATCTTGAAAGAGAAAAAAACGTTGTCCAAAATAATTGATTGATTTGTTCTTAATTTTTATTGAAACTTTAATTTTTTTGTCGTACAATGAAATTTTTCAACTCATCAAACTGAAACGTTCAAAAATTTCATTGGTGTACTGCAACCCCTACCACATTGTGTACTTTGTGCATGTTCTTTTGTTTAAACAATTTCTTAACATCTAATATTTAATGTTCTTACTTTAAGATTATCCTTTATTGATGCATTTAAAAAAATCGTAACATGTCATAACGAGTTTCCCATTACTGTTATTATACTTATTATTATTATTATTATCATTTATTTATTTATTTTTGCAATTTACCTTTTTATTCTTTTTTTTTTTTTTTTTTTTTTTTGCACACACATTGATATCGGAGAATTAACTAGTTGATATGCATGTTAGGCTTTCTGAATGATTAAAAGTTTAATTTTTTTTAATCATTTGATAGGGTAAGGGCACATTGGGACGAAGGCAATAATTTCGGCACTACGACAAGATAAAAAACTGTAAAATACACTAATAGTATTTGTTTGTAATTGTAATTTCAAGTGGTTTGATGAAAGATTTTCTTATTACCGATTTTAGTAAATTTTTGAATCGTAATAAATTAGTACACCTTTGCCACTTAATTGCTAATAAATTACGTAGTGAAAAAATATATTTTTAGTCAAATTCTACTTCATATTATTTTAATCAACAATTTAGAAAGTTATGGCGCACCAATTTAGAAATTATATTGCATACATGAACTTCAAGGTTACAGTTGTGACGCAATTGAAAAAAAATTCAGATATGAGTAAATTCAGAGTTTTTGTATACAATACTTTCTCCAAGTTTACGAACCACAACAAAATATAAAACACCACTTTTCTAACAATAATTATAACGTTTTAATGTGATAACTGATTCGTTATGATATTTTTGTATATGCTGAAAAAAAACATTTCAACCACAACAGCAATATATCATTTTTGTGAATTGAACAAGCCGTATTTACAGAATATATAATAAAACTTTCATTTTCTAGGTCATATACCAATGCCAGTATATTATCGAGAGAATTTTAATGCAAATTCTATCGGATGCCCTGCTTCAAAAGTAGCACTGTTTTAGAGTTTGATTTAGTTCCCCCATAAAACAAAAATTCATTCACTACTGCAAATATATTTTTTTAAAACGGCTTCTGTGAAATGAACAAAAACCGTTGAAGACAAAAGACATCGAATGAATATCTGCAAAACAACACTACAAAGAGTGGACTGAATCTAAGCCATCAAATATCTCTTAGAAATTTTCCTCACGAAGCTGCTTTGAAGAAAGTATTCTCTTGGGGTACATATGCTCTTCTCTTACGATATGACTCGAAGAAAGAGTCAAAATGCGTGTTATTCATACAAAAAAAAACAACGAAGCTAGAAATAGCGTGTTACACATATTTTCCTTTAAAAAACTTGTACTTGTCTATTATAACGGAGTCAATAATAATAATAATAATAATAATAATAATAATTTTAAAATCGCCAAATTTAAAAAATATTTAAATTGGCGATTTTTTGGCGCTTTTTAACAACCGTTATAAAGGACAAGTATACTCAAGTTGGCGATTTTTTCCTTGGTGCTATTTTGCTCACCATTACAACAGACAAGTACTAAATCGGCTTTAATATTGTGATAAGGGTATTTCAGGTTTCTTAGTTAAACTAACCGATGTTGTCCGTTACGATAATAACATCAAGAAAATAATCAACCCCATAAATGCTTCTTTATCAAAAATAATAAGTATTACTAATGTTCCGCTACCAAACGAAAATTGCTATGCATGAGCCGAATTCTATTTAAAGAAAACTATGGTGGTACCCTCTCCCTTTTGTTGATTCGTTGGTACAATTCGATACTGTTGTCACTAAACATTTTTCGTCTTCACTAGAAATCTAATGAAAAGCTTAAAATAGATAATTTTAGGTTTGAAAGATTCACAACATATTACAATCTCTAAGCAGAGCTAGCGCAGGAATAGAGCATGTTACCAATTTTTCATTAAATGATCATGTATATAAATAAATAAAATGGCAACAAATGCGCTCAGGCTCAGTGAAAAGGGGTGTAAAAAGTTCCTTAATTCTTGGCTTTTATCCAATTAAGAGCCGTGAACGTAATAAACGTTGAATTTCAGTGCTACAGCAGTCATCGCGTGGATCAGCTTGCATGGTGTTTCTTATAATCTCATCCAGAAGAAAACTCTTTAACTTTTTTCGATTACGTAACTTCAGGATTACTCTCTCTACACTACTGCATAGATATTTTGGAAATATCAGTTAAATATTTTTAAATGCAAGACATTTGTAACTAAATGGCATTGATAGTTTAAGATGATTCTACTGCAGCATGTTTTTATAGCAATGTTAAGAATAGTGTTTTTAATCTATTTATTTATTTTTACTTTAACCTTTCCTGTTCTCAACAGCAGAAAAATATTTTTTCTCGCGTAAAGTAATTGCATTTAGTATAAACGCTCTAAATTTGTTCTGAATTAATGTGGTTTATTGCTGAATTTATTTGAAATCAAAAGCTAACTGATAAAAGTTTTGTGCGAAAAAACATGGATAAAAATGTTTTTTGAAAGTAAACAAATCATGATCTAAAGTATGTCTTGAAAAGAAAAAGAAAAAAGAAAAAATAATAATTAAGAACTAAATAATTTCGCATTTGTAGGAAATTTGATGAAATATTAAAGAACCAAAAGTTTCTATGGACTGGGGAAAAGGTTCAAATATTTCAAACTAAGAAGCAATTACCAAATCCAATAAAATCGAAAAAGTGCAAATAATATTATTCTGATCCGTGTTTCAATTTATCTAAGATTGTGTATCTGTAACCTAATTATAATGTACGTTAAAAACTTCTTTAAAAGTTTTAGCAGAATCTTCTAGTGTAATTAATAAAGTCGTTTTATTTAATGCAAAAGTATTTTTCCATTGTTTATTTTATTTCTTAAGAAAATAAATACAAATGTAAAATAATTAATCACTTGTTTTGAAAGGATAGCGACGTAAGAATGCTTTTTGAGTGGTAACAAATCCAGAGTTTTCGCGATTTGTGAATTTATATTTTACTATTATTTTTGAAGTAATCGTTTTTTTTTTAAAATAATATATCCAATACACATGCGTAAAATGAAAGTTTTATTTAAACTTAGATTGTTCCATATGTCAAAGTGCTTTCAGGAAGGAAAAATATTGATTTAAAAAAATCTAATTAATTTATTACCCATTGTCAACCAAAACTGGGCATAACCAGAAAACTTCAAAACTCATGTATTCATTTATTTTTAATTATTGAGCTGTTGTTCTTAAAATTGGGTTTCACTCCTGAAAAATTTTATGGAAACATCACACGGGAAGCAAAATAAAAAAGAAGTTCCGTCTAGAACTATACGAGCCTACTTTCCCGTATACACCGAATTCCAATTTATAATCTAGCTATCTCTCTCTCTCTCTGTCTTTCTCGTTTAGCTTTAGTTCTTAATTGCTTCAAATATACCTTTTTCAACGGTTAATACATATTCATCCAATCATTATTTATTAAGTCATTCATGTATTTATTCACTCATTTATTCATTCATTCTTTTGCTTATTCATTTAATCAATCATTAATTAAAAAATATTCTTGAAAATCCCGATCAAAAAATTTCATAGGAAAATAGGCTCGTTAGTTCTGGATGAACTTTCTATTTGTACATGTTATGCGTCATAAGAGCTTTCCGATAAAGTTTGTTCCAAGCAAATCGGTCCTTAGATCAGAAATTATATAGGATTGAAATTTCCCCGTAGGCGGTATAGTAATTTTTTTTGAACTGTTCAAAAATGAACAAAAATTGTTCAAATTAATATTTAACGCCAAGAACTTCTTCCAGTGAGCTTGTTCATGGGAACTTATATATTGTACCCAGAGTTTACATAATTTGCTTCATTTTCACCCATAGACGCTAATGTTAAAATTTTTTGAACTGTTCAAAATTGAACAAAAAAATGTTCAAATCAAAAAGTAAAATATGGAAATTAGATATCCTCGCCGAGATCTTTCGAAGGCAAAAAGAATTTTTTCAATCGAACAATTCGTTCAAAAGTTATTAGGGGGGGACAGACCGACAGACAGACAGACCGACAGACCGACCGACACACTTTTTCCCCATCTCAAAACCCTACTTTCAAATTTTTTATTTTTCAATCTTTATTTAATTACTTAACTTATTTTTGACTTTTCTTGGTTTTTAACGATATTTTCACGATACCCCCATTAAGCCTTCTTTCATGCTTTATTATTATTTTTTTTTACTTTTACGGGAAAGTAGGCTAAAAAGGACAGAGCATGCTACCAGTTTTTCTTTAAATGATCATGTATATATATAAATTAAATGACTAGCACTTTTCGCATACATGATGAAGTTCCCGATATCCATTCCAGAATTTAGTTTCTTAGCAAGCTAAGAGCTGTGAACGTGATACAGTAAAACCCCGTTAAAACACAACCGCGGTTGTCGTTCAATAATGAAAATGTTTCCCTTTACTATTTAGGGTCAGTTGGGGTAATTGTAAACAAGCTTCATAACGACACTTGTGGGGGTTTTGAAAACTTAACTGCTTGCGAGTGATAAACTGGAAGCATAGGGAAGACATTGAAACAGTTTCGTAAGTTTTGAAACAACTGTGTAGGCGTCACTATTGCTTGCAAATGGCACTGTGAAAAAAGTTGTTTAACAAAATTTAGTCATCTTATATTTTCCTCTCCAGCTCATCTACAAAAGCGATGTAGGCGGTTCCAACCATTTTTATTTGTCATCTGGAATGCTGCTAAAAACATTTAGTTATGAATTTAATCCTCCCTGTTATTTTTTATGTGCAAGTTAGGTGTTTACAATTACCCCATATATTTTGTACTCTAGGGTAATTGTAAACACTTAACTTTATCGTATTTCCAATACTTTGGGGGGACAATAAGAATAACATTTTGATGTAAATTACACTTTTGTGTCTATTTTACACAACTGTTGTTGTTGTTGCTAATGCCACTTGGAAATCCAAGCCCCCCTTGCAGGGCGACCATGAATTAAGTAAGCTTCTACTGATTATTAATGAGCTCCGCTAGAATGAATTACACTTGGCTCAGAGGGGCTTAATGATTTTGAACCAGCTCCCAGATGAGAGATCGTCATCTAGGTTGGTCCCTCAGCCGAAATTATTTCTAACTTGGTTGACATTTGAAGCGACGATGTATTTTACGTGCACAGCTCCCTTTAGCGCACTCGGTCTCAGAGTAATCAGTCGCGGGAGGTGGTCACCCTCGTAAGCGTTGACCACGGCCAGTTGTACTTCACTTTCAGTGTCCTTTGGGATCCAAGCTTAACCGATTGAACCACTGCGGGACAAATTTTGCATAAATTTGTCGCATTACCTGATTTTTTGTAAGATACTTCTCGATAAATGATCTCAAACAACTTATAACATAACTCAGCGGACCACATGCAGCCTGTTGGCTGCAGAGTGAGGACCATTGCTCCGGGACTTCTTAAACCTTCAAGCATACTGTGTATGAAACAGTTTTCCATTTGCATCAACCTTATTCGAAAATAAATCACTGTTTACAATTACCCCAGATCTCTGGGGTAATTGTAAACACACTGGGGTAATTGTAAACACGAGCTCATTCGCTAACAAATAGTCATAAAGTCAAAATTTTTGTACACATTTACTCACAAGAAGTGCAATAGTGGCTACAATGCTCAAAATTTTATCTCTGAATTCATTCAAAAGGTAGAGAAGGATCAAAAGTTAAAACATTGAAAAAGCGTTTCAATTACCCCAACTGACCCTACTTTATTTCTTTAGAATATTAGCTAAAATGTGAAGTTATTTATTTTCCTAATCACTTGTTTAGAAAGGATTGCGATCTAAGCATGCTTTTTGAGTGGTAACATTGGAAGAGTTTTCGCGTTTTGTGAATTTACATTTTACTATTATTTTCGAAAGATTCTTTTTTTTTTTAATTTATAAAATATTCAGTGTACATGCGTAAAATGAAAGTTTAACGTCAATTCGGGCAGTAACATTTCTTGGATTTCTTCATATGTGAAAGTAGGTTATCAGAAGAGAACATTCTGAAATTTTCAGTTTTCAAAAAATTTCTTTCGTTCACTATGAACCGCAAAGTTAAAGGTTACGCCGCACTTTTTTGGCAAAACGACAACAAGGTGCTTTTCATTAAGCTGTAGTTTTTTACAGCAGCATCACGTACCGGGTATGTTTATATTTATTGATTATACTATTTTAGGTGATAATGAATCCATAGTTATTTTAATTAGGTGTTGTTGCTTACTTTGGTTACGTGGCCACAAAGCATTGTCTGCAATCATTTCCGCCCATTTTCAACCTAGGTTATTTCAGCCAACAAGCAGCAGAGAAAAATTGAACATAAACTGAAAATTTATACTGTGAAGCGAATATGTGACGTGAAAAGTGTTTGGGGTTTCTACGGTTTCAAGAGAAAAAGCTCCTGACATTTTTCCAATATTTAAAGAACCGGTGATTTTTTTTTATTGCAATTAACTCAAAGAAACATTACTAGAAAAAAATAAAAAAAATACATTGCTTCACTTAGAGATGTTTAAAGTAACCTGGAATAGAAAGTAGGCGGGGAGTCTAAGTGTTCAAGAAAAAAGTTAAATGTGCCCAGTATGTAGGTCTACAGTAAGATGTAATGAAACATATACAGTAGTGAGAGTGTGTGTTTATATGATGTTTATATAAATACATCCATATATATATATATATGTGTGTGTGTGATCTTCGGTATGTCTAGGGGAGCAGTTATACAAGACATCACTTGCACAAACACCACATTTATTTTCACAATTTATGAACACATTAGACTAAATATAAAAATTGACATCGAACACATTCATCGTAATTCATCCCTCTTATGTATCATCGTCCGAATTCCTGAAGCCATCTGCTCCAGCGCTGCCGCGTTGCAGCGTTAGTTTCAGTAGCAGTCCGCGCGCAAATTATACAGTTCAGTAAGTTAAAATGGAATTAATTGGGAAAATTCCCATATATATATATATATATATATATATATACACATATAACCTGCTCCATTTGTCATATTTTTCAGGATAAGTGCATATAAGTCAGCTTTAATTAGCTTTACTACATACATACTGCTATAAATTATATAGTGTATTTTTGCCCCATATATTTTATATGAATTTTCAAAAATGGCCTTTTGTGCGTTTCTCAAAAAAGCCAGGAATTCAAACTTGTTCTTATTTAATCACTTTAATATAGGATTTAATCAATATTTATTATGAAATATACTATAGTTTTACACAATTACTACAGCTAAATTGTACTTAACCTTCTTAGAATTTAAATAGCACTGCACAAAGTGTAGCCACCGTGATTTAATTGCGATAGCAACATGGACAAGATTAAGAAATGTTGATTTAAAAAATGTACTTAATTTATCAACCAAAACTGGGTATAACCAGGAAACTTCAAGATTTACTTATTCATTAACTTTTAATTATTGAGTTATTGTTATTGAAACTGCGTTTTACTGCTGAAATTTTTTTGGTAGCATCACTGAACAACATGAATGGAAAAATATATCAGGAGTGACTAAGTCATGACCTAAAGGATATCTAGAAAAGAAAAAAAAAGACATAAAATTTGTAATACGAACTAATTAATTACTCATTTGCTGGAAATTTGATGAAGTATTAAAGAACCAAAAGTTTCTATGAACTGGGGAAAATATTCAAATATTTCAAGCTAAGAAATAATTATCAAATCGAATAAAATCGAAAAACTTCAAACAATATTATTTTTCTCCGTGTTTCAATTTATCTAAGATTGGGTATATGTAACCTAAATATAATGTACGCTAGAAGAAATTTCTATTGTAATTAATGATCTCGTTTTATTTAATACTAAAGTGTTTTTCTTCGGTTTACTTTAATTCTTAAGAAAATTAAACAGAATGAAAAGTAATTAATCTTCCTAATTAAAGACTTGTTTTGAAAGGGTTGCGATGCAAGAATGCTTTTTGAGTGCTAACATTTCTTGGGTTTTTTACGTTTTGTGAATTTACATTTTACTGTTTTTTTTTTTTTTTTTTTGAAGTATTCGTGTTTCTTTAAATAACATATCCCGCACACGTGCGAAAAATGAAAGTTTTACTTAAACTTAGATTGTTCTACATGTCATGGTGCTTTCGCACCAATTGCGACAGCAACAAAGCCCTAATTGAAAAATCTTGATTTGAAATAATATAATTAATTAATTTCCGATTATCAACCAAAAATAGGTACAACCAGAAAACTTTGTTTTATTTGTTCACTTATTTTTAATTATTGAGTTGTTATTCAAATTGCGTTTTAGTTCTGAAAATTTTTATGAAAACATCACACGGGAAGCAAAAAAAAAAAAAAAAAAAAAGAAGAGCAGAATTATTGAACATATTACCAGTTTTTTTATAAATCGTTTATGTATATATATATAAATGCAATACAATCCGTTATGTAATGTGTGGGCATTTTGCCATTCGTGAACCTCGGCTTTTATCGATTTAAAAGCTGGAAACGTAATAAACGTTGGATTTTAGTGCGACAGTTGTTCGACGCGTGGACTTGCTTGCATGTTGTCTTCTATTATCTCATCCAGAAGAAAAGTCTTCGATTTTATCGATTACATAACTTCAGGATTACAATCTCTAAGCAGAACTAGGCATGGATAATTTGGATACATTAGTGAAATATTTTTAAATGGTTAACATTTGTAAATAAATGTCACTGCTAATTTAAGATGATTCTACTGCAGCATGCTTTCTAGCAGTGTTAAGAATTGTGATTTTTTTTTTTTTTAATTTGGCTGTTCTCGAACACAAAAATATTTTTTAGAGAGTAAAGCAAGTGCATTTATTATTAACGCTCTAAACTTGTTCTGAATTAGAACGGTTTATTGATTTATTTATTTGAAATCAAAAGTTAACTCAAAAAAGTTTTGTGGGACAAACTTCAATGTTCCGTTTGTCATATTTTTCAGGATAAGTACACATAGGTCGCCATTAATGAGCATTAATTCGTACATACACATACACATATATACACTTAGCAGAAGTTGCAATTTAGTTAATTGAAGCGAAATCAGAATTCAGAATCTCTTTCATTTTTTTCAATACTTCTCTATATGTAGTTTTATTATATAGAACTATATAGGTTTATTGCCTAAAGAAATTTTCCGTACATCAAAGTAACATTGTTAACTGAAACAACATGAATGGAAAGAGATATTGAAAGTAAATAAAACATGAGCTAAAGGATGTCTAGAAAAGAAAAAACAAAGCAAAATTGTTTGGTTCTCAAGAGAATATTTTTTTACGAGTAAAGTAAGTGCATTTAGCATAAACACTCTAAATTTGTTCTAATTAAGAGTGTGTATTAACTTATTTATTAGAAATCAAAAGCTAACTCATAAAAGCTTTGTGGGACGAACTTTCATGTTCCGTTTGTCGTTCGCGTTTACTTTTATTTTTGAAGTATTCGGTTTTTTTAATAACATATCCAGTACACATGCGAAAAATGAAAGTTTTCCTATACTTAGATTGTTCTATTTGTCAAGGTGCGTTTGCACCAATTGCGGACAGCAACATGGACATTACTGAAAAATCTTGACTAAAAAAAATATAGTTAATTTATTACTCATTATCAACCAAAACTGGGTATAAGCAGAAAACTTCAAGACTTATTTATCCATTTATTTTTAATTATTGAGATGTTGTTAATAAAGCTGCGTTTCACTTCTAAAAAATTTTATGAAAGCACCAAATGGGAAGCAAAAACAGAAAAATAGCAGAAGGATAGAGCATGCTACCAGTTTTTCTTTAAATGCCATGTATATGTATAAATAAAATGATAAGGATTGTATTTGCGTTTTTAGCCTACTTTCCCGTAAAAGTAAAAAAAAATAATAATAAAGCATGAAAGAAGGCTTAATGTATCGTGAAAATATCGTTAAAAATCAAGAAAAGTCAAAAATAAGTGAAGTAATTAAATAAAGATTGAAAAATAAAAAGTTTGAAAGTAGGGTATTGAGATGGGGAAAAAGTGGTCTGTCGGTCTGTCGGTCTGTCCCCCCCTAATAACTTTTGAACGAATTGTCCGATTGGAAAAATTCTTTTTGCATTCGAAAGATCTCGGCGAGGACATCTCATTTCTATATTTTACTTTTTGATTTGAACAATTTTTTGTTCAATTTTGAACAGTTCAAAAAATTTTAACATTAGCGCCTATGGGCGAAAATGAAGCAAATTATGTAAACTCTGGGTACAAGATCCAAGTTCCAATGAACAAGCTCACTGGAAGAAGTTCTTGGCGTGAAATATTGATTTGAACAATTTTTGTTCATTTTTGAACAGTTCAAAAAAAAAATTAACATAGTGCCTACGGGGAAATTTCAATCCTATATAAATCCTGATCTAACGGGCCGATTTGCTTGGAACAAATTTTATCAGAAAGCTCTTATGACGTAGAACATGTACATATAAAAAGTTCATCCAGAACTAACGAGCCTATTTTCTTATGAAATTTTTTGATCGGGATTTTCAAGAATATTTTTGAATTAATGAAAGATTAAATGAATAAACAAGATAATGAATGAATAAATGAGTGAATAAATACATGAATGACTGAATAAATGAATGATTGAACGAATCTGTATTAACCGTTGAAAAAGGCGTATTTGAAGCAATTAAGAACTAAAGCTAAACGAGAAAGAGAGAGAGATAGCTAGATTATAAATTTGAAGCTGGTGTATACGGGAAAGTAGGCTCGTATAGTTCTAGACGGAACTTCTTGTTTCTTTCTCCCACAAGCTTAAAATTTGAAACAGCTTGCGCAGGACAGTCGCGACAGAGTTGGCTGGGCACATACGAGGAAAAGAAGGAAGGAGATCTGTAGAGTGATAGGAGGAGACAGACGTCAAGACGATCATGCCTGGTTCGAAGAAACCCAAAAGGAATGCTCCGAGCCCCTCCGACTTCGAAGCGAAGATAAACCGTTCCAGCCTCCCAGATCGGAACCAACTCTACGGAGCCATCTTAAACGAGAAGGACATCACTGAACTTAGGAAATTTGAGGCCATAATTGATAGTCATCTGGCATGGTTTTACGACTACATAGGAGAAGGCAACCCAGTCAGCACCAATGATTTCCTTATCTACCGAAGCCTTGCCCGCTGTCTTACCCAGGCCTCCATCAAAATCAAGACTTACGATTTCTAGATGGAATTGGAAGAGTTGAGAGAAGAGAACGTCAAGCTCTGCGCAGACCTGAAGGAAGCGAAGAATTCGACGCTCCCCCCTGCTCCTGAAAAGAAGAAGAGAAACAGACGGCCGGTCGTCCTTATTCCTGAGGAAAACCCCCAGAAGGCTCTTGAATTGATCAAGCAAAAGCACGACGAGCCCTATGAAGTTCAGCTACATAGGGACGAAGTAAAGGTATTTCCCGCCAGCGAAGATGGCCACCTTGCGGTGATCCGCTACGCTGAAGAGGAAAAAATGGAATACTACGCCCCGAGATTCGACCAGCGCCCTCCCCTCAAGGTAATACTAAAAGGGCTCCCGGTCAATTTCAGCGTCGAAGTACTAGGCACAGAACTCTCCAAGCAAGGACGGAAAGCCACCAAGATTAAACAGTTCCAGGGGAAAAATGGGCCCCTGCCCATTTTTGCATTCAACTAGACTACTCCGATGAAAATCTCAAGATTTTTGAAGAACTCGTAACCATCGCCGGCTTCCAAATAAGGGCGGAGCGGCTACATAGGAGAAAAGGCCCCATCCAATGTTACAGGTGCCAAAGGTGGGGCCACAACTCCTACGATTGCAACGCAGGTGAAAAGTGCAAGTACTGCGCTCGTCCACACCGTTCCAAGGAATGTACGTTCAAAGATGAAACACCGAAGTGCGCCAACTGTCATGCGGCGCACCCGGCAACAAGCGACGACTGCCCGAGACGCCCCATCAGCGGAGCCAATCGCAGAGCAGCACCAAAAATCAAGAAGCAAACCTCCTTCTACAGGCCGAAGCAAGACCTCATAGCCATCTTGAAAGCAGCTATTCAAAGCTACGAAAATGGACTGAAATGATGAACTTTTACATCTCCTGAGCATCCGCTTATCTTTTATTTTCTATTTTTTTCCACTCTAAGACCTTCGGGGACAAAGAAGTTCACTTTCTGATGTATACCCTCCGATGTTTTCTACTACGGAACCTGGGTAAAAGGCCCCTCTGGGGCCTGATCGCCCATAACAAATATAAGTTATGATGATGGATTGTATTTGCTATCTACAGTAGGGGTGTTATATATTCATGACTCTCGGCTATTAACAAACTAAGGAGCTGAGAACGTAATAAACGTAGAATTGCATTCCTACAGTTGTTCGCCGCCTGGTCACTCATGATGCTTGTGATCATTATTGGGAGGGTTGCGATAGCTTCTATAGAGTTTGTGGGTACTTTATTTGGAGGTTCAGTTAGGCCTTTGTTAGCTGTTGATCCGTAAGTGGGGTTTTTTTTATTCAAATTTGAGTTTTGAGATATTTTGTCAGCTTTACTTCCCGGGTTTAGTCTTTTCGCACAGTCAACGCTGTTTGCTAAATGCTCACCTTTGCAATTCGCACAAGTAGGTTTTTTTTTCTTTTGGGCGGTCACAAATCTCTCGTCCAATGGGAATTTTGTTCTCGATGAATTTCACGGTTCATTGTCAATAACATAGTTTTATTCAATTACTAGTGGAAGAGTCTCTACAACATAGAGCGTGGGTTAAGAGTGTGCGAGCCCTGTTCCATGCAGGAAGTTAGCGAAAGGGAAATAACGATTAGAAGGGAGGAACAAAAACAATTATTGCAGTACTCGCAGAATATAATCAACGAAAATAACATATAATATGCGATCTATTCATTAGTAATGACCCATGCAATAGCAAAAGAAGAAAAATCTTCTATGTGTTTGAAATTTATTCTTTCTATCCCTTGTTTCGCTCTACATTACGCTGAACGTGCAAGCAAGTGATTCAAAGCGTTCATAGATTAACTGGATTACTCCAACACATGCCTTTAACTATATTTTTGTGATGCTAGAATTGTTGTGCATACGAAATACCAACCCAAGACGGAATGGCAGATTTTCTCCATAGTTGTTGTAAAACTATGCATGGCAGTTATATTACGTTTGCGGACGGTTTATATTTTTATGTAAAGGTCAACATTTAAGTACAAGAAGATTATAAAGACTATTTTTCTGTACTTCCAGTGCAATCACAACGGGCAAGGAGATGAAGTAAGTAGATTCCGAGTGAGTAAAGATAAGCGAGCTCTGTTTGAGCCAGAGAGTTGTTGCGGTGTAGCAGCAGAAGATCCGAATCTAATACCGTGTTCCATCGCCACTTCGCGCTTCATGTTTTGCGGCGTCAGTGTTTCGCAGGTTTTTCCAAAATATTCATCAAAAAATAAAAATGAAAAAATACAACCATGTCGGCAGCCACATCGCGAAAGTAGCGTTGTTTCATGTTGATGCGCGAGAAAGAAGGATCCCTGCATGTCAAACAAAGAGATAAGTTGACTCGGAGTACATACCACGTTCTCTCATAATGTTGATTAATGTTTATTGCTGTATAAGGTTTTGCAATTAACCTTATTAATTAGCACTGACACTTTTAAGCAAATACGTATACCGGTTTATTTTTTGTCTTAAATGTGTAAAGTATAAATATTGTTTACATATTTAAAACATTCGTGTACCCGCATACACGAAAATTCCTAGGAGCAAATCCTACTTTGCGGTTTTCCAGCTTTCGCGTAAGGTTCTGGTCCCCATTAACCGCGAAAAACGAGGGATCACTGTAGCAGCACATTTGACGCCGAATGGAATTTTGACCTTCAAAGCTTCTACAAGGTCATCCCCTCTAGCACGTGCTGATAGAGTAGTGAGTTTGGAATTGCAGCATCCTGTTGATGGAAGTGCAGTCGGTGTTCGGTTGCAGCGTTCAATATCTATTTCAATTCAATGTACATCAAATAAATCTGATAATAATATCCCTATCCAAGAAATTGAAAAGCGAGCTCTCATCTTAGCTTCTGGATGGGTCAAGTCTATTTGGAACTTTTCAAAGACTGAGGCAGCTATTACCGAGTCAAGGCAGATATCCTCCTCGTCCAATCCCATCATGGAGAATCAAGAATTAAAGAAATCAGAAGACGAAAACTACTTGCATGAGAAGAACCAAGGAAAGAAGAAAAGGAAAAACTTAATCAACAAACCCAGTTTGGTGAGAAACCAATTCCTTGTTCTATGTGAGCGTGAGGGTCCCCCCGTTTGAGAATGTAGAAAAAAAAAATTAATAACTTTAAAAAAAAATTCACTCCCAGGGAAAAAGCAAACATACCCAACCAAGAGTCCTCTGAGGACCAAAAATAGTTTCGAAAAGCTTGAGCTCGAAAACTTTGAACTGGATGATAGTGAACCCCTAACTTATGTAAATGAAAACTAGGGATGTAACGTGATTTGGCCGAATAGCCGAAGCCGAATATTCGGCGGCATAATATTACAATTTCTAGAAAATCGTTGTAATAGACTGCAACAATTCAATATTCTTGTTACCAAACATTTTTCCTCTTTAGAAGAAATCTAATGACAACCTCAAAATAAAAAAGGGATTTTCTCTAGCGAATTTATTTTATAAGGTTAAGAAAAAATGTGAGATTTATAAAAATTGTTACAACAATAATTTTGATTCAAATTAATAAAATTAATAGAACGTATCAAATACAAAATAAATAGAATGTCTGAAGTACAAAATAAATAGAATGTCTGAGATACAAAATAAATAGAATATGGTACTCTCAATAATAGAAATCGGTATGCAGCAAGCAAAAAATTGCGAACAATTTACTCCTTCGGAAAGTAAGTAGTAACTGAATGGGCAGGTAGGGGCTGACGAAGCACACCAACCTATCGAAGTTCCCTTACTTCCACTCTCGAACATCTAAATGTCGGAATTCCTTTTGCCGCACCACGTATATTATCGAATATCACATTTTTGAAGTGGCGTTCTTCGTAACATAGGGCAGATGCAAGATTTTGCTGAGGAGCGATCATATTTTTTTTAATGCTTTCATTTGATTTTTGCTTTTGAAGGAAAAACTTATATAGCCTACTAATTATATAATTTATAAACTTCTTTGACTATCGTCATTAAGGGGGTCATTGCCCGTTACCCCCCTCCCATCTTTATCCGCAGCTGGTGTGATAATTTCCGACGCCGATCCTGCCAGCATTGCATGCTATATAAAAGCGGGACTCATAGGAAGGACTGTAGCTTATGTGATTTTAACGTTTGTGAAATCTTTTAGAGCAACCTAAAAATATACTTTTTGGTGAATAGATAATAAACACTAAGTATTTAAATCATCGGAATCATCTTGTTTAAAATTAAGTGTATAACTATATCAAAAGAATCTATGGGTAAAATACGAGTATATAAATAAATGAAATGATGAAAAAACAAAATGAAAAAAATATCTTCGACCGTAGAGATGTTACCTTAGGTCCTGGTCACCTGCTCATGGACCTTAGTCCTGGTCAGTACCTTGGTCATGGACCTTTTGTAAATGCATTCGATCTGAGATAAAAAGCCCTACAAGAAAATGAAACATTTTAGACGTCGAAAAGTTAAAAACGTCAACTCTGTTTACTAGAGCCTTAGGTAACGTTAATGTAACTCAATGTGAGAAAAATTTTACTTTCGTAATGAAAAATTTATGCAAAGAAGAAAATGCTGTAAAACATAGTTTTATTAATCTAAACTGTTTGCTGTACATTTGAGGATATTTTAATTTACAAAATACATAATTGCGATGTTCGTTAATGACTTTCTAGCTCAAATTGTTTTTAATCTAAAACAATATTCTCAGCAAAAAAGCATTTGAAAGTCTTTAATCATAAGAAGAAAGGTATTATCAAGTTTTATTATTACGAGAAATATAAATTCTCCAGTATATTTTCATTTTAGACTTATTACGCTAGTACGTATTATTTAGATGCCAAAGAACAAAACGCAGTAGGTATCTCACTGCGTTTTGCACTTGTTTATAAACCCCAATGAATGAGTAAAAAGTGCAGGTATACATCTTTAATTGGTCTTAACTTTAGAAAAAGGTCAATTTTTTACAAAATGAAACACACGCTCAAAAAATATGATATTTGCATTAAAAGTTAATTTTATCCGTTTGAACAAAAAGTTAAATATTACTGTACATCGGGAATCAAGACCTCGATAATAAAATTTTACCCAACATTTGAGTTTGGGAACTCTTGTCATTAGTGGCGTACCCAGAATTTTGCCTGGGATGGGACCATCGTCAGGAATTGAGCCAATCCGGACATTCATTCCTGCGGTATACCGGATATTCGGTTTTGGCATTTGAAACCTGTAAAATCCATGCTGGATAACCAGATTTGTCTTGCATGGAGTTGCGGATATATAAAGAAATGGTCAGATATCGGATATCCGATGCCTTTTGAGGAAGAGGACCGGTACCGTTGGTCCCGCCTCTCAGTCCGCACCTGCTTCTCATAAATCATTAAAATGGAAATCTTCTCTAAAATTTGAATGTGAAATTTTTCGCTAATCAAATTCGTTCTTGACTTCGTGCAAAGCAAAGATGTATGAACTACTAATACATTTGGACCAGTAGATGGCGAAAATAATAGAAAAAGTTGTGCTGTTATACATTTCTATTTATTTTCCATTACATTGCTCTAGCTGTTTTAAATTTATTTCCGATGTACTTTTTTGCATACAAGATGTCAATATCCAATGGCGCCCACCAGGAAGAGGGTAATGGCACAGACTGCGCCTTGGGAGCTTAGGGGAAGGGGTGCTTTAGGGGCATGGTCGACTGCTTGGCCGATGTTTGGGGGGTTACGTTGCTTTTAGGGGGGTCCGCCATCGCTACGTATGGGAGGGAGCATGCCTGCATTATAGAAGTGGTTATTTATGCTGCATGTGAACTGAATATTCATTCTTCCAGAACAGGATTGAAATATCTCGATTAAAAAAATCTAATTAATTTAATGTCAATCCAAAACTGGGTATAACCAGGAAACTTCAAGACTCATTTATTTATTTATTTTTAATTATTGAGTTATTTTTATTAAAATTGCGTTTTACTTCTGAGAAATGGTCTGTAAACGTAACACGGGAAGCAAAAAACAAAAGAAGAGCAGAATAACAGAGCATATTACCAGTTCTTCTTTAAATGATCATTAATATATATAAATAAAATGACATATGGGTGTGTTAATGCTTATCGTACGTCGTTACTCTATTCCTGAATTTCAGCTCTTATAAACACTAAGAGCTGTGAACATAATGAATATGGGTTTTCAGTGCTGCAGTTGTTTGATGCGTAAACCTACCTGCATTTTCGCTTTTAGTACCTCATCCATGTTTTCCTAGCGGGTGTTAGGAATCGTGTTTATTTTTTTTTTTTTTTTTTTTGTGCCTGTACTCAAGAGCACAAACATATTTTTTTAAAAATAAAGTAAGTTATTTAGAATAAACTCTCTAAATTGGTTCTGAATTAGGAGTGTTTATTTATTATTTGAAATCAAAAGACAACTCATAAAAGTTTTATGGGACAACCTTCAATGTTTTGTTTGTCATATTGTTCAGGAAGTACATAAGTCAGCATTAATAAGCAGTAACACATACGTACTCACACACACATATACATATGTATACATAGCATAAATTACAATTTACTTCTTTGAAGAGAAATCAGAACCGATATTTTCATTTCTTCTCTATATGAAGGTTCATTATATAGAACTATATAGAATTATTCCCTAAAGAAGATTTCCGTACATTAGAAAAAAATTATAAATAAATGACACGTAGTGTTGCTCCTCCCACTCCCCATTCCAGAATATCATCTACTTATCAAACTAAGAGCTGTGAAAGTAATACTATAATGGATTTCAGGGCTACAGTTGTTCGACGTGTGAACATACTTGCATTTTGTGTTTTATTACCTCATCCAGAAGAAAAGTCACAAATTTTATCGATCACCTAACTTTAGGATTAAAAAATGCACTATATATTAAAATCTCTAAGCAGAACTAGCGCATGGATAATTTGGAAATATCTGTTGAATATTTTTAAATAAAAGACATTTGTAAATGAGTGGCATTGATAATTTAAGATGATTATACTGCAGCAAGTTTTCCTAACAGGTGTTCGGGATTGTGTGTTTTAAGGTGCCTGTTCTTGAGAGCACAATTTTTTTTTTCAAAATAAACTTAGTGCATTTAGTATAAACGCTCTAAATTTGTTCTGAATTAAGAGTGTTTATTTATTTTTTTCTTTGAACTCATAAGCTAATTCATAAAATTTTTGTGCGACAATCTTGATGGTTTCGTTTGTCATATGTTTCAGGATAAATTCGCATAAGTCGGCATTAATAAGCAATAATACATGCACACTCACACACACATATACATATGTATACTTAGCAGAAATTCCAATTTACTTTTTTGAAGAGACATGAGAACCGGCATTTTCATTACTGCTTTATATGAAGGTTCGTTACATAGAACTATACGGAAATTTTCCCTAAAGAAGTTTTCCGTGTATCAGAATACCATTATGCTTTCTGAAGCAACATGAATGAAAAGATATATTAAAAGTAAACAAAACATGAACTAAAGAGAGTCTAGAAGAGAAAAAGAAAAACAGAAAAAAACTTTTAATACGGACTAATTAATTTCGCACTTGCAGAAAATTTGAAATTAATTAAAGAATCAAAAGTTTCTATGCATTGGGGAAAAGGTTCAAATATTTCAAGCTAAGGAATAAGTAATCAAACGAATAAAATAGAAAAAGTTCAAATAATATTATTTTGCTCCGTGTTTCAATTTATCTAAGATTGTGTATCTGTAAGCTAAATACAATATACGCTAAAAAATTCTTTAAAAGTTTTAGTAGAAATTTCAAGTGTAATTAATGATGTCGTTTTATTTAATACAAAATTATTTTTCTTCAATTTACTTTATTTCTTAAGAAAATAAATTAAAATGAAAAATTATTTATCTTCCTTATTAATCACTTGTTTTAAAAGGATTGCAATGTAGGAATGCTTTTTGAGTGGTAATAATTCCAGAGTTTTCGCCTTTTGTGAATTTATATTTTACTATTATTTTTAAAGTAATCGCTTTTTAAAAATAACATATCCAATACACATGTGTAAAATGAAAGTTTTATTTAGACTGAGATTGTTCCATATGTCACGGTGTTTTCGCACCAATTGCGGCCATGACTGGAAAGATCATGATTGGAAAATCTTGATTTAAAATAATATAATTGATTTATTACCTATTATCAACGAAAACTGGGTATAACAGAAAACTTGAGACATATTTGTTCATTTATTTTTAACTATTGAGTTGTTGTGATTAAAAGTGCGTTCTAGTTCTGAAAAATTTTATGAAAACATCACACGTGAAGCAAAAAAAAAAAAAAGAGGAGCAGAAGGATAGAACATATCACCAGTTTTTTTTTAATAATCATCTAAATTAAAATAACACTCCGTGCCCTCGTGTAAAGGCACTAACCGCGCACTTAAGTTCATGCCAAATAATATGCTAACAAACATTACCAAAATTTTTAACTCCTGTTTGAAATTGCACTATTTCCCCAAAGCATGGAGGGGAGCAACAATTGTGCCCATCCACAAGCCGGGAAACCCCAAAACCGATCCCTCTTCTTACAGACCCATCAGCTTGCTCTGTACTATCTCCAAAGTTTATGAAAAAATAATCAAAAATCTCCTCGAGGACCACGTTAATGAAAATCTTATCATCCCCGATGAACAGTTCGGATTTCGCACTGAACACAGTACCCTCCACCAACTTTTACGTGTCACGAACTTCATATGCGAGGGACTTAATAGAAGGAAATGCACCATCGGTGTCTTTTTAGATACTACGAAAGCCTTTGACCGAGTGTGGCACAAAGGCCTCATCTATAAATTAATCGAAATTAACACCCCGCACTTCCTAACCTGCATCGTCCTAAATTTTTTGACTGATCGCACCTTTTGCATAAAATTTGACGGCACCCTCTCCTCCCCCCGTAATATGTGCAGTGGTGTCCCCCAGGGATCGCTTTTAGCCCCCCTATTATTTAATATTTACTTGGCTGACATCCCCAAAAACCCCGACATCCTACTTGCGATGTACGCTGATGACGTTGCCGTCATTTCCAAAAATTACAACAAGCGCTTAGCCGCCAAAAAGCTGCAATCATATATTGATGAACTTACTAAATGGTATGACCGTTGGCGGCTTACCATTAATCCCACAAAAACAAAAATTATAAATTTTAAAAAAAATAGCAAAAAGAAAAACCCATTGCAAATTAAAATTAATAACGGTCCCATTGGCTACTCAAGGGTGGTCAAATATTTGGGTATTACGTTTGACCAGGGATTGTTCTTTAATAAGCACATAGACTTGATTGTTAAAAATTCCAAGCACAAGGTCCATGCCCTCCGCCCATTGCTAGGTTATCATAGTATCCTCTCCCGCAAAAATAAGAAGTTAATGTACAATACCATTATTCTGCCAACCCTACTCTACGGCTCCCCCATTTGGGGACATGCTGCAAAAACTAATATCAATAAACTGCAGATCATTCAAAATAAATTAATTAGGCAAATAACCAGTGCTAGCAGGTTCGATCGTGGAAAAGATCTGCACAGATGCCTCAACATAAATTCGGTGTCCAGGCATATAATCACAACAGCCAAGAAATTCTACTCCCAAATCCATCTGCATAAAAACCCCAGAATAAACGTTCAATCCCTATTTTTCGATAAAACTGATAGGTATGCCTACCCCCACCACACTATGCACCTCAGCTATGATTCACTCAGCACGGCTCACAACCCCCTCCCAAACCCGCAGCTCGACCTGTTCTAAGGGCGGTCTCCTGTTCTCGCTGCGCTTCTTCATGCTCTTGTCTTGGCCTTACGTTCGTTCATTGTGTTTTTTGTGTCCTTTTCTCCTCTTTCTTTGTCTTCTTATGTTGTTTCTCTAACTTATTAAAAAAAAAATATTAAAAAAAAAAAAAAAGATAGTCCAAAAAATATTAAAAGCTCAAAAACCCTACTCTTATGAGCCGGGAAAATATGCCGTCTAACGTCCATCGGCACTCGGAATACTTTCCATCAGTCTTCTTCCAAAACCAGATGCCCCCGCGCCTCAGCGCGCCCCATCCAGCCAATAGCTGATTGGCACCCCCTTTTCTTTTTTTTTGCTTCGCTCGCGGAGACTAGATGTACTCTTATGTTACAGGATATTTAATTGATGTTCTGCCATTTAGTGACTTTCGGGTAAATGGGTTCACTTACTCAAACCGCCCGATCCAAATGCCGTGCTGCTGCTGCTGCTGCCTCGTGTAAAGGCGTCCTGCCCAATCGTGAACCTCGGCTTTTATTGATTTAAAAGCTGGGAACGTAATGAACGTTGGATTTCAGTGCTACAGTTGTTCGACGCGTGGTCATGCTTACATGTTGTCTTTTATTATCTCATCCAGAAGAAAAAGTCTCAAATTTTATCAATCGCGTAACTTTAGGATTACAATCTCTAAGCATAACTAGCGCTTGGATAATTTGGAAACATTAGTTAAATAATTTTAAATGATGAACATTTGTAAAAAAATTTCATTGATAACTTAAAATGATTTTACTGCAGCATGCTTTCTAGCAGTGTTGAGTAAAAAAATTGTCATTTTTTAAAAAAATGTGCCTGTTCTCGAGCACAAAAATATTTCTTAGCGAGTAAAGTAATTGCATTTAGTGTAAACGCTCTAAATTTATTCTGAATTAATACTGTTTCTTTAATTAATATCTTTTTATTTATTTCAAATGAAAAGCTAGCTCATAAAAGTTTTGTGGGACACCGTCGAATATTTCGTTTGTCGTATTTTTCAGGATAAGTACGCACAGCAGAGTTTTTGCCAGTAGAGTAATTGCATTTAGTATGAATGCTCTAAATTTGTTCTGAATTAATACAGTTTATTTACTTATTTCTTTGAAATCTAACTTTTGGCTAACGAAGTTTCGTGCGAGAAACTTCAATTTTCCGTTTGTCATATTTTTCAGGATAAGTACACATAGGTAAACATTAACATGCAATAATACATACACTTTTCTCAACCAGACCCCTACCTGTTAGCCGAGGCCTTAGGATTGCTTACGCACGGGGAGAGGTAGTGGGGTCTACGGATTTTACATGCACATATCCCCAAGTATACATGGTGGTCTTCAGTGGGTATCGAACGCGCGACCTTCCAGGTGGAAGTCCGACGTGCTAACCACTAGGCTACCCACGGCCCAATAATACATACACTCTCACGTATATATATATATATATATATGTGTGTGTATAATTAGTAGAAATTACAATTTACTTTTTTGAAGACAAATCAGAACCGGACTGAACAACATGTGTGGATAGATATATTAAAAGTAAACAAAACATAACATAAGGATGTCTAGAAAAGAAAAAGAAAAAAGACAATTAATTTTAAAATTCGAACTTATTAATTTTTGCATTTCTAGGACATTTTAAGATAAATTTAAAGGATCAAAAGTTTCTTTGCACTGGGGAAATGGTTCAAATACTCCAAGGTAAGAAATAATTATCAAATTGAATAAAATTTGAAAAAGTGCAAATAATATTATTTTGCTCCGTGTTTCAATTTATCTAAGATTGGGTATCTGTAACCTAATTATAATGCACGCTAATAACTTCTTTAAAAGTTTGAGCAGAAATTTCTAGTGTAATTAATGATGTGGCTTTATTTAATAAAAAGGTATCTTTCCACTATTTTCTTTATTTTTTCAGAAAAGTAGTTAAAATATAAAATATTTTATCTTCTTAATTAATCACTTGTTTTTAAAGGATCCCAATGTAAGCATGCTTTTTGAGTGGTAACATTTAAAGAGTTTTTGCGTTTTATGAATACTCATTTTACTATTATTTTTGAAAGATTCGCTTTTTTTTTTAAATTATAAAATATTTATTGCACATGCGTAAAATGCAATTTTACTTAAACTTAGATTGCTCTATATGTCACGGCGTTTTTGCACCAATTGCGACAGCAACTAAAGCTCATTCGTAGACTTTCATCAGACTCAATGTAGGTCGGTGTTTACCAACTTTTTTCTCCTTGCGAACCCCTTGTAAGTTCCGAAAGAAAATGGCGAACCCCTTCGAACGAGAACCAAAACTATAAAACATGCTATGCATTTATTTTCCATGTTGTATAATATTTCATAACAAGAAAACAAAACATAACTATAGTAAGACATCTAAGTTTGGGTAAAACTGAAATATAGTCACAAATATTTTTTTAATTACTTTTTCATCACTTTTCTTTCTGAATAACTATTAAGGCAGTATTTTTTATTTATTTATTCGAACCTGGTTGCATATGGTTGCTAACCATATTCAAGCAGCAAGCGTATGTATTCCGAAAAATTTTTATAAAATATTTTCCCGATAAATAAAACAATTTTTTCAATTTCAAACTTTCCGGTTAAAATACAAAAAGTTTGGTAAAGTTTTGGAAATTTAAAGAAAGTTTAAAATTTGCATATTTTCAAATTTCTATTTGCGATAGTGCAGAAACGATGGATTCAAGTGTGTTGTGTGTGATTCAAGATTGTTACCCCTTCCCTTCCCTTGTCACAATTTCACGACCCCCAAAATGTAATTTATTACCCATTATCAGCCGAAACTGGGTATAACCAAGAACCTTTAAAACTCATTTATTTTCATTTATTTTTTTTAATTATTGAGTTATCGTTATAAAAATTGCGTTTCACTTCTGAAAAATGTTATAGAAACACACGGGGAAAATAATAAAGAGCTGAAAGATAGAGCATGTTACAAGTTTTCTTTATATTATCATGTATATATAAGTAAAATTACAACAGGTGCCCTCGTATTGACGTAGACGCATTCTGCTAGTCCTAAAATTCGGCTTTTAGCTTTTAACAAGCTAAAAACTGTGAGTGTAATAAACATTAAATTACACTGCTAAAGTTCGACGCGTGGACCTACTTGCATTTTCTTCCATTATCCCATGCAGGAGAAAACGTTTCAATTTTAAAGATCAGCGGTTCCCAAACTGTGGTACGTGTACCACTAGTGGTACGCGAAGCCTCTCCAGGCGGTACGCGTGCTGGCAAAAAAAAAGAGAAGAGATGAAAAAATATTTAATAATTAAAAAATTTTAAATCAAAATAACCAAAGTACTGTTTGAATCAATCAACCGAAAGTGACGTGAGCGGTAGACTAGGTGTAACGCGCGGAGTAGGCGACCGACTGCTAAACACTAGAAGCACCGCATTGTCAGTTCTACATTATCAGTTTTTCAGTTCTGTTCAGAAAATTTTGGCTCACAGTTGAAAATGAATTCCCGTTATTGTCAAGGAAAGCATTGCTGTTTTTCATTCCGTTCACAAGTTTTCATGAAACTTTTTTCCAATATGATATTTATTAAAAATAAATATAGAAGCAAATTAAATGTCGACCCAAATTTGAGGTCAAAACTAACCTCTACTGAACTAGATATCACCTCGCTTGTAACTGCCATGCAGAAGCAACCTTCTCATTACTGTTTTTTTTTTCTTCATTTTTTTTTTTTACCTGATTGGTATTTTGTACTTAAAAAGGTATTTCTAATGCTGTTTTGGAAGTACGTATTAAAAATATATTCAATAAATTTTATATATTTTATTTTATATATACAGCAATGGTACGCAAATGGTACGCGAAAAAAAAAAAAGATTGGGAACCGCTGTTATAGATCACGTAACTTTAGAACTTAATGTTTCACTATATATTATAATTTTTGCGCAGAAAAGAACTAGCGCAGGGATAATTTGGAAGTATCAGATAAAAATTTTAAAATGATAAACAGTTGTAATTAAATGCGTTGATATTTTAAGTTTGATTCTCCTGCAGCATGCTCCTGAATTTCGGTTATTATCAAACGAAGAGCTGTGAGTGTAATAAATATTGAATTTCACTGCTATAGTTGTTCGACGCGTGGACCTACTTGCATTTTCTTCTATTATACCATAGAGGAGAGAACGATTTAATATTATAGATCAAGTAACTTTAGAATTTAATGTGTGACTATATACAGTAAGGCCTAGTTACGTCGCTCATTCGGATATATCGCGCTTTTTCTGTGTCTCCCAAAATTTAAAGTTTGAAATCTCGAAAGTAAAAATACTGCATTTGGAAAAAGCATATAATAAATACGAACGAATAGTCTAACCACGTAACTACAATGCAGTTATTACACTTTCGATCGTTAATATTAAGTAGAAAACAAGTGTTAAACGAAAAACAACGTCAAATGACTTAGGACTCTTATTTCATTAAAAAGAATAGAAATACATTCAGAATTTATATTGTAAGGAGCTGTGCATGAAGAAAGCAATTGGTAAGTATATTTTCATTAAGAATGTTGTCATTATGCAAGATTAAATTAAATTTTTTACGTTGACATTGAATTTACTTGTACTTTTTGCGTTATTTCCTACAGTGTCGGATGTATCGCGCATTCGGATATATCGCGCTTTTTTGCTGTTCCCCGACAAGCGCGATATAACAAGGGGCTACTGTATTATAATCTTTACGCAGAATAGAACTAGCGCAGGGATAATTTGGAAGTATTAGTTAAATATTTTAAAATGATAAAACAATTGTAAATAAATGCGTTGATAATTTATGTTTGATTCTAATGCAGCGTGCTTTTCCTAGCAATTTTTAAACCGAGTTTTTTTAAAGGTGCCTGTGTTCCCAAGAGTACAAAAATATTGCGAGTAAAGTAAATGCATTTAGTATAAACGCTCTGTATTTCTTCTGAATTAATACGGTTTATTGATTTATTTTTTTGAAATCAAAAGCTAACGCATAAAAGTTTTGTGCAACAAACTCTAATGCTCCATTTGTCATATTTTTCAGGATAACTACATATAAGTTAGCTTTAAACATATATATATATATATATATATACTTAACGGAAATTGCAATTTATTTAAATGAAGCGAAATACGGAACCTTCATTTTCATTATTTTCATTACTTCGCTACTTATAGTTTTATTATATAGAACTATACAGAATTATTCCCTAAGAAGTTTTCCGCACATCAAATTAACATTATGGTAACTGAAACAATATGAATAGAAAGATATATTAAAAGAAAAAAAAACATCATCTAAAGGATATCTAGAAAAAAAAAAAAAAAAAATATTTGAAATACGAATGAATACTAATGAATTTCGCATTTCTAGTAAATATTATGAAAAATTAAAGAATCAAAGGTTTCTATGCACTGGGGGAAAAATTCAATTATTCAAAGCTAAGAAATAGTTATCAAAACGATTAAAATCGAAAAAAAAAAACAAATATTAGTATTTTGGTCCGTGTTTCAATTTATCTTAGATTGTGTATCTAATCTAATTACAATGTAAGCTAAAAACTCTTGATTTAAAAAAATATAATTAATTTATTACGAATTATCAACCAAAACTGGGTATAACCAGGAAACTTTAACACTTAATCGTTCATTTACTTTTAATGATTGAGTTATTGTTATTAAAACAGCGTTTAACTTCTGTAATTTTTTGGAAGCATTTTTTAGAACAGAACTGCAGAGCATTTTACCAGTTTTTTTTTAAATGGTAATGTATATATATATAAATAAAATGACATAGAGGTGCGCTGATGGAGGGCTGTTTTCCCATACAAGAATCTCGGCTCTTGTCAAATGTGTAGAGCTGTGAAGGTAATATTACATTACATTATTACGCATTTCAGTGGTTACAGTTGTTCCCCGCTTGGACCTACTTGAATTTTGCCTTTTATTATTTCATACAGAAGAAAAGTCTGAAATTTTATAGATCATGTAACTTTAGGATTTAATAATTCAATATACAGTGAAACCTGTGTAAGTTGACCGCTTGCGGTGCAGCACTTTAGTGGTCCACTTAGACAGGTGGTGAACTTATAGAGGGTGAAGGGATAATTCTGTTCTTGACAAAAGTGGTCACTTTAGACAGGTGGTCAACTTTACAGGTTTTACTGTATATTACAATCTTTTATCCAGAATAGAACTAGCGCAGGGGTAATTTGGAAATATTAGTTAAATATATTTAAAAGACAAACATTTTAAATAAATGTCATTGATAATTTAAGATGACTCTACTGCAACATGTATTCCTAGCAGTGAAGTGAAGAATCGTGTTTTTTATCTATTTGTTTATTTTTATTTTAAACGTGCCTGTTCTCAAGAGCACAAAAATATTTTTTTGCGAGTAAAGTAGGTGCACTTAGTATAAACGCCCTAACTTTGTTCTGAATTAATACGGTTTATTGATTTATTTATTTGAAGTCAAAAGCTAACTGACAAGAGTTTAGTGCGAGAAATTTACAGGATAAGTACATATAAGTCAGTATTAATAAGCATTAATACATACGCGCTCACACACACATATACATATGTTTACTTAGCAGAAATTACAATTTACTTCTTTGAAAAGAAATCTGAAACCATCATTTTAATTATTTCTTGTGCAAAAAAATCAGTGCTTTCGATCGATATATTACATTAATATGTGCCAGGTTTTTCTCTCCCATATTGGGGAATTTATCTGGAAAATTACGTAAAATTGAAATAAAAAAAGAACTAGAAATAAAATTTCACGTTAAATTAAAGCACAAATGAGCATTAAAACGCAGACATATGTTTCGGGATTGCTTGGAATCCCTTTTTCAATGCGACAGGGAGCTTCTAGATGCAAAACATCCAAATGAAGCAGACAGAACAACAAAAACAAAGCTTATATAGCCTAAGAATTAACTGTAAACTAATGAGAATAAAGGCAGTGTGAAGTGGAAGTAGAAGTAGTAGGAAAGGCACCAATAAGAGAGCAACAAACGAATGCAGTTGGAAGTACAGAAAGTAAAAAGGAATATCAATAAAAAGAAAGCAAAAAAGACAACAGCGTGCATAAAAATGTGAAAATACATGAAAATTGCAAAAAAATAAAATAAAATACAAATAATAAAATGGAAATAAAATAAGTACAGAAAATACCAAAACAAAAAGCAAAACAAAGTACACATGCAAAAGAGGGGGAGGGGGGGAGAGAGAAAAAAAAATTGACACAAAAAAGGAAAACTAACAAGAAACCCAAGAAAGAACAACAAATTAAAGGAACTTATGCCAGACCTGTGAAAAATAAGGAGTTGAGGAAGAATCATTAACCAAATTAGAACTATTCCTGTTAATATGATAAGCTTCCCAAAAGACAAATTCTAAAGGGGAAGAACATTTTTGAATAATTTTCCCAGAATTGAAATCAAAAGAGTGGTTGGAATTCCAACAATGTTGAGCAATGCTAGACTTATTCATCTCTTGCTTTCGTACATAACCTTTATGCTCATTTAACCGAATTTTCAGAGCACGTTTTGTCTGTCCAATGTAAGAAAGGCCGCAACGGCAACTAATTTGGTAAATACCCCAAGTATTAAGTTGATCAACAGGATCTTTAAGAGAAGAGAAGGAAAGTTTGTTGCTAGGAGCAAAAACAACTTAAATTGAAACCTTTTTAGGATTTTAGCAATACGAAAACTTACAGAATGAAAGAATGGTAACACAACCAAATTCTTTCTAGAAACCACATGATTGGGACCAGAAGTTTTTTTAGAAAGTTTGTTATGAATAGAATCAATTAAAGAGTGAGAAAATCCTCTATCAACAGCTACAGCTTTCAGATAGTTGAGTTCAATCTTGAGAAGCTCGGGAGAAGAGCAAATATTAATAGCACGGTGGACAAGAGCATTAAAAGCCGAATATTTTTGGTTGGGAGGATGAGACGATAGTCTGTGAGGAGGTAAAGAAACAGCGAAAGGTTTACGATAGACAGAAGTTGTGAAACCAGACTCACTCCTAGAAATCAAAACATCAAGAAACGCGAGGCTACTATTAAGTTCTTTCTCACAAGAAATCTGGATATTAGAATCAATGGAGTTCATAATCGAAAGAGCATAATCAATACCTAACAAGTTACTGTCCGTTAGGACAAAACAATCATCCACATAACGAACATAAAATTGAAATTGCAATTTTTGGAATAGTTTTTCCTCAAAATAATGCATATAGAAATCACTTAAAATAGGACTAAGAGGACTTCCCATGGCCAGGCCATCTACCATAGCATAGAATTTACCATTAAATACAAAAGTGCTCTGTTGCAAGCACACACGAGTAAGAAAAACTAATTCCTCAATTTCCACAGAAGTAAAATGGAATTCAGAAAGCCTTTTCCTGAGGCAAGTCAAAGCGCCATCAACAGGAACATTAGTAAACAAAGAATTAACATCAAAAGAGGCCATAACCGAATTATTCGGAACGAAGTTATGAAGTTTCTTAACAAAATCGGTGGAATTTTTAACAGTGAAAACATTCCTACTCCTAAGTGGAGAAAACACAGAAACTAAATACTTGGAAAGTTTATATGAAGCAGTGCCAATATTGGAAACAATTGGTCTGAAAGGAATACCTGCCTTGTGTACCTTCGGTAAAGCATAGAAACGCGCACAATTAGCAACAGAAGGAATCACAGACCGTTTAGCAATCAAAGGAATAGAATGAACAGACTTAACAGCAGAAGAAATAGCTTTTAACTCCTTGTCGCTAGGATCTTTATAAATTTCAGAATAAGGACCAGAAGCAATTAAATCATCAGTTTTTTCAACATAAGATGATTTATTAAGAACAACAATCTGACCACCCTTGTCAGCTTTGGTAATGACCAAATCAGAATTTGAAACTAAATTATTGACACAGCGTTTCACAGAATTGGTAAAACCAATATTAGGAACTTTTGAATTGAAATCAACATTGGAAGCAATAAGATGCCGAACTGACTCTTTTTGAGTGGAAGTTAAGGCACTAAATTTGAAACCTTTTTCAACCGGAGCAATAAGTTCAGAAAAAGAAGGCTTTTTAGCCAAAGCAAAATTGTTATTACATTTCAAAGCATTAATTTCATTACTATTCAAAGGAAATTTCGAAAGATTTACAACCGCATTCCTATCTATTAACAAGAGGCAAATCAGCCGGAACAGGAACATTTGAATCGTTACACAACTTGGTAAATTTCTTATTTAAAGTAATTTTGTGACTGTCAGATGAATGAAGAGCTCTCGCCCATGACATTCTATCAATAGAATCAAAATCGAAATTAGAATTAGATACAGAAAGATGTAAATCATAAAGTTCACGTTCTATGAACGAAAGTTTTTTCCTAGTTTCCTGGATAGAAGCTCTAAGTAAAGCTAATTTAGAACGAAAAATTACCTTATCAACCCTAACAGAACGCGGTAAATTACACTTTAAAGTGATAAACTTAGGAATGACTTTCTTGCGCTTGCAAGCCTGGAGAAATTTAAAATGGTTCAAAAACCGAACCTTTTTAATTCGTAGATTACAAAATCTGTTAACTTGAGACATAACCAGAATCAAAACAAACAAAACATAAGGGGAAAAAACAATAGCTAAACCATTCAATAAACAAAAAGAAACAGAAAGAACAAATTGCAAAAACAAATGCAAAACATACACCACGTAACAATAAATTTAAAAGAAAGAAAGGATTAAATTCGCGTATACATTATTTATTAACGGAGATTGCAAATACAGGGAAGCCTCACTCAGTATGCTAGATAAACGTTTCGATTGTTGTTAGTACATTTGTTACATTTGTTACAACAACAATGGCCACTGCATTGATTATTTGTTCACACGGCAACTGTAATTGAACCTGTGAGAAGAAAAAGGGAATAACTCCATCAACTTCTGTTTCGAGAAAACCACAAAAAACTATTTCGTGCTTTTATTTTTGATGTAACACAAAACTTCACCATTAGTAAATGATAGAGAACATTCATATCGACATTATTGTAAATATATATATGTAATACATTTTCTTCGTTTTTAACCCCGTTTTATTGGTCTAAATGTCCTGGAGTTATTCCCTTTTTCTACACAATCGTAAATTTGATTTTTCAACAGTATGGAAATTATTTTTAACGGAATAAACCTAATAGGGAAAGGCTTTCTATATTCATTGACGACAACTGTTGATTCATGGGTGAAGAAAGAGGACTGTGAAATAAGAATACAGGGGATAATTTTATTAAAGTAAAGCCGCAAAGAACACTTTACGTAAAGCTTATAAATTTTAGACCATTTTTAAAGGGAATTTATTTTTCTATCATCAAGCGAAAAGGACTACAAGATGATAGTCATTCTTCATCAATCTCATTTTTTGAGTCAGCAGACCTTTGTAGGATATCGTCAAAAAATGATCGATGTTCATCAGGGATGTGTTGAATTATTTTCGGAATATCTTGAATCTTTTTAAAGTTTATCGGTTTCTTACCGTGAATACCATATGCAAGCTCAGAAGGTAGTACAATAGTACAAGTATTTCTGAACTTTCTCAAATCAAATGAATCCTTTACCATTCCGTCAATGAACGTTGCTGTTGGTACATATCCCGGATTGACAGCATTGTATTCCAAGTGATTAGTAAACACCGTATTTACTAACAGTAAATGGTTCTTTTTCATTATTTTTCGTTGTCACACTTTTTGTGTTTTTTTTTTTTTTTTAAGAATTTGGGCCACCAATTCTTAACATGTTTTACATTGTCATTAGTCACTTCATGCACATCAAAAGGACTCCCAGTCTTGCGCGCAACCTTCATCGTATCTATGTATTGAGACGGAACATATACTCGATCAAAGAGCTTCACTTGTCTCTTAACTACAGAAAAGTCTCTCTGACAGGAAATAAAGCTATGGCCTCTGACAGGGCAGTATTGATGAATTTGTGAAAATCTACCATTCATTGTCATTGCTAATAGAAGTCGAGTAACTGAATGGTTTCTGCTCTGTACAAAAACGCATCGCTAAAAACATATACTTCCTTTATTGATGAAGGAAGAACATTCATCAAGTAATCTATTAAAAAACTGCAGACTTCCTTCAGTCCATGTGAAGCAACACCCTTATGATAGGTGTAGAATTTATCTGCACTATCTGCAAGATTATGTATGCAGAAGACACATTGCCAGGGATTCCTTAAATAGAAAATTTCTTGCACTGGTAGGAATGGCAGTGGTAAGTTTTTCATGTAATCAAATGAAATTGCAGCTACGTCATTTCTTTCGGCAGATATCTTTGCAGCTTCTTGTCGCTTCAAATATAACTTTTTGGCCCTTCTCTTATGGATCAATAATTCTGCAACTGCAGCTCTCTTGGCATTCTCATTAAGGGATGAAGGTTTTATTTTAGCACTCAATTCTTCGCACGTGCTGCATATGTCTACTTGGGGTCTCCCCCCCCCCCCCCAAGTAAAACAGAAAGGGTTGCTATGATTTTTACAGATAGATGGCGCTGCATGCTAAAAGCTATAATGAGAGGAAAAAAGAAATTATTCCTGGAATGATTTCCTTTTTCCACTAGCTGATTTTTTCGACGTCTTATTTCTACCATACAAAACGGAAGAATATTTTCGTTCTTGCACTCAATTGTGAGTCTTGCATTCAACACAAAAATGGCTATCTCAGTTTAAAATCGACAAAAAGTGGAGTTATTCCCTTTTTCTTCTCACCGGTTCAATTATACAGTTGGAAAAGACGGCAACAATGCAAAAATAAAATAAAGCAAGTCAAGAAAATCATTGAAAATTTTTACAAATTTAATTTTTAAAAAAACTAATTGAGTCACAACTTTCATTTTTGCAGCAAAGAGTTTCTTGGGTCGTAAACATTAACCGTGCCGAATGTGGTCCCGATCGGTAAAACGGCCTGGGATTCTATAGTGGTCAGACAGACAGACAGAAGCCGCTTAAGTTTTAGTGTTTGTAAAGTAAATACTTTTTATTTTCGAGTAATTTTCAATCCGTTATTGTATTGAATTGCTGTTGAAATATGCTGTACGTGCTTCACATAATAGTGTTGCTATATTGTGTGAGATATAATTTGCAATTTTTGCTATTATACTGTTTTTTAGTGATTTTTCTTGACATGTTTGCTATGTCTATGATTTGACATTGTTGGCAATTCAAATCATCGCCAAGAGTGTTGAATTCTATTTGAAGTTGGAGACATAAGAATCTCGTTTTTGCGATGGTTTCTTGGTGCCGACGAAAAAGTCACCAAGGAGGGATTCTATCACACAAGTTCCGACATATGTTTCGAGATTGCTTGGAATCCCTTTTTTAATACAATAAGGGAGCTTCTAGATGCATAAACATCCAAATGAAGCCCAACAGATGTCTGCATAGCCAACATATGTCTGCATTTTAATACTCATTTGTGTGTTAATTACGTGCAATTATTTTTTAGTTTACTTGTGTACAAAGTTCTTTTATTACTATGTAGCAAATACTGTTTTTATAATTTGAGAATGATGAAGATTATTATGAATGCGCAGGCATAAAACAAATACTCCATCAAGTCCAATCATTGTTTTTAAAGTTAACAGTTATGGCGTACTAATTTGCAAATTACAATGTATACGTGAATCAAGGTTACAGTTGTAGCGCAATATTTTTTTTTTAAATAAATTACACATTCGAGTAACCTCAGAGTACGTGTATACAATACTTTCTTAAAGATTACGCACCTCAAAAAGTATGAACACCACTTTTCTAAATATAATTATAACAATTTAATGGGAGAACTAACTTTTCATGATACTTTCCACCTCGTCAGACCCTAACCTGGATAGCCAACCAGAGACAGTCATGATAAATGATAAATTTCAAGTACAACAATCCAAGAAAAAAAGAAACAAAACCCCAAAAATTACACTGGTAAATGTACCAAATCCAAAACCAATCCTAGAAAAATTATCAAGTGACTTAAACCAAAAATTGACCTGCACTATCAGAAGAGATGAAATATTACTAGAACCTCAAAACGATGAACAACATAAAAAGATTAGAGAAATAACAAATGAACAAAAAATCCAATCTTTTACAAGCCAATTGGAACAAGATCGAATGCTCAGGGCAATAGTAAAAGGACTACCTATAGATTACAACCTAGAAGAACTCAAATCTGAAATCGAACTAGCTGGCTTTAGCCCTCAAAAAATTGTAAGAATGACGAAGGGGAAAGATAAGATCCCTCTCCCATTAATTTTTGTCAGTCTGGAAAAGAATGAAAAAAATAAAATGTTCTACAATCTTCAGGTGATATCATACTACAGAATTAAAATCGAAGCATTCCGCAGAAGCGGAAAAATAACACAATGTTACAGGTGCCAAAGGTGGGGCCACTCCCAACATCTCTGCACTCTTAATCCTAGATGCCTAAAATGCGCAGGTCCCCACTTTAGCCGTGATTGCTCGCATAGTCAAAACAGCACCCCCAAATGTTGCAACTGTGGGGACGCACACCTTGCAAGCTCGTTTGAATGCGTTAAAAGACCTAAACCCAAAACTTCAAACCACAAAGATCAGGATCTCTGGAACCGAAAAGCTCAACAATTCCGAACACTAAACTCGAACGCATCTTCTGTACCCCCCCAGCAGGGGAAAAGCTACGCTGACATCGCAAAGCCAGCGCAATCAAACACAAATATGAAGTTAACGTTCGCAGCTATAATAAATGCGCTACAAGCTCTCGCAGGACAAACTGGCGAAATCTAAGCTCACTGCTCTGAAGATTATTTTTGTTCTTTCCTTTTTCTCCTCTTCCTCTCACCATGTCTAACAGGATCCTCAAAATTATTTCCTGGAATGCCAACAGTCTTACTAAAGCCAAACTTTTTGAACTGAGCAATGTTGTGCAAAATTATTCTCCTAATATTATTTTAGTGCAAGAAACTAAATTCAAAACGGGTATCCGGTACAATTTACCCAACTTCAATTGTATTCGTACTGACAGGGGTATAGGCACAGGCGGTGGCACCGCCGTATATGCCAGACGACAGCTCGACTATCAAATCATTCCCATTAATACAGTATCTGTATAAAACACGTGTATAAAGCTTAAAATTAGTGACACTGAATCTCTCATCATAGCATCGATATATGCCCACCCTGCAAATACTATTTATAGTAATGATATGAATTCATTGTCCCAACTTGGATACAACACAGTACTCATGGGTGACTTTAACGCACATCACCAAAACTGGACTTGTACCAGAAACAACATATCAGGCAACTTTATTGTAAACTTTGCAACAGCCAACGATTTCCACTCATTACGGAACAGGAAACCCATCTACCATTGATTTCGCCCTCATACGAAGTAATAATTGGCCATGCTTGATTGAAAGCCTTGACATACTATCATCTGACCATAATCCTGTAATAATCATTCTTGGACTGGACTATGCGCTCCCAAAAAAAACGATTACCATACCTTCAATCAGCTGGATTAAAGTAAACAAAATTCTGAGCAAAACAGTACCAGGTAACCCAATCATTGAGACATTAGAAGACGCCGATAATGAAATTTTAAAAACGACTGAAGCAATAAACAAAGCAATAGAAGAATCTACGACTCACATCAAGATAAAAAATGACCCTCTCCGACTCCCCCCCCCCCCTTCATTAGAAGCCTTATCATGGAAAAAAACAGACTTCGCAAAGATAGACGAAGACATAGGAGCAACTCTATAACACCAACAATAAACAGAATGCAAAATGAAATAAAAACACTGATCAACTACTTTAAACAAGATAACTGGGAAAGTTTTATCAAATCTCGTAAACCGGAAAACAAAACCCTTTACAGAGCCATCAAACTATTCAAGAATGAAAACCATACCATAACCAACCTCGTTGTAAATGACAACGCTATAACCGAAAAAAAAAAAAGAAATCGCCGAAGCCCTAGCTGACAGCATAGGAGAAAACTTCAGAGCCTACCCCCCTCACCAAGATTCAAGACTTGAAAATCAAATTGAATCCACCCGAAATCACCACTCCCCCAATCATATCTCCACTAGAAGTAGCCAACATCATCAAAACCCTCAAAAACAGAAAGTCGCCCGGAATTGATGGGATCACCAACCTCTCGCTGAAATACCTTCCAAATAACGTACTTACCAACATAACGAAAATTTACAATAAATCGCTGGCTATGAACTACTTCCCAAAAATATGGAGAAAAGCTATTGTGGTGCCTATACACAAACCTGGAAGCCCCAAGAACAAACCAACCAGCTATCGACCCATAAGCGCTCTATCAAAAATCTTTGAAAAATTGATTCGTAATTTACTCGAAGAGCATATTAACGAAAACAACATCATTCCAAATGAACAATTCAGATTTAGGAAAAACCATAGCACCATTCATCAGCTGCTCAGAGTCGCAAATTACATCACCGAAGGTTTGAACAGAGGAAAATGTACAATCGGAGCTTTTCTGGACCTTACCAAAGCATTCGATCGAGTTTGGCATAAGGGACTTATTTTCAAACTCATCGAATTAAACACTCCCTACTACCTAACTTGTATTATTGGCAACTATCTGACAGAAATAAAATTCCAAGTAAGAATCGGTGACACTCTCTCAATCCCACGCGATATGCTTAGTGGTGTTCCGCAAGGTTCACTCATAGCCCCAGCATTATTTAATGTTTATTTACATGATATGCCAAAAAATGAGGAGATTATGATGGCTTTATATGCGGACGACACCGCCGCTCTCACAAAACATTACAATAGCAAGAAAAAACCTACAGAAATATTTAAACGAATTATCTACCTATTACAACAAATGGCGCATAACGCTAAACCCTGACAAAACAAAAATAATGTGCTTCAAAAAAAAACGATAGAAAGAAAAATCCAAATCGTATAGTCATAAACAACGTTCAACTACCTTACTCCAAATCGGTCAAGTATTTTGGAATTACACTCGACCAAGGTCTCTACTTCAACATTCATATCATGAATATTATCAAAAACGCCGATCATAAAGTGTACGTTCTCAAACCCCTTCTTGGCTACCACAGCGAACTCTCACAGAAGAATAAAAAACTGATCTTTAACACCATAATTAGACCCACTCTATTATACGGATCTGTTATCTGGGGATTTGCTGCAAAAACCAATATTTGTAAACTACAAATAATACAGAACAAAATTGTCAGACAAATAAAGCAAGCCGGCAGATACGACAGAGGGAAAGATTTACATGCGGACCTCGGCATCAACTCGGTATCAAGATATATAATCAAAACTGCTAAATCTTTTTACTCCCTCATCCCCTTCCATGCAAATCCCTACATCGAAGAACAAAGCCTCTACTACCACAGAAACGAAAAGTATCGCTACCCTCACCAATCTCAATATATAAATTATGATTCTCTCAGCACCCCGAACGACCCCCCTCCCCCCCAAACCCTCAGTTCGACCCCCCCCCCCCCCTAATGAGGATCTCCTGATTGGTTCGCGCCTCTTGACGACGGTTTGCGCCTGAAATGTTCTCGTACTGACTGTTTTTCTCACTTCCTTTCTATTATGTTTATTTTTATGGAAAAAAAAATGTTTAATTTAATAAAATTTGAAGCAAAAAAATGGAAATACTATTTAACAAAATCAAAAAGTAAAAAATTTTAAAAAAATGAACAAAAAAAAGGAAAAAAGCTCAAGAACTTTTCCCCACAGAGCTGAATCAACTATCATTATATGCTCTATTCGGCAAAACTTTCCAAAACGGTTCTGACTACTCTCATTGCCATATAAAGTATGGCACACCCCTTGTGCTCCACCTACGGCAGAGACTAGAAGTATTTAAAATTAGGAATAATTTAAGTTCTATGTAGAAAGGCCATGATTATCGGGTAAAAGGGAATAGACTCTCTGAACGCCCATCGAAAATGCTGTGCTGCTGCTTTTATGATACTTTTACAATTGAATACAAACATTTCAAGCACATCAGCAATAAACCATTTTTTATAAATTGCACAAGTCTTATTCACAGCATATATAATAAAACTTTCATTTTCTAGCTCATATATCAACGCCAGTACATTTCCGAGAGAATTGTAATGCAAATTCTATCGGATGATCTGCTTCAAAAGTAGCACTGTTGGAAAGTTTGATTTATTTCTCATATAAAACAAAAATTCATTAATACTGCATACATTTTTTAAAACGGCTTCTGTGAAATGAACAAAAAGCGTTTCAGACAAAAGACATTGAATGAATATCTCTACAACACTACAAAGAGTGGTCTGAATCTAAGCATCAAATATTTCTTAGAAATTTTCCTCACGAAGCTGCTTTGAAGAAGGTATTCTCTTGGGGTACGTATGCTCTTCTCTTATGACATGACTCGAAAAAAGAGCCAAAATGCATTTTATTCACACAAAAAAGAAAAATAAAACAATGATGCTAGAAATAGCTGGTCACACATATTTTCCTTTAAAAAACTTCTTATAAAACAGTCGGTACTTGCCTATTATAAAACGACCTTAAAGCGTCCAAAAAAAAAAAAAATAATAATAACAATAATAATTTTAAAATCGCTAAATTATAAATATATTCAAATTGGCGATTTTTTGGCGCTTTTAAACACCTGTTATAATGGACGAGTATACTCAAATTGGCGATTTTTTCCTTATTGCTTTTTTGGTCACCATTATAACAGACAAGTACTAAAATTTCTTTAATATTGTGATAAGGGTATTTCAGGTTTCTTAATTAAACTAACCGATGTTGTCCGTTACGATAATAATATCCAGAAAATAATCAGCCCTATAAATACTTCTTTATCAAAAATAATAAGTCCTGTTAACGTTCCGCTACCAAATGAAAATTGCAATGGAAGAGCCGAATTCTAATAAAAGAAAACTATGGTGGTGCCCTCTCCCTTTTGTTGATTCGTTGCTACAATTCAATACTGTTGTCACTAAACATTTTTCGTCTTCAGTAGAAATCTAATGTAAAGCTTAAAACAGATAACTTTAGGTTTGAAAGATTCTTTATATATTACAATCTCTAAGCAGAGCTAGCGCAGGAATAGAGCATGTTACCAATTTTTCTTTAAATGATCATGTATACAAATAAATAAAATGACAACTAATGCGCTCAGGCTCAGCGGAAAGGGGTGTAAAAAGTTCCTGAATTCTCGGCTTTTATCCAATTAAGAGAACGTAATAAACGTTGGAATTCAGTGCTACAGCAGTCGACGCGTGGATCAGCTTGCATGGTGTTTGATTCCTATCATCTCATCCAGAAGAAAACTCTGTAATTTTATCGATTACGTAACTTCAAGATTACTCTCTCTACACTACTGCATCGATAATTTGGAAATATTAGTTAAATATTTTAAAATGTAAAACATTTGTAAATAAATGGCATTGATAGTTTAAGATCATTCTACTGCAGCATATTTTTCTAGCAGTGTTAAGCATCGTGTTTTTAATATATTTATTTATTTTTATTTTAAACGTGCCTGTTCTCAACAGCAGAAAAATATTTTTTCTCGCGTAAAGTAATTGCATTTAGTATAAACGCTCTAAATTTGTTCTGAATTAATGTGGTTTAGTGCTGAATTAATTTGAAATCAAAAGCTAACTGATAAAAGTTTTGTGCGAAAAAACATGGATAAAAATGTTTTTTGAAAGTAAACAAATCATGATCTAAAGTATGTCTTGAAAAGAAAAAGAAGAAAGAAAAAATAATAATTAAGAACTAAATAATTTCGCATTTGTAAGAAATTTGATGAAATATTAAAGAACCAAAAATTTCTATGGACTGGGGAAAGGTTCAAATATTTCAAGCTAAGAAGCAATTACCAAATCCAATAAAATCGAAAAAGTGCAAATAATATTATTCTGATCCGTGTTTCAATTTGTGTATCTGTAACCTAATTATAATGTACGCTGAAAACTTCTTTAAAAGTTTTAGCAGTAATTTCTAGTGTAATTAATAAAGTCGTTTCATTTAATACAAAAGTATTTTCATTAATTACTAGTTTTATTAAGAAAATAAATACAAATGTAAAATAATTTCTCTTCCTAATTAATCACTTGTTTTGAAAGGATCGCGATGTAAGAATGCTTTTTGAGTGGTAACAATTCCAAAGGTTTCGCGTTTTGTGAATTTATATTTCACTATTATTTTTGAATTAGTCGTTAAAAAAAATAACATATTCAATACACATGCGTAAAATGAAAGTTTTACTTAGACTGAGATTGTTCGATATGTATTGGTGCTTTCGCACCAATTGCGACAGCAATAAGAACAGGATTGAAAAATCTTGATTTTAAAAAATGTAATTCATTTATCAACCAAAACTGGGTATAACGATGAAACTTCAAGATTCACTTATTCATTTACTTTTAATTATTGAGTTATTGAAATTGAAACTGCGTTTTACTGTTAAAATTTTTTGGAAGCATCACACGGGAAGGGACAAAAAGGAGAGCAGAAGATAAAGCATGTTAAAAAATTTTCATTAAATGCATAATTCATTGTACTGCTGAAAGTTTTTTGAAAGCATACGCGGAAAGGAAAAAAAAGAAAATGCAGAAGGAAAGAGCATTTTACCAGTTTTCTTTAAATGGTCATGTACATATATAAATAAAATGACAAACAAGTGCGCTCATGAAGGGGAGTTTTGCCATTCCAGAATCTCGGCTCTTATCAAACTTGAGAGCTGTGAACGTAATATTACATTGCATTTCAGTGGTTACAGTTGTTCGACGCTTGGACCTACTTGTATTTTGCCTTTTATTATCTCATTCAAAAGAAAAAAGTGTTATCTATCACGTAACTTTAGGATTGAAATATTCACTATTTATTACAATCACTAAGCAGAACTAGCACAGGATTAATTTGGAAATATTAGTTAAATATTTTTAAGCGATAAGCATTGTAAATAAATAACATTGACAATTTAAGATGATTCCACTGCAGCATGTTTTCCTCGCAGTGTTAAGAATCGTGGGTTTTATCTATTTATTTATTTTTGTTTTAAACGTACCTGTTTTCAAGAGCAGTATTTTTTTTTTTTGCGAGTACAGTAATTGCGTTTGTTATAAACACTCTAAATTTGTTCTGAATTAATACGGTTTAGCGATTTATTTTTTGAAATCAAAAGCTAAGTCATAAAAGTTTTGTAGAACAAACTTCAATGTTCCGTTTGTCATAATATTCAGCATAAGTGCGCATTGTTTACTTTATTGCTTAAGAAAATAAATACAAATGTAAAATAATTTCTCTTCCTAATTAATCACTTGATTTGAAAGGATCTCGATTTAAGAATGCTTTTGAGTAGTAGCAATTTCAAAGGTTTCGCGTTTTGTGAATTTATATTTTACTATTATTTTTGAAGTAATCGTTTTTTTTTAAATAATATATCCAATACACATGCGTAAAATGAAAGTTTTGTTTAAACTTAGATTGTTCCATATGTCAAGGTGCTTTCGCACCAATTGCGACAGCAACAAGGACAGGATTGAAAAGTATTGATTTAAAAAAATCTAATTAATTTATTACCCATTATCAAATAAAACTGGGTATAACCAGAAAACTTCAGGACTCATGTATTCATGTATTTTTAATTTTTGAGCGGTTGTTCTTAAAATTGTGTTTCACTTCTGAAAAAGTTTATGGAAACATCACACAGGGAATCAAAAAAAAAAGTTACCGGTTTTTCTTTAGATGATCATGTACATATATACATGAAATGACGATTGGTTATATCATGCGTAATAGAGTTCTGTCCTTCCATTCCAGAATTTCGGCTCTTAGCAAACTAAGAGCTGTGAATGTAATACAGTAAAACCCCGTTAAAACACAAACGCGGTATAGCGGAACAATATTAATGATGTCGATCTATAATGAAAATGTATATTTTTACTATTTACTTTATTTCTTCAGAAAATTAGCTAAAATGTGAAGTTATTTATTTTCCTAATCACTTGTTTAGAAAGGATTGCGATGTAAGCATGCTTTTTGAGTGGTAACATTGGAAGAGTTTTCGCGTTTTGTGAATTTACATTTTACTATTATTTTTGAAATATTCTTTTTTTTTTTTTAATTTATAAAATATTCAGTGTATATGCGTAAAAGGAAAGTTTAACGTCAATTCGGGCAGTAACATTTCTTGATTTTATTCATATGTGAAAGTAGGTTATCAGAAGTGAACATTCTGAAATTTTCAGTTTTCAAAAAATTTCGTTCGTTCACTATAAACTGCAAAGTTAAAGGTTACGCCGCACTTTTTTGGCAAAACGACAACAAGGTGCTTTTCATTAAGCTGTAGTTTTTTACAGCAACATCACGTACCGGTATGTTTATATTTATTGATTATACTACTTTAGGTGATAATGAATCCATAGTTATTTTAATTAGGTGTTGTTGCTTTCTTCGGTTACTTGGCCACAAAGCACGGTCTGCAATCATTTCCGCCCATTTTCAACCTAGGTTATTTCAGTCAACAAGCAGCCGAGAAAAATTGAACATAAACTGAAAATTTATACTGTGAAGAGAATATGTGACGTAAAAAGTGCTTGGGGTTTCTACGGTTTCAAGAGAAAAAGCTCCTGACATTTTTCCAAAATTTAAAGAACCGGTGGTTTTTTTTAATTGCAATTAACTCAAAGAAACATTACTAGAAAAAAATAAAAAAAATACATTGCTTCACTTAGAGATGTTTAAAGTAACCTGGAATAGAAAGTAGGCGGGGAGTCTAAGTGTTCAAGAAAAAAGTTAAATGTGCCCAGTATGTAGGTCTACAGTAAGATGTAATGAAACACGCACAGTAGTGAGAGTGTGTGTTTATATGATGTTTATATAAAAACATCCATATATAAGGGAGAGGAGGGTAAGAGTACGCAGTCGGATAAGAGTACGCTGGGACTTTTTTCTCTGTTAGAAACACTGCAAGCAGAAGCGAGTGTGATCCACTCATCACGTTTGTTTTCAGCTGGCTCAAGAGACCGACATTGTTATTTTCATCCTTGCTATTGTTTATTTATCAGGTAAAATATGATTTCTGCATGTTGGCATGTAATTTTCTGTGAAAAAATATTATTTTTTTTGTCAATAAAGGATTGATGTTTGCTTTTTAAGTAGATATCATTATGAGCTTTGTTCCCTTCCGAACAACGTGGGCATGTCAGAATTTTACTATTATGAATGCTTCAGCCATCTTTGGACGATTTTGAGGAGCAATACATCGGCGGGTAAGAGTACGCACATACCAGATAGCGGTACAGCCAGGGTTCAACTCGCAAAAAAAGCTTTCTGTGTTACAGGTATTGAACCATACAACCCTGACATTATAAGTGAAGATTGCTATTCTCATTCACTGGTAACTTTAGCACCTTCGGATAACGATTGTGCAGTTGCACCTGAAGAGAATGAAGTCTCACCTTCCACTTCTCAGATACATGTCAGTATCCAGTCAATCGTGGAACTTCCTAGACGTGAACAACGAGGAACTAAAAGGAAAAGAACCTCTCAAGAATCTGAGATCATGACTTCGTCTCCGTTCAAAAATTTGTTAAAGGAAAAGGTAGAGAGAAAGAGAGAATTAGAAGAAGCAAAGGCTAATCGAGCTGCTATTGAAAGTAAAAATGAGGCCAAAACTGAAAAAGGAAAAACCGTGAAAGCAAAGGAAAAACTTGTTCTGCATTGTATCGACAACCCAGTTCCCTCAACAAGTTCAGCAAACAATGAGGCGACAATATGCGCAGGCTGCGAACAATCATATGATGAAGATCGGATCCAGTGTGCATTATGTAAGGAGTGGTGGCATGATGAATGTTCCAGTTACGAAAGCACTGGAGCATTTGTATGTGACTACTGCTAAATTTTGTGAATGCGTACTCTTACACTTCCTGGGTGCGTACTCTTATCCGCCAGGTCGGGTAAAAGTACGTATTTGCAATTTTTTTTCCGCTTGCTTTATTTCATACATTTTTTTAAGATAAAACTTTCATTTTGTGTACCTAAGTTTCTAAGTTAATAAACTATGATTCAGTCAATTTTCAAGGTTCTAACTTTTCAATTCTTATTTTTATAACGAACAATGCACTAGGTGCGTACTCTTACCCTCCTTTCCCTTATATATATATATATGGTCTTCGGTATGTCTAGGGGAGCAGTTAAACAGGACATCACTTGCACAAACACCACATTTATTTTCACAATGGACGAACACATTAGACTAAATATAAAAATTGACATCGAACACATTCATCGTAATTCATCCCTCTTATGTATCATCGTCCGAATGCCTAAAGCCATCTTCTCCAGCGCTGCCGCGTCGCAGCGTGAGTTTCAGTAGCAGTCCGCGCGCAAAGTATATAGTTCAGTAAGTTCAAATGGAGTTAATTGGGAAAATTCCCATATATATATATATATATATATATATATATTTACATATACATATAACACGCTGACTGCGAGGGAGAACAAAACTTCTCCTACTCTAATAATGACTAGTATTTTGGTCCCGCTGGTGTCTGCTATTAAGAAGTGTTAGCGTGCATTTATATCTACAATATATGTATCGGTATTCTCAATTAAATTTTTTAAAAAGCGTATTTCTTATTTTCTGACAAAGATGATTTGGGATCGAATCATTTCTTGAGTATGATTAATGTTCCTGTTCATTTTAAGAGTAGCTCTTATGGCGATATCGCCTTGTGTTTTCTAGTTCACATTATGCTTTATATGTGCCACAGCAAGCACTAAGGCTCTTCGTATTCGGCCTGATTCTTCAAATATGATTAGGCAAGATTGATGATCGTTGTGGGGATACAGACGAAGTAAGTGGTACAGCACCACTTTTTTTTAAATGCTACGTTGACAGTTTACTTGATGTTTTAAACGAGAAATTGAAAAAAGTACGTCTTATGGAGCTTTTTTATACAAATGGAGCTGTATACGAGACACTTAGTGATGCTAAAGAGCGGTGTATGCTGCCCTATAGTATGTCGTTCATTAGCGCGTGTATCCAAATTAGGGTAAAATATATCTTGTCTGAAGTTTTTATCTGAACGGTAGTTGGTAGAAGAGATAAGTACTGCAAGCACAAACCACGTGATCCGTAGGCGGTCCCCAGTCTAGTTAAAACCTGAGCGAGGCCGTGGTAGCCTAGCGGTTAGAGCGTCGGACTTTCACCTGGAAGGACGCGTTCGATAGCCGCTGACGATCCACCAAGTACACTTGGAAATACGTGTATGTAAAGTCAGTGGACCACACTAACTCGTAGGCAGGTTGTAGCACTTGTAGGAAGTGGCTCAATATCAAGAGATTCTTCATCTGACTCATCATCAATTCCATCATTCGTCTGTTTTCCTATGACAATCTGACTGACTTCAGATTCTGTTAATGTGGAAGCAACTGGAATGTTTTAACCTACTTCCACCCATGACTCGAACTCTTCAGTGGTCATATTCGAATTAATTTCTATCGTTTCTTGAGATTTCTCGTCATTTTTTACGCAAGATCCTACGTAGGCGAAGCATTTTCTGATCGTTTGAGCAGAAACTCGATCCCAAGAAGCTGTTAACAGGTGCACCGCATTAAGAACGTTGGTTTTCTTGGCCAAGTCATTAGCCCCAAGATTTGTGTATTCTCTATTTCATCCAGTAATCAAGCCCGCATTTCGTGGCGATAATAGGCTTTTAAAGCACGAATAATTCCTTGATCACAAGGCTGCAAAAGCGAAGTAGTGTTTGCGGGTAAAAAAACAACATATTAATATGCTTCAGAGTGACATTTAAAACGTGTGAAGTGCAATTGTCCACAAGTAGAAGAATATCTTGCTTTAGCTTATCGCCCCACTTACGTATCCAGTCATTGAAAATGACTTTCGTCATCCAGGCATTCTTGTTGGCATAGTAGTCGACAGGAAGTTTTTTAACACCATTAAAACAACGCGGATTCTTACTTTTTCTGATAACTAAAAGTCCCTGTTTTCCTCCAGACAAATTGACGCTTCATAACACAGTGACACGTTCCTTTGAGACTTTATGTCCTTTCAAGCTTTCATTCTTAAATAAGTATGTATGTTCCGGTAGTGCTCTGAAATGCAAAGCAGTTTCGTCGGCATTGTAAATATTTTCTGGTGAATATGAGTCAATTAGTTTTGGCCACTCGTCTCGTAGCCAATTTTCCGCTGCTGGCGGTATCTTTTTGCTCGCCGTGAATTCTCCTGTAAACAATATTTTCCCGTCTCTTCCATCGCTGGAACCAACCATTTGTTGCAACCAAATCTTGTTTTCCCATTTGAGCAGCTAAACTTTCTGCTTTTTGTTGCATAAGGGTCTCTTTGTTTATCTCTTCTAGTAAGTTCATCACGATTTTTCAAAATTTTGCACAATAGAGGCTGAGAAATTTTTAACTGCGCTGCAGCATTGCGCTTACTCATTTTTGGTAACCTGTCATAACGATTTAAAATTTCCATCTTTTGTTTTAATGTTAAATCATTTCACTTTCTGGCTTCCATATCGAAAAGCTGCATGTAAGCGAACAAAGCATAAAATGTGAATTCGCTCCTTCTCAGTTCCGATAAAAATGACCACCAGCAAGGTGAGTGAAAAATTCCAAATCTAAAAATCTAATCTGATAACATTAGCCGATGTAACGATCACATAAAGCGATAATTTTAACATACAAATTAAGAGAAAATTGGGACCAAGTGATTTCGATAACAATAAGCGATTGATAACATTAACCACGATCGCATTAAGCGGAGGCCACTGTAGTAACTAAATGGACAGGTAGAGGCTAACGAAGCACACTGGGTATATCCAGGAAACTTTAAGACTTATTTATTTATTTATTTTTAATTATTGAGTTATTGTTATTAAAATTGCGTTTTACTTCTGAGAAATGTTATGTAAACATAACACGGGAAGCAAAAAAAAAAAGAGTAGAAGAAGGACAGAGCATGTTACCAGTTCTTCTTTAAATGATCATTAATATATATAAATAAAATGACGTAAGGTTCATCGACGACAAATCATTGTACGTTTTCACTGAAATTCCTGAATCTCAAGCTCTTAATAAAACTAAGAGCTGTGAACGTATTGATTGTGGAATTTCAGGGCTACAGTTGTTCGACGCGTGAACCTACCTGTATTTTGTCTTTTTTTATCCCACCCAGAAGAAAAGTCTCGAATTTTATCGATCACATAACTTTAGGATTTAAAAATGCACTATATATTGCAATCTTTAAGCAGAACTTGCGCATGGATAATTTGGAAATATCTAGTTGAACATTTTTAAATGATGAACATTTGTAAATAAATGACATTTGTAAGTTTAAATGATTCTACTGCAGCATGTTTTATTAGCAGTGCTGAGAATCGTGTCTTTTTTTTTTTTGGTTTCTTTTTTAATGGTGCCTGCACTCAAGAGCACAAACATATTTTTTTACGAATAAAGTAAGTGCATTTGGTAAAAACGCTATAAATTTGCTCTGAATTAAGAGTGTTTATTTATTTATTTACTGGGAAAAAAATGATAAACAATTGTAAATAAATGCGTTGATAATTTAAATTTGATTCTCCCGCTGCGTGCTTTTCCTAGCAATGTTAAGACCGAGTTTTTTTTAAAGGTGGCTGTGTTCCCAAGAGCACAAAAATATTTTTTTTGCGAGTAAAGTAAATGCATTTAGTATAAACGCTCTGTATGTGTTCTGAATTAATACGGTTTATTGATTTATTTGTTTGAAATCAAAAGCAAACGCTTAAAAGTTTTGTGCAACAAACTTGCTCCTTTTGTCATATTTTTCGGGATTAGTGCATATAAGTCAGGTTTAATTAGCTTTACTACATGCACACTCCACATACACATATATATATACTTAACAGAAATTGCAATTTATTTAAATAAAGCGAAATCAGAACCGGCATTTTCCTTATTTGCATTACTTCGATATATGTAGTTTTATTAAATAGAACTTTATAGAATTATTCCCTGAAGAAGTTTTCAATACATTAAAATAACATTATGTTAACTGAAACGAACTGAATGGAAAGATATAGTAAGAGAAATAAACCATGATCTAAAGGATATCGAGAAAAGAAAAAGAAAAAAAGCAAACAATTTTGAAATGCGAACTAATCAATTTCGCCTGTGAGCTGTATATGCATTCTTGCAAAACAGCATTTAAAAAGCTTTATAAAAAAATCTAAACAATTTATTTTATATTATCAGCCAAACTGGATATAACCGTAAAGCCTCAAATGCTCAATCAACTCAAGACTCCTTTATTCATTTATTTTTACTCGCTAAATTATTGTTATTAAAAATGCGTTTTACTTCTGAAAAATTTTTTGGAAACATCATCACGGTAAGCAAAAAAAAAAAAAGAAGAAGAAGAGCAGAAAGATAAAGCATTTTACTAGTTTTTCTTTAAATGATCATGTATATATATAAATAAAATGACGAATGGTGTCTTTGATATGTGTATTTGTAGTTGCAATTCATGACTCTTGGCTTTTATCAAACTTAAGAGCCGAGATCGCAATAAACGTTGGATTTCAGTGCTACAGTTGTTCGACGCGTGGACGAACTTGCAACTTGCATTTTCTCTTTGATTGTCTTATCTAGAAGAAAGGTGTCAAATTTATCGATTACGTAACTTCAGAATTACAATCTCCAAGCAGAACTAGCGCATCAATAATATGGAATTCCAGTTAAATATTTTAAAATGTAAAATATTTGTAAAAAAAACGGCATTGATAATTTAAGATGATTCTACTGCAGCATGTTTTCTAGCAATGTTATGAATCGTGTTTTTTTTTTTTTTTTTTTTTTTTAAGGTGCCTGTTCTTAAGAGCATATTTTTTTTTTTTTTTTTTGGAGTAAAGTAAGTACATTTATTATAAAAACACTCTAACTTTGTACTGAGTTGATACTGTTCTTTTTTATTTCTTTAAAGTCAAAAGCAAACTCATAAAAGTTTTGTGCGACAAACTTTAAAGTTCCGTTTGTCATATTTTTCAGGATAAGTACACATAGGTCAGCATTGATAAGCATTAATACATACACACTCCACACACATATAAATATAAATAGCAGAAATTACAATTTAATTAAATAAAGCGAAATCAGAACCGGCAGTTTCATTACTTTCATTACTTCTCTATATGTAGTCATATTATATACAACTATATAGAATTATTTCCTAAAGAAGTTTTCTGTACATAAAAATAACATTACGTTTACTGAAACAACATAAATGAAAATATTTATTAAAAGTAAATAAAACGTGATCTAAAGGAGGTCTAGATATGAAAAAGAAAAAACAAAATTGTTTAAAATTCGAATTAATCAATTTCGCATTTCTAGTAAAATTTTATGAAACATTAAAGATTAAAAAGTTTCTACGCACTGGGGAAAGTATTCAAATATTCCAAGCAAAGAAATAATTAACAAAACAAATAAAATCGAAAAAGTCAAATACTATTATTTTGCTCTGTGTGTTTATATTTATCTAAGATTGTGTATCTGTAACCTAATTATAATGCGCGCTAACAACTTCTTTAAAAGTTTTAGTAGAAATGTCTAGTCTAATTAATAATATCATTTTATTTAATATATGAGTATTTTTCTTCAATTACTTTATTTCTTGAAACGTTAATTACAATGTAAAATGATACGTCTTACTAACTAATCACTTGTTTTGAAAGGATGGCGATGCCAACATGCTTTTTGAGTGGTAACATTTCAAGAGTTTTCGCTTTTAATGAATTTACATTTTACTGTTATTTTTGAAGTATTCGTTTTTTAATAACATATCCGGTACACACGCGAAAAATTAAAGTTTTACTTAAACATTGATTGTTCCATATCACATGGTGCTTTCGCACCAATTGCGACAGCAACGGGGACATGATTGAAAAATCTTGATTAAAAAAAATATAGTTAATTTATTACCCATTATCAACCAAAACTGTTTATAACCTGAGAACATAAACAAGACTTATTTATCCATTTATTTTTGATCATTGAGATGTTGTTAATAAAATTGCGTTTTAATGCTGGAAAAATTTATGAAAGCATCACATGGGACGCAAAACAAAAAAAAAAAAAAAGAGCGGATGGATAGAGCATGTTACCAGTTTTTTTTAAAATGACTATGTATATATATAAATAAAATGACAAGTGGTGTCTTTGCTAGATGCAGAAGGGTGAAATCTACTCGCATTCATGATTCTCGGCTTTTATCAAACTAAAGAGCTGAGAACGTAATAAATATTGCATTGCGATGCTACAGTTCGACGCGTGAACCTACTTGAATTTTGTCTGTTTATTATCTCATCCCGAAGAAAGTGCAAATTTTATCGATCAAGTAACTTTAGACAGAAAACATATCGTAATCTATTAACGTTACATTTGTAACCCCTTACTAACGGCTACAGAAAGGGGTTAGCCAATTTCTTTCGAATAGTAGAAGGGGTTCGCAAGGGAAAAAATGTTGGGAAACACTGATGTAAAGGATGTCTAGACAAAAAAGCTAAAATATAAAAATTAAAAAAAAATGAAATACGAACTAATTAATTTCGCATTTCTAAGGAATTTTATGAAAGTTTAAATAATGCACTGGGGAAATATTCAAATATTCTATGCTAAGAAACAATAACCAAAACGAATAAAATCGAAAAAGTGCAAATAAGGGATCATTCATAAAAGATGTCACGCTTCGAGGATGTACGGGGGGGGGGTCGTGAAATTGTGACAAGGGGAGGGGAGTGGTAACAAGAAGTGTGACATCATGCATTATGCAACATAGCGTAGCACGTGACAAAGGGAGTGTGGGGAGTCTTCTGAAGTGTGACATATTGTGACAAAGGGGGGGGGGGGAGCGAGGGTCAAATATATGGAAAAAAAAACGTGACATCATTTATGAACGGCCCCTAATATTATTTTGCGCCGTGTTTCAATTTATCTAAGATTGTGTATCTGTAACCTAATTATGATGTACGCTAAGAACTTGTTTAAAAGTTTTAGCAGAAAATTCTAGTGTAATTAATGATGTCGTTTTATTTAATACATGAGTATTTTTTTTCAATTTACTTTATATCTCAAGAAAATTCATTAAAATGAAAATAATTTATCTTCTTAATTAATCAGTTGTTCAGAAAGGATTGCAATGTAAGAAAGCTTTTTGAACAGTTTTCGTGTATTGTTAAATTGCTTTTTATTATTAGCTTTTGAAGTATTCGTTTTTTTTTTAAACATTTTAAAATATCTAGTATACATGAATATATGAAAGTTGTACGTGAACTTAGATTGTTCCATGTGTCACGATGTTAATGCACCCTTCGAAGATCCAAAAGAAAATGGTCAACACCCTTCTGTAGTCGATAGTAACGGGAACCGACAAGGTGGTGGCCTTTAGCAGCAGTACACTGATTCAGTCTATTTCTGAAGTTTTGTGAAATTTTTCAGCACATTTCAAGGGGTATGGCGGATATTTCCTCGGTCTTTGAGCTCTTCTAAAGTATCGGGGCGATGTTTCCAAACTTTCGATTTCAAATAACCCCACAAAAATAGGCTTCCGATAGAAGCTTAACATAGCGCGGAATATTGAATTGCTCACGAAGAGATAGATATCTGCATGGAAGAATAGAATGCATCAGTGTATTGCTGCTAAAGGTCGCCACCTTGCTGAAGTGGTAATCAAAACTTGGGATTATTTATTTATTGTAAAAAATGTTATTATTTTCATTAAGTTTGGAAACATTTTTCATGCCCAGAAATTGTTTTGTTGCATATTAACCCTCACTGCGCCGTGTTGTTTTTAAACAACAGCTCTATTTGTATAACTTTTAGCATGTGGAGCATTTTTTCGTTTTATTTTGTATGTATGATCATATTAGGTAATATAGTTTCCCCTAGATCTTGTAAACCGAGCTCAAGGCTCACCTTTTTTCACAAAATCGTAAGACATGATGATTTTGCAAAAAGCAGTAACTTCTTAATCTTTTTTTCCACAAACTTTAAAAATCAAGTTTATTTTTAAAAATAGTCTTTAATTGCTTATAGTTTCAAAATAAAATAAATATAAGTTGTCCGAAAAATTTCAGGGAAAATATATATTAGGGCGCCTTTTTCACTAGTTGTTTTAAAACAACACTGCGCATTCGGGAGAAATTTTTATGCTCCTGCATTATTCGCAGTATAAACAAGAACATATGTCCATGGTTGTTGTATTTCACTTTATTTAGTATTTTTTAGAAGATTATTGTTATAGTTAATGAAAATTAGCGTAAAGTTGTCGGTTAAATTATTATTTAGGAATTTTGTTTAAAATCAATTCGCGCTCAACCAAAACAAGAAACGGTCATTATCGCATAGACCCCCCTACAGATGTTAGGTTTCTTGTTCAAAATCTTTTATCTTCATTATTAATTAAAATAACAATTTGCACATGATGTAACTAATAATTATTAGTCACATATGCAAATTTTTCTCTAATGAATATTATAAATAAAAAAATAATAATAAAATTAATTATTTTGATAAATTAAGTGCTATTTTATGATTAAAATGCATACCTATTTATTATTGATTTTGTTTCATTTATTAAAATAATTACATAAAAAAGTTATTATTGTTAGCCCAAAATGCGCAGTGTTGTTTTTAAACAAAATGTCAAATTTTCTCGAACTCTATTTTTCCAAAATTTATAAGAATTTTTTTAGAATTTTTTCCACTTATAACTAGCACAAACAAGCACAAAAAAATATTTCACAAAGAAAAAAACATTGCGCAGTGTAGGGTTCATAAAGACATTTGATTTTGTCACATATTCAAATGTCTTTGTCAAATCAGACAAAAAGTTAAATTAACAGATTTTTATCTGAATCAAGAATTATATTAACGTAAAACTAAATCATCAAAAAATTACATTACAAATGAATATTACACAATAAGTCATTGCGAGTCAATATTTGCAAAGTTTAAATTATATTGCCAATTTTATTGTTAACTTGCATGTACAAAATACTTCAAGAGTGAAAATCCAGGGCACAAGAGGAATAGGGGAATCTTCCAGGAACCGTTTCCAGAAAACATTTGATTTATTGAATAATATATATCACTAAAATTCTCAGATTTGTACACCGTGATAAAATCCCTGAAGAAAAAGTTAACAAGAATACAAAATCTGAGTTGAATTACAGGGGTTTCTGGATGTTGTGTGTCAAGTTAGAGTTTTTTTGCCCCTTGGAAATTAGCATTGGGCCAACCGTTAAGGGAGTGGAATGCCTACTTACTGGAAATATCTGCGTGTCGAGCTACCGAGGTTCCACTGTATTAAGATCAACTATGGCATGCTGGAAATCTTAAAGAATATTTTTTATCTTTTGCTTAAACTATCTATATATCTGGACATTTTTCGACGCCAAATCTTTGTTCCAAAACTGCTGCTTAAGTGGTTTTAATCTACTTTCCTATAACAAAAATAAGAAAAATTAAAAAGTAGGAAAGAAGTCGCAATGTATCGTGAAAATATAGTTAAAATTTTTAAAAAATAAGTCAAAAATAAGTTATCTAAAAAAAAAAAAAAATGAAAAAAAAAAAAAAAAAATGGACAGTGGGGTTTTGAGAAGGGGGAAAATGTATCTGTTGGTCTGTCTGAATCATAAATGAATGATTGAGTAAATGAATGAGTAAGAGATTTAATGTGTATTATCCGTTGAAAAAGGTATATTGAAAGTAATTAAGAACTAATGCTAATTGAGGAACATGAAGAGATAGCTATATTATTAATTTGATGTTAGTATATATGGGAAAGTATTCTCGTATAGTTCTAGGTAGGAACTTCTCGTTAAGTATAAACATAGCAAAGAAGGACTTGTATTTTTTTTTAAAAATTACTGATACATTTATGTACTTTGAGAAGAAAAATGATATATAAAAATAAATAAAGACATTTAAGTTAATCCATCGTAGTGGCAAAAATGGTTAAACTTAAAAAAAATAATAATAACAGGGTATTTTTAAAGCACTTTTTGTACAATTCGATTGCATACGATCTTTTGTGTTGAATTTCTTTTTTAGTGTGCATATATATATATGCAGTGTTCCCTCGCCACTTCGCGCTTTATGTTTCGCGGTTTCAGTGCTTCGCGGGTTTTTCCAAAATATTCATCAAAAAATAAAAATGAAAAAATACAACCATGTCGGCAGCCACATTGCGGAAATAAGCGTTGTTTCACGTTGATGTGCGAGAGAAAATTATCTCTGCATGTCAAACAAAGAGATGAGTTGACTCAGAGTACATGCCACGGGCTCTCAAAAGCTCCCACCAACACAAGACTCTTCGCCTCTCACAGAAATCAATGTTGATTAATTTTTATTACTGTGCTATAACGTTTTTTAATTAACCTTTTTTAATAGAACCGTAAGTAATTACGTATACTGTTGTAATTTTTGTCTTAAATGTGTGAAGTATAAGTACTGTTTACATATTTAAAACATTCGTGTACCCGCATACACGAAAATTCTTAGGGGCAAATCCTACTTTGCGGTTTTTCAGTTTTCGCGGAAGGTTCTGGTCCCCATTAACCGCGAAAAACGAGGGATCACTGTACATATATATATATATATATATATATATATATATATGTATGAAATAGAGAATATATGTATGAAATAGAGAATATATATATATATATTTTTTATATATATATATATTTCTCTATTTCATACATATATTTGCAACTGTTTAAGTGTGCTGCCTCGTGCGCCTTTTCACAGTTTGATTCACTTTATTAACTTTTGATTATATATATATATATATATATATATTCCAAATATCTGTATCGGTATTTTTAATTAAATTTAAAAAAGGGGAAAATGCGCATTTCTTATTATCTGACAAAGAGGACCTTGGATCGAATCCTTTCCTGAATATGATTGATGCTCTTATTCATTGAAGGAACAGCTCTTATTCCGATATCACCTTACGTTTTCTAGTTCACTTTATGCTATATATGTGCATGCACTAAGGCGCTTTGTACTCGGCGCAAATAACAGCAAATGTTACGCTGTTATACATTTCTATTTAATTGCAAGTACCTTGCTCCAGCTGTTTCTAAATTTATTTCCGATACATCGGTTTGTATACAACGTGTCAATATTCAAGGATGCCCACCAAGAGGAGGTCATGGCGCAGATTGTGAATTTGAAACTTGGGAGACTTTAGGGGCATGGTCGACGGTTTAGCCGATTTGGGGGAAATCATCGTTTTTGTGGACTTCTGTAGCTTTTATGGTGGTCGCCATTGCTATAAGTGGGAGGGAGCACCTGTGCATTAGGCAAGTTACTATTAAGGCTGCCTGTGCATTCTTCCAGAACAGGATTGAAAAATCTTGACTTAAAAAATGTAATTAATTTATTACGCATTATCAACCAATACTGGATATAACCAGGAATCTTCAACACTCATTTATTTTTAATTATTGAGTCATTGTTATTCAAATTGCGTTTTGCTGCTGAAAAAAATTATGCAAACATCACACGAAAAGCAAAAGAAAAAAAAGCAGAAGAATAGAGAATATTACCAGTTTTTCATTAAATGATCATGTATATAAATAAATAAACTGACAGCAGTTGAGCTCAGGCCTGTGGTATTGTAGAATATCCGTTCATAAATTCTCGACTTTTATCAAATTAAGAGCCGTGAACGTAATAAACGTTGGATTTCGGTGCTACGGTAGTCGACTCGCGGATGTGCTTACATGTTGTCTTTAATTATCTCATCCAGAAGAAAAGTCTGGAATATTATCGATTACGTAATTTCAGGATTAACATCTCTAAGCAGAACCAGTGCATTGATAATTTGGAAATACCAGTTAAATACTTTTAAATGATAAACAATTGTAAATAAATGATATTGATAATTTAAGATTATTCTCCTGAAGCATGTTTTCTAGCAGTGCTAAGAACCGTGTTTATTTTTTTTTCTCTAAAGGTACCTATTCTCGAGCACAAAAAGTGTTTTTTTGCGAATAAAGTAAGTGCATTTAGTATAAATGCTCTAAATTTGTTCTGAATGAATACTGTTTTTTTTTTTTTTGCTAATTTGAAATCAAAAGCTAACTCATAAACTCGTTAATACATACACACTCCACACACACACATATATGTATATACTTAGCAGAAATTGCAATTTAGTGAAGCGAAATCAGAACCGGCGTTTTCATTATTTTCATTACTTCTCTATATGTAGTTTTATTATATAGAACTATAGAGAATTATTTAATAAAGAAGTTTTCCGTACATCATAATAGCAATACGTTAACTGAAACAACATAAAGGGAAATGTATATTAAAAGAGATAAAACGTAATCTAAAGCAGCGGTTCTCAAAGTTGTTCCGCGGTACCCTAGGGTTCCGCAGAAGGATGGCAGGGGTTCCGTTGGCAATTTATTATCATGTAAAATTATGTTCAGAAAATGTTTCGGGATGAAATTTTGCTGAAAGTGGTAGTTAATTCACTGACTGAAAATAAAAGTATATTTGGAGGAAGCAAAATAATAAAAAAAGACTTCAGAGGGTTTTTAAATTACTTAAATAATGCAAAAATTGTAAAATTACTTGTTGCTCTGATTTAGAAGACTCTGAAACTCTATTAGGATGGTTCAAAAAGACTAAACATCATTTGATGATGAACCGCTGACAATTATATGATAATGATCAATGATCAAAGAAGTTAATTTTGTTGGTTTTGTTGTACTTTTGACATGATCCCCGAAAGGAGTCGCAGAGTACGGTTCACTAACTTTTTTTTTTCCGCATGGACTACGTCATTAACTTTTGCACACATAGTGCATTTCTCGGAAACTGGCATCTATTCTTTCAAATAGCTTCATAATCGGCGGATGCCATTGCTACATGAGAATTTCGACGTCTAGTTTCGTCACTAGAAGGTGAAGCACTTACGATGCGAAACTGCACTAGGACTCTGATGATGCAAAACTGCACAGGGAATTTAATTTAGCCAAGAGTACCCAAGCAAAATAGTTACTCAGGGGTTCTTTCTGTGTAGGCACTATTCTGAATCATGAAAATCCACCAACATGATCGGGATTGAACCCACGATCTGGGGCGTAAGAGGGCCGTGCCTTACGCGTCACCACCATGCCGGCTACATTTAGTAAACAACAAACTAGTGTTTTGATGATGGCATTGGAAAAAATTTGTTTTTATTGTCAAATGCCTCTTCTGCATATGAATGGTTCACAAAAGTTTGAAGTTTGTGTGCACAATCATGTCTCATTTGTTTCCTGTTTATGATTTTTACACTAAAAATTAAATTTTTTTCTGCTGGACAATGCGTTCATGAACTTAACGCAACTTTCACATCAACGCTTCAATGACATTGCTCGAACAGTGCAATAGTTTTGCTTTTTTCCGTTTTCAATCCGATATAAACAATATAAAGAGCAATATTCTTAAACAATAATTTTATCAAAACGGTAAAAAGTCAATTGGAGAAATAAAACTGGTCATGCGGAAACCTCGATTTGGACCAGAAATGGTATAAAATATATGATTTTATCGGTGGAACACAGCATTTCATTTTACTAAGTTTAATTTATTAATTAGAAAATTCAATGATTGCTATTTAGTGCAATGGAAACATTAATTTTAAATATTTAATTGTTAGTATAGATAAAACATGACTTATGTACTTTTCACCCTATTTTAAACCTATAAAACTATTAATTTCAAATAAAGATTTCAACGTTATTTTGTTAAAACTGCAGTTTTTAATGGGTGTGAAAATTATTAAAATACTAGAGTCACTAGGATAACTTTCATTTCATAGTTTACTTTTTACATTTAGAGTAATAACTTGAAGTGGTTGCAATCATAAATACAAGAAAGTTCCCCATGCTGAACAGCTATCACCATGCTAATCACTAATAAGATTTTAGAGAGACTATCAGAATTTTCGAGTTCATCTTATTTGAAACAATCTTTTCATTATATTTCAATATTTCATGCAATGAATTTTTGTTTTAAATTAAGAAAACCCGTGCTTAAGTAAGCAAGCTATATTAATCCTTCACCACGTTGCAGTAATGAGAAAAATCAAGATATTTTGTCCTGTGCATATTTAAACACAAATTCAGACCTAGATTGAACGCTACTCTAGTGTTATGTATTCAACTATCTGAGATAAAATCTCCTACCTTTACAATTATTACTAACAATACAGTGACAGGTGTAATAATTTACAAAACTTTGCAATTAATTCTTATTTACAAAAGTGTATTTCATTGACATCCAGATAACTTAAAAATAGGTCACAAAAGTAATTTAGAAGGATAAAGAAAGGTCACAATTTTTGAGCTTTTTAATTGACTTCGAAATCCAGGGGAACTTATAGGCATTTTTTTTAAGGGGGTGGAGGGGCAATTGGGAGCGAGATAAACATGAAGGGAGCTTGCCTAATTAGAATTTTACAATACTGAAAATCTTCAATTCAAATTAAGTAGTTTTAAATTTATTTCCGGCGTGGCAAATAAATTTCATATTTTCAATCGGAACAAGGCTTTAAATAAGCCTTGTTCAGATTGTTAAATTTGATTTTCAATATGGACACTAATGGGGTTCCTCAAAGTAAGAGGGAACCGTTAAGGGTTCCGTGGTCAACAAAGTTTGAGAACCGCTGATCTAAAGGATATCCAGAAAAGAAAAAGAAAAAACAAAAAATTTTGAAATACGAACTATTTAGTTTCGTATTTCTAGTAAGTTTTATGAAAAATTAAAGAATTAAAAGTATCTATGTATTAGGGAAAATATTCAAATATTCCAAATGCTAAGAAATTATTCTCAAAACAAATAAAATCGAAAAGGTGCAAATAATATTTTTTTGCTCTGTGTTTCAAGTAATCTAAGATTGTGTATCTGTAACCTACTTATAATGTGCGCAAAAAACTTCTTTAAAAGTTTTAATACAAATATCTAGTCTAATTATGATATCCTTTTATTTAATATATGAGTATTTTTGTTCTATTTACTTTATTTCTTAAGAAAATTAATTAAAATGTGAAATAATTTATCTTCCTAATTAACTACTTGTTTTGGCAGGATTGCGATACACGAATGCTTTTTTAGCGGTAACCATTCCAGAGTTATCGCGTTTCGTGAATTTATATTTTACTGTAATTTTTGAAGTAATCGTTTTTTTTTTAAATAACATATCCAATACACATGAGTAAAATGAAGCATTTACTTAGACTTAGATTGTTCCATGTGTCATTAACTCCTATTTAACCACTTGTTTTGGAAGAATTTCGGTGCAAGAATGCTTCTTGAATGGTAACATTTCAAAAGATTTCGCGTTTTGTGAATTTACATTTTACTGTTGTTTTTGAAGTATTCGTTTATTTTTTAAATAGCATATCCATTGAGACAGCAACAAGGACATGATAGAAAAATCTTGATTTAAAAAAATATAATTAATTTATTACCCATTATCAATTAAAACTGGGTATAACCAGAAAACTTCAAGTCATATTTATCCATTTATTTTTAATTATTGATTTGTTGTTATTAAAATTGCGTTTTACTTCTGAAAAATGTTATGAAAACATCACGTAGTAAGCAAAAAAGGAAGAACAAAAGGATAGGACAATTTACCAGTTTTTCTTTAAATGATTATGTATATACATAAATAAAAGGACAACAGGTGCGCGCAACTGTTCGTATAGATACGTCCAACAATTCCAGAATCTCGACTCTTGTGAAACGATAAGAGCTGTGAACGTAAAATTACATTGGATTTTTGAACTGCAGTTGTTCAACGCGTCAACCTACTTGCATTTTTTCTGACATTATCTGATCCAGAAGAAAAGTCTCAAAATTTATCAATCACTTAACTTTTGAATTTAAAAAGTCACTATATATTACAATTTCTAAGCAGAACTAGCGCATGGATAATTTGTAAGTATCATTTGACTATTTTTAAATAACAAACATCTGTGTAAATAAATAGCATTGTTAATTTAAGATGATTCTACTGCAACCTTTCCTTGCATTGTTAAGAATCGGATTGTTTTTTTTTTAAAGGTGCCTGTTCTCTTAAGCATAACTAATCCTATCTAATGCTTAATGGCTTGTAGATAAACGAACATTAAAGTCACTCGACGAATGTAACTTATACTATATTGCGATGACACCAGGCGATTTTAGATTTTAGACGTTTTGATGAATATATAGAAAATAGCTGACGCTTTATTGGTGTAAACAACACGTTATGACCGCTTATATTTCAATCAAAGTTTTGTCCTCATGGAAAGTTGTTTAGCGGAGCATGCGCCAGTGTTGAAAAGTGTTCTTCGGATAATTTACAAGAGAGTTACATAGAGCGGCTCATGTAAAAGTAGTAAAGAATACCGGTGAATTTTCATATAAATTTCGTCAATCAAATGAGTTAAGCTTCAGTTTCTTTAAGAAAGCAAAGCATAAGGGTTTTTTTTTTCAGCTCGGCAAATGCGCTATCTTTACAGATATTTGAAGACTCATAGCTCATCAATTCCCTCCTTCACCAATCTCAATATAGTTTATGTTTTCGCATCAACGCATTGTGTTAAAACTTGTTTCTTCTCTCTTGTTTGCTTCCCTTCTGGAATTCCAACCACTCTTTTGATCTCAATTCTGGGAAAATTATTCAAAACTGTTCTTCCGCTTTAGAGCTTGATTTTTGGGAAGCTTGTCATATTAACAGGAATAGTTCTAATTTGGTTAATTATTCTTCCTCAACTCCATATTTTTCACAGGTCTGGCAGAAGTTCTTTTAATTTGTGGTTCTTTCTTTGTTCTTTTTTGAGCTGTCCAGGGTTTTTTCCTAACTTATTTATGACACTATTTACAGTTTTACATTTGACACATCTTGGATCAAGGCAAAAATTTTATTTTTGTTCATGTCCTTGTACTTTATATTGATGCCACTATTTCACTCATCGAGAAAGAGATCATTTCTTCCAGCAGCTTCTACCTCCGCTCTGTCTTTATTCTCATTGGTTTGCTGGTAAATCGTAGGCTATATAAGCAGTGTTTTTGTTGTTTTGTTTGCTTCATTTGGATGTTTTTGCATCTAGAAGCTCCACTACTCCATTGAACACGGGATTCCAAGCAATCCCGAAACATATGTCTGCATGTTAATGCTCATTTGTGCTTTCCTAACGTGCAATGTTCTTCAGTTTTTGGTTCAAGTTATCAAAACCGCCAATTCGCGTCCACATTTATATAACTATAGAATTCGACAACCTTAAATTTTGCGCTTCTGTACGACGTATTCACTGTGTATCCAATACTTACGGGCCTATATAAGAGTATTCGTTGAAAAGACTTCCTAAATTACTCTCAGAGCTACCGTTACCATCCCCTGCCACAAAACAGATTGTTGCAGTTCCTAACATATGCAGAAACTATTCCCTAACTTTCTTTTTTTTTTCACTTACGTCCCTCATGTTCTGGTTGCCGAAATTCTAAAGTAATTAGCTTTTTATTTCGTAAAAAGCATATCGGCGTGTAAGCTGATATTAACTTTTTCCGATGGCGTAATTTTATCAGTACCAGAAAATTCAATGATTGTTGAAAATAATAACATTGTATTTTTTAAAATATTATTCTGTTGAGTGTGATTATTGTTATAATCAAATCCCACCTTTTATGTGAGTCCGACTTTGAGCAGTATTAAGTATACTAAACATTTCTCTTTTCGCATATCCAACGTAAATTACCCCCACAGTGCTATTGCTATGCAACGAATTGAAAGTTTTTATTTAAGGACAATTACTTTACATTGATATAAATAAACTTGTAATAAAACACTACCAAATATATGGGGAATAAAAATATATAAGAGAAGGAAAAAATAGTTTCTTTTATAGTTTAAAATGTTTATTAATTATCGTGCCAAAGGGATACATATTTGTATTGTGATATAGTTAAGATGAGTAATGAGTGCAATAGAAATTTCCCACATCAGAATTTTGAATGTTGTTTGTTTGAAATCCTTTACCTGTTGTCTTTATCTTCCTTAATTAAATATTAGTGCAATGATTAGTGTATACGGTAAAGTTGGTTGCTTCGAATTAAATCAACAAGTGTGTTGTGCCGCACCATTTTTGATTTTAATATAATTTAGTATGGAGTGTGTGTCAAACTTCTGTTCACCAAAGTAGCTCTTTGTATTTCGCTATTGAAAAAAAAAAAAACATAAAAATTATCTTGCGATAACGCCATTCGTTTCGTTCACGAATGAGTATACGTTTCCATTTCAGATTTTTTATCTATTTTTCTACTAAAAGATCTAGCACAGGAGTTTTGGTCGTCCCGGGGACACATTGCCATTTTTGTATGCCCCCTTCCAATTGGTCAGTCTAAATCAAGGCAATTAACCCAATATTTATTTTTCAACATTTCATCAAGAAGTTCCGTCTAGAACAATACGAGCCTACTTTCCGTATATTGCAACTTCAAATTTTTATTCTATGTCTCTATCTCTCCCTTTCTCATTTAGCCTTTAGTTCTTATATACTTCAAATATACCCTTTTCAGCTGTTAATGCATATTCATTCCCCCATTCTTTCATTCATTTATTTACTCATTCATGTATTTACATACTCATTCAATTATGTTTTCATTTATTCATTTTTTCTTTCACTCATTGGTTTATTCACTTATTTATTCATTCACTTATCATTTTTACTTGTTCATTCATTCATTCTTTCCCTCATTCATTTATTTATTCATGCACTTATTATTTTTACTCGTTCATTCATTCATTCTTTCCCTCATTCATGTATTTACATACTCATTCAATTATGTTTTCATTTATTCATTTTTTCTTTCACTCATTGATTTATTCACTTATTTATTCATTCACTTATTATTTTTACTCGTTCAGTCATTCATTCTTTCCCTCATTCATTTATTTATTCATTCAGTCATTCGTTCACTCATTCATTTATTTATTCATTCAATCATTCATTCATTCAGAAATACCCTCAAAAATCCCGATCAAAAAACTTCATAGTAAAACAGGCTCGTTTAGTTCTGGTTGAACTTCGTACCCGTAGATTTTCTACGGCCTAACACCTTTCCGATAAAGCTTGTTCCAAGCAAATCCATCTGCTCTGTCAGGATTTATATAGGATTGAAATTTTCCCGTAGGTGCTAATGTTATTTTTTTTTAAACTGTTCAAATCAAAAAATATTTAACCACCGAAATATTTCATGGGAACTGGGCTGTTTCAGTTATGGAAGAACTTCGTATCTGTGCATGTCTTGCGTCACAAGATCTTTGCGAAAAAATTTGTTATAAGCCAATCCGTCTGTTAGATCAGGATTTTTATATAGGAATGAAATTTCCCCGTAGGCGCCAATGTAATTTTTTCTTTCAATCCTCACAATTGAGTAAAAATGTTGTAATCAAAAAATATTGAGCTCCTTGGAATAAGCTTGATTAAGGGAACTTAGATCCTTAATGCGGGGTTTATATATATATGATTTTTTTTTTGCCAATAGCGCTAATGTAAAGACTTTTTGAACTGCTTAACATTGAACAAAAAACTGCTAAAGTTAAAAAAATAAAATTTAGAAATTAGTCGTTCTCGCCAAGATCTTTCGAAAGCCAAAAAAAAAAAAACCTTCGAATAGGACAATTGCTTCAAAAGTTTAAGGACAATTGCTTAAAACTTTACTTTCAATTTTTTTTTACTTTTCAATCTTTGTTCAATTACTTTAGTGATTTTTGAGTTTTCTTTATTTTTAACGATATTTTTACGATAAATTAAGCCTTCTTTCATCCTTTTTTTAAACTTTAATGGTAAAGTAGGCTTAAAATGGGCATTTTGTATTCCAAGGATTTAATCGATCCCCAACAACAAAAACGCTGATGAAAAGTGGAAGGTGCTTAAATACTTGAGACTGTCAGTCAAGAAAGTATCTAACAACAAGAAGGTTTGAAGGAAACTTTTAAACCACATTTTCAGAGTGAACAACAACCAAAGTATCAAATTGCACTAACGCATAAAAACGCACTTGTTGTCGATACACGAGTACGAGTCTTAATTATGTCAGCAGAAGAGCACTGTCTTGGAAATAACTAAACTTCAGTTCCCCTATATCTGGAAATATTGTCCGCCGTCTTTGTCACAGACTTTTCTCCAAAAGACCCCTACCTGTTAGCCGAGGCCTTAGGATTGCTTACGCACGGGGGGAGGTAGTGGGGTCTACGGATTTTGCATGCACATATCCCCAAGTATACATGGTGGTCTTCAGTGGGTATCGAACGCGCGACCTTCCAGGTGGAAGTCCGACGTGCTAACCACTAGACTACCACGGCCCCTTTGTCACAGACTATTTTATTGAGTTACATTTTGCTTTTAGACTAATTGCATGATTATTTATCTCAAAGCCTCTTACTACCAGTTCACGATGAAACTTCACATATTATATATATGTAGCTAAATACAATTCGCAGTTGCTGAGTCGACGAGCTTGGCGACTGGTCTACGACGAATCAGTTCTTAGAATGGGAAAAAAGCGCACAGAGAGAGAGTTCTTGTGAGCCGACTTCGATATTAGTAAGGTCCGTTGGACTCAAAATTTGCATTAAAAGTTAGTAGATACTTCAATTGCATTGCGATTGATAAGGTGCCTCTTTGAGGGTCGCATTGCCGCGTCGGGGCCGATGGCTTGGGAAAGAGGCCATGCAAAAGACTACAAAGATCCAAATAGCTCGTTTGATGACACGGATTCGGAAATCCCCGCCTCACCGGCCTTCGGGAAAGATCCCAAATTGAAAAAGAAGAAGAAGACTGTTTTCACCAAGGAAAGCCTGGTTCCGGAAAACAGCGCCATTTTGAATAAAGAGAAAATAGCATGGATTCCGTGCATGGAATATAGGCATGGATTCCGTGAACATGGACGAGCTTCACACCGGCAACCAATTTGAATTACTCCCTATGGAAACTAGAGAAAATGATGAAGACATGGAATCGGACGATGACACTGAGCAAAGGACAAAAAAAATAAAGACATCGGAGGACTTTCTAGCGGTAAGTGAATCCTTAGATTTAACCCGAATCATAAATGGCAGAAACTTCAAACTACAATCAGTAAAGAACTCGTTAAAAAGATCCAAAGATCTTAAAGAAATTGAGGCTAAAATTCAGCAGATTAACTCAATTTTCGTTTATTTGGATAACATAAAGTTTTTACCTAGCTCTAGTGGTGATTTTAAATATATTGCCAAGTTAAGGGAAAACCTCAATCTTGCCCATGATATGAAAAGTAACTTATTGCTCCAATCAATTGAAAAACAATCCACGAAAATAAATGATCTAACTAAGGATAAGCAGAGCTTAACTGATAGAATGGAAAATTATAAAACTAAATACGAATCCCTCCAAAAGGAATTCGACATAATAAAAGTAAGCTACGACCAGCGCCTCTCCGCGCTAGAAGGAGAAAAGGTGACACTTCAAAATTCTAAAAAAAGAGCCACTCCCGATGAAGAATCAGCTGACTGGAATTTACCCAGCACATCTCGACCAAAAATAGCTAGAACAGGAAATCCCCTGCCCTCATTCCAACGTACTGAAGAAAGTATAAACGTTAATAATGATTTTCAAATCCAAAAGAAAAATAACAACAGAGGTAGAAATAAAACTCCCAAGATAACCCTAGTGAACATCCAAAACCCAAAACCCCTTCTCGAAGAAATTTCGAAAAATTTGAACGAAAAGATAACGTGCACTGTAGTGAGAGTCGAAATTTCGCTGCAACCGCAGAATGCGGAGCAGCACAAATCGATTCGTAAACTTGCTAATGATAAGAATTTGCAAATATTTACTAATCAACTGGGAGAGGACCGTTTGCTCCGTGCGGTCATTAAAGGACTGCCTATAGACTTTGAAGAAAAAGACCTTATGGAGGAAATTGAAACGCTGGGTTTTAAACCCCAAAAACTCATGCGCATGACAAAAGGAAAAGATAAGATCCCCCTCCCCCTATTTTTTGTCAGCCTGGAAAAAACGGATCAAGATAAGCAATTCTACAACATAGAAGTTATTTCATATTTTAAAGTTCGAATTGAGGCTTTTCACCGCAAAGGCAAAGTATCGCAGTGCTACCGCTGCCAACGGTGGGGTCACTCCCAGCATCTATGTACATTGAATCCTAGGTGCCTGAAGTGCGCCGGTGCCCATTTCAGCCGGGAGTGTACAAAACCCACCAGCAGTACCCCGAAATGTTGCAATTGTGGCGACGCACATTTAGCCAGCTCCCTAGACTGTGTCAAAAGGCCCATTATTAAATCAAAGGAAAATGCACTCCAGGATGCCTGGACCCAAAGGACAAAGGTTTTTCAAAATTTGTCTGCCCCCACCCATACCCCCAACAATAGCCAATCGCCCACTTATGCTGAGGCCACTGGCGCTAAAAATAAGAAATCAGATATAAAGAGCTCTTTCGCCGTGATCATCGGTGCCCTCCAAAAACGTGCTGACCAAATTGAAGACTTATAATTTCTCTGACCTTCTCTTACCATGGCCCAACGTCTTCTTAAAGTTATTTCATGGAATGCTAACGGCTTGTCCAAAGCCAAATTATATGAACTTAATAACTTGGCCAGCACTTACTCACCTGATGTTATCCTTGCTCAGGAGACAAAATTCAAGACAGGGGTGCGGTATAACCTTCCCAACTTTAATTGTGTTAGAACGGACCGAGGCGTCGGCACTGGAGGTGGCACGGTCGTGTACATTAGAAAATCCCTGGAGTACAACATCCATACTCTCAATACCGTGTCTCTTGAGAACTCTTGCATAAGTCTTAAAATTAATGATAATGACTTTTTAACTATTGCATCGATCTACGCCCATCCCTCTAATAATATTTTCCCTAGTGATCTAAATATGCTTGCCCAACTAAACCAAAATACCATTCTTATGGGAGACTTTAATGCACACCATCAAAATTGGAATTGCACGTGCAATAATACCAGGGGAAATTTTTTATTAAATTATGCATTATCTAATGATTTCAATATAATAACCCCCGACTCTAAAACCCATTACAGTTTTGGTAACCCATCAACAATTGACTTTGCCCTCGCCCGTATTGAAAATTGGCCTTACCAGATAGAAAGCCTTAACGAGCTCTCTTCGGACCACTGTCCAATCATTTTGATGATCGGCCTTGCTTACGCACTTCCCAGGAAAAGTATTACTATCCCTGCCACAAACTGGTTTAAGGTGAACAAAATTTTAAGGCAATCCATTCCTGGAAACCCACGGCTTGATACCCCCAATGATGTTGAAAATGCGATCATTAAAAACGCACAGGCTTTCACCCAAGCTATCATGGCAGCCACCTCTCAAATAAAAATCAAGAACGATCCACTCCGTCTCCCTCCTTTCATCAGAAACCTCATCATTAGGAAAAACCGTCTTCGTAAAGAAAGAAAATTTCAACGCAATAACTCCCTCACACCTTTAATCAATAGGCTTCAGAATGAAATAAAGACTTTAATCAATTACTTTAAGGACGCGAAATGGGAAAGCTTCATAACCTCACTGAAGCCAAACAACAACTCATTGTACAAGGCTATCAACATTTTCAAGTCTGAAAAATCCTCAGCTGCAAATCTTGTCATAAACGACGTAGTTCTGACTAGCAAAACTGAAATCGCCGAGGCTTTTGCAGAAAATCTCAGCGAAAGTTTTAAAGCTCCCCCTCCCCACACTGATCAAGCCTTTGAAGACCTTCTCAATAATAAAATTTCGCAGTTCATCTTAAACCCTCCCGACTCCCCCTCCCCCCCTATTATCGCTCCTAAGGAAGTTGCGGAAATAATTAAAAACTTGCCAAATAAAAAAGCTCCCGGCAGCGACGGTATCACTAACCGCGCACTTAAGTTCATGCCAAATAATATGCTAACAAACATTACCAAAATTTTTAACTCCTGTTTGAAATTGCACTATTTCCCCAAAGCATGGAGGGGAGCAACAGTTGTGCCCATCCACAAGCCGGGAAACCCCAAAACCGATCCCTCTTCTTACAGACCCATCAGCTTGCTCTGTACTATCTCCAAAGTTTATGAAAAAATAATCAAAAATCTCCTCGAGGACCACGTTAATGAAAATCTTATCATCCCCGATGAACAGTTCGGATTTCGCACTGAACACAGTACAATCCACCAACTTTTACGTGTCACGAACTTCATATGCGAGGGACTTAATAGAAGGAAATGCACCATTGGTGTCTTTTTAGATACTACGAAAGCCTTTGACCGAGTGTGGCACAAAGGCCTCATCTATAAATTAATCGAAATTAACACCCCGCACTTCCTAACCTGCATCGTCCTAAATTTTTTGACTGATCGCACCTTTTGCATAAAATTTGACGGCACCCTCTCCTCCCCCCGTAATATGTGCAGTGGTGTCCCCCAGGGGTCGCTTTTAGCCCCCCTATTATTTAATATTTACTTGGCTGACATCCCCAAAAACCCCGACATCCTACTTGCGATGTACGCTGATGACGTTGCCGTCATTTCCAAAAATTACAACAAGCGCTTAGCCGCCAAAAAGCTGCAATCATATATTGATGAACTTACTAAATGGTATGACCGTTGGCGGCTTACCATTAATCCCACAAAAACAAAAATTATAAATTTAAAAAAAAATAGCAAAAAGAAAAACCCATTGCAAATTAAAATTAATAACGTTCCCATTGGCTACTCAAGGGTGGTCAAATATTTGGGTATTACGTTTGACCAGGTATTGTTCTTTAATAAGCACATAGACTTGATTGTTAAAAATTCCAAGCACAAGGTCCATGCCCTCCGCCCATTGCTAGGTTATCATAGTATCCTCTCCCGCAAAAATAAGAAGTTAATGTACAATACCATTATTCTGCCAACCCTACTCTACGGCTCCCCCATTTGGGGATATGCTGCAAAAACTAATATCAATAAACTGCAGATCATTCAAAATAAATGAATTAGGCAAATAACCAGTGCTAGCAGGTTCGATCGTGGAAAAGATCTGCACAGATGCCTCAACATAAATTCGGTGTCCAGGCATATAATCACAACAGCCAAGAAATTCTACTAACAAATCCATCTGCATAAAAACCCCAGAATAAACGTTCAATCCCTATTTTTCGATAAAACTGATAGGTATGCCTACCCCCACCACACTATGCACCTCAGCTATGATTCACTCAGCACGGCTCACAACCCCCTCCCAAACCCGCAGCTCGACCTGTTCTAAGGGCGGTCTCCTGTTCTCGCTGCGCTTCTTCATGCTCTTGTCTTGGCCTTACGTTCGTTCATTGTGTTTTATGTGTCCTTTTCTCCTCTTTCTTTGTCTTCTTATGTTGTTTCCCTAACTTATTTAAAAAAAAAAAAAAATATTAAAAAAAAAATGATAGTCCAAAAAATATTAAAAGCTCAAAAACCCTACTCTTGTGAGCCGGGAAAATATGCCGTCTAACGTCCATCGGCACTCTGAATACTTTCCATCAGTCTTCTTCCAAAACCAGATGCCCCCGCACCTCAGCGCGCCCCATCCAGCCAATAGCTGATTGGCACCCCCCCCCCCTTTTTTTTTTTGCTTCGCTCGCGGAGACTAGATGTACTCTTATGTTACAGGATATTTAATTGATGTACTGCCATTTAGTGACTTTCAGGTAAATGGGTTCACTTACTCAAACCGCCCGATCCAAATGCCGTGCTGCTGCTGCTGATTCGCAGTTGCTTAAAGGGTCAGTCAGATATAGTTTGAATCTTGGCGTCCAATCGGGAAAATATATAATTTTATACATTCGACTGTAGAGACTGGACCTTAGGTCTTAGTTAGGACCTTAATCACGGACCTTGTGTCCAAGCATTCGACCTGAGATTAAAAGCCCAACAAGAAAATAAAGAATATTAGACGTCAAAAATTTAAAAACGTCAACTCTGATTACTGGAGCCTTACGTGACGTAATATCACTCAATGTAAGAACAATTTGATTTTCGTAATGACAAATTTATGCAAAGTAGAAAAAAATGTAAAACATAGTTTTATTTAGCTAATCTATTTGAAACACATTTGAAGTAATTTAAATTACCAAAATACATAATTACGATGTTTATTAATGACTTTCTAGCACAAATTGTTTTCAATCTAAAACAATATTCTAAGCAAAAACGCATTTAAATGTCTCTAATGATAAGAAAGATGGTCTTGTCAAGTTTTATTTTTACGAGAAACATAAATTTGCAAATATATTTTCATGTCAGACTTATCACGCCACGAAATATTGTTCTGATGCCAAGGTACAAAACGCTGCGAGGTGTCTTTAAACGCCAATGAATGAAAAAAAGGTGCAGGTATACATCCTTAATTGCTCGCAAACTTAGAAGATGGTCTATTATTTACGAAATAAAATACACGCTTAAAAAATATAATATCTACATTAAAAGTGAATTCAATCCTTTTGAACTAAAAGTTAAAAAATATTGTGCATCGAGAATCAAGTCCTCGTTAAAGAAAAATTACGTACCATTTGAGTTTGGGAACCTGTCATGAGTGGTGTACCCAGGATTTTGCTCTGGGAAGGGACCATCGACAGGGTTAGAGCCAATCCGGAGATTCACTCCCCCGGATACCGGGTATCCGGTGTCTCTTGTGCGACGTTTCCCTACCGGATATCCGGCTATGGTTTCTGAAAGCTGTAAATTATATGCCAGATAAGAAATTGTTCGGATCTCGGATATCCGATGCCTTTTGTGCGGAGGACCGGTACCGTTGGTGCCCCATGTCAGTGCGCGCCTGCTTGTCATAGGTCATTAAAATGGAAATCTTCTCTAAAATTCGAATGGGAAATTTTTCGCGAATGTAATACGGTTCTTTACTTCGTGCAAAGTAAAAATGTATGAACTACTAATATATTTGGACTAGTAGATGGCGCAAATAACATAAAAAGTTGCGCTGCTATACATTTCTATTTAATTGGAATTACAATGCTGTAACTGTTTCTAAATTTATTTCCGATGTATCGGTTTGTAAAAACATGTCAATATTCAAGGATGCCCACCAGGAGGAGGGTCATGGTGCAGATTGCTCCTTTGAAACTCGGGAGAGTTTAGGGGCATGGTCGACGGCTTGTCGGATTTGGGGGGATCATCGTTTTTGCGCGCTCTAATGGAGGTCCGCCATTGCTATAAGTGGGAGAGAGCACCCCTGCATTATACAAGTTGTTATTAAGGCTGCCTGTGCATTCTTCCAGTAGAGGATTGAAAAATCTTGATTTAAAAATTGCGATTAATTTATTACGCATTATCAACTAAGACTGGGTCAACCAGGAATCTTAAACACTCATTTGTGTTTTACTTCAGAAAATAATTATGCAAACATCACACTAGAAGCAAAAGAAAAAAAAATGAGCATAAGAATACTGCATGTTACCAGTTTTTCTTCAAATGATCATGTATGTAAATTAATAAAGTGTGTTTAGTGCTTGTGTTAGTGTTGTTGAGTGTTTCCAATCCTGAACTCTCGGCTTTTATCAAATTAAAGGCTGTGAACGTAATAATCGTTGGATTTCAGTGCTACAGTAGTCGACGCGTGGATCTGCTTGCATGTTTCCCTTTTAGTTTTTTTTTTTTAATGTGCCTGTTCTCGAGCACAAAACTGTTTTTTGCGAGTAGAGTAATTGCACTTAGTATAAATGCTCTAAATTTGTTCTGAAACCATACAGTTTATTTATTTCTTTGAAATAAAAAGCGAAATCATTAAAGTTTTGTGCGACAAACTTTAATGTTCCGTTTGAAATATTTTTCACGATAAGTACACATTAGTCAGCACTAATACATACACACTCCACACACATACATATATATACTTAGCAGAAATTGCAATTTAGTGAAGCAAAATCAGAATTCTCTATATGTAGTTTTATTATATAAAACTGTATACAATATTACTCCCTAAAGAAGTTTTCGTGCGTCAGAATAACATTATGTTAACTGAAAAAACATGAACGAAAAGATATGTTAAAAGAAATAAAACATGATCTAAAGGATGTCAAGAAAAGGAAAGGAAAAAAACAAAACTTTTTGAAATACGAACTAATTAATTTCGCATTTCTAGTAAGTTTTATGAAAAATTAAAGAATAAAAAGTTTTTATGCACTAGGGGAAATATTCAAATATTCCAAGCTAAGAAATAATTATCAAAACAAATGAAATCGAATTGGTGCAAAACTTATAATTTTGCTCTGTGTTTCAATTTATCTAAGATTTTGTATCTGTAACCTACTTACAATGTGGGCGAAAACTTCTTTAAAAGTTTTAGTGGAAATATCTTGTCTATTTAATGATATCCTTTTATTTAATATATGAATATTTTTGTTCTATTTACTTTATTTCTTAAGAAAATTAATAAATATGTGAAATAATTTATCTTCCTAATTATCCACGTGTTTTGAAAGGACTGCGATGCAAGAATGCTTTTTGAGTTGTACCATTTCAAGAGATTTCACGTTTTCTGAATTTGCATTTCACTGTTATTTTTGAAGTATTCGTTTATTTCTTTAAATAACATATCCATTGCGACAGCAAAAAGGACATGATCGAAAAATCTTGATTTAAAAATCTAGAAATTTTTTCTTACCCGTTATCAACCAAAACTGGCTACAACCAGAAAACTTCAAAACTTTTTTTTTTACGTTTATTTTTAACTATTGAGTTGTTGTTATTAAAATTGCGTTTTATTTCTGAAAAATATGTAAATAAAATGATATATATATATATAAAATGATTACATATAAATATATAAATAAAATGAATGCAGATGCACTCATGCTCGGGGCTCCATCCATTCAGAATCATCTGCTCTCATTAAACTAAGAGCTGTGAACGTAATATTACGTTGGATTTCAGTGCTACAGTTGTTCGATGCGTGGCCCTACTTGCAATTTTTCTTTCATTATCTGATCTAGACGAAAAGTCTCAAATTTTATCGATCACTTTACTTTATTTTTACTTTACTTTACTAGAATTTAAAGAGCCACTATATATTACAATCTCTAAGCAGAACTAGAGCATGGATAACTTGAAAATATGAATATTTTTAAATGATAAACATTCGTAAATAAATGGCATTGATAATAATTTAAGATGATTCTACTCCAACATGTTTTCCCAGCAGTGTTAAGAATAGTGTTTGTTTTTTTTTAGGTGCCTGTTCTCAAAAGCACAACTCATCCTATTTAATTCTTAAGGGGGTACAATACCTCAAAATTGCTCAAGTTATGGACATTCTTTTTACTGCTTATATCGACAAATGAAACTAGTTTAAAGTTTCATGCAAAATGTAAAACCTATGTGAGCAAAACTTTTCATGCTATTCCTGGTTTTGTAAATGATTTTAGCTGTTTTCATTCTGCATTTAAAGACTTTGAACGCATTTCTCTCTGCTTTGTATTTTTTACCAATGACATGCAGTAAAGTTCCTAAGGCTGTTTATCATTTAAAGGTACAGCTTTGAAACTTTTTATGTGCATTCCACGGAGTATGCTTAACATAAATTAGCATGGGTTTGACTCTGAGTTTTGTAGATTGTTTTTATTTAATTGTTGAAATTGATATTTTGAATATTTCTTCGTTTTTAACGAAAAAAAATGTTAAAATTCAACTAAGTTTCAGATAGTTAATTAAGTGCTAACTTTTATTCTATAATGTTTGGGAAGTATTACAAAAAAACATCTTTTGAAAAAAGATATAATTGAGAAAGTATAATTGATAAAAATTTTAAAGATTGAAAAAATATTTTTTTTTTAATTTTAAATTAATGGTTAATCACAATGAGGTTCTACTTTCAAATATTATTTTTAATCATAATTGAAATTAAATGCATGTAATATTTTTTATTTGACTGTTAAACAAAAAAAATTTGGAAGTAGGTACCATTCCCCCTTAATGGATTGTAGATAAACGTGCATTACAGTCACTTGACAAAGATAAGATAAAGGCTGGGATGGTAACTTATACTATATGCGATAATGCCAGGCGATTTTAGATTTTAGACGTTTTGATGAATATATGGAAAGTACTTGTACTGAAGTCCCGCAGTGGACCAGTCGGTAGAAGCTCGGTTCCCGTGGAACACCGAAAGTGAAGTAACATCGACTTAGGTCAGTATTTGGGAGGGTGACAACCTCTCGCGGCTGGTTGCTGCGGTGTCCGTGTACGCTAAAGGGAGCTGGTGCACGTTAAATAGGTCGTGGCTCCAATGTCCTCCAAGTGAAACGATACCTCTGGGGGTGCCAATCCCAGGTGACGGTCTCTCATCTGGGAGATGGTGCAAAAATTAAGAAACCTTTCAAAGGGGCGGAAATAGGACTCCTGCCTACAAGGGCCCCGTTAGACTCAGGAGCAGCGTACCCACTCTTCCTCGCCATGCGCGAGGACACGACAACAACTTGTACTGAAGCTCTATTGGTGTAAACAACACGTTATGACCGCTTTTATTTCTGTCTAAGTTGCAAGATGGCTCTTAGTGGATGAGAAGAGACACAAGCATTTTGCCATGTGCTGTCCCTGTGGTGTTTCAGGGCACTTCAAATCATGTTGACGATTTTTTCTTTTGTCTTGTGAACATCAAAAGATGTTTTTAAAGAATGACCACAAATAAACTTGAATATCCGAGCATCGCATCTCTGCAACTCCGACCAATTCCTCGTGCATATCAAAATACATTAGCAGTTTGGAAATCGTTTGTGAAGAAGGTAGTAAAAGGATTCTTAGGGAACAAAAATGATAAAAATTACGAAATCATTTTTGAAAAGCTTCTTCAGTCCGAACAAGACATGGGGTGTGCACTTGCTAATTACTAACCGAAAAAAGTTGTTAGAGAGAAAGAAATTTGCGACTTTTGGAGTATTAAGTGTCTAAGAGTAAAAAAATGAATTTTTTAAAAAAATCAGTATTTTTTTTTTTTTTTTGTTGAGATGGAAAGGGAACGTATGAAACACAAATGTGTAGTATCTTAGCCACTAGTTTTTTCTTTAACAGTGTTTTAAATATCTTTAGGTCAATCACTTTACACCGCGTCTGTTAAAGACGAAGTAAAAGTGTACCCCTCTACTGCAGACGGACACCTAGCAGTCATCCGCTATGCCGAAGAGTGCAATAAGGAGTACTACGCCCCAAGGTTCGATCAATGCCCGCCCATCAAAGTTATTCTAAAGGGGCTCCCAACCAACTTTGATCCCAAAACCCTAGAAAAAGAATTAGCAGCACAAGACAGGAAGCCTCTCCAGATGAAGCAATTCCGCGGGAAAAATGGACCTTTGCCCATATTCTGCGTGCAATTGCCGCACACTGAAGAAAACTTGAAAATATTCAGAGAACCCCTCACTATAGACGGTTTCGTCGTCAAGACGGAAAAAATGAGACGCAGAAATGGCCCCACCCAATGCTTCAGGTGTCAGCGGTGGGGTCACAACTCCTACGCATGCAACATCAGAGAGCGATGCAAATACTGCGCAGGCAGCCACCGATCCAAAGACTGTCAGCAAAAAGAAGGCCCATCGCAGTGCGCAAATTGCCACGCAACGCACCAGGCGACGAGTTTAGACTGTCCAAGACACCCCCAGAACCGAGCTGCCAAGAAAACGGCGCCAGCCAGAAAATACCCCACTCAGATGCAAGCCTCCAACCAAAAAACGACCAAATGACTTACTGACTCTCCTGAAGAAAGCCCTTCAAGAGTACGAAAACGAGAGGAATTGACGATCTTTGTTTCACCAAGCCCCGGCTCATCTTTTTTCTCCTACCTTTCCCTTCTCTGCCCTTCGGGGACCAAGATGTATGCCTTCGGGCACTTGATGACCATACCATTGACTCCTCCCAAAGGATATCCGGGTAAAAGGCCCCTTCAGGGCCTGATCGCCCATCTGCAAATCTAGGTGATGATGATTACACCGCGTCTTCAAGATTCAGCTTGATTTCTAATTTAAGCTCCTTGCCCATCCTAAGGGGGGCTTAGGGAAAGCGGAATGGAAATTACTAAGCGTTTCTCTTTCTTCAACAGTGCGAGAACGAAAGTCGTCAATTGACCACGCGTAATGTTCCTGTTAAGAACGCACACGAGCGAGGTGTTTTCTATATCCATTTCAGAGTCGTTATCTACACTACCATGACAAACTCGAAACGTTATTTCCTCATCTCGTCGAACAGTCAATCACCTAAGAATGGGAAGGATTTCCTTTGTAATGGGTCTATTTTTCATGCCTGAAGACAGCCTTTAGATTAATTCTGCAATAAACGTGACGAATGTCTTGCTTAGCAATGCTTCTCGCGAAACGTTTTCTATAGTTTTCTTCGTTGCTCTGTTGTCAACTGAAAATGATATATCTTCTGCATAGACAGCGTTTTGTGGCACTCATGCGCAAAATGGGCCTTTCTCAGCAGTTTGTATTGGTGAGAGTGGCTCCCCACCTCCCCTCTGTTTGTTTACCTTTCATACACGGAATTCGAATTTACGTCAAATATCTCTTATGCAAAGACAGCTCCTAAAATTTACGCATCTGGAGAACTCCTTGGTTTGAACTTATTTCCTGGTAATATTTGTTTTTACGTGTTAAAAAAAGGCCTTTTTTTTTTTACCAGATGAGCTATTTGGGGAGAGGGTTGCATTCGCAATTTAAGCTGTTGACTTAACATATTTCATAAAAGTCATTGCCTGACTTAAGGGTGTACTGGTTTAACACATTCAGCCAGTGGCGTAGCTAGACCGGGATTTGGGGGTGGGATTTCTTCTGTAGAAGTGAGCTGATTTCATTGTTTTACAGGGAAAAAAATGTCAAATTCTAGACAATCTTCATCATTTCAGGGGAGGTTTTAACTCCCCCCTTATCTACGCCACTGCTGTCAGCGAACCCAATTGTTCCTAGAGTCCCCAAAATGGGGCTCTTCTTAAAATGGCTGTAATTTCTACAATTATGGGCTGAAATAACTCTTTCTTGTGGTAAATTATTCCTAATGGAGTATCATTTAAATGTGAAATGATAAGTGGAAGGGCATTCGTAGCACTTTGCAATCCCGAGTTGGGAGCTCTATGTTATGATGGTTTATTTCCCTTTTCTTATTCATTCTAATGAGACTGCGTTTTTGTCATTAACCATTGCAGACTTAGTGCTTTCTCCGGGAACTGGCATCAATTCTTTCAAGTAGCACCACAATCGCAGATGCCTTTGCCACATGAGAATTTTGACGTCTAAAGCAACTAGACTAGCTTTATTTATTCCGCAAATAAAGCCAGCCCGAGAACACAAATATTCTAGCCTAAGAGCTCCCCCACCACGCACAAAAACAGATAAAGCCCTATTGTGATATGCCTCATGTACAACTTTTTCACGCTTTTTCTGTCTTTTAACCTAGGACACTATATAGCCAGGGCCCTATTTACATTTTGAATCATTATAGGCACGACTCATGTTAGGGGGACCCTGACGCAACAAAATTTTTTCAAACAAAGCGTTCAGTATGTGTTTGTAAAATTGCCAGCCCCAAAGCGCAAAAACAAATTTGTTTTTCAAATGTCAAAGAGTCAGTCTAACATTCGGGAGCTCCCAACGAGCAAAATGATTTTGTTTTTAAATTGCAAAATGTTTGAATAAAATCTGGGGGCCCCCAAAGTAAAAACTCCTTGTGGTTTTAAAATAATTTAATAATACAGAATTTTCGTGAAGCAACAGAACACTAACAGTTTGTTTTTGGAAGGTGCTATTTTTAAATATTTTTCTAAACAATTTTAAATTACAAAAAAAAAAAAAAAAAAAAACAATAATTTTTAAATTACAGTAAATAAAATAGCAGCAAAAGAAGAAAAGTTACGAGTGATTGATAAAGTTAAAAATGATGCAACAAAAACAACTATTATTTCGCAATACGGTTAAGCAGTATAGTTTCACTATACCGCGGTTATGTTATAACGCGGGTGCCAATCATGTCCCCCGACACCTGCGTTTTACGGGATTTTACTGTAATGGAATTACTTTTTAACACTAATGAAAGTGACGAAGTTGAGCAAAATTATTGCACAAGGAACAGAAGACTGCTACTTTTAAGTGGTGATATTGCATTGTGTATGAAATTACAAACGGTCAAGGCGTAAATTTAAAAAACTTCAGAACTTGTTTATGTTTATTTAATTGCGTTTTACTTTTAAGCATCATAAATACCGAACACAGAGATTAAATTGTGTAGCTACCAGTTTCATATAAGATAACTTTGAACACATATACATAATACTGTATAGCAAAGAAATATTCTTCAAATGAGGAGTTATTAGCCTACTTTCCCGTAAAAGTAAAAAAAAAAAATAATAATAAAGCATGAAAGAAGGCTTAATGTATCGTGAAAATATCGTTAAAAATCAAGAAAAGTCAAAAATAAGTGAAGTAATTAAATAAAGATTGAAAAATAAAAAATTTGAAAGTAGGGTATTGAGATGGGGAAAAAGTGTGTCTGTCGGTCTGTCGGTCTGTCCCCCCCTAATAACTTTTGAACGAATTGTCCGATTCAAAAAATTCTTTTTGCATGATTTGAACAATTTTTTGTTCAGTTTTGAACAGTTCAAAAAATTTTAACATTAGCGCCTATGGACAAAATTGAAGCAAATACTGTAAACTCTGGGCACAAGAGCCAAGTTCCTATTGCAAGCTTATTGAAAGGAGTTCTCGGCTCGAAATATTGATTTGAACAGTTTTTGTTCATTTTTGAACAGTTCAAAAAATTAACACAGAGCTTACGGGGAAATTTCAACCCTATATAAATCCTGATCTAACGGACCGATTTGCTTGGAACAAACTTTATCGGAAAGCTCTTATAACGTAGAACATGTAGAAATAGAAAGTTTATCCAGAACTTACGAGCCTATTTTGCTATGAAATTTTTTGATCGGGATTTTCAAGGATATTTCTCAGTGACTCAATGAGTGAAATAATGAATGAATGAATAAATGAAAGAGTGAAAGAATAAATCAATGAATAAATGAATGAGGAAAAGAATGAATGAATAAATTATTGAATAAATGAAAATATAAATAAATGAGTGAATAAATACATGAATGCGTAAATGAATGAATAAACACTTGAATGAGGTAACGAATGAATGAATAAATGTATGGCTGAATAAATGAAAGAATGAATGAGTGAGTGAATGAATATGTATTATCCGTTGAAAAAGGTATATTTTCAATAATTAGAACTAAAGATAAATAAGAAAGAGAGAGAAAGAGATAGCTAGATTATAAATTTGAATTTAGTGTATACGGGAAAGTAGGCTCGTATAGTTCTAGACGGAACTTCTTGTTTATTCATGAACCCCGGACCAGAGCATAGGATCCGTGTGATAAAGTAACACACGGAGTTCCATCAACTTGTAGTAAGAAATGATGAGTTCCATCAACTTGTAGTAAGTGATGGAGGAACTGATAAAGTAACAGTTCCTCCATCAACTTGTAGGAAACAAACTATAGGAGTGTGATATTATTTTATCAGTAATGTTCGCATCGCACTGGCATGTGCTTACTTTGCTTAAACAAGGCTGAACTTGATCGTAACCAAATAAGAGTTAAACAGTAAACTGGATCAAGCTCAGCCTTGGTTGAATCAACTAAAACTGTTGAAAAAGATAAAAGAGCACTTAAAATCGAAAATAAAAGAAGTGAACACGCTGAATATATAGTAAAAAAAAAAACTGATCATAATAACAAGCATCAAGATATTCCTGAAGAAAAAAATAATAATTAAATAAACAAAACAGAAACCTCAGATAGCTAAAATAAAAGTGTCAAATAAATAGAAACTCAACGTACTTACCACTAAATAATAATAATAATAATAAGAAGAAGAAAAACTGAATTTATGTGTAAAAAAAGTAATTAAAAAAACTTTGCATAGTTTCGCTTCGCGGCTGTAGCTCGCTAACTTCTTGGTGCGCTATTTTCAATGTCCGTGCGTGTAATGCAGAAAAACACCAAGTAATTACTAGAAATAGATACGAAAGCAAAAAACTTAAATTTCTTCACAATTTTTTTTTCAGATGAGTAAAAGTTGATTATTTTAAAATGAAAACGCAACATTAAAAAATGGCTATGTTACATTTTAAAAATAGATAACTTTCATAAGGAGAAAATAGTGCTCACGAATCCCCCAGGTAACAATAAAACGCGAATATTTCTTACAAAATCATACATAGGAGGTAAAAATATTGAATTCTTCTGTTCATCAATAAAAATTTAATTTTCTTTCTAACAATATAGGAAAAAACCATATTTGCTGTACATTAGTTGATTCAAATGAGATAATTGGCGGAAACTTTTAAGATATCGAAAGGATGGGCTTGTCATATAGTAAAAGAAGACGGTTATTCTAATGATTAAAAGGAAAAGAAGAAAGCTAACACTTAAAATTATTAAATCAACTGTAAATAAGCGTAGTTACCAGAAAATACAAAACAGAAGTTGAATATAAATAAGAAAAACTTCCAGTTTTGCCAGCAGAAAAACTATCGGATACTATCAATTGTTTGGAAAAACTATCGCATACTATCAATTTTTCGAAATAAACTATCAATGGTCACGATAGTCAGAACAATCAATAGTATTCGATAGTATTATCGATAGTTTTCACCACTAGTTTAAAGTAGTTTGTGCGACGTTTCTATTAAAAGTTCCCTACGTTTTCCCCGTGCGTTCACATTTCGTAAACACGAATATGAACGCACCGAGAAGAGTCCATTTAAGACCGTTTCAGTTCACCTGTTAGATGAATATCCTTTATCTAACAGATAAAATGAAAAATTTGTGCAAAATTAAACGTGCCTACATTCCCGTATACCAAGCATCAGTTTCCTAACATAAGTTTCAACTACCTCCATTTCTCTTACTAAATTTTATTTCATACCATTTTCTTAACAACTGAAAGACTGTTCTAAAAACATAATACATTTCTTTTACTTAGAAAGCAAACTAGCATTAGTTAATATAAATGTTAGTAAATTCATTCTCTTAAACAGTTAAGCGTTATGCTTCAGTTGTTTCCAAGTGTTAATGGAGGCAATTCACCGCTAGAGGGCCTCATGAAAGATCACTGTTGTCACGTGATTTTCGCTCTTTGTTTACTAAGATTTTCAATTAAGTTCTACGTGGAGTTCACTAGGCAAAATTAGTTATCTTAAAATTAATTAGACTATTTGCACAGCTTTTTCTGATTAAAACCCAGTATTTACATTTAACTTAATCATTATTCAAAAAATTTATTAATTATTAGAATGGTTATAGTGTTTTATTTCGTGTTAATTTTATGTAATGTAGAAGAACTTCATTTAGGCCTAGTTTTTAATTAGATTCGTGGAGCTCGAAATAAAGCGATGCTACTGCGGCTTCCTTTGTTTATATTGCTTTCATCTCTGCCAAGTGACAAATGACGTTGCTTGAATTGCCTCTATAAGTATTTTATAGAAACATTTTTTATTGTAAGCTTGCAGATGTAAGCAACGAAGCAGAAAACAATACATATATATGAATGGGCAAAGAAAAATTGGAGGACTATTAACTAGCAACCTTAGAAAAAGCGGTTTCCATTATGACTAAATTATCGCGACTGCTAATACGGTTTGGCTATTAGAAGACTGTTATTAGTTGTCCCCCATCTGAATGCGTGAAGTGAATCAATAACTATTGCCTACTGCATCTAAAATAGCAAAATTACTACAATCAATTACATCGAAAGTTAGATATAGTTTACTAGCATAGTCTTTCCAATTTCACTCGTGAAATTCAGTTTTAAACCTGGTGATTTTTTTTCAATTTTTTGTCCCAACATACGTAGAATGAACGAACAAGAGTATGTAACTATGCTTTATTAGGGTACTGTAGGGGGCAGGAAGAAACAGATCAGTACTAAAAAAATAAAAAATAATAATAATATGCTTAAAATGTGGGAGGTCTAGAGAGAGAGCAGGAGGGGAAGCTTTTCTGCAGTATTAATAATTCAATTTCATAAAATTAAAAGTTGATGAAATTTTTTTTTTTTTTTTTTTTTTTTCAAAAAATTGTTTTTAGCCTTTTTTGGTGTCCACTGAAAGAAATAAATTAACAAAAAATTAAAACTAGGTTTTAAAAACGACGGAATTAAAGCAATGTTCCCAACTATTGCGAATTTAATTGCAGAAAATAAAAAACTTCGAGAAGGAGGGGTAGGCGGGATTGTTTCATAAAGGCATTTTGGGCTCCGGTTAGGAGCAGAAAGAAAAAAAACATTGAAAAAACAAGGATTTGCATAAAATTCCAGGATATTAAGGTAAATTTTCCGCACGAACTGAATTTTGAAAATTAATAAACAAAATTGGGCCTACCCTAGTATCTACTTATATGTGTGTGATGTGTAATTCGATTTATTCTTAAGACGCTTTAATAACATGATTTTAAAGTGGAAGCTTATTATAATATAGACGCTGCATTTCCGGTGTCGGAAATTTAAATACGAATGTCCTGGCTTTTTAGGTTTAAGAATTTTTTATGTGCAATGAAGCGAACATCTGTTCACGGGTCCTTCTTTTCTTACGAGAGATGGAATTCGATTTGTTGGCGCCAGTTGTTGGGTTTGATCGAAGACAGTTTATTGAATCTGGGATGTTGGTAGGTGCATTTAAATGCCGGACAGCTGTTCTTACAATGCTCGAGTTTTCAGGTGGTTGCGTTTTTCCCGAGAATTGCAGTCGACTGAAAAGATTCCTTTATAAAACAAATATTCATTTCGCAATATGGTTATGCGGTATAGTTTTACTATACCGCGGTTATGTTATAACGCGGGTGCCAATCATGTCCCCCGACACCTGCGTTTTAATGGGATTTTACTGTAATGGAATTACTTTTCAACACTAGTGAAAGTGACGAAGTTGAGCAAAATTATTGCACAAGGAACAGAAGACTGCTACTTTTAACTGGTGATATTGCATTGTGTATGAAATTACAAACGGTCAAGGCGTAAATTTTAAAAACTTCAGAACTTGTTTATGTTTATTTAATGTCGTTTTACTTTTAAGCATCGTAAATACAGAACACAGTGATTAACTTGTGTAACTACCAGTTTCATATAGGATAATTTTGAATACATATGCATAATACTGCATTAGAAAAAAAATGTGTTATGAAGTTGAAGTTCGTCAGTCCTGAACCACGGACCAGAGCATGGCTGCCTGCGATCATATAGCGGCTGTCCAAACGGGCGAAAAAGTACAAGTAAGCAGAACTTACATTATCTGCCACTTTAGTCAATTGGCGCTGTTATCATGTACTTAAAAGCGAGGATTTAAAGTTCTAACCACAGCAATGTCATCGCGTTAAAGGCTTGAATTTCAAGACAGATAAACATTTAAGTGTTGAGGGCAAAAGTAACTATCAAAATACGTTGCAGGGTTATGTATTTGCCATTAAAACGTTTTTAATACAGAGGAAAAAATAAAAAGATCGTTTTTTCGGTAGTAACACATGCAGACTTTGAAGCTGCTCGTTAAGATACAACTTTTCTTACATACGTGTACTTTTATACATAATGACCATAGAGAAAATTTTCTTCGCAATTGGCTGATCATATTATGCTTTCAGATTTATTTTTATTTAGATCGACAATAATTGCGCATAATTTTATGAAATACATTTATCCTCTCATATTGTGTAGCACAAATAAATTGGCTAGCAGGTTTTTGAAAGCCGTATTGAATAGTCTTTAAATGGTTATTAGTTACTTTTTTATTAAGCAGTTTTCAATACATTCATGTTAATACTATTAAATAACAGCAGTTAAAAGAAAAATGACATGGTTATGATTAATAAAATTATTTTAAATATATGTGTTAATTGAATTATTTCAATTCCATTTATTGTAAATTTAATTATTTCAAGAAACCAGAACAATTAGGTTGTGAAGTGACTTAACAAATAAAGATTACTTGAACAATTATTTAATTAAGTAAATGATTAATGCAACAAATTTTTATTGTTATTGACAGACTAATAGCATAATACTAATAACTAATATTGCATTGTATAGTATAACTAACTTCAGTTAACTTCAACAGATGGATTATCATATAAGAGTTGCGACTTTTTTTTTTTTTTTTGCTGGTCTCATCTAAAGCAATTACACTAGTTAAATATTTAGAATAAAATCCTAAAATATTAAGTAAGAAAGGTCAAAGATTAGGCCTTTGTAAAAGAAAACGCTTCATTATATGCAGGTCAGAGTTATCAAGATTATTTTTAAAACTTGTAACTGACAATACATGGGTGCCAACCCCCTAAGCAAGATGGTGCATACTAATAGGTACGAAGTCCCCAAAAAAAGACAAGAACCCAAAAGGGCTAAAACTCGATGAAAGCATGCCCCCTGTCCAGGGGGTGTCAAAAATTTCATAAAAAAATTTAATGGCGCAGTCTACGCCACGAACTTTCCTCGTGGACACCACTGGATAAGAGCAATTTTTCTTTAAATTTCCCTTTAAACATTTTTATTTAGATGACATACTCCTTGACAGCAAAAGGCGATGAGTATTCTCAGTCGGGGAGGGGGGGAGGACCGTCCGCCTACTTTTTTATTTTACACGATAGTTCCTCCACTTTTCAAAAGCTCCCTCCCCCACCACTATTTCATTACAATAACTTATGCTCTTATCTGTAAGCCTCCCCCTCCCACCTCTTTTTTCTTTTTTTCTGTACTACACTGAATATTCTCAATTTTTAATACCAAGACTTTGCAACCGGCATTTCTTCAAGAAATCCACCAAAAGCTTTCAGATTCTTCGATTTTCTGTAACCTGATTTTCCTTAAATCCTCTCTTAAATTAATTTTTTTCCTCTTTTAAATTAGAAATCAGAAATACGCTTTAGGGGTCATTCATAAATGATGTCACGCTTCGAGGGGGGGTTCGTGAAATTGTGACAAAGTGAGACAAGGGGAGGGGAGGGGGTAACAAGAAGTGTGACATCAGGCTTACATAACATAGCGTGACATGTGACACAGGGGAGCGCGACTTTAATTTTTAAAAGGTACATTACTAGATTTATAATATAGATTCTCTCTCACTCATTCCACTTTTAACTTTATCATTCTATACAAGCATAAGAAATTTAAACTTCTCAGAACAAAAAAAATATATATATATGTATTTAAAAGCATAATCTCGACATAATATGAAGTTCAAAGTTTACTTTTGAGTGGAAAAAAATTAATGAGCGGACCAACGTTCTTATAGCGCAAGCTGCAAAAATTACTCCATACACATATTTTGGAATTAAAAGGAACCCATTTGTCAATGCTTAAAGATTTGACCTAAAAAACGTAAGTAATCCAAGTGAGTGTAAATCACTCGAATTACTTGCATCCTGATGCATAGAACTCTATTCAAAAAGGATTCCTCTTTTCCTGAAATATGTTTTCTGAAATTTGAGCTATAATGACGTTTGTTTTCTTATTAATAGCCTAAAGTACAAATAAATAGAACCAATGCATAAATAAATAAAGCCAGTAAAGTTCGAGACATAAGGGGAAAATACAAATGTCAGCCCTCATTGGTTAAAAATATCATCTAAAGCAGGGGTCTCCAAACTTTCCAGCCTTAGGGCCATATTGATTACTCCAGTAAATTCCAAGGGCCAAAACCATATTATCATTAACTGTTGCCGGTGGTAAAAAGTTGAATCAGTCCACTAGTGGTGTAAAATATGATTACTTTTTTGCCAGATGCCATTAGCGACGGGGAAGCTGATGTGTCCGCAGGCCGGATGTGGCCCGCGGGCCGTAGTTTGGAGACCCCTGATCTAAAGCATCAAACTCACGATTTCTATTTGCAGAATAATTGAATAGATGACATGGAGTGAAAAAACAAATAAAATGTATGCATATAAACCAAACGTGAATTTAGTAAATCCCTAAAATTGTAAAATGTATGCATTCACTAATTTAATGCTTAGAAAAAACACTCTACTGCTTTCTGTCGTTTTATTTCATTTACGATGAAAAATTCCTTTAAAATAAATATATTTAGGTTAGACACAATTAAACATCGGGAGACATATTTCCGATCAGTAATGCATGAACTAAAAATTTACCAAAAAGAAATCTTCATGATGCATGCTGCAAACCCGGCAAAAACAATGCTTTCGTAATGTATTTCCATACAAGACTAGTACATGCTTGCAGCACACCAGTGAGGAGAAAAATAACTATCGTTTGAACGCTTATTCCTTTGTTCTGGCGCCGCGTCTGGACAGCCGCTATATGATCGCAGGCAGCCATGGATAAAGTAACTAACAGTTCCTCCATCAGCTTGTAGGAAACTATAGGAGTTGGATATTATTTTCGCATGAGTGCATGCAATGCGAGTACAGTAATGCGCGGGGAAAACGTAGGGAACTTTTAATAGAAACGTCGCACAAACCACTTTAAACTAGTGGTGAAAACCATCGATAATACTATCGAATACTATTGATAGTTCTGACTATCGTGACCATTGATAGTTTATTTCCAAAAATTGATAGTATGCGATAGTTTTTTCAATCAATTGATAGTATTCGATAGTTTTTCTGCTGGAAAACTGAAAGTTTTTCTTATTTATTTTCAATTTCTGTTTTGGAATTTCTGGTAACTACGCTAATTTACTGTTGATTTAATAATTTTAAGCGTAACTTTCTTTCTTTTTTTCCTTCTAATCATTAGATTAACCGTCCTCTTTTACTATATGACAAGCCCAATCCTTTCGATATCTTAAATGTTTACGCAAATTATCTCATTTAAAACAACTAATGTACAGCAAACATAGTTTTTTAATATATTGTTAGAAAGAAAATTAAATTTTTATTGATGAACAGAAGAATTCAATATTTTTACCTCCTATGTATGATTTTGTAAGAAATATGCGCGTTTTTTTGTTACCTGGGGGATTCGGGAGCGCTATTTTATAATTTTATAAGTTATCTATTTTTAAAATGTAACATAGCCATTTTTTAATGTTGCATTTTCATTTTAAAATAATCATCTTTTACTCATCTGAAAAAAATAAACATTGTGAAGAAATTTAAGTTTTTTTTTTACTTTCGTATATATTTCTAGTAATTTCTTGGTGTTTTTCTGCATTACACGCACGGACATTGAAAATAGCGCACCAAGAAGTTAGCGAGCTACAGCCGCGAAGCGAAACTATGCAAAGTTTTTTTAATTACTTTTTTTACACATAAATTCAGTTTTTCTTCTTCTTATTATTATTATTATTTAGTGGTAAGTACGTTCAGTTTCTATTTATTTGACACTTTTATTTTAGCTATCTAAGGTTTCTATTTTATTTATTTAATTATTATTTTTTTCTGCGATATGCGATGCGAGTTCGCATCGCACTGGCACGTGCTTACTTTGTTTAAACAAGGCTGAACTTGATCTTAACCGAATAAGAGTTAAACAGTAAACTTTATCAAGTTCAGCCTTGGTTCAATAAACTAAAATTGTGGAAAAAGACAAAAGATCACTTAAAATCGAAAATAAAAGAAGTGAACACGCTGAATATATATTTGAAAAAAAAAAATGATTATAATGACAAGCATCAATATAATCCTGAAGAAAAAAATAATAATTAAATAAACAAAATAGAAACCTCAGATAGCTAAAATAAAAGTGTCAAATAAATAGAAACTGAACGTCCTTACCACTAAATAATAATAATAATAAGAAGGAGAAGAAGAAGAAAAACTAAATTAATGTGTAAAAAAAGTAATTAAATAAACTTTGCATAGTTTCGCTTCGCGGCTGTAGCTCGCCACCTTCTTGGTGCGCTATTTTCAATGTCCGTGCGTGTAATGCAGAAAAAACACTAAGTAATTACTAGAAATATATACGAAAGTAAAAAACTTAAATTTCTTCACAATTTTTATTTTTTTCAGATGAGTAAAAGTTGATTAGTTTAAAATGAAAATGCAACATTAAAAAATGGCCATATTACATTTTAATAATAGATAAGTTATATAATTATAAAATAGTGCTCACAAATCCCCCAGAAAACAATAAAACGTGAATATTTCTTACAAAATCGTACATAGGAGGTAAAAATATTGAATTCTTCTGTTCATCAATAAAAATTTAATTTTCTTTCTAACAATATAGGAAAAAACCATATTTGCTGTACATTAGTTGATTCAAATGAGATAATTGGCGGAAACATTTAAGATATCGAAAGGATGGCCTTGTCATATAGTAAAAGAAGACGGTTATTCTAATGATTAAAAGGAAAAAAAGAAAGCTAACACTTAAAATTATTAAATCAACTGTAAATAAGCGTAGTTACCAGAAAATACAAAACAGAAGTTGAATATAAATAAGAAAAACTTCCAGTTTTGCCAGCAGAAAAACTATCGGATACTATTAATTGTTTGGAAAAACTATCGCATACTATCAATTTTTCGAAATAAACTATCAATGGTCACGATAGTCAGAACTATCAATAGTATTCGATAGTATTATCGAATCCATTATGACTAATTTATCGCTACTGCTGATAAGGTTTGGCTCTTAAAAGATTATTATTAGTTGTCCCCCATCAGAATGCGTGAAGTGAATCAATAACTATTGCCTACTGCCTCTAAAATAGCAAAATGAATACCCAATCAATTACATCGAAAGTTAGATATAGTTTACCCGCATAGTCTTTCCATCAATTTCATTCGTCAATTTCGGTTTTAAACGTGATGATTTTTTTTTCATTTTTTGTCCCGATATTTGCAGAGCGAAAGAATATTACGTTTAAGGGTAAGTAACTATGCTTTATTTAGGGTACTGTAAGGGGCAGAAAAAAACAGAACAGTACTAAAAAATTTAAAAAAAAAAAAATATGTGTAAAAAGTGGAGGTCCAGAGAGAGAGACGGAGGGGAAGCTTTTCTGCAGTATTAATAATTCAATTTCATAAAACTAAATGTTGATTAAGAAGACGGGTAGGCGGGATTGTTTCATGAAGGCATTTTGGACTCCGGTTAGATGCAGAAAGAAGTAAAAAACAATGAAAAAACAAAGATTTGCATAAAATTCCAGGTTATTAATGTAAATTTACCGCACGAACTGAATTTTGAAAATTAATATGCAAAATTGGGCCTACCCTAGTATCTACGTATATGTGTGTAATGTGTAATTCAGTTTATCCTTAAGATGCTTTAATAACATGGTTTTAAAGTGGAAGCTTATTATAATATAGACGCTGCATTTCCGGTGTCGGAAATTTAAATACGAATATCTTGGCTTTTTAAGTTTAAGGAATTTTTATGTGCAACTAGCGGTACCAGCACGGCTATGCCCGTGTTAAAAAAATGAAAAGACCAGTCGGTTTGCCATTGTGTACACAGTGATAACTTGTTTAGGTGTAAATAATGTTATTTTATTAAAACGAATAGCATTCCACATAATTAAAAATTAGCTGCCCACGGCAATCAGCCAGAGATCCTACATATTTAAGCATTTTTTTTACATAACACGCACAATAAAAAAGGAAAAAGGAAAGAAAGAAACGAAACAAAACAAAAAATAAAATATTTGAAAGAAAACGCATTTTATTTGTTTAGTTCAAGTACCCACACAAAAAGGACGATTTTAATACATTATAATAGTTTTAATTAATATATTTTTAGTATAATTAATTTTTATCTACAGTCGACGCTCGATATAACGACCATCTCCGTTCCACAAAAAAAGGTCCTTATAACGGGTGGTCGCTATAAGAGGTAGAATTTAAAAATGTATATGCATGCATCATGCAGTATAGTAATTCCATTAAAATTGCCAATTTTTCAAAGATTCCAACAAAATGCTCAAATTATATTTTATCATTGGAATTTAAAAAAAATTATCAGTGCAATATGTTATAATAAAATGTTAAACAGATTTTAAAGTAGAAAATATAAGGAAAAAATTACATACTTGCAAATCATTCATTTTCGGAAGAAAAAATCAGAAATGGTTGTTTGCCTTTTTAGCACATGTGATTTTTGCAAAACATAATTTTCCATTTCAGTTATTGATGACAAATAGTGTTCTGTATTTTCTTGCCTTTCAAAAAAACATTTTAAAGTCTCGATAGCATTAGACACATTTTTTATGCTAGGAGTTTTTGTTACAATTTCTTCCTCTTCTTCATCTGATGATGATGCATCAATTTCTTCCTGTCCACAATAACAGGAAATTAGTTCATCTTCTGACAGATGCTCGACAAATTCCAAGTCATTATCGATTTTAGCGTAATCGTCAAAGTTCAACGTTGCATCCATGTTCATTTTCTGAGAAATTTCTTGCAGCATCTCCTCTTCTTCAACGAAATTTTCATCTTCGATTGCCGGACTAATTATTTCAGCAGTAGATTCCCTTTCCTCTTGCTTTTTAAAACCAGCATGATGGAAGCAATTCTTGATGGTTTTTTCTGAGACGTCATTCCATGCTGCTTTAGAGAGATGCAAAGCTGTTAGGACATCAACTTTGTAATCTTGATCTTCGTCGAGTGCAGAAACAACTCTTCGCAGTAGTAACTTCCTATAATTGCGTTTAAAACTCATAATGACCCCTTGGTCTAGTGGCTGAAGAACAGATGTGACATTAGGTGGAAAATATTCCACGGTGATTGATTTCAACCCATTTAGTTTGGGATGAGCCGTGCAGTTATCAATTACAAGAATAATTTTTCTACCTTGAATTGTCATTTGCTTATCCAAGCAACGTAGCCATTCCTCAAAAATGACAGATGTCATCCACGATTTGGAGTTGTTTTTGTACGTGACAGGTAAGGTTTTGAGTCCTTTAAAACATCTCGGCTTTTTTGATTTTCCGATCACTAAGAGTGGAAGTTTTTCAGTACCAGACATATTTGAGCATAAGAGAACTGTTAGTCTTTGCTTGGCTTCTTTCCCTCCACTCGCAGTTTCGTTTTTTAAAACGAAAGATTTATCAGGTTTCATCATGAAAAACAGTCCGGTCTCGTCTGCGTTAAAAATATCCTCTGGAGTATAATTTTTGATAATTTCTTCCAGCTTTTCTTTTTTCCATGTGTCCACTGCTTCTTCATTCACAGAACCACTTTCGCCACAAAGCTTCCGGAATGAAAGACCATGTCTGGTTTTAAATTTTTGCAACCATCCGTCCGAAGCTTTGAACACAGTTTCGTCAATGTCCATTTTTTGAGCAAAAGTTAGAGCTTTTGACTTCAGCAAATTTCCATCTATTGGGACATTTTTTGATCGCATTATTTTCAACCATTCATATAAACCTTCTTCGATCTTCTGAAATTTCCCTTCACGGGACCGATTTCTAGAAGATTTGACTCCAATTTCTTCTTTTCTTAAAATTGAGTCCCGGTTGTTAATGATGCCAAATAAGGTGCTTTTGGGAATTTTGAAAACTCTAGCAATTTCGCATTTTTTTAAAACTTTTTTATCAACTTCATTTAAGATTTTAATTTTAGTATCTAGACATATCGCATTGCGCTTGTTTGAACCTGCCATCTCGTTCAATAGCGAAAATGCAACTCCTGTTTGCAGTATGCATTTCACTGAAGAACCTTATTCTTTTTTCGCTCCTTCCCCCAGAAGATAACTAATCCAAGGCACGTGACCTGGAACCTGTCAACATTCAGGTTGAAGAGCAGGTTAATTTTTCTCGAACCCTCTCATTCACATTTCTGGAAGCAGAACTTCTGAGCTGACATGACACCACCAGTCACGGACAGCAAGACTCCTCGTATTTCGGAGAATCGACCCTTGGGAAAACACGTGATTCAAATGACAAAAACTACCAATACATCTGTCAACCCCTTTTCCTAAAATCCGTAAAGTCCACGTGCTCTCTCCCCCTCTCTATTCTTTCCATACTATGGTGAGTGGTAATCCCCTCCCCCTGTCAAAGTTGGACTGACTGAACACTGAAGGCTGCATGCAGCTTGTCAGTAAACTATAATCAAGGTCATTTCAAGTTACAAATTTAGAAAAATGTTCTTTTTGGAAAAATACCGGAAATAGTGTCCGTTGAATGCGGTCGCTGTATTGGATTGGGCGATACAGAACGGTCGTTATACCGAAAGCAAATTAACATAGAGTTCATAGGAAGAAAGTTGGGGCTTTTATCACTGGTCGTTATAATGGAATGGTCTTTATAATGCGTGGTCGTTATAACGAGCGTCGACTGTATTATTTATTGACATTAAAGCCGGGTCCAGAAGCTACGCTTTGTACAACCTTTTGTCTATGCAGTCTTAATACTGAATGAAAACGCTGCAGTTTTTTATGCGTCTACATGGTGCAGAGATATCTGTATATTTCACTCAGTTTAGTGCGATATCGTCATGAAGGAGGTAGTACTCTGTTCAATTTTGGCATGGTGTCATGTAAAAAAAAAAGACTGGAACGTCTCAGAAGTACCGGCGTTCAAAGTGGTCAAACGATTACATAAAATAAATATTTTTTGTTGCCTGTTCTGGTGGTTCGACAACTGCAATCTCTTTATTTTCATCGATGGTATTCCTAGACTGCCTTGGTGTCTCCTGATCATTTAGGAAATGTAACAAATCAAAATACCAGAGAGATGGCTTGTAGATTTCGTCTCCAGCCCCAGATCGAATTGCTTTATTAACTTTTTCCAATTCTTTACGGTAAACACTTCTCAAAGAATTAATTATTTACAAATGTTTCTCTGTTTGCGGTTGCATCAATTTCTTTGAATTTTTCCACTAAACTTTCATATCCGTCCCCCTTTTTATCCCTGTCACTATACTCCTTGGATTTGACACGCCAAATGCATGGGAAACTTTCACATAATGCAATAAATTTTGTGAGAAACTCCCGAGAACATTGCCGAGAGTCGGCCATTGTCGCCTGACGAATTGAAACTGAGAAACCAAATGATTTGGAAAAGGGTGCTACCGCCTACATGTGCCGATTTGTCTGCACAGTTCAAAGACATCTATGCTTTCTAGCTCAGTTATCGCTGCAACTGTACAGTCTTCGCACCGGACTCAAAACTACGCACTTTTTCAATCTATACGCAACGTTTTATCTGCAACGTGTTGAACTTCGGAGACAAAAAGTTGTGCAAAACGTAGCGTCTGGACCCGGCTTAAAACAGATAAACGAAATTTGTAAGCTTGCAGAAACAAACAGCAGCAAGCAAAGCTTTGAAAGTGGAATAAACCTTTCATCCGAGCTCAAATAGGAAAATAACATATGTGCTAATTCACAGGCGAAAAAAAATTAAAATAAATGAAAGTATAAATAGTAATAATAAGCTGGAATAACAAAAATCGCTATAAAGAATAACATTTCTTTTAAAAACCTCTGTGCAGAATGGAAAATGGTCTCGTAAAATACATGTCAAAATAAGGAAATCAAAATAAAACTATCAACCGCCTGTGCGCCGCAGGAAATAAATCTCCAATCGCTTTAAAAAAATAATAATCAAAATCCAAAAAAAGAAATAAATATATTAAAAATCGGCTGCTCCTCAAAATACTAAAAACCGCAAAAATTTTAATTCGTTAAAGAAAAGGATTAATAGTCAGTCGGCATGGTAACAATGAAAATTAAAGTTAATTACCGTGAAAAAATAATTTCGAACTGCAGAGAAAAATGCTTATAACTTCTTTTCTAGGTAATTTAGAGGCTTCGAATTTTCGCACGCAGAGCGAAACTCCTTCCGGGGTAGTTTTTCACGCGCTTTTCAACGGTATCAAGCTCGAAGCGATGCGATAATTTCTTCCCATAGAAAATGACTATTTTATGAAACTTTCGGCTATAAAATGGAATAAAAGAAGAACAAATTCGAATTTCAGAAAAAACTCTCCAAGGTGCACACCCCCATGTTCCAAACTAATTTCGTGCCAAATTTCATGAAAATCCGCTGGACGGTCTGGGCCCTACGTCGTACACAGACACACACACATACTTACTGCTTTATTATTAGTAGAGATGAAGCGAACATCTGTTCACGGGCCCTTCTTTTCTTACGAGAAATGGAATTCGATTTGTTGGCGCTAGTTGTTGGGTTTGATCGAAGACAGTTTATTGAATCTGGGATGTTGGTAGGTGCATTTAAACGCCGGACAGCTGTTCTTACAATGCTCGAGTTTTCAGGTGGTTGCGTTTTTCCCGAGAATTGCAGTCGACTGAAAATATTCCTTTATAAACAAGGGGATGACAAATCGCAAAAAAATGATCCATTCCCTCAATGGATCTTTTTTTTGCGAACATGTAGGTTATATTAGCAAATTCATTTAAAAAATTTTCTAATTTCGAGAACTTTTTCGTATGTTATTATTATTGCAGGCTCGTCATTTGGGCAATCAGGGGGCCCTTAGAAATACAGTGAGTTTTTTTATGTATTTTTTTTTTGTTTTTGACCTATAATATGCATTGAAAATATAACCTTTGCCCCCCCCTCCCCCTTCCCCCGGAAAATGACGGACCATAATTTTTGCTGATGTCTTCCTTATTGCAGTTGCTGCTTCATCAACCTTTCCAATTTCTTCAAAAAAACATAGGTTTCTCGTAGCGGGACGAAATTTTGTTAAGGGGTCGTCTTCATATTAAAATGAACACAAACTTTAAAATTTCCAACGATCGTTACTCACACTTTTTATCGCAAATTTGTAAACAGCGTTAAAATTAATTATTGTGTATCAATCGTCGCCCCAGTTGAGCCATTGCTTTACAAATAAATAGGGAAAAAATCTAATTGGTAAGGTTAGAATGTGTTTTGATAGTTATGCTTATTTATTTCTAAACTGTTACGCTCACGGTACTGTTTCCTTTTTCTTTTTTGTTTTTTGTTAAGCATAAATTATGAATAACCTAAAAGTAATAAAAATCTTAAAAATAACTTACTTCATGACTGAAAATATTGATTTAGTTTTTTTTTTTTGCAATGAATTATAAAATTTTTTCAATGTATTATTTCTAAATAAATTACGTTCGTTTTCGAATTTTAATACGTTATAGAAGAATTAGCTGATCCCCGCAGAACATCTGCAGGCTATAAGTTCAACAATCAAACTTAAGAATGATCGCTCGATATAAACAAACTAACAAACTAAGGTGTTGCCACTCCAAAGAATCGGAAATTTAAAATTGGGTTATAAATGGAATCCTTTTTTAAGAAATGGAAACAAATTTGTTTCAGTCCGTAAGTTACGACAATAAATGCAAGTATTACGTTACTTTTATATACTACTCATTAAACGAATTTTTAAATATCGCTTTAACATAGTTTGTTTTTTGCATGATGTCAGTATTATATCGTACCGCAAAATTTAATCGTAACTGGTCCACGTTAAGTGAAATATATAATTGAAAAGGCTTAAAGTGAATTTAATATCTAATTGGTTTAAAGAGATTTTTAGTTACCTGAGTGAATATATTTATGGATCAGTTGCGGTTGCAGTTTACCATAAAATATACTTTTTTAAAAGACCCAGTGCGTTCTCGAGAGATTGGTACCATCTCTTTCAGCGTCACAATGGGTGTGGTACCATCGCCTCATGACAATTTGACGTCCGGTTTCTCCACCTGAAATGGCGAGCACCCGGACTCTGTTCATGTGAAATTGCGCTAGGAATTTAATATAGATTCCACTGTCATTTTATTAAATGTAGTACATTATATAGTAAGGTAATAAAAGGTAATATTTCTTAATGTTACAATTCCAGCAATAATAAAGCAGAAAAAAAAGAAGAAAAAAAAAGAAAACCGGAGCGCCGCCAAAGTTTGAGTATACGCAGAACTTTTACCACAGCTGTCAATAAACACGTCTCGAAGCAATGAAGCAGGTTCTGTGTTTACGCACTTCTTCTTTCGGGCAAAAAATTTGATTTATTGGTGTCAGAAACGTGGATTGACTTAAGGCGATTTATTGATCGCGAAAGATGACTGAACTTCGAAAAGGTAGATGCTCTCCTCAAAATAATGGAGATTTTCATGGCTTTTTCGCAACCCTTGCGTAGCTGTAATTCATTTTCTGTTCAGCTTTATTATTCCGTTTCCTTGTTGAAGGATTTTTTTATAGATACGGAATTCTATTGCTCAAGTATGGAATAATATCACATTAAAATCCAGTGATTATGAAAATGGCTTAAAGTGATTGGTGTCAATCCTCTTGTGTTCCTTTCAGCCCTAAAATACCGTCCACGGCATTTCAGGCACAGGTTTACAAACTAAGTTAAACGAAAACTGCTATGAATACAAGGAAAAAACAACATAAATTAATCACAAATTGTCAAACCAATGAAACAAACAGCTATTTTGAGGCTACAATGGAGCATATTCATTAGATCAGGTAAAAATAAGTGCTCAACACACAACAATGGCACAGAACAAATTTTATGAAAATGGCTTCAAGTGATGGGTGTCAATTCCTCTTGTGTTCCTTTCAGCCCTAAAATACCGTGAACGGCATTTCAGGCACAGGTTTACAAACTAAGTTAAACGAAAACTGTTATGAATACAAGGAAAAAACGACATAAATGAATCACAAATTGTCAAAACAATAACACAAACAGCTATTTTGAGGCTTCGATGGAGCATCTTCATTAGATCAGGGGAAAAAAAGTGCTCAACACACAACAATGGCAACACAACAAATTTTATGGAAATGGCTTCAAGTGATGGGTGTCAATTCCTCTTGTATTCCTTTCAGCCCTAAAATACAGTCCACGGCATTTCAGACACAGGTTTACAAACTAAGTTAAACGAAAACTGTTATGAATACAAAGAAACCAACGTAAATTAATCACAAATTGTCAAAACAATAAAGCAAATAGCTATTTCGAGGCTACAATAGAGCCTCTTCATCAGATCGGGAAAAAAAGTGCTCAACACACAACAAGAAAGGTGTGAGTGGATATGCAACAATCAGAGAAGACAGATTCTCCCCGAATGTTGCCCGTTCATTCATGACTGCCTCGTTGTGTGTTGAGCACTTTTCTTTCTTGATATGATGAAGATGCTCCCTCAAAATAGCAATTTTCTTTATTGTTTTGACAATTTGTGCTTGTTTTTAGCTGTTAAATAAAACAAAGTAGGTGTTTTTCACATTTTAAGAGGACAGAAAAGTAATTTTTAAAAATGTTCATTTTGTTTCAAATGTTTTTAAACTTTTTTTTTTTTTTTCGAGTTTTGTACCATAAAATCTATAAGAATCACGTCGTACATTCAAGAAAGTTCTTCCGTCTCAAGCCTGTGTAATATCTGTGAAATACATCCGTTGTTCGTTTATTCCTTCTGCGCTTCTTTCCCAGTCCCGTTGTGTGATCACAAAAATTTTCAGTGATTATTGAAAAGGCTTCAAGTGATTTTTAGTTACCTGAGTGAATATATTTATGGAGCAGTTGCTGTTGCAGTTTACCATAAAAGATACTTTTTGTATTTCTAATGGGCTACATTTCTAATGGGCTACAGTTGGCTTCTGCCCTTGTGCCAATTGCAGACCCAGTGTGTTCTCGAGAGATTGGTACCATCTCTTTCAGTGGCACCACAATAGGTGTGGTACCATCGCCGCATGACAATTTGACGTCCGGTTTCTCCACCTGAAATGGCGAGCACAGGGACTCTGTTCATGCGAAATTGCGATAGGAATTTAATTTAGCCGATTGCATCGAAGCCAAATGTCTACTTAAGGGATCTTTTGCATGCCACATAATCATACGACATGGGCGCAGACGATTTTCTGCAACTTAAAAATTGCGTACGAGCTCCACGCCTTACCACGACGCCATCATGCCGGCACGTTAATAAAAATTGTATTAAATAATCATCTTTAAAGGTCATCCATTTTCGCAAAGTGGCCACCAGTTTTGGAGGATTATTTCATTTTATTCATTTATTTCATTTCTTAAAATGTAGTTTTCGGTGGATGTGTTTAGATAAAAGTAATTTAATATGCACCTGTGGGAGTGTCACTGAAGGCCTCTTGTGTGCCACCCACTGGCACGCGTGTATAGGTTCGACATCTCTGGCATAGAGTAAGGGGAAAATAGGCAGTAAAATATGGGGTAATTTATCCCGTGTAAATTGTGAGGAATTGTTATTTTTGTAATTTTGAATGTATTTTATGTAACTTTTCGGAATTATGGAGAAAAAAAATCTATCATTAATCATTTAGTCCTTAATAGAAACTGCGATTGAAAAAGTGAGACGGCTTTCATAACGGTCAACTAACTTATTTTCTATTAATGTTGTATTTTCATTTACGATTAGTCAGACAATGGCTTTTCATCTTGAACAATTCTTTAAACTTTCAGTAGACGTATAAATAAATAAAGGCTTCTCAAATAAAGATTGAACCAAGTAAAGGCCCGACTAAAAAGTCAGTTAAGAATAAAACCAACTAGCGTTAAGAAACTGGAGAAAGTTTTACTAGATAGGAAAAAAGCAATAAAAGTCGAGTTTTCCGCAAATTTGTTTAAGGCTATTACCATCCTTTAAAAAAAAGTGGAGAGATTGTAAACAAGAGCTCTTTGTTTTGTCCTTGGAAATTTTGCGATTATTTGATAGTAAAGAAAAGCACACATAACTTTTCGATTCGTGGCAGAGCAAGTTCGTGCAGATAATCTAATCATTAAATTGTGTTTGCATCAATGTTAGGTTTGGTTTAGCAATCATGTAGTTTTGCGTGATCGTAGACAGACTTGCAGTATAAACACAATATAAAAGGAATGTTTATGAGTTTTGAACTGGTATATTGTACAAATATGACCTAAGTAAAATCTTTACTCAGCAACAGAGTTAAATTAACAACTTCCCAATTTTTGTTTCATGGTTTGAACTGCCTAGAGAGGGGAAAAAACAGTTGAAATTTAAGACAGTGAGATTTAAACGAGAGGAGCAAAAAACCATTAGGATGCGGAAAACATTATAATTTTAGTCTCGATATTTTAAACTTTTGCTTCTTTCCTAATGCTTAAAAAAACTTTCAAGTACGCATACAAAATGAATAAATGTGTAAAAGAATTTATCAAAAAAATGTGTATAAAAATCAAAATCGGAAATTAAAAGAGAGGAAATAAAAAGAATTTTGACGCAATTTTTTGGTTCTCTGATTTATAAAATGATTACAAAACAAAGTAACTAAATATGTTTGTTTCTTCATTTTAATTAATAAATAGTTAAAATAATTAATGCCCAATTTCAATGTTTTCCATGTTTAAAACGAAGTAAACTATCTGTTGATTAATTTCAAAAACAATTGGGTGTTTTAGCTTTCAAATTGCAGTAGTAATAAACAGTTGTTAATAAACAGTATTTTAAAATGTACCCAATTGGGTACACTTGGAATGAAGAGATGAAATGTAAACAAAAAATATGTTAATCAATGTAAACAAAAAACATTTCAAGTATATATATTTTATTTTCACTTCTTTCCATTTCTCTTCACAAAATCAAGCGGAATTGCTCGAGGCGAAGGTTTCTAGGAGCAGGGTAGCAAACGGAAGTGAATTTAGGAGTTAACTCCCCTTGGTTTTAGACCATATTACAAATGCTAGAACCCTGAGTCTAGGATTCGAAGAACCCTTGGTTTTAGGTCATATTTCAAATACTAATATGATTATGTGTAGATGTGTAACAATTAACCCCTTAACTGCCTCGGCGTAGATATACGCCTCGCTAAGGCGATGCGGTAGCTGCCTCGGCGTTAAAAATATGCCTTCCTGAGGTGCGATTCTTTGCCTTGTGTTGCTACCAGTAAAAGTACAGCCGAGGCTTTGGAATGGCATAAAGTGGTCCTGATAGTGTTATAGTGTTTGCGAAAGATACACTTTTCTCCACCAACCTCCTTCCTGTTAACACCCCCCCCCCCCTCCGGGCGCGAGGGAGTGGGGGTAGTGAATTTTCCATGCACGTATCCCCAAGTATCCATGATGGGTGTACAGCGGGTTTGGTATCGAACACTCTACCTTCTAGGTAGAAGTCTGACATCCTAACCACTAGGCTACCGCGGCCCTGCGAAGGATATACTAATTTCTGAGGGGGGGTGGTTGCAAACCGTGCTTTTTTCCCCTAATATAACGCATAACTAAGCATCCATATTATAAAATACAATAGCGGAATTTTTAAATTTTCCTCGGCAGGTTAAGGGTTAAGGACTATGAGGAACTTCTTCGCTAAAAAAATCTACTTTCGCCACTGAATATCTTCATATCATGCTGCTGAATTGGCTTCTGCCAATTGCAGACCTTGTGTGCTCCTCAGAGATTGGTACCAACTCTTTCAGTGGCACCACAATGAGTGTCGTACAATCGCTGCATGAGAATTTTGAGCTCCAGTTATTTTACCTGAAACGGTGGGCACCCGGACTTCCTTGATGCAAAATTGTACTAGGAATTTAATTTAGCCGATAGTTATCCCACTCAAATGTCTACTCAATGGAGTCCCGCGCCTTACTATGACGCCCCAGTGACTGAAGCTCGTCACTGAATATGGAGGTAGAATTTTTATCCTAAACTAGGCATCATTTTTACACTTGCTCATTTAGTGCGTTACAAATCAGTCTTAGTGAGTGGTTCTGATCATGATGATTCAGACGCTACTACGGGACCACCGCTCGTCAAACTCCACAAACTGCTCATCAGCTCTATTCGGACCTTACATCACTGCATTCGTGAAACTGGTATTCCCACCTGCGATTTCCATCAATGTTATTGCTATCAAACATTTCAGATTACACAACGTAACTTGTGTTTTTGTTTATTGACTATGCGTTTAAAAAAAAACTGGTAAATATATAAAAATAAGAATAGGCTTTTAATGCTAAATAAATCTAAATGGTTTGGAAGCGGTCGGCCTTTTAAAGCAATAGCGATGCCGAGGCACAAACGCTTATTAAAATTTTCACAATGATCCGCAAGTTGTCTACCTTAAATCTATACCATTCCCGTATTAGCAATTGGCTTAGAGTTTCCAAACTTTTGTGATTTTATAATAGAAAATAAATTTAAATTAATTTTTTTGTGAAAAATATGTTGGTTTAAACAACTCTAAAATATCAGATACTTTAACCGACATTGAAAAAAGCCAACAAACAATAAGTAAAGTAATAGATGAAATCTTTTATAATTTAAATTCGTAGACAAAACGAAATGAGCCCACAAATTAAAAAGTAATTAGGTAATTTCTATTCCTGTACCCTTTTTTTTTTCTTTTTGCATTTTATAGTGAGAAGAACACTATCGGAGAAAAGTTTGTCAGAAGGAAATTTTTCCTGATGAAATGTTATACGAAAATAAATGTTTGAAAGTTAAAGCGAAAACCGCTTTTATCAATCCTTCCATTTTATTAAATTGCCATGAAGTGTAAAGTTAAAAAATAAAACATATTAATTAAATAAAGATTGAAAAATAAAAAATTGAAAGTACGGTTTTGAGATGGGGAAAATGTGTCTGTCTCCCCCCCCACCCCCAATAACTTTTGAAGGAATTGTCCGATCCCAAAGATATATATATATATATATATTGCATTTGACAGATCTTCGAATATCTTATTTCTATATTTTACTTTTGACGTTTTGAAACATTTTTCGCTCAATTTTAAACGGTTCTAAAAATATTAACATTAGCGGTAATGGGTAAATGTGACGCAAATGTTTTAAACCCTGGACATAAAATCCAATTTCTTTTAAGCAATCTTATTCGAAGGAGCTCACGACGTGAATATTTTTTGATCTAAACAAATGTTGTTCATTTTTGAACAGTTAAAAAATAACATTAGCGCCTACAGGGAAATTTCAACCGCATATAAATCCTGAGCTAACAGACGGATTTACTTGAAACAAACTTTATCGAAAGAATCTCATGTACACACACGAAATTTATCTAGAACTAAGCGAGCCCATTTTCTCTGGAAATTTTGTGATCTGGATTTTTTAGTATATTTCTGAATGAATAAAAGAATTGGTGTAAGAATGAATGTATAAATTAATGAATGAATTCATGCTTGAATGAGTGAGGGAAAAATGAATGAATGTGTATTAACCGTTTAAAAAGGGAAAATTTGAAGCAATTTAACTAACAACATAATAAATTTGAAGTGGGTGTATAAAGGAAAGTAAGCTCATACAGTTCTAGACCAGGAGTCAGTAACCTGCGGCTCTTTAGTTCCATGCGCAAATATTATTTATTTTATCAAAACAAGACATTTAAAAATCGTTCTGAATTCGTTTCTACTTGACTAGCCACGCAAAGTCATCGCTCCCATTGAATTTCATTGCTCAATTTTTTGTTATTGAAGTAAAATTCAGTGTTGTAAGTAAATGTTTAATTGTTTTAATTTTTTACTTAAATAATAAGTAATTATCTGATAATGCCATACATATATTATCTAATTTGTTGTGAAAAACCACTACTTATGTATGAATAAATAGATTATTTTTTTTATGAATAAATATATTAGTTTTTTATCAAAAAACTTTATTCATGCAAGTACTACTACTTTTTTACGCAAGAAAAAAAATTGTGGCTCCTTAAAAACTTTGAAATTTTGTAAATTGTAATTTTTGACTCTTACGAGTCAAAAGGTTGCCGACCCCTATACCAGACGGAAAATTTTGTATTTATTATTTGTAACTATGAAAATTAAAACAATAACATCATTATAAAATATTTAAAAATACTGATTTTTGTTCTGCTTGATCATGTAGAAAATTTAAACGGCATTCCCAAACAACTATTTTGAAATCCGCTTAAATGCAAAAAATACGAAACCGCCATGACATTTCTGCATTAAAAAAAAACCCGGACTTTTGCGTTCAGGCAATTCCGTTTACCACAGTCGGGATCTGTAAGCGATGAAGCGAACCTCTGTTTGCATGATCTTTCCTTATTTAATATTGAATTTGATTTGTTGGCTTTTGATCGAAAATAGTTTATTGAATCTTGGACGCTGCGAGTGAATTTAGGCGCGGAACAGCTGTTCTTACAATGCTTAGTTTCTGGCCGGTTGCGTATTCCTTTTTGGAATTGAAATGGTTCTACTAAATTCAGAATTTGCTTGCGATAGAGATCTACCTTTTTCTATAGATTTGTTTGGAAAACTATTTCGGGGCAAAATTTTTGAGGGAATAAAAAAATATAAGTTTGTTCTCAACTGCGTTCCAAGGTTTGAAACGAAATAGTATTTTATTACAACAATTTTTTTTTTCCGTTACATACAATAGCACACAAATAAATTGTGTTTCAGACCTTAACGTTAAATAACGCAAGCATACATAATGTAGGGATTATTTTCCAAATTCAAACTTATGATGTCCACAACTTCAAAGATTGGATCAGGTAAAATTTTAAACGCGTACTCCTAAAATCAACATCATCTTCATCAATGTTGTTTCTGTTTAGAACTAAATATTAATCCTTTTCTGATTTTTCTGTTACTTGGATAGTAAAAATTCCTTGTAAAAGGAGAGCACAGTACCTTCTTAACGATCAAATAAAAAATAATGCATGCATTTAATTCCAATGGAGGCAATTCACCGCTAGAGGGATTCATGAGCGATAATCGTTGTCACGGAATATCCGCTCTTTGTTTGCTAAGACTTTCAATTGAGTTATACGTGGAGTTACAATTAGTTATCGCAAAATTAATTAATAAGACTATTTTCACAGCTTTTTCTGATTATAAAACAGTATTTACATTGAATTTATTCATTATGAAAGAAATTTATTAATTATTACAATAGTTATAGTGTTTTATTTAGTGTTAATTTTATGCAATGTAGAAGAACTTTATTTAGGCCTAGTTTTTCATTAGATTTGTCGAACTCGAAGTAAAGCGACGGCTTCTTTTGTTTACATTGCTTTCATCGCTGCCACGTGACCAATGACGTTGCTTGAATTGTTTCCATTATGATTAGAAATGAAATTTGAAAGTAGAACCGCTTTGTAATCAACCATTAATTTTTAATTTAAAAAATACTTTTTTTTTTTTTTTCAATTTATAACATGTGTTATAAATTTCTTAATTACATCTTTTTCAAAAGTTTTTCTCTGCATAGTACTTTCCAAACATTCTAGACTAAATGGTAGAATGGAATTAACTATCTAAAACTTAGTTGAATTTCCATATTTTTTTCGTTGAAAACTCAGAAAAAAGGACGCAATATTCAAATTTAACAGTTAAATACAAGCAAACTACAAACTTCAGAGTCAAACCCATATTAAATGTTGTTAAACATACTCCGTGGAATGCACATGCAAAGTTTCAAAGCTGTACCTTTAGCAGAAAGAAAGCCTTAGCGATTTTACTACACGTAATTGGTCAAAAATACAAAGCAGAAAAAATACAAATAGAAATACAAATACAAAAGCGACGACCAGCAACAGGCTCAGGGCTCAGCTAGACTGCTCCTAGTCAATTTAGCAGTCCCCAATAAACAAATGCATTTAAGGGTTTTAAATGCAAAATGGAAATGGGTAAATTCATTTACAAAAACTGGAATATCTTTTAAAGTATTGATCACATAGGTTTGAAATTTTCCATGAGGTTTTAAAACAGTTTTATCTATCGCAATAAGTAGTAAAAATATTTTCGATATTTTGAATAATTTTGAGGTATTAATAGTTTTAATTTACTTAACCAAGGTATCCAGAAATATATTTTTATTACAGAAGTTAGTCAGTTTGGTTATGGAAATTATTGCTTACATTTCTGAAAGTTTTACTGATGTGTTTTATTAAATCACTTATGAAACCAGCACTATTACGTAGGCACTTAATTTTGTTTTTTGGAACCACTATTTAATGTTAAAAGTGCTGCTAAGGATTTTTAAAAAATATTTCTTTAAAACAGAACTGTAAATAATAATAATAATGGCAATAATAATGTTTCCAATTTAAGATGCATTATATACATGTGCTAGATACGACGCCCGACGTTGCACGGTCTATCTTAAATAATGCTCATTTTTTGGCGGAGGACAAAAAGTGATCTCACGTATTTCTTTGAAAAACGTATCATATTCCATTAAAAATACCCGTATAAACTATTGGGTCTTATAATCTTATATCATGCAGATTGTAGGTTATTCAAAAGAAAACTCAAAACAAATGTTATTTTAAAGTACTTCTGCGTACACTATATTTTATTTCCGTTTTCTTCCGGCAGAAGAAGATACTGATTTTCACCAGAACCAGATGCCGTTACAGAGTTGCCAGATGTGGCTCAAATTAGCCATTTTGGCTAATTTAAGGAGCTTCTGGCTAAAAATATTTTCATTTACTAGCCACAAACAATTCTAGCTAATAAAGGCTAATTTAAAATTTAGTTTTCCACATTAAAATTTATTACTGGTTCATTTCAACCAAGATTTGCATGCTTTGAGATTTATATGCATTTAGTATGTTCAGTTGGCAGCTGTAGAATTCGTTCTGTAGATCATTTGCATGCTGTCATAGCAGAGCATGGTAAAGGTTGAAAATTAAAAGATGTGAAAATGCATGGAACAAAATGCACTAGCATAATAAAAATTGTACTGAATGCTTTCACTGGGAGGTGGACGAGCGAGACCGGTTCTCCATTTCACAAGGTACTGGATGTCCGGTATCCGAACTTTTTTAAATGTCCGGCACCTGATCTATTTACGCAACAAATCACCCCCGGATCTCAAAGATCCGGTGAGTAAAATTTGATTTTTGAAATTTAAATAGCATGTTTTAAAAATTATGTGAGCAAAACACGTGTACTTATTTGAAAACTGGAATGTTTAAAAATAGGTACAGAATTTATAGCTTTCAAACATCAGAACTGGATACATCCGGTACAAATCCGTCGGACAAGAGACATCGGATATCCGACAAAATGAATTTCCGGCATGAATGAATCCGGAGCTTTCGTATCTAATAGGCATTATCGCAACAACAAACGCAATAACAACAACAACAACAATTGAGTTTAAACAACAATGGCAAATCTTGGCTAATTTTGTTCTCTCAACTGGCTAAAAGTCTTCTCGAAAATCTGGCAACCATGTGCCGATAGGGCAACATATAGTTGCCCGTGCGAAGAACATTCTTGCAGGAAATCTATTCCTATGTGCTTAAATGTTTGCCTCTGGGCCAAAAAACGATTTTGATACATTCTTCATTGGCGCTCCGCTCCTATTGGTCTTAGCAAGATGATATATAGCCTATAGCCTTGCTCGATAAATAGGCTATCTAACACCGAAAGAATTTTTCAAATCGGACCAGTACTTCCTTAGATTAGCGCGTTCAAGCAAACAAGCTCTACATATTTATAATAATTATATAGTTATATGTATATATTATTATTATGTGTATGTGGGTTCCCTTTTTTTGCTATTTGATATTTATACTAGCAACTTAAGTTACCCGAAATTGCGTATTTCAAAAATAAGGAATAACTGCTTAATAATTGATTTTAATAACTTGTACCGACAATGAAAAAATTCGGCCTACTATATTTTAATAACCTCCTAACTGGGGCAAAATAGGAAGAAAATAACATTTTAAAGTGCTCTCTTGCAAACTTTATATTATAAAAATCGAAGAAGTGCTCTGTCCCAAGCAGCGCTATTACCACAATGCTGATAAAGCATATCTGTCAACAAACACCTTCAGGAGCTATGACGGAAGGCGAAGTATTTACGAACTCCTCTTGTAAAGAAAAAATCCCGTTGATTTATTGATGGCAGGAATGTGGATTGACCCAAGGCTCTTTATTGGTCTTTTCCTGGTAACAGGACCTTTAAGGAAGAAATAAATACTGTTCAGTATTTTTAAAAAATCCGTTTACGTTAATATATATATATATGAAGTGCACATGTATGTATATATCAAAGTTACAAAGTAAACTTTAAAAAAATATTTATTAATAATAGGCAGAAAATAAAGAAGACTCATAACTTTTCTGCATAATTAACAAACATGCTGTTTAGGCATTAGACTGTACAAACGACCAAGTTGTATAACGCTCGAATTGTCTTTGGAGCTATTGGTCTAAAAAGTACGTAGTCTGATAATACAGCAGGTGGCATTAATTCTTTTACAATTCTGCAGAAACTTCTGAAAGTCAAAAGTTTAAATTAATTTAAAAATATATAAATTCTAAGATGCCACCATCTAGGGAAAACTGAGCGTCAAAATTATCAAGTGGTAATGGCATCCGCCGATAGTGGTGCTACTTGACAGAATGAATGCCGGTTTCCGGGGAATGCACTAGATCAGGGGTTCTCAACCTTTTTTAATTTGCAGTCTGTTAACTAATTTGCATGTTTTTCGTTCTTTTTTTCTTCCTATGAAACAGGCAAATGGCCTATAGACGTTATCCGTACCACAGGAAAGTTTTGCCAAATCGTCTATTGACGTTATCCGTTTCAGCATAATTCATCAAACGTCTTTTTGGCGTTACCCTTAGTTAAAGGGTTAATCACTGATGTAGAAGCGAACATTTTTTCGCCTCAGAATATAAACTAATAAAAGAAGCAAAGATTTATTTCAAGATGAAAGTTTTTAAGTCACACAGCCACTTAGGATTAAACAGAAAGAATTTACCAGTTCCTGGAAAAAACTTAGAACAGCTGTTTTAAAAAAAATACATTGAATATTTTAAAAGTTAAATTATTGTTATCACAGAAACTTACGAGATATCTTGAATATCCTTGCGAATATTTGATGCTGAGGTGAACGACCTTTGTCATATTATAGCTAAAGGAAACATGAAACTGCTCCAATATTAACCATGTAAAATTTGCAAAATTTTAAAGGATAAATAGAAATGAATGCTGGTTTTTCAAAGTTACGCGGAAATAGAACATGCATTTTTGAAAGTGTGTTCAGTGTCGGACCACTTGAGAATTAGATCTATTACGCCTTTCAGCTTACTTTCCCATAAAAAAGTTTTAAAAAAAGGAAAACAGTATGAAAGGAGGTTTAAATAATGATAAAAAATTCAAAAATAATTAAACAAAGATTGAAAAAAAAAGAAAGTTGGGATTTGAAATGGGGAAAATGGTGCGTCTGTCGGTCGGTCTGCCTCTCCCCAATAGCATTTGAGAGAATGGTGCGATTCGAAAGTCTTTTCTTTTTTCTTTTTTTGCATTCGAAAGATCTCGAATAGAACATCTCATTCCCATATTTATTTTTTTATATGGGCATTTTAGGAATTTTTTCTTTCAGTTTTGAAGAGTTCAAAAGATCTTAACATTAGCGCCAATTTGGAAATTTGAAACAAAGTTTGTAAGCCGTAGACATAAGATACAAGTTCCTTAAGACAACTTAATGAAGCAGCTCACGGTGAGAAATATTTTTCCATCTAAACAATTTTTGTTCTATTTTGAACAGTGCAAAAAAATTAACATCAACGCCTGCGGGAAAATTTGAGTCATATATAAAACCTGATCTAATAGACGGATTTATATGGGACGAACTTTGTCGGAAAGAGCTTAAGGCGTAGAACGTGTAAAGAAATGAAGTTCATTCAGAACTAAACTAGACTATTTTCCCACGAATCTTTTTAATCTGAATTCTTCCGTTCAGAAGGATTAAAGGATGAATAAATGAATGAGTGAAGGAAGGAATGAATGAATAAATGAGTAAAAATGTATTAACCCTTTATGAAATGCATTATAATCTGCAGTATTGTTTTTTACATAGATAGTTTGTCTGGGTATTTACACTTAAAACTAAGGGATTTACATTAAAAAGATGCTCAGTCTATAAGAATTTATTTCCTTACAGCTAATAAGTGCCACAAAGTATTTTAACTGTGAAATTAATTACATACACTTTTTAATCAAAATATTTCGTCAATTTGTTTTCTAAGTCCTTAACTAACACATTTTAAAAAAATCAAGGACTTAATTCTTGAATTTTACCACTATTTTGGAGCGAAACTATAAAAAGGGGAGCAATCTGAACAAAATGGCAGTTCAAAACACAGCATCGGTTTCAAAACTATGTTCCTGTCCTCGCTAAAATACTCTTTATAGAACACACTGATACGTATTCTGAAAAAGTGGAATTCAAAGAGTGTTCCTGCAAAGCACCATCATAAAAAATTGGTAAAAATGGTTTCTGGATGGAATTTATAGAGAATGGTACTTCTAAGTAACGTCAGTAGATAAAGGGAAAACAGTTGAAAGTATAAGGATAGGGAGAATAAAATCGTTCAAAATCAGAAGAATTAGGATTTGAGTGTGAAACTAATAACGAACTTTCACATATTAACGCAATGTTTAAGGATCTCAACAGTACACTTAATAATTTTCTACAGTACAAATAATAAAAAATTTGGACGCTTTCCAAACCCCCCTCCCCCCCACCTCCCCGGCACTCGTGTAATTTTCTTTTTCTTCTGAAAACACTATTTTCATTTAACCGTAAACAAGCTATGATTGAAGATATACTATCAGTAAAAAACCTTTTTTTCAGTACTGCCATCTACGAACAAAGAAACTAACTGATTCCGAGCAACATTAACGCCTTTTTTTTTACCTTGGAGGCATTTTTTGAAAGTGTTCTGATAAAAATTAACAGTAATGAAGTTAATGCACGAACACCGATTCACCCCATAGCAACAGCAACGAGAGGTTGCATAAGAAAGAAATGAAAGAGACCATATGGCTTTCTTTTTCCTGAACTAAAACCTATGACGTGGCAATGGCCATGAACTTTTCTTTCTTACTCTGTAGTTTAGCACTTCAAGTATTGATTCCAAACTGATACAATGTTGTAGACGCTCACTTGTAACTTCTCGCGTATCTATACTCAAGAATTAAATATCTGCACCTAATTAAAATGTAAATTTCAACAAATGTATATTATAAAATCTAAAGTATTAATTATTAAATTTTTTTTTTAAGTGCAAGATAGTACCTGTTTGTCTGGAATTATTGTGTGTGTGTGTCACTTAGTGCCTGTGCCTTATATATGAAAAAACTGGATTACATTCAACTGACGTTGTGCAATAGTGAAATTGCTAACGTATGAAAAATAGAAGGTAAGTCCCCTTATCTTGCCTTTCTTCCACCGAGGAACAATATCTATGTTGATGTTATCACAAAATTCATAATAGATATCATCACAAAATTACAACAGATTATGAGATTGAAGCTGAATCTAGCGCTCTGCTCTCAACAAATGACAATAACATTAATATTTAAATGAAAGATATAAACTATATATGAACATTAAAGACTATTTAAAAACATTATCTACCATTCATATATATTAAGGGTTAAAAATACAAGTGGAAACATGGCTTCTTTTAAAGGAAGCTTTTCATTTGAAAAATTAAATAATAATAATTACTCTGTCTGGAAATTTAAGGCAGAAATGCTCCTAATTGAGGAGGACTTATTTAATTATATAACTGATGATCCACCAAACCCTATGACTACAGAATGGTCAAAGAAAGATCAAAAGGCCAGGGCACTGATTAATTTATTAATTGATGACACACAAATTGTACACGTGAAGAAGGAAGCGACTACAAAAGGCACCTGGAACGCCTTAAAAAACATTCACGAAAGAGCTAATTTATCAAGCAAGTTATATTTGCTTAGAAAGCTCTATAGCGCAAAACGAAGAAGGCGGAAATATGAATAACCACATTGTAAAAATACTAGAAATTACCGATAAGCTCAAAGCTATCGGAGAAGATATCAAAGACCAGCATCTATCTGCATTACTACTGTGCTCATTGCCATCTTCGTATGACACGTTAATAACCGCATTAGAGGCTAGAAATGAAGAGGAATTAACATCGGAATTTATAAAGTGCAAACTTACTGATGAATTTCAGAAAAGAGTTGAAACCTCAGCGTCAGTAAATGAAAATGCAACAAAAGCATTTAAAGCTAATAATAAAAAATCATATCCTAGACGGGAAGACAACAAGTATTGCACATTTTGTTACAAGAAAGGCCATGAAAAATTACAATGTTGGCACCTCAAAAATAAACAGTCAAATTATCAAAGAAATCAAAATAAATACTACGCGCAAAATAATTCACACAGAAATGAACGAGCAAACAATACACACTCGAATGAGAAAAAAGTGTACACTGATAAAACAGATCATTTAGCGTTCATCACAAATAAACCTAATAATAGTGGTTGGATTATAGATTCGGGATCGTCGGCCCACATTTGCAATGATAAATCATTGTTTACTGAAATAACAGACAATTATCAAAGCTGTGTAACCGTTGCCAATGGCAATGTATTAAAAGCGTACGGTTCAGGAAGCATTAAAATAAAAACAAAAACTTCGGATCAAAAAATAAATGAAATAATTTTAAAGCAAGTTTTATATGTTCCTGAAATTGAAACTAATTTAATGTCAGTAAAGAAAGCAACACAAAACGGATGTAAATTAACATTTAAAAATGATAGTTGCGAGTTAAAACATAATGGAAATATTTACCTAGAAGGTAAAATAAATAACAATTTATACGAGGTTATCTTAGATACTAAAAATGAACATTATGCAAAATTAGCGCATCATTGCAAAAATAATAATTGCATTGAACTGTGGCATAGAAGATTAGGACATAAAAACTTTAATGCAATAAAGGAAATAACACGAAAGAACCTTGCGACAGATATTAAATTAGAAAATTGTAATCACGATACAATATGTGAAAACTGCATTAAATCTAAACTAACCGACGCACCATACCCGAAACAGGCACAGCATAGGGCAAAACAAGTCCTTGAATTGGTACGTACGGACATAGCGGGCCCAATACAAACTCCGACAATCCGAGGCAAAACGTATTTTCTTACGTTTATAGATGATTTTAGCAGGTTTACAATTATTTATCTCTTAACAAAAAAGAGTGAGGTACTCACGAAGTTGAAACAATACGTTGCAATGACCAAAAATAAATTTGGGCGAATAATGCAAACTCTCCGATCCGATAATGGAGGAGAATATACAAGCCGGGAAACGGAAGATTTTCTAGCGGAAATGGGAATTCAGCATCAATTAACAGTACCGGGATGCCCAGCGCAGAATGGTGTTTCGGAGCGTAAAAATCGCAGTTTAATAGAAATGACCCGTTGTATGTTATCTGAAGCCGATTTACCAAAGGAGTTCTGGGGAGAAGCCGTAAATACGGCTACCTACCTTCAAAATCGTCTTCCCACTAAGTCAAACGACGTAACCCCATACGAGATGTGGACAGGCTATAAACCTGATTTATCCCACATCAAAATTTTTACATTCATAAGAATAAATGGGGAAAGTTAGATGACAAGGCAATAGAAGGAATTCTTGTGGGATACGACAATAGGTCGAAAGCATATCGAATATACACAGAAGGAAAATACGTAATATTAGCCCGCACTGTAAAATTTGTCGAAGAAAAAAATTCAAATATACTTGACAAAGAATATTCAAAACATAATTTCGACGAAATAAATAAAAACAAAGTTCAGTGCGAACAACTGAAACACCCGATAGCAAGGGAAATTTCACCTAAAGTAGAAATAGATGTACAGGAAACAAATGAAACTCCCGACGTTCAGAACACAGTAAATGACCAGCCTAGGAGGTCAGAACGACAAAACAAGGGGGTTCCGCCGGATCGTCTAGCTTATTTAACAAAATATGACTTAGTACGCGAACCGAACAATTGGAGCGAAATTCAAAACATGCAAAATCCATGCGAGAAACAAAATTGGATCAATGCCGCTAAGGAAGAGATGAATTCTCTCGAACATAATAAAACATGGGTTTTGGTAGATCCCCCGCGTGGCGAAAACGTAATAGGATCAAGATGGACTTTTAAAACGAAATATGACAGCGAAGGTAAAATTGAGAGGTATAAAGCGCGACTGGTATCAAAGGGGTACTCTCAAAAGTTTGGGGAAAATTATGACGAGACCTTTGCTCCAGTGGTATCCCATACAACGATAAGGGCATTATTAGCAACTGCGATACACAAAAAATTAGACGTCCACCATATTGACGTAAAAACCGCTTTCCTGCATGGTGACCTAAACGAAAATGTATACATGTCGCAACCAGAGGGGTTTATTGTCCCTGGAAAAGAAAACAAAGTTTGCAGATTGCAAAAGGCTATTTACGGTTTAAAACAAGCTGCTAGGGCTTGGCAGGTTAAGATAGAAAAAACCTTGAAAGACATAGATTTCGTACCAAGTGTGGCAGATCCTTGCCTATATACAAAAGGAGTCGGAGAAAATGTAACTTACTTAATAGTCTACGTCGACGATATATTAATAGCCGGAAAAGAAAAACAAATACAGAAAACTATCGAAAAACTACAAAGAAAATTCGAAACAAAAGATTTAGGTCCCGTAAAACATTATTTAGGCATACACATTCGCAAAACTGAAAAAGGATATTTTGCATTAAACCAAAATTTCAAAATAACAGAAATAATAAACAAATTTAATTTAAAAGACGCAAAACCCTGCTACACGCCAATGGAGACGGGATATGTAAGAGACGATAGTGAAGAGAACCTACTTCCGAATAACATAGAATACCGCAAAGCCATAGGTGCACTTCTTTATGTCGCGACTATTAGCAGACCAGATATTTTAGCTTCGGTAAACATACTTAGCAGACGCAATGAAAAACCGCGTAAGAAGGATTGGGAACAAGTAAAGATAATTATTAAGTATTTAAAAACCACAAGTAATTTAGAGTTAGTGATAAATCCCAATCCAGGTGCAATTTTAACATGTTACAGCGACTCAGACTGGGCAGGCGACAAAAATGACCGAAAGTCAACATCTGGAAGCGTATTCCTACTTGGAAAGTCACCTATCCATTGGCTAAGCAAAAAACAGCCAACTGTTGCAATGTCATCAGCTGAAGCTGAATTTGTATCAGCTGCTCAAGCTTCACAGGAACTGCTTTGGATACTAAACTTACTGAAAGATCTCGGTCTAGAACAAGAACTTCCAATAAAATTATACGAAGATAATATACCGTGTATAAAAATGATTGAAGCACCAAAATACACGAATAGATCAAAGCATGTCGACATCAAATTTCACTGTGTTAAACAGCTCAAGAATGATGGAATCATCGATGTACATTGCTGTCCAACTGACGATATGATTGCGGTCATACTAACTAAACCCGCACCCAGACCTGGACTGGAGAAACATCGAAGTCAACTACAATTGACTCCACAGCACTGTTCTAGCATTAGGGGGGAGTTATAAAAATTAACAGTAATGAAGTTAATGCACGAACACCGATTCACCCCATAGCAACAGCAACGAGAGGTTGCATAAGAAAGAAATGAAAGAGACCATATGGCTTTCTTTTTCCTGAACTAAAACCTATGACGTGGCAATGGCCATGAACTTTTCTTTCTTACTCTGTAGTTTAGCACTTCAAGTATTGATTCCAAACTGATACAATGTTGTAGACGCTCACTTGTAACTTCTCGCGTATCTATACTCAAGAATTAAATATCTGCACCTAATTAAAATGTAAATTTCAACAAATGTATATTATAAAATCTAAAGTATTAATTATTAAATTTTTTTTTAAGTGCAAGATAGTACCTGTTTGTCTGGAATTATTGTGTGTGTGTCACTTAGTGCCTGTGCCTTATATATGAAAAAACTGGATTACATTCAACTGAAGTTGTGCAATAGTGAAATTGCTAACGTATGAAAAATAGAAGATAAGTCCTTTTATCTTGCCTTTCTTCCACCGAGGAACAATATCTATGTTGATGTTATCACAAAATTCATAATAGATATCATCACAAAATTACAACAGTTCTTTAGTGTCCCCTATAGGGGCGACGCCGTGACGAGAAGATTAAAATATTGACGCCGGTTGCGAGAGCCTTAGTTCTTTTGCTGATAATTTTTAAAGTTAAGTGCAATAGTACATTTACTTGGAGGTTTTAGTGAAGGAAATGATCGCCTTAGAAAGATATGAAAGAGTCCAAGATCTTCAAATTAAAGAGCAAAAAGTCGTATACTTTCTCCTCCTGTGCCCCTTAATATTTTTCGAATTTCCTGATATTTCGGTAGGGTATAAATAAATATAGTTTTCTCAAGTAAAGATTAAATTAACTGCATTTCTAATCGAAAAATCAGTCAGCTGGGAAATCAGGTACTTTGAGAAAATAGAAAACGGATTTTGCTTTGGTAAAAATCAATAAAAAGTTGGGTTCTCTTCAAATGTTCCTTTGAAGTACATGCTATTGATGGAAAAAGAGAAGAGGAGAAAAAATAGGCAATTCGTTCTTTTGTCGTCAAAACTTTTGCAATTGTTTGAACGAACGAAATCGGCAACTAATTTCAATTGCAAACACAAGGAATGTTGACTGAAAATAAGCTGACATTTTCCTTCGGTTACAAATTGACATATTAAACAAATAAAGAAGTTTCTCCTCTGCTTTAATTTTATGTCTTATGTAATGAATTGGAAAAACTAAAAGCAGACATTGAGAACGTGTACATTTGTAGAAATGTTTGCAAAAATTTGTGACCATTGTGTATTACCGTATTTTCGATTGTTGTTAATCAATTCGAGGTGTGTTGCAAAATATTGTTCGCTTTCGCTTAAAAAATGAGTCGCACTGGCCTAGTGTATCTTTTATGGAGAAAACGGGACAAATAGCAATGCGAAATTGAATATTATAACCTCTGTTACATTACTCATTTATTATCTAAATGAGGTTTAGATACCGTAGGATTCATAACCGTACGTCATCAATACTATGACTATGGATTAAAGACATATGGTCTATTAATCTCTAGCATATAAATGATGTATGGCTACCATAGGATTGACGACCATACGTCATTAATCCTATGACTTTGGATTGATGACGCATGGTCTCAATCTATATCATCTAAATGGCGTATGACTACTATAGGATTGATGACGTATGGTCATCAATCTCTATCATTTAAATGACGTATGGCTCCCTATCAATACAGAAATTAAAGCTTATTGCTATGCTCTAGTTCCCTTAAAAATAAAGATATAGTGCGCATTTTCAGGGCAACCCAGACTAAAAGGCGAAATAAAGAAATAAGTAAACTTCTTGATAAACGGTTAGACACGACATGTTGGTTTTGTCTTTATGGCTATGCAGATGACATTTCTATATTATTGCGGCAACATTAACAACGTCATATGGAAAATAACAGTGATGCCTAATTTTTTATGCAATAGTTTTCAAAATTGAAAACATGTTATGCATTTTAAAATTGAAAACTTTGTCTCCACCCCATAAAAATTACCTCGAGAGTCCACCCACAGTTTGGAACCCCTGGAATAGAGAACTTCGATTTGATATATGTAAGCATTTCTATAATCTACTAATTATATTTTTATGAAAGTTTGTCCTCAATCTACTAATCATATTCGAGAAAATTCTATTTAAGAGCCGAAAGAAATCTTTTATCTTCTAAATCAGATTCGGTAGACAGTCAATGCTTGGCGAGATTTCTTTATTTGCTCAACGTCGAAACATATTAACAATTCAACCAATACGTCTTGCTGTGACTGCATTTTTTCGCAATTACAACGAAAATTTGTTTGCAAACTTTTTGATCGGAATTGGAGCAGCAAACAACTGTTAAGTCATTTTTGCACAGATTTCACTGTAGCATGAAACTTATAATCAATTCAATAAATGTCAGTCTTTTTTTCTACGCCAATATGCGTCTGCATTTAAATTTTTGTCGCAGGAATGTCGATTTTTCGCTACTGCATTAGAATGTTACTTAAAGATATGTCAACCATCGCTATTTTTTTTTTAGAGATGTTCTTTCTCATTTGTGTAAATGTGTCCTAAAATAAGAGTGTCCTGCCGGTTTTCATTTCCAAACTTGCATTTTCCGGCAGAAAGTTTACTCAAAGTAACAACCTGCTAAACTTTTCCTCTGTCTTTTATAAAATACACTGTATTACTTAGCTTTCCGAAATCAATGTTAGTACGGCTAAAACATAGCTATTTAGAATATACATTTAAAAAGAAGAAAACTAATTGGTTTAAAATACCAATTAGTTTTCTTCTTTTTAAATGTATATTCTAAATAGCTATGTTTAGTGTTTTAAAAAGTACAGGGTGGGGCGGAAGTAATGACCCGGTTTTGAGAGAGTATAAAAAAACTAATGCACTTTGAGCTTAAAACTTTTCTTGTTTTGAACTGCATATAATCCCCCTTTTTTGCATTAAGTTTTCATTACCATTTGAGCAAAGTGGAGGCCTTTAGCATTCAGTCTATTTCTGAAGTTTTAAAAAACTTTTCTGCACATTTCAAGGGGTATGGCGGATATTTCCTCGGTCTTCTAAATTATGGGGGCGATGTTTCCAAACTTTCGCCTTCAAATAACCCCACAGAAATGGCTTCCGCTAGGGACCGTAACATAACGCGAAATATTGAAATGCACACAAAGAGGAAGAATTGACTGTATCAGAGTGTTGCCGCTAAAGGCCGCCACCTTGCTGAAGTGGTAATCAAAACTAAATGTAAAAAAAAAAAAAAAAAAAAAAGGATTCGTACATATCAAAATAATAAAAAGAAAGTCAAAAATTGTATTAGCTTTTTTAATACCCTCTCAAAACCGAGTCATTACGTCCGCCCCACCCTGTACGTAAAATGCTTTTTTAAAACAATATATTTTTATTAATATTTGAATATTTAAGCAGCGGTAAAAATAAATTCACGAAATAGGGCTGACGTTATTTAGCGTAGGAAAGTTCATAAAAAATGTAGTCAACAGGTGCTAGAAAGCAAACAGAGATCTAGACAAAGATTGCAGTTTCGACGCTTAACAGCAGGTCCACGACTTTTATTGCCTTTAGGAACACTGTAAATATCAATTTGTTGCTTCTTCTAAACTAGATTCTTTATCTTGAGAAAAAAGAGAAAATTTACAAGAATACATTGACTGCAGAAAATAAGGGAAAAAAATGTGAAGTTAGAAAAGCGCATTTATTGCCCTCTTAATTATATCCTTCCAATTGACCTAAAATTCTCATAAAATTGAATAATTCATAGTCGGAGAAACATCGCTGTAAATGAAAATATTTTATTCTCAGAATTAAACAGATTTTAGACAACCTTTTGCAACTCATGCTTCAAACTTACAAAAGCATAAATATACTTGTGAATTATTTTGCATTTGAGCTATGCTGGTTTATTTTCAAAAACAGAGATATTGATTGAGTGTTATTATCTTACTGTGAAAAAATAATTATCCATTCTAAACTATAGACAAAAATAAATAAATAAATAAAATGTAAAGTTTTAGATAAATCTTTAGTAAAATAATAAATTTAAAAACTAGAAAAAACTGTTGACGAACTTCCAAACAAAGTTTTTTGCGTGAAAGAAATATATCAGAAGTTAAAAAAATTAAATGCAATCATTAACTATTTAAGAAAATAAAAAGAAAGAAATAGTTTCGACGGTGAACCAGAATTACATGTATATTTGTTTTTATGAAGGGGGACTCAATTTGATTTTAATAACTGTAATTTCAAAAAACGCACAAAATATTTTATTATCCAAGTTATACTTTTATGAATCATATATTTAGTATAATGCATTATAAAAAAAGATGTTAATGAAATAGTGCCTTTGGACATTCTGCAGCAATTCGAGGTAATTTTCGAAGACGTTTTCGGAAGTTTCGGGGGTTAACTGGGCTATAACTTGTGGGATGTTTGTTTTTAGGTGCTCCAATGGCCTAGGTTTATTGACCTAGACTCTTAGAAAACCTCACAAAAATAAATCCTATGCTGTCAAATCGTATGTTCTTGGCGGTCAGTTGACATCAATGTGATTTGAAATAAAGCGACCTCTGAACTTTTCACGCTAAACATCTGAAGTTAATTAAACAAGTCATATCGTATATGTTGCTTCAAATTAACAGTTGACGTTTGAAACAAAAGCCAGTATTCACAGCCGTCTAATTAGTAGTGTTTCCAACAAATGAGACTGGAACCGGATCACCTGTTTCTATTACCATACTAGGATTAGCAGTTGAATTAAAATTGAGCTTCCTGGAGGTTTCGGCCTTCAAAACACCCCTTTGCTTTGCCTTAATATATGAATTATATATACTTATATATGTGTACGTATGTATGATGTATGATTTGAAATAAATTTATAATAATTAATAAGGAAGAAAATGTAAGATAAACTGATAATACCTATCAGTTCAATAAAAAAAATTGTAATTATTTCAGAAAATGATTATTAACTTTTAAAAACCTCAGTTGAAACGTGATGAAATGTATGTGACAAAATTAGTAATATTTTCTAGAAAAAAAATATATTTCCTTAAGGGCAGGAGAGAGATAGATATTAAATAGAAAAATTATTAAAAATTCTTTTCTGTAAAAAGTTTTATTATCAGTTTTGATCATTCAAAAAACCAAACCTCAGTACAAATGATTATTCTTAGTGTTTCCTTCGAGATAAGAAGTTTTTGAACAATGTTCCAAAGAAAATATCAACCATTTATTTCTGCCAAAGAAAACTCGTTCAGGCCTATTTGTCTGTTTTATTTCTAAACATCTGTTTCTTTACGTTTGATGGATTTCTCTTCTTTCTCTTCCTTTAGTTGTTAAGTTGAGCAGGAAGTTAATCAGAAAGCTTTTAAGTCGTCCTTTATTTGCTCTGTGTAAAAGATTCTAAACAATGCTTCCTATTTAACTTCCTATGTGACACAAACAAAATTAATTTAAGAAAGTTTATTAAATAAAAACATTGAACCAAGGAATAAATTTAAAAGAAGTTGACTAGATATTTTAGGACATCTATTTTATGAAATACACTGTAAAAATTCTAGTTCAACGTTTCACAAAAAAAAAAAAAAAAATTACTTGCAATGTGCTAAGTTGAACCAGCATAATGGTGTAGTTTCACCATGAATGTGAAACTAGTAACCATTATAATGTTTCAACTTTGGTACCAAGTGTTGGTTACAGCTTAATTTCGCCTTTTTTTTCATTTTTTTGGTGAAACGTTGAACTAGAATTTTTTACAGCGTATTTAAAAAAAAAACTTTTGACGAGAACGTGGCTTGTGTTGGTATGTGTAGCTTAAGTTGCAAAACTTTATGCATCTTTCTTATGTTTAGTTTAATTAGCTTCTCCTGAAGGAAAATGCGTCTTGTTGTCTTGCTTTAACACTGAGTTATGTCACTACACTATAATCAGGCGTTTCTATACATATATATTTTTAACAAAAATACATGCATTTAATTTTAGTCATGTCGCGGCCAGGTTCGCGACGTAAAGACGCGTGAAATCGTAAAGTGGTAAATCGTAAATGTTGTGACCAACGAAAGGTGTTTTCGGTGCCAAGAAAAAGAACAAACAATCTTAAAGGAAACTAATTTACTCAATATAAATGACTATCTAAAATTATATACGAACAATTTTTACTTAAGACCATGGGACTCTTAACTAGGAGATAAAAATGAAAATGTGCAGGGAACGAACCATCAGTGTCCGGATCCAGCTGGGCAGCACTTATATTCAATTTTGCGATTTAATCCATATAATCGAACAGGTTTGTGAGTTCCGCATCTCGGGCGTCGTTTCGTTGAATCAGTGATCACGCTCCTCATCATATGGCACTTCTGGATACCGCAACTCCTCGACAGGAAACCGCGTCCAAATTATTCAACAGAGAAAAGTCTGCCGCGCCTACTTTACAGACGGCAGAGTTGCAGTTTAACTCCGATGTTTTTAGAGATAAAAATCCATTGCAGAGACTTAGGAGAAATCTGATATTCAAAATTCAGGCAGAATCTCATCTTCCGGACTTAGGGGAAAATCTCATGGAAAATCTTCTAGCAAATCCTCTGGGAAATCTCTCATGGAATTATCCTCGGAAGTTTCTCATCTTCCAGACATCGGAACAATCTCGTATCTCTCTTGTTTATCAATCCTCTGGGAAATCTCATATATTTTTCAGAGATTTTGGTTTTCTAATCCACCAAAGCTGTTCCTGATTTGATGAGAGGTACTGACCAATTTTGGCTCAATTTACCTCCCTCCTTTTCTTCTTTCTTCAACCATGGAGCTTTCCATCGGTCGTTGGCTGGCGATTCTATGAGTGGGGCGGTGCGAAGATTCTAGCAATCAGAGCCTCTTGCCTGTGGTGCTCCCGTCTTCCCACGGTGTTTTTGCCTCCGCAGCCATCCCGTGTCATGAAATTAATATCGCTTCTATTTCGTCGATAGGTTTTTGTGTCCACAACATCCTTCGCTATTGTCAGCCCAGACGGACTGTCGCCGTCAGTTGTAAACCTGACCATCAATTTCGGACCCCATACTTCTGTTACGACAAGTCTAATAATTTTTTTATTCCAAAAATATGTACTCATGATGAACGGAATGCAAAAATCGCTTCTTTTTTTGATAATGTGCCCCTCATTTTTTAAATTTCTACCTTGCTTTTTGATTTTATTCATTTTTAACGTGGTCATAGTAAATCGCATCTGCAATTAGGTCACTAAAATTTTTGCGTCTAGTTGCCACTATTTTTGATGTTACGAAACACCATTTTTGGTGCTCAGTTGGTATAAAGCTGAAAATTATTCATTTTTTGATATATTTTTAATTTTTTAAGTGCCTGTCTAAAAAATACAGGCAACATAATGTTTTTTTAGCATATGAAGATCGTGAACTCATTCACGTATCAAAATTCATTACGATTGTTCATTTATCATAGTTTCATAGAAATGAGCAATCGTAGTCCCGCAGTAGACCAGTCGATAGAAGCTCGGTTCCCGCAGAGCACCGAAAGTGAAGCAACATCAAATTTGGTCAGTGTTTGGGAGGGTAGCAACCTTTCGCGGCTGATTCCTGTGAATCGTGCACACTAAAGGGAGCTGGTGCACGTTAAATAGATTGTGGCTCCAAAGTCCTCCAAGTAAAACGGTACCCCTGAGGATGCCGATCCCAGGTGACGGTCTCTCATCTGGTATCTGGTTCAATAATAAGATACCACAAAATTTGAAGTCAAGTCAGTCTTCATCCCTCGTTGTTCCCAGCTCTAAAATGAAGCTGCATATCACCATAATCCAGTGGATTATTGATCCACTGGACCTGGTAGTAGGCTTTCCGATGCCAGGGGGGATTAGTAACAACAGCAACATGGGCAATCGTAATGAAATTTTTATACGTAACTGTATTAACAATTTTTATGCTAAGAAACATCATTTTGTCTATATTTTTTCAGACACATACATAAAAAATTTCAACATATATCAAAAATGAAAAATTTTAAACTTTACACCACTTGAACACCAAACGTGGTGTTCAGCAACACCAAAAGTGGTGTTCAGCAACACCAAAAGTGGTGTTCAGCAACACCAAAAGTGGTGTTCGGGTAAACACCAAAAATGGTGGCAACTAAATTTTTACAGTGATGAAAAGCAGTTAAGTATGAAAAGTATGTTTACAATGAAGTGCATCTCCATATCCCTGTTTTTCAGAGACCATGCCTACTTTCACATTTCGTTCGTTCTCTTTTTAAGGTAGGTGAACATCCTATTTTTCTTTTTTTTTTAAACCATGTTTCAAGATTTTTAGAAATTCAGATTGCCTAAACATTTTCCTTTTTAAATCCGACAAAATTGTTTCAATCGATAAATTATGATTAAAACTGCGATAAAGTTAATGACGGGTAAATGCCCTTTTTAGATACGGAATACATTTTTCATTTTCTCAAGACCATGTTTTCGAAGTTTTTATTCATGCTAACAGTTCTAGCAAAAAAAAGTATTGATTTGATTTATTTGAAACTTTGCTAAAATGTTTATATAGTATGTTACTGCGCAATAAACGTTTAAAATATGATTTACACATAATATATGCGTTTTTAATAATGATAAATGAAAATTAAGCAGAGAAGAATACGTTTTTCATGGATCATTTCAAAAATCTTCATATACAATTTTGTTTAGAAAGATGGAACGATCTTTAGGACAATTTTTTGCATCTGATATTTGATTAAGGTTAATCCAGGTGTTAGAAAAAAAATACGCCTTTGAGATATGCGAATTTAAGAAACTTGAGAAGATATAATTTCACAAAGGACTGATTTAACACTAAGCGTTTCACGAGAAATAGGTTAAGGACATTATTAATTTTGATGCATAGACAAATAATGTCCTAGTTTTCACAGAAATTCTTCGGTTCCTGAAAACTTCATGCGATGGTTAAATACCTTATTATGAACTTTAATTACTTGATTACTAACTATTTATCTATTAAACCTTATATATTGCAACTTAAAGCCGTAAGACAGTTTTCTGAATATATTGCATTATTTACATTTTTTCCCTAACTTCCATTTGAAAGAATTAAATTGAGCAACAATTAAAGTGAAAGTTTTAATAGGTAAAAATATTTGTCTTTAAACTTAAATGCCATTTCACGTCAAATCACTGATTTATTAATAAAAGTAATAAAACCGCTTTGAACTATTGTCCTGTTTTTTTTATTGGAAGCAAATCGAAACTAGGCTTTTAAAATAACAAAATAATAAAATAATAATAATAATAATAAATAAAAAATAAAATAAATATATGAAAAAAGTCTTGGATGGAAAGATACTGGTAATCCATTTAAAGGAAACATTAATCACCAACTGTTTGGCAATATATTTAAGTTTTAATTTTTTGAGGCATATATAAGAAATACGTATCAACTAACTTTCTGTCTTATTTCGATCTGTGAACGTTTGTTTAAACTTCACTACAAATACCATTAAATTATTTAAGGAAAAGAAATAATATCGCTACTACGGATACAAACTTTTGAATAATTCAAAATAAGTGAATGTAGCCATCCATCAAAGCTTATTTTTGCTTAAAAATTCCAAATTTTTAAGTTTACCGATTTGCTAGGAGAAAGGTTTTATTATGATATATTTGTCAAGTATTGGACACATTTTCCAATTCTTTGCATGAAAAAAAAAATACAAAGTCACTCTTTCGATGCCTGGGATAAAACCGAAACTGTATACAAATGATGACGGATAGCCGTGAAATTTATGCTGTAAGAAAAATGGTGAACACCTTAAAAAATATTGAATGTAACTAAAAATAAAATTTTCAGTCTAGAATTTCAAGCTGGTTATTTTTGAGATGAGAAGGAAAAACGCAATCGATTAGATCAATTTTAAATGTTACACAGATAATGTATTTAACTAAAGGGATTTTTTGCAGATGCCATTTATTTTATGTTGGCAAATATTTATTTTTTATAAGTTAATGAGCATTATTTTATCCTTGTAAATGAAATTTTTTTAACATTGAATCAACATACATTTTCACTGCATCCGTTGCAAATAGTAAAATATTTTTATGATAAAATGTTTGAACACGTCAATTTTCAAATATGTTTTTGGTAAAGTATTAGAGGAAGGACATATTTTTTTTTTCTTTTTTGAAAAGATGTGTCTTTAAATTTTTAAGATTCAAATGTTTTAAAGGTATTGCAAGATCTTAACCTTTCTACTCCATTTAACGTGTAAAGTACTAAAGTTAACCTTAAAAATAATAGGCCAATAAACAATTAAAAATAACTATTATTCTGACACAAACATTTTAAATTTTACTTTTACAAAACTTCTTGAATGTTTTCAGGAATAATAATAATTCATTACCAAATTTAATCTAAAGCAGCTACAAAAATACATTTCGACTTCATCATTATGTAGTATTCAATCATTTTTCTTACATTAAACCAGCCATTCACTTTTTTTTTCCTTTTATGCCTTTCAAAAGCAAGACAGGCTTTTATTTCAACTTTACGAACTTTTCTAATTTACGAAAAAAAATATACGAATATGCGGATCAGTACCCTTTTAGCAATTCCCTAGCATTTAATGTTCGATGTTTTGTTTTTTAGACGAAAATGTAAAGCGTTTTGAACATTTTTAAAAACAATTCCATAGAATTTTAAGTACTTCTCTTCCTTTTCAGAAAGTTTATTAACCTTTCTCTTTATTACTTTCATAACCATTTAAATCTAAGTGCTCTTTGATTCCATTGTCTTTGATCATTAAAGTAGAAGTTTTCATAATATTAATTCAAATAAAAACAGAACCTAACGGATAAGTGCCATTATTGAAAAATAGTTAGAAAGCCAAAACAGCCCTTGTTTCGAGCAAATGCTCCGTATTTTCTTAAATATTAGAACCATTTGTTAATGTGATAATGTTTTCAAAATTCTTTTTAAGTTGTTTGTCAATCTCCTATTCAACAAAGGCAAGAACCGGTCATTGCCATTTATTTAAAAGAATGATTACATACCTATTATTAAATACTAATTCCAAATTATGTTTCAAAGTAAATGCTTTGTTTTGTAACGCACATGAGATCAATACAGTTTTTTCTCGTTAAAATCAAATTGTGTATGTATAGAAATAATGTAATTGAATGTGTTTTAGTGCAAGAGAATTGTAATTTTAAACACGCACGTGTTCGTGATTTTCATTAAAAAATTTGTGATTTAGGAAGATGTATATGTAATTTTTATTGAAATTTGTGCTGTTGCTGTCGCTGCAACAGCAGACATTTATAACTTAAATTAGTTTATATACCCGGAAGATAATAAGGTGGTTCACCAGTTTCTAAATTAATTAACTAATATTAAAAATCAAATCAGCATATTGATTGGTGTTTATTAATTTTCATTTTAAAAAATACATTTCAATGCGACAAAACTAGGAATTTTCGTTGCATAACTGCTTTTCCGTGGACGGAAAAATAGTTCCTTGTAACTTGGAAACATATCAGTGTATTTTTCATCGTAATTAGCAATTTATTACGACGTTTTTGCTATTTTTCAATTATTATTCAATCTGCAGTCAGTGTAGAAATAATTACATTAAATTACTCGTGTCTTTTAAAAATGTAGTATATATACTTATAGTTCTACTATACAGCAAAAAAAAGGGTGAAATTTAGCTGCAACATTTGGTACTAAAGTTTAACCATTATAATGTTTCCTAGTTTCACATTCATGGTGAAACTACACCATTATAATGGTTGAATTTAGTACCAAATGTTAGTTGCAGCTACATTTCACAATTTATTTCCGTTTTTCTTTCTTTTTTTTTTTTTTGTGAAAGGTTAAGTTATAACTTTTACAGTATATCTTTACTAATAATAAGCTACAACCGGTGTCTCTGTGTGTGTCTGTTGGCGGTCTAAAGAATGGACCTGCATTTCACCACTTTTTTTTCATTTTTTTGGTGAAAGGTTGATTTAGAATTTTATACCGTGTATCTTTACTAATAACAAGCTACAACCGGTGTCCCTGTGTGTATGTGTCTGTTGGCGGTCTAAAGAATAGACCTGCATTTCACCCCCTTTTTTTTTCTTTCATTTTTTTAGTGAAAGGTTGAATCAGAATTTTTTACCGTTTATCTTTACCAATAATAAGCTACAACTGGTGTCTCTGTGTGAGTGCCTGTTGGCGGTCTAAGGAACAGACCGTTGAACCTAAAGCTGCAAAATTAGCTCAAAAATTTTATGGACGCTGATTATGTCTCGTCACCACTTTTTCGAAATTCGATTGATATTCTTTTTTATTTCATTTTTATTGCATTTTAACGAAATAGAGTTATAACCACCCCGAGGTTCTTTGTCACTTATCCCGATCAATAGTAAAGTACAATGTTTGTGTCACTGTCTGCGCGGGTTTTAACCCGGGCAAAGCCAAGTGCATCAGCTAGTTTAATATATTACAAGAAACTAATCGAAATTTGAAGAAATATGTATTTCTCCAATTCTATAACATTCAATGATTTTTCTAATTTATTGTAAAGCACTCAAGACTTTCATTTTATTAGATATTTCTTCGGAGTCTTTTGTTCAAAAATATAAAGGCGCTGAGGTTTTTCATAATAGATCGCTCTTCTGAATCGCTAAGCACTTTCAGGAGAATATTTTGCGAATAATGGTGGTTTGGAATTCGGGCTTCTCTCGGTACTTCTTCTTTTCTACGACATTTATTGTCCAAGAACGAAATTCTATTTCTGGAATATTTATTCTTACGATACATCTGTGATTTAATAAGAAACTCTCAGAAAAGTTTTGGAGAATTCTCATGTAAATATATCTTTATGCTTTCTTAATCGTTAACTTGTTTTCTGGTTTATTTCTGATGTTTAATGTATATTTATTGATTATCAGATTCGTTTAATCATATTTGGTTCAATATTTCTCTTCGGACGTTGTTCTCTGTATTGTTGAAAGTTTAAAGCAGAAAACAAAAAGCATGCGATCATTTTATTCAAATCTGAATACCAATTTTATAGGCATTTCTACTTTTACCTATTTCAGTAGCTTCCATTTCAAGAAGTTCTAATTTAAAGTTAATATTCTTATTTTTGAATTGGTAAAAAATTTTCCATTTAAGGGCAAATATTTATTTTACTTTAACTTTTTGAAAGATTTGTTACATAAAAATACCTCTGTTTTTGAAAGCACTAATAAAAGAGAATTGTAATCTTGATTTTGTAATTTGGGGAAGAAATTAGGGTTACCGCAAAACGGATTTCACGCGGGGCGCAGCAGGCTTCCAGATTTGGCAAAAAATCATGGGTTACCGTATAGCACATTTTAGCCTAATTTAGGATACAAATCCAAATACAAAAGTGAAGACCAGCAAGAATTTGAACTCAGCTAGGTTGGGGTCTTAATCAATTTAACAATCCACAGGGAAAATCAAAAGCCATCTTAGAACTTTTTACTTCAAGTAACAATTGCTTCTGGTAAACTATTGAAAATGCCTACAAGCCTATTTAAGTTGTAGTTTTTTTCTAATATAAATCTAAATTTGTGATTCGAAATACTAAAAACAATGTTCAGCCTTCTGTGAAAAAATGTATCCCAACAATATTCACCATTCTTATAAATTTTAAGAACTGAATCATGTCCCCTCTAACTTTTCTTTGCTCCAGACTTTATTCTTCGAATGAAAACAAAAATAAATAAAGAAATAAAAATATAAATAATAATAATAATAATAATAATAATAATAATAATAATAATAATAACAATAATAGTAACAATATTTTTAAAAAAATTTAAATAATCATCTATATTTTTAATCCGGGAAGACATATTGTTCTGTGTGGAAAAAAATCACCCTTACTTTGTGTCAATGGGAAAAGAATATGTTTCTTTAGAAATAAATTATGTAGCAAAAAATGTCATGAAATGATTCGTGATATGAAGTATGGGAAAAATGAAAACTTGCACTTCTCTGCAAAATATGTTTATTCAATAACCATTCATCAATTAAAGTTAAACTGAAATTATAATAATTCCTCGGCTAACGTCAATATCCTATATAATTTTTTATTGAAAATATTTGTGTTATTCAAAAATGAAGATAAATATATATTGCCATTAGGATTTAAAGCAAATATATATTAATTGTTTCCGTTTAGACAAATGATTTTAAGTCCGCTAAATTTCATGGCCCTTGTTGACATGGTTTAAAAGCAACTAACTGAAATGGTGTACTCTGTTTTACTTTAACTTTTGAACACACCAAAATAACCATTACATCAAATAAAGTGATTCAATTTCCATTAGCAATTTTTTGACATCTAGTGGTAATTATCAGACACACTCATTATTCTCTTCATTTATGTTTATTCAAATAACTCTAGAATTTGCAGATAGTAGAAATTGAGCGTTTGGACAATTGTATTCAACCATAAGCGCATCTTCTGAAGTAAAAAAGAGAAAAAGAAAATAAATAAAGAAGAAAGAGAAAGACAGAAAAAGAAGAAAAACAGAAAAAGAAGAAAAAAAAATTGTCAAGGAGATTGATGGAAATCCCCGATCTTGATTGTCAGAAGATTGTGCATGAACTTGTCTTCAAGATGAATCTTTTTTACCATACTTTCCTTGAAGTAAAAGTGATTTTATATTTTCTTCTGATTTCACATATTTTAATGTATTTTGAGACATTTCTTAGCACTTGGGCTTTGAAAAGAATAATAAAAAATGAATGTATTCTTGTTTAGAGTTTATTTCATTTATTATTTTAGTTATGGTTATAAAAAAATATTAAATACAAATATTTTTTAGAAATTGAAAAATCTCTCAAAAATATTTTTCCTTCAAGCAATGCATCTACGAAAATCTTTTCAATTTGAGCGAGAATAGAAAAGATTTAAACTCATAAGCTTTTTACTGTCGCAAAAATGATTTTTTTCTTTTCTTTTTCATAAATTCATTTTCTACTTTCATAAATTCATTTTTTAGAGTTTTTTTTCCAAGTAAGTATTTTAAAGTATTAACTCTGAAAAGTCGGTTATGCTTATCTTTATTGAAAAAAAGAAAGTGATTCAAAAGATATAAATAGAAGCATTTTTTTCCCCATTCAGGATTTTTTTTAAATGAGATTATTCAGCATCCTTAAGATCATATTGTAATCTTAGTCTTAATTTATATTTTTTCTATGAATAATCTTGAAATTATTTCAATAATGTGTGATGCAAGGCATTTTTTTTTTTTCAGATTTAAAATCTGTCTTGGATGCGAGGTTTATTTTGTAATTTAAATGATATATTTTTATTTATTATCGGGAAAACCTAAAACAATATTCAAAATAATAAAAACAATCCTTTAAATAAGTTTTAAGTAACGGTATTTTCGAATAGTTTATGAATAAAATATTTTCAAAGCTTCACATTAAAAATCCTCTGCAAGCCTTATTTATTAAGCTGTCAGTTTCTTAAAAGCATGAAAACTTCAGAGACAAACCCATGCTAATTTTTGTTAAGCATACTGCGGGGAATGCAAAGTTTCAAAGCTGCATCTTTAGCTTAGGGATTTTATTAGCCTTAGGGATTTTACCACACGACAAATAAGAGAAAAGTGTTCCAAGAATTCAAATGCAGAATGAAAACATTTAAAATTATTTACGAAAACCGGGATATCTTTTAACGTATTGATTACATAAGTTTGAAATTCTTCATGATACTTTAAAACAGTTTTGTCTGTCATATACCCAATTATTTTTCCAAAATTGAACAATCTTCAGGTGCTGTGCCCCTTAAATATTTTAATTTTTTTATTTATTACTAGCTGACATGCCCGGCGTTGCGCGGAATAATATTGCATCATTTGCAGGCCAGGTGTAACATATCCAAAATTCTCTTGTAGATATATAACGAAAAATTTTCTTAAAAAATCCAAGTAGAACATAGGCAACAATCCTTAAAAATCCCATTTAAATAGTGAAACTCATTAAAAATCACGATTGCATTAAAAACAACAGCCACGAAAAATTCCTTTTAGACCAAAAATAACAGTCCATAAAAATCCACATAAAATGCCAATAACAGCTTATAAAAATTGCCAATAGAGTAAGGGCAACAGTAACTAACATACACATATTCACCAGGATAATTGTTCCAAAAGGATATTAAGAGTCCGTAAAAAATCGCAATTACAATATAGATAACATTACATCTAAAAATTACGATTAGAAGAAGAGCAGTATTCCTTTTTAAAATCCCATCAAAGAACAACGGTCCCAGAACATTTCTGCTACAATAAAGAAAATTTTCCTCATAAAGCCGCTCCCCCCCCCCCCATTTGCACTATTCCGAAAAAATATCCATCAGAATAAAGACGTCTGTGATTAAAAATACACATTAAACTGCAGACCTAAGCTGACGTTCCTAAAATCAAGTCACCAACGGTCCATCTTAAATTCCCCATCAAAATAAGGACACCCCTTCCTAAAAATCCCGCTTGCAAAATCGTCAAAACATTTCGAACAATAGCACTTTTTATAAAATTCGGATAAAAACGGAAGGAAGAAAAGCATTATTTGCAAAGGCAAATAAACATGCACATTTAAAATACAAAATGTTCAGTATTGAACTAATGCTGATGTGTGAAATTTAAGTTGACAGAATGAAACAACTAAATACTATTCAAATGGCGCTAAATAGACAGTACAAAAATTAAATAAATGTTAGAAAATAAATCATTTGAGTAAAATATGGAATTACTCTATAATAACTCTATATAAAACAGTTAAACTGATTACTAATAAGTATTATTGGAGCGGTTTGGTAAAGTTTCGAAGCGCAAAATAATATATTGAGAACAACTGGATGAGGGGAGAGAAAAAAGTTACCACCACTTTTCGAAATTTTAAATTTCCCCAAAAATCAGAGATATCGAAAACCTTCCAACCTTGTTTTTATGGAAGAAATAAATATTTAATCGCCAAAAAAGAAAGAAGAATCAACCTCAGGATAAAGTAATTGAAAATCGTCAGCAGTTAATACTCCACAAAATATGCATAAAAATGAAATGAATTTTTAGAATTTGTTTCGCTGATAAAACGGTTATTCTACCATAAGTAATGTTTCATGAAATTGTTGAACTATTTTTTTTTGGCGAAAACACGCAATTTGAGCAGATAAATTCAGAGGTAAGCCTTGCTTTAAAGTTCGAAAACTAATTCAAGCAAATACTGCGCGTGTTCTATTTGTTCTACGAACTGCAGAAAGAGATCATATTGTGCAGTTTTTTACGGGCATTCAAATGCTGAAAAAAACTAATACGTGGGACGTTTCTTCTATGAGATAAACCCAAATCAACAGTTTTGCTCAAAATTGGAATAAAAGAAGAACAAATTCGAATTTTCGGAAAAACGCTTCGAGGTGCACGAGGACCTGGTCCAAGGTACCTGTAACCAAAATTTCGTACTCTTAGACCGTTCCATCTCGCCAGGAGGCGATCGACAGACAGACACACACACACACACACACACACACAAACTTTTGGTTTTATTTATATAGATTACACCTGGGTAAAAATAGTCTTATTATTATAAATTTTATTTGCATAAAACTTTCTACAGGGAGAATAAGGAAAACATTTTAAACTAAAATATCTGTATCGTTTTAGGCGTGTTTGCATTCAGGTTAGGGGAAACGGGGGTAAAAATATTTTTGCAGCAATGTCATTCCTAAAAAAGTTCCTTTTAAGAATTTTTTGAAATTTTTTGCACCTTGAAAAAAAGTTAGTAATACGATCTTCTGCTTATTTTTAAGACGAGCATAATGTTTATGATATTTAAGGACAGTTTCATTTACTCAGATGTGGATGTGTTCCATATATGACTGAAAACTTTATCAGAAAATAGAGGAAAAACTGGCGGCAAAAGTTGCCATAAAACGTACATTGCGTAGTAAATAATGTGGATCATCATCCTGCTCACACAACAAGCACACTATATGGCGCAGAATGAGCAAATATACACTTAAAAAAAACTTTATACGTTCAAAAGCTTCTCGTTTCTCTGATTGTTGTCTCCTTTAAGCTGCGAGCAAAGTGCTTCGTTTACCATACATAAAAAGCTCGAGTGATCTGATTGCTACCATGTTCTTCTCAATTTCGAATAAAATAGAACTGAATTTACGAGGAATAAAAAATAAAGCAGGTCATTGCCAACAAATTTTATTAAATCGATAATACTAAAATTAATAATATAAATGAATAAAACTAATTGAAGTAATGGTTTTAAAATTATTAAAATATCTATTGAGCTAAAAAAAAGGAAATGTTCGTCTATAACCACAAATTTGTAATGTTTAACCAGTTAACGCATTATCCCGTGTCTGACGCGGGTCAAAATTACCGGAAAGTTTGCCCATGCCCGTGCGTTATTTTATGTGTAATGCCCGTCTGAGATCCGTTTACAGTTTGTTTGTATAATATATTTTTTCAATGTAACTTTTACCCCATCCCCGCTCCCTAGTCACCTCCCACAACCTGAAATTACAAAGAATAACTTACACTATACTTGATTTTCATTAAAAAAAAACCGTGCTTTAAGGAGTTAAAGTGAATTATTTTATTTGAATAAGGTTGCCAAATTTAAAAACTGCAATTGCGGGACTGTAGGGGATCACCCACAGGGAGGATCCCCGCATTCATCGGATGTGCAGTATTTGACAGATTTTTAAAGATCCGGAATTCAATCCGGGCACTGCATAAAAGATCCGCTTATCCCAATTTTGATTTTCAAAATTTAGTTAGTTATCATATCGCTGAAGATCTGGCAATACCTCTATCTACTAATTTTTCGATTTTTAGATTTTCCTTTTTATTAACTTTATTTGACTAAAAATTAAATACTAAATACGTGTTACATTAGTAAAATATCATTTTGGAGAACTCATTCACTCGGAAAACTATAGTATATAGTTTCTTTTCCAAAACAAAAGACCGCCTGAAAACTTTTGTTCAAGTTTTATAGCTGATAAGTACGTTCCTCAACAACAACAACAACTGAAAAAAAGAATTAACAATTCACGAGAGGATCACTCAAAATAGCTTGCTTCCAATCTCATCTCCAATTGCGAGAATCCCCGAATATAATATTACTTATATAATACTGCTTTTCAATTTTCAGATTTTCCGTTTTATTAACTTCATTTAACTAAAAATTAAATACTAGACGTGTTACATTAGTAAAATATAATTTTAGAGAACTCATTCCGCAAAGCACTCGTAAAACTATAGTATCTAGGTACTTTTTCAAAAGAAAAAGAGAGCCTGAAAACTTTGGTTCAACTTTTAGCTGATAAGTACGTTCCTCAACAACAACAACTAAAAAAAAAGGATTAACAATTCATGAGAGGATCACTCAAAATAGCTTGCTTCCTCGAATTCGAGAATCCCGAATATAACTTTTCAATTTTCAGATTTTCCATTTTATTAACTTTATTTAGCTAAAAATGAAATACTAAATGCGTGTTACATTAGTAAAAGATCATTTTAGAGAGCTCATTCCGTAAAGCACTCGTAAAACTATAGTATCTAGTTTCTTTTCGGAAAAAAAAAGACCGCCTAAAAACTTTTGTTCAACTTTAAGCTGATAAGTACCTTCCTCAACAACAACAACTGAAAAAAAAGGATGAGAGGATCACTCAAAATTGCTTGCTTCCAATCTCATTTCCTATTGCGAGAATCCACGAATATAATATTACTTATATAATACTGCTTTTCAATTTTCAGATTTTCCGTGTTATTAACTTCATTTAACTAAAAATTAAATACTTGACGTGTTACATTAGTAAAATATCATTTTAAAGAACTCATTCCGTAAAGCACTCGTAAAACTATAGTATCTAGTTTCTTTTCCAAAAAAAAGGCCGCCTGAAAACTTTTCAACTTTTAGCTGATAAGTACGTTCCTCAACAACAACAACAGCTGAAAAAAAGAATTAACAATTCATGAGAGGATCACTCAAAATAGCTTGCTTCCAATCTCATCTCCAATTGCGAGAATCCACGAATATAATATTACTTATATAATACTGCTTTTCAATTTTCAGATTTTCCGTGTTATTAACTTCATTTAACTAAAAATTAAATACTTGACGTGTTACATTAGTAAAATATAATTTTAGAGAACTCATTCCGCAAAGCACTCGTAAAACTATAGTATCTAGGTACTTTTTCAAAAGAAAAAGAGAGCCTGAAAACTTTGGTTCAACTTTTAGCTGATAAGTACGTTCCTCAACAACAACAACTAAAAAAAAAAGGATTAACAATTCATGAGAGGATCACTCAAAATAGCTTGCTTCCTCGAATTCGAGAATCCCGAATATAACTTTTCAATTTTCAGATTTTCCATTTTATTAACTTTATTTAGCTAAAAATGAAATACTAAATGCGTGTTACATTAGTAAAAGATCATTTTAGAGAGCTCATTCCGTAAAGCACTCGTAAAACTATAGTATCTAGTTTCTTTTCCAAAAAAAAAGGCCGCCTGAAAACTTTTCAACTTTTAGCTGATAAGTACGTTCCTCAACAACAACAACAACTGAAAAAAAGAATTAACAATTCATGAGAGGATCACTCAAAATAGCCTGCTTCCAATCTCATCTCCGATTGCGAGAATCCCGAATTTCCACTTCATCCATCTTCGAAGAAACAGAAAACTGACTTGAAAAATCAAACTCCCGATCAACATCCGCTCCACAAGAGGAAGAACAAAAAGTTTTAGAGACGAGCACACTGCTTCAGCCGGCCGATAGATGGCACCCCTTCTCAACATGAATCCACTCCGTTGCCAGATTCGACCGCTGCAAGTTATCTGCCATTCACTGAGTGAAACTCAACTACAGCGCGAGCGCATCTTTTAGAAGTTAGTTACTACTCCGGTCACTCGGAGTCTTAGACGTTATAATTGGGTCGTAAAAAGACTTCACGAGAAAAGTTGCGAAATTTATTTACAACATTATTTTTTTTCCTTTTTTTTATGCTACTGCACCTTTTATTTATTATGTTTCTTTGGAAATTTAAACTGTGCTCCTTTTTCAACGGATAAAATCCTTACTAAAATTTTTTAACAGGTAAGATTTATATAATAATATTTGTATATATTTTTTTTATTTATTTAAAAAATAAATTAATAGGTGGTGAAATGTTTTTACAACTTTTGACAAGTTTTAGAAATAAAATTATTGTACGTCAAATATTTATATTGGGAACATCTATTTTACGAACTTCTCTATTAAGTTCTAACAGACGATTTTTTATAAAAAAAAAAAAAACTATACTGTTAGTTAATTTTTATTATCAAAGATAATTTTCAAAGCACAATGCCTATTTTACAACCAGTTTCTGTGTGTGAGTGTTTTTTTAATTTTTATTGCTCTAAAAGAGGAAATTTCATCACAACCACAGAAAAGGTTTTAAACGAACAGTTCAAAACCCGTTGAAATATTACAGGCTGTAAAACAAGCATCATATTTTGCACTAATGCCTTTCACAACAAAAATTAATTATTACTGGTTGTAGACAACGCTTCAATTTTTTATATTTTCGTTATGATGGCGGCATATATAACAAAATGATGGCAATTATCATCATCTTCAAAGTTCTGTCAGATATTAATTTGATATTAGTTAATAAATTTAATATCAGTCAAAAAATTTGGTTTAACAGGCATCTTTGGGCATTTGAACCAACTGCGTAGAAATCTAAATATCGTTCAAATTTATAACGTAATAGATATAATCATAAATAAGGGGGGAAAATGTTTTATTGAAATTTTCAAGAAGAAATGAAATGGAAATGGTTACTATAGAAACTATTATAAATTTGGTCTTAGAAATGTGCATGTAAAAGTAAATCAGATTGGCGTTTCAAGTATAAAGAATATGATATAATTTTTCCTGGCATGGTCAGTATGCTACACTTAGACGTACTTTTCAGAAATGTTATGAATATTGTATAGTTTTTAAACATAATTATATAAGATATTTTAACATCTTGTTTATCTTGTTATTATAAATTGTAAGAAAATGAAACAAGGTATTATCCGCATTGAATTGTGTTTCCGGTTTAATGTTCTTAATATTTTTACAAACTTTATCGGGATACTTCTATAATAATAATCATCGTTAAAATGATGTTAATACTAAGGATAAAAACAACGAGCGTGTATATGTATACCTTTGAAGCGTAAGAGAGTACAATTTCTGATTTGAAGTTATTTGTGTTTTATCCACATGAGGTATGACAGGAACGTGGAAATTGTATTTTTTTATCACACGAGTTATAAAGCTTAATTGTTTTACTGTTTTTAGTTATCCAAAGCGTAAATAACTTTCAGCATAAATCAGTACTTCATTCATTCAATTTCAATGCGAAGAAGTCGCCGTTTTCTGAAATATTTCTGACTGATTTGTGATAACAGACATTTTCCTTTTCTTTCTTTTTCATTTATTTTTAATTTAACTTTCCATGACACTGCATAATTGCACATAAAATTCGTGGATCCTGAAGTCCTGCGGCAGTTCCGAGGGTACTGGGGGGGGGGGGGGTGGAGAAATTCTCTCCCCTTCACTCTTAGGTCAGAAAAGGAAAGTGGAGTGCTTGTGGTGAAACCATCTGTGTGTGTCCGAATAAATAATCTGTGTGTGAGCCAAGTCGTAATTTCCCCCTTGCGGTGCTTATTTAGAAAAAAAAACGGAAGGCGTTCTGCCTTAATTTCTGCTCGCTCTGCGAGGGTTGGGGCAATATCCAAGTATCATTTGCAACAACAACGTGACAGAATTTTATTTTTTTTCTTATAATTTGTAATATTGTATGAAATTAGTACGTGTTCAGTCACAAAACTCGCAGGCCCGACATTTAGAGGCTTTACAGAATTTAAGGAAATATATATTTTGATTTCATGCTCAAAAATTCGTCAGAGACAGATGCAAACTTCTGTTTCGTACAAATGTGTTGCGTTTACCGTCATCATCATAATTATTAAGAATATTTTTCTGGAAAGATATTACGTCAAAATCATTACGTATGAACTAAATCATGTAGGAACTAAATGTATAGAAATAAATCTTTCGAAAATTGTATGTATTTAAAAAAATTAGTGCCGAAAAAATCAAATGGTTTTACAAAACGAAAAGTGATTTTGTTTTATTTATAAGAAACGATGAGAGAGAGAGATTGAGTAAAAAAAAAAGCTTGTTTTATATAACTACTGTCGAATGTAAGACTTAATATAAAACGAAAAACAGTATAAAAACTAAAATTAACTGCTATTTGTACTGATGTGTTCAATTAGATGCCTTCTTTTGTACCAACACCCGTTTACGTTTTTCTATTCTTCTTCATAATGTCATTTGCCCCAAATTAGTGCAGTGTTCCGCACGGGTCGAAATATTAAGGATGCCCACGGGGAAATTGCTTTTAAATTTTATCAGAGCTGTGTAAAGACAAAATAGATTAACAGTAGTTAATAAGAAAATAACACGTGGGTGGGGAATTACTGCAGTCCAGGTAACGTCCAATTCGTCACAGAACCGGTTCAAGTTAATTTCAGCAAGCAATGGGATATTATTTACTCTGTGTGTTTTTTTTTAACCCCAGTTACAAATGTGAAGGTTTTTATTTTCTTTTAATTCATATGCGACATTATAAATTCATGACATAGAATTATCTCGCTTTCGAGAAAATTACAGCCTCGCGGTATAAGCCACCAGAATTTTAATGAATAGAGCTCAAACGCAATTAACGACTGTAGGCTTGGTCATATTGTTGCCTTTTCCCATACGACGATTTACACCCCCCCCCCCCCCCGACAATTCATTCCCGCTACAGTGAAGTCCCAAATATGTCGAATTCAATGCATTTTTTTGTTATTGTTGTAACCCGTGTGAAATCTGATATTGAAAAACCGGTCGATACTCTGTCGACCCAAATCGATGAGTTACGCAGATTGTTTCAGAATGTAACAATGATTATCCATGCTGAAATATTAGCTGTATGTAAGATATATTTTATTAAGAGCAAAATAGTACCTATCAGTTGAAAAAGCTGTAGAGTCTGTGTATCTAACCAACGAGGATGATATGAGTGAAGGTCGGCGTTCCATTTGTAATATATTTTATATGTATGTATACACATGTTTTTTTTTTCAGTTTGACATTCTCAAAGTAGCTAAATAATCAAAATAATTAGCACAAAGGGAGGCATTACTTTTGGAAACATTCTACTTTAGTCCGAACAAGTGTGCAAAAGCTATTAAATCTCTTTAAAAAAACTCTTTTTTCATTGTGGTAATTATATAAACCAGAATTTAAAGGATTGATAAATTTTATTTGCTAAGATATTCGCGTTCGAACGTTTGACTATGTGACGTGTTTTTCCATTTCAGTTCCTTTTAAGGGAAGTAAATTATGAGCAATTTTTAATCTTAAATTCTTGTGAATTTTTTTTAAGCAAAAATTTTCAACGATTTATATCAGTTTGGCAACTTTATTAAAGATTTAGCAGTGACACCAACAATGCTATGATAAATTTACTAAGAATATCATGTTTTACTTTCTTGCCAAATTCTATAAAATAGAAATTGTAAGTTTGGTGGACGAAGTCTGACGTTTTTTCCAGATAACATCAAAATGTTACCCAATTTATTTCGAAGACTTCGTTTCTTCAACTCAGAATGCACTCCATATTGTATTTCGCATTTAACGGAAGCGTCTTTCTTTGTCGAGAGCGGTCTTAAAAGTCACTTTTATAACCACTACTATATTATACCCTACCTCGCTCTGTCTTTAAATATATTTAAAAAACAGTTTTAATAATATGTAAAAACGTTGTAACAGCTCTTAAAATTTAGGAACTTCAAAATTTAGATATTTTTGCAACTTGACGATGTTCGAATTTAAAATCTTAATGTGTAAAGTTTTAAATTTTCTCATGAGATAGATTAATTCACGGAAAGTACAAGGAAAATTCAAATTCAGGATGTATTTTAACTAAATCAGTTTACTGATTAAATGAAATCGCATAATACCACTTAGCGCGAAACTAATTATTATTTTCTTAGTAAATCTACCCCTTTTAGCCCACACATTATAAGACTGCGTACATTAGAAATGAAAATAATTGCAGTTGCTCGCAACTTTGTGGTTAATTCTTTCTAAAGTCAGTGAATCAAAAGCTATGTTAAGATTAAATTCTTGAAGGTTGAAAGCGAAAAATTTAAGTTGTGATTGTTCATACATTTAACGCAAAAGCAGAAACTTTTTTGCAGCAAAGGTTTACGCAGTGGACAAATATTAATGTGTGTTTTAAACGAACTGTTTGCAGTGAATTCGCCGACAGATATTTTCTTCAGCATTTTTCACTAAAAGGATATTCGGAAACCATGTCGAAAAAAGTGTTTTGAAAGTATATACACACACTTATTTGAAATTGAAATTTTTTGAATTTAAAAGTTGAAAATCCCCCAAGCAATCATATTTTACGGGTTCTTAAAATACGTTTCATTTTGTGAAAAAATTACCACCAGTTTAAATAAAAAGCTTTTCTTTATAAAACAAAAAAATTCGCATTTCCAGTGGATAGTTTAAGGTGAATAGTAAAGTTTTCTTCTTAAACTGGGCGCGTAAAGCGAAAACAGGAATATAAAACACCAATAGTTGTAATTTTTTACTGGTAGCTTGTTTAGTCATAATTTACATTCAGAACATTTATTCAGAATACATATTGAGACTAGTGAATGCAACTAAATAAATGTCCAAAAAGAGGCATCAATTTAAAAAGTAAGCGATTATTTTTCCCTTATAAATATTAGTATATGAACTTATATTTAATGGCGACTTCTGACCCCCCCCCCCCCCGCGTGTAGGACTACATAATCAAGAAAAATTGCAGAACATTTCTAAAATTCATTTATAATTGTAAAATCGAATCGATTATTTTGCTCTTGGGATCATTTTATGTGAAATCAAAAAGTTGTGTTTGTTACAAAATGCTATTAGCCTGCATTTGTCAATGAAGTATTGCAATCGTTTGTGTTATTTTACGAGGTAATACTGAAATTGTTCGAATGGCTGTTTGTGGATTTTGTCTGAATTTCGTGCAGATATTTTATTTGAAATGTTTTAACCCATAGTAAAGTGTGTTCTTTATCAGATTCATTTTCTCATTGTCAATCTTATGACGAAGAAGCAACAATATCAGTTTCTACATTCTTTTATATCTTTCTGAATTTCACTTTATTGAGCAGATAATATAAATGGATGTATTACTGTGTTCTAGTCTTTGTAGTCATCTGACATATTACAGATGCCCTCCGGGAAATTGTAGCTGGTTTTAAATGTCATTCAAATTGTAAATGAAGACACGGTCGGTCGACAATAATACAAATTTTAGATGGAAAGATAAGTCGATAATTAAGACAAAAAAATATGAGAAATTAAATTGGGCTATATGTGGCAGACAAATCGACTCGGTATTTGACAAGTTCTTAAATGAAGGAATTAAATACTTTCAATGAGCATTCTATTAGGATGTCGTGGAAAATTAGTTAGTTTCAATAACAACAATGAGAATTTTTATATCATTAATTGAACATCTAATTCAATTGTACTAACTGCCATATTATTTTATAATGAATATAATGTTGTAGTAAAGCTAATTTCTCTCCATGTTAGTTTGGATTGTTTTTCTTTATTATACTTTCTCTTTTGTCGAAACGAGAAGCAATATGTTAAGCAAGTACAAAGATAAAACAACGTAAAAAAGCACAAATTCAGAATAAAAAGAGTTGATATTGTGCTTTTTTACGTTGTTTTATCTTTGTACTTACATTTTAGCACAAATCATTTCCATCAATTGTCTTATAATATGTTAAGCAGTTTCACTTTTTTAAGTCTTTTTTTACATTCGAAATTTCACATTATTGGATTCGTCAATATTTTATACTGAGCTTTCGTAATTGTGCTGGCATAATGGCGTCGTGGTAAGGAGCGGGACTCGTACGCCCTGGGTCATCGATCAAGCCTGGCAGTGTGTCGGTGGATTTTTAAGATGCAGAAAACTGTCGGCGGCCATGTCGTATGATTATGCGTCATGTAAAAGATCCCTTGAGTAGACATTTGGCTCAGGTGTTCTCGGCTAAATTAAATTCCTATTGTCATTTCGCATCAACATAGTCCGGGTGATCGCCTTTTCAGGTGAAGAAACTATGCGTCACAATTCTCAGGCGGCGGTGGTACCCCACTCATTATGTTGGTGCTAGAAGAAACGGTGCCAATCGCCGGGGAAAGCACTAGGTCAACTATTGGCAGAAGCCAAGAGCACCCCGTTAGAAATAAAATAAAAGAAATAAGAGCTTTAGTAATTGTGCTTTTTTCTTAAACAATAGATCATAAGCATTACGTAGAAAAGCATGCAAGGAATCTTTTTCTTGTAATGTCTTGTTATCTTGTGTCTTTTACTTGTCTTTATGAGACAAGATTGCTTTAATGTTAAAACTTGAACGAAAAAGTAATTCTGAAGAGAAAGCGAATCTTCGACTTTAAAACTTTTGATGTTTCATCGAATTACCCTTGATTCTCATCGAGCATTGAACTACGAAACAATTCACCCCAAAACTACACCTGATTTTTCCTTTCTTAAGTGAAACTGAAGCTTAAAAACTTCTTTGTCTTTCTTTATTGAAAAAAATCTTATGAGATCTCAAATTAAACTTGTTCTTTTATTTGATATTAAAGGAAATCTTTAGCCAAGGCTCTTTCTAAAAGATTTCAATTTGTTTGAGAAATAACCCGTTTTACTGATTTCAACTAATGGTTAAATGTAGACAGGGGTTCCACCCCTTTTAAGAGTGTGTTTTTTGTGAATTCAAAAAGGACTTTTGTGAAAAATCAAATAATTTTGTGAAAGTTCAAAATTTAAAGGTGAAGTGATAAAAATTGTTATTTTTTTTTCGCCATCCACTAATAAATATTTTTTTAAAACGTTCTATTTGGTAACTCGGAATTTTGTGAAGCGTCCGTTTTGATTGGCTGGAATTTTGTGAAGGGTCCATTTTGATTAATTGGAATGTTGTGAATTGACCGAAAATGAAACCTGAATTTCCTCTGGAGCGACCCCTAACAGAGTGAATATTTTTCCAAATGCAGTAACAAAAGAAATGCTCATTATAACCGGAATAAAGAATAAAGTTTTATTAAAATGTTCAATCAGTGCATAATCAGCTCTTAAGCTTAGCATTAACATTTTCGAATTTATTTGAACAATCCGCATTTATTCCTGCAATTCTGAAGTTTTCAGTGGAATGGAGGGAAATCGTGTTAGTATTGTTATTACTTTAATCGCTCAAGCTGCTAATGACATTTGCAATAAATACACTGTATTGGTAAATTCCATTCTGTGTATCTATGCAATTAGTGGATGGTTAAAACTTTCAGAAATTGTTGATATGCATATCAGGCACGTGGGCATGGTTTGTCAAGCAACTAAAGCTAGTTATAGCCGCTCAAGTTGGTTGGCACAATCATTCTTGCACAAGTTATTTTTGTGCACGCACATTTGTTGAAGCATCTTCGAACAGAATTTTGAAAAATATAATGATAACAAATTCGGGCACTCGGGGGATGAGTTGAATTTTAATCATGACAGATTGCAAAATATTGCTTTGCATGACGCGTGTTCCAAAAGCACGTACACTTGTATGAGCATTAATGCTTGTAAAGAAACCGAAGTTTTGAAAGTTGAAAAAATACTTTTTATGCATGAAATATTTATGTTATAGATAGCAATGCTGCTTATTGTCTTTATGACTAAATTATCACTAAATTATCACTGTCCATTCACTAAAGCTCGGCAGGCAGTAGGTCAAGTACCACTGATCTACCTATCCTGACGGTTTTGAGATTTTGTTCTTCATGTTGACGGCTTTTAAGCTCTGTGTTTATTCTTTCACAAAGTCAGCCTATTTTAACACTGGGGGTAAGGGGGGGAAGCAAGTTGCACTGCCAGAATCTGGCGGGTGGGGGGCAGAAGGTTCTTTTTCTATGCGTCGGATATCCGGTATCACATCCGGAATTAATTATCCGGATTATGATTCGTTTTATTGCGCGAAAGATCCGGTCTTTCGGTAGGTCAAGTTTGTTTACTAAAATTTTATTAACTAGCACGTTTTAAAAGTACATGAAAACTACAAACTTACTACGTATTTGCAATATGTGGCTGTGGATTGTTTAAAACTGTGTATAGAATTTACAAGTTTTAACTATCAGAGCCCGATATCCGGTATATATTTGTCAGGCAAGTGATGCCGAATATCCGGTATCCGGAACTTTGAGGAATTACGACATTGAACTAGGGGGGAGGGTGGATGGACCTTCTGGACGCCGGTAAGACTTCCGTCAAGCCAGCTAAATGTAATAATATATAGTAAGAGTAAAGTAATATTACTGAGTAAATTGTATATATTATTTTTACAAAATATTGTAATATTATTATTAGAATATGTTTTCAATAGTGGCAGTGTTATGCATTTGAAGTCCTGTTGAACATAAAAAGCTTGAAATACTGAAACTAGGATGAAGAAATTAGAATAAACACCATTAGAAGGTCAATGTTTTGTACTTATCTTACTCTTTTAACACAATTTCTCTTTACACCCTCAACGGATATATCGGCCCTTCACTTTACTATAATTTCCCCACGACCGTTTTTTCTTCTTATTATTAAAAGATTAAAGCTTTTGTTTTGCAGCTCAGTCCTTTGTGTTTGTTTTTAGGCTCACAACTCGCCAAAAGCTACTTCTTAACATTTATTCCGAAAAACACTTTCTCACGCAAACCGGAAGAAAGATAGTAAAGCACGTGACCATTAAGACAGCTACGATTCTCCCTTTTCATCATGCTACACAAAATGGAATGCTTACGTAAATGCGCAAGAAAATATGCGCAAAGAATTATTCTCTTTGATAAGATTGTTGCTATTATTTTTCAGTACTACTAGCAAAGTTCACTAACAATAGTCTTTGACAGTCGTAATGCTTTCAAAACTTTTATGGCCATGCAAAAATGAAAGATTAACAGAAAACAGAGCGCGAATTAATTTTTCTTTCTATGTTCAGTTATGAAACTATAAAGGAATGTTTTTAAAAGTTGTAAAAATCCTTTAAGTAATAGTAAGTTATTCATGGATTTAAAAAAATAATAAGAAGAAAACAAAGAGGAATGTCCTTCATTGCATTTAAATAATGACGTTTTGAAAGGAATGGTTTGAGAAATCGAAAATAGTTAAAAAGAGAGAAAAAGAAAGAAAGAAAATCGTAGGAAAGAACCAAGACATATGAAAACTGAATCTCAATTTATAATTTTGTTGATTTCTAGGAATTGTTTTATTATTTTTTTTATTTTTATCCTTTTTAACCCATTGTACTGTATTTTAAAGCACATTTTTTTATTCTTTCTTTGTAGTTTTGGTAGTTCAAATATTTTTCCATCTCATGTATTGGTCCAGGCTAGAAATATATGAAAGGGATTTTCAACCTTCTGACAGGTCACTCAGATCCGCTTTTATACATTGGCTTTTCGAAAACGCATGTACAAAAAACTTTAAACCCTTTTAAAAAAATATGAACATCATTGCTTGAACCTTAGGTCACGGAAGCTTAAGTTCTTCCGCAATGAAAAGGTGGTGCGTTATACCCTGAAATTCAAGTACGCTTCATTTCTGAAATGTATGCTCAAGTTATATTTTCCATTTTCCTCTTTTATTTCGATCTACAAAACAGAGCAATGTCAAAATAGTGTATGCAAAGATAATAAGTTACAAAATTAGGTATGTCTTGTTACAAATTTAATTCAAAAATTACCCAAAACAAAAGGAGAGAAAGAAAGACCACACGGCCTAATGCAACTTTTTGATACTGAACAACAGATACAGGCAGACCTCGATATGAGATCACCCGTAGGGACTTCTCAAAAATGACCTTATAGGCAGAGTGATCTTATTAACGATTCATAAGCATTTGATATTTAAAAAATTTGATATTAAAAAAGGGACCTTATTTTCGGGGTGACCCCTTATATCGAGGTCTGACTCTATCCTCTTCAGACCCCAGAACTAAGCACAAACAATTTTGACGCAATTTTTTGGTTCTCTGGTTCAAAAAATGGTTGCAAAACAAAGTAACTATTTTTTTTAAATTTTAATTAATAATTAATTTAAATAATAATAAATGCCCAATTTCCATGTTTTCCATGTTTGAAATGAAGTAAACTATCTGTTGATTAATGTCGACAGGGTGGCGTAGTGGTAAGGCGCAGGTCTCATGTGGCCAAGATCGCAAGTTCAAACCTGGCCCAAGTCGGTGGATTTTCAAGATGCAGAAAATCGTCTGCGTCCATGTCGTATGATTATGCGGCATGTAAAAGATCCCTTGAGTAGACATTTGGCTTGGATGCTCTCGGCTAAATTAAATTCCTAGTGCATATTGCATCAACGAGAGCTCAGGTGCCCCATCTAGGGGAAATTAAGCGTCAAAAAAAAAATTGCTGCAATGGTACCACACTCATTGTGGTGCCGCTGAAAGAGTTGGTACCAATCTCTGGGGACGCAATAGGTCTGCAATGGTTGATGACCAATACTGCAGCCTCATTAGAAAGAAAAAAAAATATGTTGATTAATTTTGAAAACAATTCTGGTGTTTTAGTTTGCAAATTGCACAAACAGTAGTTAATGAGCATTATTTTAAAATGTACCCAATTGGGTACACTTGAAATGAAGAGGCTATAGAGCGTACGGTAACGGCGTGCATACAATCACAAAGCATTTGCAGTACCTCTAAATATGCAGGAATAAAAGATAATTTCAATAATAATTTAGCAATTTAACAACCAACTGATACCCCACAGATCATCTGCGGGCTATTTCAACAATCAAACTAATCATGAGAATGATCGTTCAATAAAAACAAACTAAGCTGTTCCCACTCCAAAGAATCGGAAATTAACCATTTTAAAATCGTAGAAAACGCTTTGAAATTCGAAAGGCTTAAGAAAACATCATCAGATATAAACATGAGAATGATCGCTCGATATAAACAAACTAAGTTGTGCCAAAGAATCGGAAATTAAAACTGGAATTATGAATTGAAATACTTTTTAAGAAATAGAAATAAATTTATTAAAGTCCGTAAGTTACGATAATAAATACAAAAAAGTGTGTTACTTTTCAAGGGTAATCGTTAAGCAAATTTTTAAACAAATATTGTTTTAGGTGTTGAGTTTGTTGCTTGCATTATGTCTGTATCGTATCGTACCGCAAAATTTCATCATAACTGGTGCACGTTAAGTGAAATATATAAGGTAAATGACCTGGTAGTGGACATTGCTCTAGTAGTGAACACTTAGATGTTTAAGCTCCTAAAATAAGCGAATGTAACATTAAACTTGAATGAAATTATCAGAAACTATAGGGAACAATTCATAGTGCTGGTAAATAAAACTGAAGTTTTCGTGGAGCATCTATGAGAGTACATAATATTAAATAACTGCCTCCACAACAGTCACATTTCCTGCTTTTTACTAAAGCCCATCAATAAGAAAGATTAGGGACTTGGGAAAATATAAGGGAAAAAAGCGTGACATCATTTATGAATGGTCCCTTAGTCGTTTTTAAAATTATTTCTCCAAGTTATCAGCATGAAATAGATGATATTAATTTCTGTCCACTACTAATGCAAATACGTGTCTTATAAATGTCCACTATAGATACAAATTAAGCGTTTACTAAATTTGACGTAAAAATCCTAATTTTTCATCAAATGACATTTTATATAATTAATTTTTAGAGAAATAGTAGGCAATTAAGCTAAATATGCAAATATTGATGTAAGTCCCTTGAAAAAATGTTGCCCCATAAAAGAGTACGAAAATTTTCTATACTGTGTCCACTACCAGCTCATTTACCTTATATAGTTCCGGAAAAATATGTCAAACATCCAAAAATGCTGCCGATTAATTAAATATTTTAACTTTCTAAATGAATAATTTTTACAGTGATACCTTTTCTCTATATGAGCAACTTTTGCAGCGATGTCTTTGCTGTGATGAGACATTTCCGTGTTTACATTCCAATTTGCTTTTATTTATCAACTAATTACATTCACAAGAAATACTACATCAAAGTTTCCGAAAAACAGCTATTCCATGCCAATTAAAATGATACATTTAATCACTTAGTATTAGATTTAGTCCATAACAATATGTAATTTATTCTAAAAACAGAATATTTGCCCGAAATCCTTGCTTTCATTAGTTAAAGAATCAAATTTGCTCCTAATTTTATTGTGATTTGGAAGTAAAATAATATATATGATGCTAAATTGGACAGAATCTCTACATAGCTGCAGCAGCAAACGATTTATTCGATGTCAGTGTCTTCTTGCTCTATGCTCATTTATTGTTAATTATTTAGTATCAAACAATAGTTACTTTCTACCCAAGGGATGCGTCGTCTGTTAGTGATGTTTTATTCCTTGCAAATTGAAACTAATGATGATTTTTGTTCATTAATGAATAATTAGTCGTTTACTCTTTAGCATTATTCTATTCGACTAATTATAGTTTCGTTTACAATTTCACGTTAACTTAAAAAACATAAATATGCCTGTCTTTGTTGTATTCAGAACAACTAGCTTCTTATTTGTCTTTCCTATAATAGTAACACATAGATATATACCATTTATAATAAAAATCATTAAGAAAAATAAGTATTATTTCTTAAATATAATAAAATTGTTTTCGAAATCTACTCATTTTATATTAGTTAATGGAATGGAATTCAACATTTAAAAAAATACATAAGTTGAACTTTTCTAACGTATATAACTGATGTCTAAAGGGTGATTTCCTACTAAAGGCGAAAGAGACATTTTGTTTTTGTCGCGATAGGCTACTGCTATAGGCTGCTGTCGCAATAGGCTATTACAAATCCAGATCGTCTGAGGGGGAAAAAAATTATGACGCAGTAAAAAATGCTAATTAGTCAATGCGAGAGCGTAAATAGTGAGTTATCTGGAACCAATGAAAACGCCTTGAAAAGTTTCGTCACTGTTTCTTGGCGTTGTTGCAGTTGGTCTGAATGCACCTTAAGTGTTTCAGTTGCTATTGTTTATGACAACATTCTAAGCAACCATTTGCTAGTTAAATTGCGTAAACGAGCTCTTGTTTCTTGTTTTATTATACAAGGGTATAAATCTGTCAAAGAACATTGAGCTTAATATTTCGGTTATTTTATCGTTTTCTATTAAACGTTCCTTCATTTAAGTACCAGGTACTTTTCAGTCATATTATTAAGAGTACCGTACATATTTGAAAATGTAACTCATCAACGTATATTGAATGATTCACGACATGCGACTTGATGAGAGTTTACTGAGTAACGCGGTTAAGTCGCAATTCAACGTTACGCAGTTACTGTACGCAGTATGCGCTTATGTACGATATTTTGTTATGCCTGACAACATTAATCATTATAACGCCCCTAATTAATATGTTAACTGCGTTATAACCTCCTTAAATATTCATAATATAACTACTTTTTGGGGGGAAAATCCCACAAGGTTTAAAATTAAATTTGCACCGTTTTTGTGAATAAAAAAAACTATCAAAAAATATGTTAGCAATTATATATTACTAAGGGACATACATATTCACACCATTTTCAGGTGTATACATTAAAAATAATACTTTTATTTTTATAAAGTATCATCTGTATTCCAAGTTAAAAATTTCTGTTGAGTAAAAATCTGCCCATTTTATGGTTTTTGTAACAATAATAAAGAAAAAATTGAAATGTTATTTGCCACTCAGATTGGCTGTTTTGAAACATATCTGTCAATATTTTTTGCTTTATAGAAACTACCGCTACGTTTGCTTTTTCAAGTTGCAGACTTTGGCACTACGTGACCTAACCACTAAGTAACTCTCGTTGTTCGCGATCTTTCTGAACCATAAAAGTCAATAGCGGGAGTTTCATTTACAAAATCCGGTAGGGGTTACATTTCTTACAATTAATGTAATGAGGTAAAAGTACATGAAATATATAAACGCATAATTATTTTATCATATGAGGGCTACAACTCAACATCGACTACTTTTTCGGGAAAGGCGTTTGAAAATTTAAGCATTATCTTAAACCTTCATTTTCCATATTTAACCGTAGTTAAATAACGTATAATGTATACCAGGGTGGTATCCAAGGTGCCAACACATGGCATATTGGATGATGGCATCCGACGTTTCAAAAAATCGGACGCCATAAAATCTTCAACAAAAATTTGAAGTGGACCTTATACTTTCTTCCTTTATCGTAAACCGCTTCTCAAAATTGTTTTCCACCCCTACCCTCTCAAAAAGTCTTTGACAGTGGTCATCAACTTGTGCAATGTATTGACCAACTACGCTAAAAATGCAAGATGGAATAAACGTTCCTACTGAGCATTATTCTTTGAGTGTCCCACAGTGCTCTAGTCGGTAAAAGCTCGGTTCCCGCAAAACACCGAAAGTGAAGCAACATTGACTGATTTCAGTGCTTGGGAGGGGGACAACCTCTCGCTTCTGGTTGCTCGAGTCCGTGTTCGCTAAAGGGAGCTGGTGCACATTAAGTCCGGCGTGGTTCCATGTCCTCCAAGTGAAACAATACCTCTGGAGGGGGGGGGGGAGGCAACCCCAGGTGACGGTCTCTCATCTGGGAGCTGGTTCAAAAATAAAAAGACCACATAAGTTGAGGTGTAGTCAGTCTTCACCCCTCGTGGTTCCTCCCTCAGGTGAAGTTGCATATCACCCTTAGCCATATATTAGTCGTATTCAGTGACATGATCTTCTAAACCTGGTGTAGGCTTTCCTTCGAGAGTGAGATAAGAAGCAACAACAACATTTTTTGAGTTAACAATTTTACCGTACGCGCTGTAGATCTTGCTATGTATATATGTAGTAAGATCTACTACGTGTCTAAATGTGAGTCATCAGCGTATAACGAATGACACTGCATAGTTTTTTATACGTTTATATCTTGTATACCTCTCTTTGTAAGGAGCTGCTCATAAATGATGTCACGCTTTTTTCCCATATATTTGACCCCCTTCCCCCTTTGTCAAAATGTGTCACACTCCAGCGGACCCCCCTCCCCCTTTGTCACATGTCACGCTATGTTGCATAATGCATGATGTCACACTCCTTGTAACCCTCTCCCCTTGTCACACTTTGTCACAATTTCACGAACCCCCTCTCCCCCTCGAAGCGTGACATCATTTATGAATGATCCCCAACCCTATTTATATAGGTTATAAGGTAGAAAGGGTTTTTAATCCAATGTCGCAGCTAATATTGTGTGCGGAAAAAACGCCAGTGTCGCAGCTAAAATTGTGTGCGATAATATGTATGGGGCGACCTGTACAGGCCGCCCCATACATATTAGTATTTAATTATTTCATGGGGATTTAAAAACTTATTATAAAAGACGTCTTCCCTTTAAAAAAAATGCCAGGGCAAACAAAGAATGAGACGATTCATTCAGATACTTGGTGGGTAAATTAGAATCGAAGACATAGAAAAGAAAAAAAAAACAAAGACATCTGAAAGTATCTGAAAACCAATATTTAAGAAACAAAGGGGAAAAAATTACTATTATATTTAGAAAGAAAAAAGTTAAACTTGTAATCGAATAGAAAGAAAATGTCTGGCGAGAGGGAAAAAAGTGTAACTAAGGCAATTGGAATCTGCTAAAAAGGGATGAATTAATTTAATTGCCGAAGTGTATGCAAAAAATAATCAATGGGATACAAGACAAGTTAATTACTTAAAAGCGTCAAAATAAGAAGCAAAGATAAACCGTAAAGCATTATGATCATTTTTTTTAATCTAAAAAAAAAGCTTCTAAAGGAATGCGTAGGAGCGCACGAGATTATAAGCAGGTTTAATTATTACTTTCGTCGAGGCTATTTTAGACATATCGACTGATCAGATGTAAACTGCTAATTTTTGAATGAAGATAAAATGAGTAAATCGTTTTTAGGAATATTTTTCGTTTTCACAATCAACATCTAGTAATGGTTTCGTAATTGCTTTTTTAAAACCTAATGGCCCCACTAAATTTTAAGTTTTTAATTTAATGTACAATTTAGTGATTAATATATGCGTGTATAACTGCAATAACTTAAGCCTTCAGTAAATTTAAAATACTTTGTTATGCTTACACCTTAAGGCAATAATATTTTTTTGAGTGATTTACGCATGAATACGTTTATAAAGCAATTTCAAAAAGCGCACCGACATTCTGCTCTGAAAATCCTTCTGCTTTAAGAATATTTCTTTTGTATTTGAAGATTTAACTTTAGAATAAATGATTAACTTCTTAATTTTCTTTCCTCTCCCTTCCGGATCATCTATGTTTTTCTCTTGTAAATTTCAGTGTTTCTTCTTTTTTAGCACATAAATTTCGTGAAGTAAGGGAAAGAAGGGTAAGAGTACGAACCTAGTGGATTTTTCGTTATAAAAATGAGAATTGAAAAGTTAGAACCTTGAAAATTGACTGAATCATAGTTTATTAACTTAGAAACTTAGGTACACAAAATGAAAGTTTTATCTTAAAGAAATATATGAAATAAAGCAAGCGGAAAAAAAACTTGCAAATGCGTACTCTTACCCGACCTGGCGGATAAGAGTACGCACCCAGGAAGGGTAAGAGTACGCATTCAGAAAATTTAGCAGTAGTCACATACAAATGCTCCAGTGCCTTCGTAACTGGAACATTCATCATGCCACCACTCCTTACATAATCCACACTGGATCCGATCTTCACCATATGATTGCTCGCAGCCTGGGCATAATGTCGCCTCATTGTTTGCTGAACTTGTTGAGGGAACTGGGTTGTCGATACAATGCAGAACAAGTTTTTCCTTTGCTTTCACGGTTTTTCCTTTTTCAGTTTTGGCCCCATTTTTACTTTTCAATAGCAGCTCGATTAGCCTTTGCTTCTTCTAATTCTCTCTTTCTCTCTACCTTTTACTTTAACAAATTTTTGAACGGAGACGAAGTCATGATCTCAGATTCTTGAAAGGTTCTTTTCCTTTTAGTTCCTCGTTGTTCATGTCTAGGAAGTGCCACGATTGACTGGATACTGACATGTATCTGAGAAGTGGAAGGTGAGACTTCATTCTCTTCAGGTGCAACTGCAACTGCACAATCGTTATCCGAAGGTGCTAAAGTTACCAGTGAATGAGAATAGCAATCTTCACTTATAATGTCAGGGTTGTATGGTTCAATACCTGTAACACAGAAAGCCTTTCTGCGAGTTGAACCCTGGCTGTACCGCTGTCTGGTATGTGCGTACTCTTACCCGCAGATGTATTGCTCCTCAAAATCGTCCATAGATGGGTGTAGCATTCACAATAGTAAAATTCTGACATACCCATGTTGTTCGGAAAGGAACAAAGCTCATAATGATATCTACTTAAAAAGCAAACATCAATCCTTTATTGACAAAAAAATTAATATTTCTTCACAGAAAAATTACTTGCCAACATGCAGAAATTATATTTTACCTGATAAATAAAAGATAGCAAATATGAAAATAACAATGTCGGTCTCTTGAGCCAGGGTAAAAGGGCACCCTAATATATATTTTTCACTAAAATTTTTGGACAACGTATATTTATTTTATTTTAAAGCCATGTAAGTAATTAAAAACTAATTTTTTAATAAAATTGCTGCTTAAAATTTGTATAAAAAATTAGAAGTTATTGTTTTCTTAAAAAATTAACATGTCTTACGATTTTGTGAAAAAAGATGAACCTTGAACCCAGTTTACAAGATCTAGGAGAAACTATATTAACTACTACGATCTTACATGCAAAATAAAACGAAGCAATTTCGCCACTTGTTAAAATAATACAAAACAAGAGAAAAATGAAACGAAAAATTGAGGTGTTTACGTAGTGTAGGGTTAAGATTTCTTTGAACTTTGAAAAAAAAAAAGTTTCTTTTATTTAAGTAATTTGCTTTCGCTATTCATTATTTCTCCTCATTTCTTTGGGTCTTTGCGTTTTAATTTGTTGTCAACATTACCGAGATACATTAAACTGAAATGACCATATAAAATATCATAAATTTCTATGGAGGGCTCTATAAATACAGTACTTTATGAACTTATTTAATTAGACAGTTTGAATTTAACCAGTTTTGGTTGTATAATGTCAAAAAACAATTTTTCTATCCGTACGTGAACTCATTTTTATTGACGAAGAAACCACATTACCGTTGCCATCAAGTTTACAAAAAAACATACTTATTAATGTATGTAAAAACAAAACCTTCCGAAAAGATAACGCGTCGCACAGAGGAATTAAACTGGTTTTGCGTATTTAAATATGATGGATTTAACAGATATTGGAAATGGACACGCATTTCACTATAGATTTTCTCTAAGGTTTTATATCATACTACCATTAGAAAAAACTGTGAGGTATGGCTGTGTCATGGACACGGCCTTGTGTTGCACGTGAATACGTTTATGTAACGGGTTATATATTTTAAATAAAATATTTTTATTTATGTATTTGGAATAAAAGCAAGGAAACAAGTATTGTGTTGCAATATAACTTTATTAATTAATAATTTTATAGTTTTGTCGTTTCGACGCGTAAAAACCGACATTATCTATATATTTTTGATATTTTTTTTTATTCTAACACCTTATTATATTCACTGTCTCTACTTTAAACTAATGTTTTATATACAATCGATAGATTTTGACGACAGCTGATGATTAAAACTTAAACAAACATCGTAGCTCCTACGCGTCAAAAGCTATACTAATTGCAAATTTCGATACGCAGCAAAATATCCTCAAAATGGCGACGCTTCCCTCATTACCCCCGCGATGCGTCACTGTTCTCGCTTATTGTAATGCATTCTTTGATCCTTTAGCTATCCAGTGGTATTTTTTAATTTTGGATGTAGAGGATAGATTCGAAACTACAACGCCAAACTGTATCCCCGATTTCGTTATCATTAGATTTTTCGGATTGCTCCCGTATGGTAGCAAATTTAAAGGCGTATTCACGTCAAAAAACCTCCTTTATCAGCTCTTTATTTCCTTTGCCTCCACTACCGTCACCAAATTCCAGGCGGCCTTTGAAGGCTGCTGTCAACCAAGCGCGGAGCGCCTAGCGAGCGCAATGAACTCGGGTTTTGGCTGGAGAAGAGAGCCAGCCCCCTTTCAAAAAATATTATTTTTCATACTTATAGAATGAATGATTATTTTATTGAAAATTATGTTCAAGTGGAAATAATGCACTAACTAAAACACAAATCAAAATTTAACTCAGGCAGCAAGAAAAATTAATCACGATGTAGAAAAATGTATTAACTCACATAAAAATTATCAACGTGATTTCATAAACGTATGACGTAGCGTCAGAATATACATTGTTAGGTTAAACAATACATGTCACACTGCTCAATACCAAATGCATTATCGCGTCTCTTGGTTACCATATAACTATTAATAATTAAACTATGCCTCACTTAATTTGTAATAGTTATAAAAGTGATTGTCAATGAATATAATGTCTATTCAATGAAATTAATCTGTCACATTTTCCGGAATTATACATCAGACTGAGTTTTACTGTCTGGATGCTATATTAGATTTGCTTTAAAGCATAGTTATTGTGAAATGATAAAGTACAGTATTGACTTTTGTTTAACCTCTTGAAACACGAGTTTTTTTCGACAGAAAATGAATATCTAGGAGTAGTATAAATTGTTTCTGTCAACTTCAGTTGTAGGGGAGGACTAGAGAGCGGAGGTGGGGTAAAAAGTTATATGAAAAAATTATTATATACAAACAAAGTGCAAACGGATCTCAGACAAGCATTAGAAATAAAATACCGCGAGGTAATAGATCGCCCGTTGGAGACACGGTCATGTGCAAATTTGCTGGTTACTTTCGATTGTGGCAGACACGGTCATGTGCAAATTTGCCGGTTACTTCGGCCCGTGTGAGACACGGGCATGTGCAAATTTGTCGGTTACTTTCGACCGTTTCAGACACGGTAAAATGCGTTAAGGGGTTAAAATGTTACACAACGGGTAACGAAAATTCTTATGTGTTTAGTTATTTTTAGACGGCTGCCATTTTCATCTTTTTTTTGTATTGTTTTTGTAAATTTATGTAATCAAAACATTTTGTGTTTCTTAGTTCGGGGGAAAGTAATGTATCATAGTCCTTTTTTAGCCTACTTTCCCGTAAAGGTAAAAAAAAAAAAATAATAAAGCATGAAAGAAGGCTTAATGTATCGTGAAAATATCGTTAGAAATCAAGAAAAGTCAAAGATAAGTTAAGTAATTAAATAAAGATTGAAAAATAAAAAATTTGAAAGTAGGGTTTTGAGATGGGGAAAAAGTGTGTCGGTCGGTCTGTCGGTCTGTCTGTCTGTCCCCCCCCCCTAATAACTTTTGAACGAATTGTCCGATTGGAAAATTTTTTTTTGCATTCGAAAGATCTCGGCGAGGACATCTCATTTCCATATTACTTTTTGATTTGAACAATTTTTTGTTCAATTTTGAACAGTTCAAAAAATTTTAACATTAGCTCCTATGGGTGAAAATTAAGCAAATTATGTAAACTCTGGGTACAAGATATAAGTTCCAATGAACATGCTCACTGGAAGAAGTTCTTGGCGTGAAATATTGATTTGAACAATTTTTGTTCATTATTGAACAGTTCGAAAAAAATTAACATACCGCCTACGGGGAAATTTAAATTCTATATAATTCCTGATCTAACGGACCGATTTGCTTGGAACAAACTTTATCGGAAAGCTGTTATGACGTAGAACATGTACAAATGGAAAGTTCATCCAGAACTGACGAGCCTATTTTTCTATGAAATTTTTTGTTCGGGACTTTCAAGAATATTTTTGAATTAATGAATGATTAAATGAATAAGCAAAATAATGAATGAATAAATGAGTGAATAAATACATGAATGACTTAATAAATTAATGATTGAATGGATATGTATTAACCGTTGACAAAGGTACATTTGAAGCAATTAAGAACTAAAGCTGAACGAGAAAGACAGAGAGTAGCTAGATTATAAATTTGAATTCGGTGTATACGGGAAAGTAGGCTCGTATAGTTCTAGACGGAACTTCTTGTTTTAGCATACTTTCCGGTAAAAGTCTTTTAAAAAATAATAAAGCATGAAAACAGGCTTAATGTATCGTAAAACTATCGTTGAAAATAAAGAAAAGTAATTAAATAGAGATCGAAAAATAAAAACATTCAAAATAGGGTTTTGAGATGGGAAAAATGGGTGTCTGTCGGTCTACCTGTCCCCCCCCCCCCCCCCCAATAACGTTTGAGAGAATTGTCCGATTCGGAAGATTCTTTTTTTATCTGCATTCGAAAGAACTAAGCGAGGATGTCTCATTTCCATATTTTACTTTTTGATTTGAGCAATTTTTCGTTCAATTTTGAATAGTTCAGAAAACTTTCTCATTAGCGTCTATGGCCAAAAATGAAGCAAATTATGTAAAATCTGGAGCAAGCTTACTAGAAGAAGCTTTCGTCAGGAAATATTGATTTAAACAATTTTTGTTCATTTTTGAATAGTTCCGATAATAATAATAATAATAATATTAACATAGCGCGTGCGGGGAAATTTCAATCCCATATAACTCCTGATCTAACCGACGGATTTGCTTGGAAGAAACGTTATCGCAAAGATGTTACAATGAAGAGCATGGACAGATACGAAGTTCAACAAGTATTAAACGAGCCTATTTTCCTATGACTTTTATTGATCGTGATTTTAAGGATATTTCTCAATGGATGAATGAATAAATGAGTGAGTGAAAGAATGTATGAATGAATGAGTGAATTCGTGAAAGAATGAATGAATGACTGAACATAAAGATGGATAAATGAATAAGTGAATAATTGAAAAAATAATTAAATGAGTATAAATACATGAATCAGTAAATAAATGAATGAATGAATGAGTGAGTGAAAAAATATTAACCGTTGAAAGGTGTATATTTGAAGCAATTTTCAGAACTAAAGCTAAATGAGAAAGATAGGGAGAGCTAGCTAGATTATAAATTTGAAGTTTAGGAGTATCCAGGAAAGTTGGGTCGTAAGGTTCTAGACGGAACTGCTTGTTCTACTATTAGATGAAGAAAAAATAACATGTAACATATACATAACATAAAAATTTAAAAAAAAGATTATCAATATTTTTTTCATTATTTATATTAATATTAAAATCCATTTTTTAAAAATAATAAGAAGTTTCTTACACTGCAATATTACGTTATTTTTTTACACAACACGGAAAATATGTTTAAAATGTTTTTTTTTCATATGGGGGGCATGCATAGCTTGTTAAGTAGAAAGCAGTTTGTAAAAATTAAACTTAAAAAAACATACAAATTCAGAAAATACTTTACTTTTTCTTCATTCTTGCTCTTTAATCTCAAAGCTAGTAAGGAACAAAAAACGTTCTGCTTGCGGAAGAAAAAAAATAGCTTAACAACTTTTACAAGAAAAAAGGAAGACACGCGTATAAATTTATCGATGCAGAAAATTATTTTTCGGGTCCGCTACAAGTACTTTTTTTGCTTCAAGTGCATAAGGAACATTTGCGTAAAGATGCGTTAAAATTACGTTAAATAAAATAAATGTAAAATATCCTGTTTTACTTAATTTACTTAATTTAGTCTTTTTATAAAAAATATTGTTTCTTTGTATACAAGAGAAAAAACCGTCTACTGAATACGTTAACAGTTAAGATTTTAACCATATTAACGGATTTTTGTGTAGTTCTTGATAGGCTCATTAAAAATATAATGCACTTAAGACTTTTTTCCTTTGTGTGTGTGTCTTGAATATTATGCCAATTTTTTGTAAGATATTTTTTCCATCAAAATTGTTAACTACAGATCGTACACAACAACAAATCTAACGTTATAATAGTCAACTTTTTTCGGAGTTATGGCTTTTTTTTGTGCAAAGGGGTCATTCATAAATGATGTCACGCTTCAAAGTTGGGGGGAGGAGTGGTGTGGTTCGTGAAATTGTGACAGTTTGTGACAAGGGAAGGGGGGAAGGTAACAAGACGTGTGAAGTTACACATTTTAGTTTTGATAAAAACATTTTAAAATCATCAAATTAAATTTATTTCTAAAGTTTTTTTTTTTTTTTTTTTTATTTTTAGAATTTGATTTTAAAGGTTCACTGATTTTTTTATCGTAAACACCGTTGCTGGGTAAGGTAGAAATTCACTTCCTGTGAAAATTTTAAACGGAAATTTTTTCTTAGGCATTTACACTTTTAAGATAAAAAGCACCGGTCATTTGTTTTCAGAATTCGAAGAATTAATATTTTTTACTGTAAAATTATAATCATATTTTGTGTTTTAAACCTTAAACTCGTATTCAACACAATAAGTACACATGTAACTATTACTATCATTTGGCTCACAAATGTCATTCAAAAGTCAAAAAGAAAATTAGAAACTTGATCTGCACTGTTATGTTGCTGAACTGCAAGTACTATATATGCTTATGTAATATAGCGGGACCTGTGACAAAATGGGGTTGGGGGTATGATAAAGTGTGACATTTTGTAACAAAGGGGGAGGGGGAGGGGGAGGGTCAAATGATATTTTTTCTGAGATATATTTTCTTCACTATGAGTTTCTTCGCTACTCCCTAAGACAGTGGTCGCCAACCCGTCGATCGCGAGCCCATTTTCGGTCGATCGCGACAGCATTTTGGACAGTTTATAGTTTAAAAAATAAATAAAATAACTTTTGAATTATATGGCGAGTTTAGTATTATTTTTTCCTTCTGAAAATGTTTGTTAGTTTACCAGACCATTCACCGTACCTAGAAAAAACTTCCAATAATATGGATTGTCAGTCGTCTCTTTAACTATGCTCTTGGTGAGAGTTAATTCCAGAATGTAACTACATTTCACATGTGTGTTTTAGTTAAAAAACAAAACAAAAACTAACAGTTTTTTTAATCAAATTCGAAAGAAATAATATGTGTTTGTATTGTTTTGATGCGAGTTAACGGGGTGTTAGCAAACCATTATTTTAGAAATTTTGAAGTAGGTGTCTTATAAGCATCAGAACTTGTTCTGACAAGAATTAACCCACAATTTGAAGACAGGCGCAATCCCAACACGCCCTATTAATAGTGTATAACACCTCCCCCCCCCCGGTCCTCCCGAGTCGATCTTGGTGTTAGCCGAACTTGGAGAGTAGGATCTTCGGTCAGTTTAGGTTGCCGATCGCTGCCCTAAGACGCATATTTCTGAATAGACATATATAAATATCGTTTTGATTAATGTCTCAGTAAAATGAAATATGATAAATATGAGGTAAAACCTACTGGTCAATTACTAAACAAACCTTATGAGGCATACTACCATGCTTCAGGTCACTTGAAGTGTAAGATGAAAAGTATAGCGTGTCTATTGCTTGCGTTATTTGAAATAGGTTTTGATAAATCTAGTACTACATGTGTTAATATAAAGGTGTTTCTTTTTTTGATTGAACATAACGCTGTAAAAAAGACTTCTTTTCAAGTTTCAGGTTTTAATCCACTTCTTGAAGCGTTAGTTCGCCATCTTACCCCACTTTCACTCTGCTGTACAGAAAATTTCAAACGGTCAGGTCCTAAATTCTTGATAATTCAGGTCTTTGCGGACAGATTTCTGTTTTACGTTTACGAAACACATAAATACAAGGTACCGAAATTAATCTAATAACTACCAGTTTTATGTAGAAATACATGCCATATATATTTATAAAAAAAATCAGTACACCGATCCACGCCGTATACGTCAACAAGTTCAAGATGTAAGCGACGGACCCAAATGGCGTCCGTGCTTGATAAATGTAAACAGTTTATATAGAAGTTGTCTGATATGTGAGGAGTTAACCCTTATTCTCATAAAGTAGCACATATGCTACCTGTGGTTTTCCCCTACTTTCTATTTGAAAAGTGACGTCTGCGCATAGGTTGCATTGTTATTTGCTAGTCTTATTCCAAAGAGCAATCATAGACCAGAAACACATCTTAATGTTAATCTAAGGTAGCCAAAAACTACGTACAGGCACCCACGGCGTAAGACAGAAAATATTTTTGACGGATTTGCTGTTATTTCAATTGTTGTTACTCCCCAATCGTGGCAATAACGGCTGTTGACGTCACACGCTATAACTAATACTCATTTTTGAATAATTGTCAGTATATTTTTATGGGTTATGGAACAGGGTTTTTATTACTTTGAAATTTTGCTTCATTTAAATAAAAATGGCATTTCTACTATTGACTTTAATATTCCGAACTTAAACTCTTTTTTTTTTTCTTTTTTTAAAAATGCTTCAAATTACTCTTTCCTTTTCTCCATTCCACTTTTATGGAATTAAACTGCAAGAAAAATGTATCTCGCACTGATTTTTCGTATCACAGCCATACTTAAAATAGCACTTTCAAAAAAAAAAAAAAAAATCTACTTCAGAATTATAAATACTTGTTTTTCCTTTTAGATACTTCGCCTAGCATTATATTTGACTCAGTTTCTTTTAATTTCGTTGATATAGTGTTTTATTCCATACATCTAAAAACTATAGCTTTGCATAAATTTCAGAATAGTTTATAACGTTCCTTCTTGTTTTATTCAAAGTACTGTTTTTTAAATCAAAAATAACATTAAATAACATAAAAAAAGTTCGCTAGCAAATCGGAGCAGACGTTTAATAATAAAACAATATACATAAAACCATCATCATTTAAATTTCCTATTTAGTACGATAAATAAAACATATCTTGCTAAATAAATTCCAATATTCACAAGAATAAATAAATACATTTTTAACAGATAAAATGAAAATGCAGAACATGTTCTAAATAGTTCAGTTAAAATGTTTGGTATCAAAAAATTCTTAAGTGTTATGTACTATTTCAAAAAGTAATCCTTTTAAACTACCGTAAATAAGGTTTAATGATATTTCAGAAAATAACGAACAAAAATAACTATAAGTGTAAAAGTAATTAATTCTCTCTGAAAGAGCTACGCAAGGATGCAAATGAGCGACTTTACTCTAAAGAAATATGTAATTTCCTTTCAAAACAAAGATAATATCGTCGAAGAGAAGACATGAGTTAAACTTGTAGTGCTAACCTCTTGTAAATTAGTTAATGTTTTCCCCCGTGGTGCGCTTGTGAAATCAGCTCTACAAAACGGCATGAGGGTTGAACCCCTGGTATACGATTACTCTATAAGCTCTTCCAGAACTAAATGCTTTTTTTCCGGTATGTCGCTTTTGCTGTTTGTGTGTATTCATTTAACATTAAAAGTATTTCAAATATAACATATAGCTTTTCAATATCGTTTACATAGCGCATAATATTATTCTGTTTGTAAAACACGAAAGCAATTGTGCATAATTTACTTAATATTAAATTTGTTTTTTCAAACTATTCGTCATCATAGTTTAGTAACTTCTAACTATGAATAGTTTTTACGGGAAGATTTTTACTTTAACTTTTCAAAAAAAAAAAACACAGTATGTAGAAAAAATAAAGTTTATAGTTGTGCATGTTAACAAACAAAAAATCCTATGCGAAATTTCCTGCCTGGACAGATTGCATAAATGAATAACTAAATTGAAAATGTATTTTATTTAGCTTGACAAAAGCTCTGTAGCTCCACCCTTTAAGCAGAAGACTTAGAAATTGCAATTGTTTTATCCATAAAAATAAATTGTTTTAATTTTTAATTCTGCGGGTGTAGGGGAAATGTACAATTGAAAATGTAAAATAAAATGAAAGATTTACTTTTCACTTATCATTTATATTAGGAAAGACATATATTGCGAAATCCATTGTTGCGGCTGTGACATTTGTACACATACATTTTCACTGCAGTTAAATAATGTTAACCATTAGCTTTTAATTTTTATAGGTATTTTAATTGTAAGTAACTATCACTAATCCTAATACAAAGTATCAAGTCTTATAAAAAAGGTCTTTATGTAAAAGAATAATGCGTACATGTTGAGAAGCTGACATTAATATCACAGTTGCAACATGCACAAACTATTTCCTTAATAAGATATTTTTCCTTAGAAGTTTTATGCTTCGTATTGATATACACGAAAGTTAGTTACATAAGAAACACAAAAATTAAAAGCCTGCAATTTAAAGTTCATTAATAGGAGTACAAATACATACGTATACATGTCACACCCGCAAAAAATGTATTGAGCAATATAGTATATCATTTACAATTTTATGATTTATAACTGCTATAGAAATGTAAATACCACTAAATTTTAAGCAGTCAGGTCCTACATTATAAGGCATTCAAAAGTATCAGGAACAGGTTCGGTTTCAAGTTAAACAAATTTCTTAAACTTAAGGTCCCGAAATGCATCGTAACTACCAGTTTTATGTAAAATCATGTTATATATACGTTTAAAAAATCGGCTCTGGAAGTGTCGTACGGACTTACTAAATGAGTATCCCATTTTCCATTTTATCAATTATAATAACTACTATAGAAATGAAACTAATATTAAATTTATATATAAACACGAAGAAGTAAAACTCAGAACTTTGTTCTCGTATATTTCGTCTTGGCAAAGCATAACTTCATTGTCTCCGTTAATCTACTGAAAGGTTCACAGCTTCATACATACACACAAACATTTCCTGCTATCAATCACTAAGCCTGTCACCCAGCTACCTCATATCTAACAATCTACTATACCTGAGCTGTCTGCAGTCAAATCTCTAACAAGATTCCCGTCTTTGCAAAGAAAAGGAGCTATTCATCTGTTAGAAACAAATGGACAGTTAAAAGTAGATCAAGTCTCACACAAAGACGTTTTATTACGGTTGGCGTTAAATAAAAGATGGCGTACAACAGATTGCGTTTTATTGTGATCCAATCCATTAGCCCGATGGTGGTGTTTTTATAGGTTGTGTGGGCAATCCTGATATGGCACTTCTTTGTTTAAAGGTTTTGAATTTTTAATTAATGAGTACTTATTTCAATGTTCAATTTTTAATTAATCAGTATTTAAACGTGTTTATGGCAATCTGGCCTCAATTATTACCTTCAACAGTTTTCCTAAGAAACCAATTTTTAAAGAAATATTGTACGGCACCAGTACTAAGTGGGCAACAAAAAAGAAGACTTATATTAAAAGTAAAAACTTAAAAATAAATTTGTTAATGTTGTTCAAACAAATACCTTTTAAGAAATACTTTTAAGACACGAATTCTGACTCAATATACCGAAATATTTAAAGTCAAAGGTATATATATATAAATGTATCTATATATATATATCTTTTATATACCATAAAAATTCATATATCAGTTTGATTTTTGCATTAAAATAATAAAAACGAAGATGAACATACTTATAACAGTTTCAGAAAGAAGTTATACTCTTAAATATCCTTTTTTTAAATTTAGTATTATTACTATTAAACCCTCGACAATTACTTTTTTTAAATTGTAATGTAATAACAATAAAGAAAGGCTTCCTTTCCTGTACTTCTTAAGCAAAACTATCGTTAAGCCTTAACTATCGTTAAAGCACTTAAGTATAATTGTATGTGTCATATTTTCTTTAATAAAAAATAAATAGACCAGCGAATCGTTATGGAAAATTATACCTGTCACATTATGCATAGTAAAAGTAGTAATTTTATTTTAAAAAATGTTTTCGAATACAGAAACCGATATTACTTCTTTGTGATTATGAAGGTTTTATTTATTTCTTTTTTTAACGCAAGTCATTTGGACTCGTGCCTAACAACACAATTGAATTCTCCACTAGGGTTTAGAATAGAATCAGCAGAATGTCTGTGTTTTATTTATGTTCCATTTAAGCCATTGTTTGCTCTCGGAGAAGTGACATATCTACCATTCAAATATTTTTGCATTTAAAATATATTACTGTGACATTATTGAAGCTAAATTTGTCGAACTTTGACAAGGGAACGAACTTTTGAGACGGCTGCAACAGCTATTATACAATGCGCCATCAATGGCTCGTGATCTGTCGGGTATTTAAAATATATAAAAGGGATCCTTTTTTTAGAATTCATGATTTGAAGCATAGAGGAACATATATATATATATATATATATATATACACATATATATAAGGAAACAGATTGAAAAAAAAGTTAAAATGGAAAAAGAAACACTTATCACCTAAACATGCGCAAAGCAACAATAATTTAAGTAAAGCAATACATAACAGAAGTGTATTAAAATATTTTTTAAAGGTTTACAATTCCAAAATAAATAAATAAATGAATAATGAAGGTTTGAGATTGAGACAAGGACTTCTAAGTGTTGGTTTGTCTCAAAGAATGAGCGATGCAGAGCGCCTCCCAAATCCCAAGCAAAAGCACTCTAGAGGGCAGAACATCATCAAAAGAAGCACAAAAAATAAAAATTGAAATACAAAGTGTGGGGTTTTGACCATGACAAAGTCCTGAGACTAAAAAAAGTGACACACCAACACTGAGGAGTCCTTGTCTCATTCTCAAACCTTCTTTTCTTTTTTTATTTGTAAACTTTTCAAAAATATTTTACAACATTTGAAAGTAGTAGTAAAATATTTTTACTATATTTAATACCTTCCATTCAAATATATTTCACATTTAAAATATATGAGACACTATTGAAGCTAAATTAGGCACACTTTGACAAGGGAACGAACTTTTGAGACAGTGGCAACAGCTATTTTACAATGCGTCATCAACATCTTGTGATCTGTCAGGTATTTATATAAACGAGACCGCTCAGCACAGCTAATATTCCAGTGTTAGATAATCGTTGGCATTATGCCAGAAATAGGTACAGTGAAGGCGTCTTTATGTGATCACGGTTAATGTTATCAGTCGTTTAATGTTATAACAATCACTGAGTCTCGTCCGCTTGTAAAAAAAATACATCGAAGAATCATTGGTTTCTGTAATCAAAACTTCGTGTAGTGTTCGCACATGTTACAGAGTTTTTTTTCCTCAAATCAGCAAAAACTAGAGAAAAATAAACTATTTTTCCCTGTTTGTAAATTATATTTTGAAATTACTTGACACAAAAGGTATTTATCTGCTCAGATAACGAATGTACTACGAATTTTGCGTTGATGTGTGCAGAAAAAGACGTTGAGTTCGTAAAATTAGCAGAAAAACAACGATGGGTGATTCCTTTTTTTTAAGACAAAAATTTAATGGATCTTCGTATACATTTTTTGTTGCAGTTATATTTTGCAAAATACCTTTTCAACAACAAGTAAGGTAACGCTAAAATAATAAAGGAACTTTGTGCACAAGGAAACTGTAAAAAAAAATGCACGCAATTAAAGCTTATTTGTGCACGTAATTAATGCTCATTTGTTCTTTAATTACACGCAATCATTTTTTTATCAGTTTAAAGTAATGTTGTTTGCGAAAATCGTCAGTGTATTTATTTGTTAATGAGCAAAAGTACGGATTTTTCCAGCAATAAAATTTTATCAATTATTACTGTCACTTGTTTATTGTTATCAAATCATTTTCCTCCCGATGTGATTGATAAAATTAAGCAGCGTGAACTATATTATTAACGGATAAACTTGACGCTCGGGGAAAATATAGGGTAAGCGTAAAATAACGCGAGATGTTAAGGGCCCTGTAGTGACATACCAGACGAAATATAGCAGGTTTCTAGTTGCAGAGTTAGTGTATGTGGTTTTGATTTCCAGAGAAAAAAAAATGCTAAAAGTCGCTGCTGGGGAAAATGCTGGCGTAAAAGGGAAAAAAAAGCTCTAAGGGGGAAAAATGTAGAAAGAAGCGCTCTGTGAGGATGAAACGAAAGATTGAGATAAAGTTCTGGATAAATATTTTTCTCTCGCATGTGGTGATTGTAACTTACTTTATTAGTTAGGCTTTTTGGCAGCAGATCAAAAGTGGCATTGCTGCCCTAAGTGAATTTTGAATTAATGTACGCAGGGGACCGATGAGTATAACCAAGCTGTGGAAATTATTAAAGTTCTACAGGTAAATTTTACAGATATCAACAGATGGAACTAGTTGCTTATTCTGTCATTTTTACCTGGCCTGGCGAAAACTTCCACTTTATAAGATCACGATTCCTATAAAACCGATGCATACTTTTCACCATTTTGGTCATATTCGTAAAGAACAGTAAAAGTTGTTTTTTTACTGCTAAATTCTTACTGACTGACAGCCGCCATCTTTGATGACGTCATAGCTTTAAAATGTAAGAGGTGGCGCATGTCAACCGAAGCCCAAAATGGACTCAAAGCCCTTTCTATTAGCTTAACAATGTGCATATTAGTAAATAAGTGCAACTCGGTCGAGTATTAACACAGATATGAATCATCTGTGACCGTGCTTCGCCAGCTTTGATGACGTCATAGCAAAAAAATGTACCATGTGGCGGATGTCCACCTGAGTCCAAAATACTTTCTAGGGCGCCTACTAAGCATTTTTGGAAAAACAATCTTCCTACGCGAACTTTCCTACAGAACCCTAGTCAGGTCCTGGACTGTGTCATTTTTGAGAGTAAGATACTGTGTATTAACTCAAATTATGATTGCAGGGCCAAACTTTCCTTAATCGATAACTTTTGGCATTTCGAGTATTTTTTAGAAACCTCTGCTGTGCATGTGAATCAAAATTTGTTGCACTTCGTCCAATATAATAAGCACTACAGGATTCTGAATATCTTCAAAAGCTCACTCTGTATATATTGCACAAAAAAAAAGAATGCCAATGCTAGATAAATATTCTCTAAAATATACTTTATTTAGTATTCTAGTTATTTTTTTTAATATTGAGAAAAATATTCTTAAAAAAATTAAACGCAATACCAGTGTTTTGAGATGACAACGTATTCAGAATTAGTTGATTAAACATGTTGTGTGTCGGTGGATAGATTAATCAGCGTATTCTCACTTATTTACTGACACTCAAAAATTAAATACTGCATCTTTGAATATTAAAAATGTCTACGGTGAAGCCTACAACACAGTAAGGTATAACTTCATTAACTGATTCCTTCTTTTTTAAGATTTGACTTTTCTTTAAGGTCAAAAAATTGTTTTTGTTTTCCGACTTTAACTACATCATTTTTATTTTACAAAAAATGTAAGAAAGAACAGAAAAGAGAGATTTCGAAATACTAAAGATATTAAAGTGTTTACTGTATAAACAAAATAATTATCTAAACGTAGGACCATCTTTAGATTCAAAAGAGAAGGGGAGAACTGGAATGGAATAGCATTTACAATTTTTTCTTTCTCGTGTAAGCCTTTTTTTTTTGTTGTCGAATTCTTTTTTTCATTTTGTTACATTCCCAGTTTAATAACAACCTACAAAACAAAATTATAAGCATTTTGCAAATTTGTAGATAATTCTTGTACAAAAAGTTCGTCGAAAATATGGTGAGGAAGGTTAGTTGCCAAAATATTTTTTTTAAGTCAGGAACCTTTTGCGCCTTACCTGCGACGCTATTTATTTTACCCTCTAAATTACTGAGCGATTCCCTTCAAATTAAAATGTCCGTTCCACACCCATAACATTGTAAGCAGTCCAAATGCTTACTCACTGAAGGTTGTTTATGTTTACGATTTTTTTCTTTTCGTATACAGGTAGGATTTTAAAAATAAATGTCAGTTAGCACCGCTAAAGATATTTTGAGTTGCAAGTTCGAGAGTTATTTTATTTATTTATTTATTATCATCAAATTTCACATGTGTATAATAATATTTTAATACGAAATAATTTTGCTCGTAAGGAAATTTCGGGAAGATTAATAATATTTGAAGACTAGGCCAAAGAAAAAAAAAAAAAAAAAAGAACACTTACATATTTGAAACAAGTTCAATAAAATTGTTTCAATCGTTTTTGTTTTGAAAAAAATCGTACACTTCGTTTAGCTCCTGAAAATATTTAATACTTTCAAAATAGTACAGTGTCGCCTTGTATTTCAAATAATATTGTGTACAATTAAAAATAAATATAATCATGGAGTGCCTTCATAGGGGTCATTCACAAATGTCATGATTTAAAGGGGGAGTGGAGAGGGTTGGACAAATTGTAACAGTAGATGACAAGGGGAGGGGAGGGGGTAGCAAAACTATGACAAAACCACATTTCTTGTTTTAATAAAAATATTTAAAATATGGAAATTAAATATTTTTATATAATTTCTTTTTTTTAATTATTATTATCATTATTGATTTAATTTTGTGTCGGAAACATCGAAGCTAATTAAGGTTTAAATTTACCTCCAGTTTACACTTTAAATTTAATAGGAAACTTCTTGGGCATTTACACTCCTAAGACAAAATAGTAAACATCCAGACTAACGGTCGGCCACTCGCCATTGACGACAATAAATGTTTATTTAGCGACCACAATATGTTATGTCTGTCACCAAAACTGGCGAAAAGAAAAAGGTTTGTAATTCATTTTATTTATTTAAAAATAGGGCTTTGTGTAATTTTGTGACAAAGTGTAGTTTGAGGTATATGTATGCACATGTTTGTATGCAAAATGAAGCAGCGGTTGGAGAGGAGGGGTTCAGTTTGAAACATGGTTCAAATTGGCGACCAACAGTTTCAAATTGGCGGCTAACGTTTTTGGGTTTACCGGCCACTAACACATTTTTTTCAGTCTCAAGCATTGCAAAATAGTATGGGTAACTTTTACATGATTCAAGCAATTGGTATTGTTTACTATTATATACTAATTATGTTTCTTGTTGCAAACATTAATCTCATTTAATACAGATTAAATACACTTGTAATCATTATTATTGTTATGCTCATAAATGGTGATCAAAAATAAAAAAAAATGAATTGGAAATGTGATCTGTAGCGTGGTGCTTCATTTCTGAACTACAAGTACATATAATTACGTAATATAACGTGACATGTGATAAGGGGGAGTACCGGGCATGTCGGAGCGTGATATTTCGTGACAAAGCAAGGGAGGGAGGTGAATATATTGAAAAAAAGAAAAAAAAAAGCGTGACATCATGTAATGAACCACCCAATAGGAGCGTTCCTTTTTTTTTTCGTTTTAGAAAAACCGGAAAAAACAACCTAAGAATCTTCCAAAATATCAGTACCATGGGCCAAAAAATATTGTTTGGAACATTATTGCTTATAAAGTGAAAGGGGAGTGACAAACTACCCATTATTATTTATGCTTATTAACCCCTTAACTGGTTTTCCCGTTCGGTGTACGGGCTACCCAAAGTTGGTCCTAACTGCTTTGCCCGTACAGCGTACGGGCATTGATATTTCCGCCTTTCTTATTTTGATTTGCCCGTATTTTTAATAGCATTTGTGTTTGAAAGTTATAAAATAAAGAAATGCTTAAATGCATTATTTATGAAAAAAAAATGTTTCATTTTTTTTATGCCAAGTTAAGACTTTAATTATATGCAATAAAAAATATGCTTTTTTGGGGAACATTTGTGGTAAAAACAATTACCCAGTTAAGGGGATAAAAGCGTTGCATAACCCAAGCTGTAGCTCGAGGCAACCTATTCGAAATACATAAATAAATAAGTAAATAAATGAATAACGCTTTAAAAATGAAAAAAAAAATTCTTTAAGCAATTATTTTGAGCATATGCAGAAATATATTAGTCAAAATCAGTTATAGATTAAAAGAGCTAAATTTTTTACGTCGCAAAAATTCAGAAAACAACTTTCTGAATTATCTATCGAACATAACGAAAATTATTTAATATTTTACTTTCAAATGAAAAAGATGAAGCTTCATCTACAGACTTCATGTAACAGCTTTATTCTCGAAAAAAAAAAATCATACAATTAGTACATTTTCGGTACTAATTGTGTGTATTAACTTAGTAAACCAACTTTTAAGAACCAAAAATCTTTTTGCGGTAAATGAGACTAAAAATGCATATACTGGTTTTCAATTGCATGTAAAAGTATGAAATTCAAAATCCATGCAATTGATTGTTAAGTTCACAAATTTTCATTTGGAAAACAAATGGAAATATAAGAAATCGTATTTAATTTTATTGTTACACTAAGGAAAACAATTCAGTAACTCGAGTATAAGCAGAGCGAATTGATAACTTTGCTTTTATAAAATAAAATTTGCTTTTAAGAAATATGACTTTTTCGCCGACGGTCAAGAAAAAATTACAATAGAGAACTCTATTTTGAGACATCGCTAATTAAAACTTTCGAATTGTTGCAAAAGTAAACTAAAAAAACTAAAATTCAGTGGCGCGACATCCCATTGGGGGCCAAGGCCTGCTGTGCCTGTCCCAGCTTTCGAGACCGAGGGCTCTGGAATACAGAAGCGAATATTCCGGTCAAGTGGTCGGAAGGACGCGGAACTCCCAGTGTTTAGATCTCAAGCATGATTGGTTCCTATTTTTAGATCCCCAATGCGAAAAGTGGTAAAAAATATTTTAAAGGCTCCTTCAGTAGGTTTAATAATACAGTTTTAAAATCATCCTCTTGGATAGTTTCATGATGAAGTTTTTATCAAGTTCAAATGAATTTGAAGATGGCTAGCCAGCAGTTCGGAGATGAATTTTTTGCTGGACATAAGTAACTGCTTTCCCTTTTTCTGTATCATACTGGATTAGCCTTGTTGGTATTTAGGAATTTAATATAAATAATTAATTTTTATTTTAAGAATGTTAAATAATTTGTAATTTGTTTTTCATGTTGAATCTTGTCAGACTCATTCATACTCTCAACCACATTTTTGAAATAATCTTTTAAGTATAAATGTTTTCGGTTTTCTAAACACAAGAGTTAATCAATTTCGTCAGTCTTTCAAATTTTGCTGACAATAATTTAGTGAGATTTACCATAACACCGATTAAATTTGCAATGTACTAATTGAGCGAAAACATCAATTGATAATTTATAAAGCTTTAAAATTTTAATTCACTCAACCTTGAATACAATTTTTAAAGCTTCACTACAGACTTCGTAATCAAATTTACAAACGAGCTGGTAAACCATAACGCAACCCTAACTAAAACCGTCATTAGTAAATACGAACTATTATACAATTTTCTGAAACAAGTTGTTTTATAAAGGAAGCATAAACTGTGAGGAATGTTTGTTACTAAAAAGGTGTTATTAATCTTACAGTTAAACATGGAAATTGGTTTGTCTATTTCAGGACGAACTACTTTTGGATTTCATATTATTTGAAGGTGAAGTTCGTCACTAAGGATTTATTTTCACGAAATAAAGTTCCAGTTTTTCATTGTGTTTCGGCGAACGCTCATTATAGCTGTAAATAATCTTATCTAGTCGTCTCTTAGCTAATTATCAAAACTAATTATAATTGTTTATTACAATGTATAATTAGTTTTGAAAATTAGACCTTATAATTTATAACTTGCATCAGTAAAGCTGGTGTTATTAATGTTACGGATAAGCATGAAAATTGGCTTGTTTAGTTCAGGACGAACTACTTTCTGATTTCATATTATTTGAAGGTGAAACTCGCCTTAGCCATTAAGTAGTACTATGTCTTTACTACGAAATGTTAGGATTCATTTTTCACGAAATAAAGTTCCAGTTTTTCATTGTGTTTCACCGAGCGACCATTCTAGCTGGATTGCATCCTAGCACCTCGCATCTTAACTAATTGTCAAAACTAATTATAATTGCAAGTTAGAATTTATAATTAGTTTTGAAAATTAGATATAATTTAAAAGTTGCATCAACAAAGCAGGTGCTATTAATCTTAGTGATAAACACGAAAATCGGTATGTTTAGTTGAGGACGAACTACTTTTTGATTTCATATTATTTGAAGGTGAAGGTCGTCTTAGACATTGAGTACTACTATGTCTTTACTACGAGTTATTAGGATTTACTTTTTCCGAAATAAAGTTCCAGTTTTTCATTGTGTTTCACCGAGCTCCCATTATAGCTGAAAATAATATGAGCTCGTCGTATCTTAGATAATTATCAAAGCTAATTATAATTTAAAATTAGTTTTGAAAATTAGATCTCATTATTTAAACGTTTCATCAGTAAAGCAAGTGTTATTAATCTTACAGATAAACATGAAAATAGGCTTGTTTAGTTTAGGACGAACTACTTTTTGGTTTCATATTATTTGAAGGCGAAGGTCGTCTTAGCCATTAAGTAGTACTACATCTGTACTACGAGTTATTAAAATTTATTTTTCACGAAATAAAGTTCCAGTTTTTCATTGTGTTTCACCGAAGGCCCATTACAGCTAAAAATATTCTTAGCTCTTCGTCTGTTAGCTAACTATCAAAACTAATTATAATTGTTAATTACAATATAAAATTAGTTTTGAAAATTAGATCTCATAATTTAAAAGTTTCATCAGTAAAGCAGGTGTTATTAATCTTGCGGATAAACATGCAAATTGGCTTATTTATTTCAGGACGAACTAGGTTTTGATTTCATTTGAAGGTGAAAGTCGTCTTAGACATTGACTAGTACTATGTCTTTACTACGAGTTATTACGATTTATTTTTCACGAAATAAAGTTCCAGTTTTTCATTGTGTTTCACCGAACGCCCATTATAGCTGAATATAATCTTAGCTCGTGAGCTACTCGTTGTTTAATACTCATAAAGATTGTATTCATTTCACAGGAGAAAAAATCGCAAATACGTGAGACAAGGTCAGAAGCCTTTTTTAAAAGATTACAGCGGAGTTTTATGTCTTTATCTTTTGTTGGAAGCATCTTTTTCTTCTCTTCAACATGTTACGGTACAAACTTTTGATATTGTGTCTCAGACATGTTGTTATTTCTGTAAGCGCGAATAGCTAACAGGTTTTCGTGATAAAAAGAGTTTGAACTGCTGTTATTTGAATATAAAGCCAGTCCTCAAGCTCTTTAATGGCTTACAGTATAGTCGCACATGATGGAAAGTTGGGAAGTGATCACGACTTGAGAAAGAAGTAACAATGAAGCGTGAATTACCTAATTAAAATCTGATTTATATTATAATGCATTTAAATAGTAGTTATTTTATGAATTTGATTAGCAGTAATAAATAAGTCCTCATACATAATATCGCCGTTCCAGGAGAACAATGACGTAACTGCAAAAATATGTCAAATGCAAATAATTCCATAGACAATATCAGAAACACATTCCTTACACAGGGGAACATGGATGTAACTACAAAACGACAGTTTGTGTCTTCTAGAACAGTGAACAATTTTTAGAGAAACAACGACGTAACTGCACTTAGGGGTTGAAATTAGGGTGATTAAATCCTAATCCCTATTAAATGAAAGTAAAGTATATATCCAGCATAATTACTCTGATACCATTATTTTCTGTCACTTACACCCTTTTCAATTAAACGTTTCATACAACTGCAAATCGTTTTTTTTTTTACTCTCCTGTAAAATTGAAGTTTTTGCTTTTACGCCACTGTTCTTCCGGAGCGGCGATATCATGTCTCCCTTTTATAAATATTTTTCTTGTATTGTATTTTAAGTACAAAGTCCTTCAATTGAAATTTTGAGTGTTGCCTTAAAAATAGATTTCATCACATATGTGTTATACTTGGCGTTATTTTTTTCCTTTAACATCGTACAAATATGCAATTATATTAATGCATTACACACATTTCACGAATAGGCATTTGGCTAGGTGGCCGTGATAAAAAGTAATTTATCGGAGTAGTTAGTTATATAATAGTTAAGGTAACTATACATTGCTGTCGTGCAGTAAGTACGAGAAAAACAGAAACATGGAATTTAACAATTTTGAAAAGAATTTTAAAAGCGGTTATTTGGCCACTCTGGTGGGTTTAACGTTAATTTTATTATTATATCTTTGCTTGTTTGTTTAATTGTCTCCTCACGCTGTTTAAACTGTTTAATAAATGTTTTATTTTCCCCCTAATATGTATTGAGTTTCGAGTTATCCAAGTTACTGCATATATTATTACATTTGTAAAAGTTTAGAAAAGTTGTCTTTATGTGCTCTCATTTCAAAGTTATTTTTAAAGGTTCATAAATAGCTATAGCCTACGAAAGAAGGAACTTAAAAAAAAAAAATAGTGAACTGAACAATTTTAATATGTACTGACGTAATTTTAATTTATCTGTCCATATTATTAAATTAACTACCAGTTGTGTTTACGTAATGAAGCCATTGAATAAGTACCTAAGGTCTAGCGTAATGAAGGTGGATCCATCACAATAAAAAAAAAAATACCGTACAGGCAAAAATATTGATTTAGTGCCTGATACGAAAGTTATATGAATTAAGCTCCAAAACGTGATTGCTTACATTAAAATAATATGCAAGAATTATTCGTTGTTGCTCAATTTAGAACATTTGTACAATATCTAAAAATCGCCTTACTTGAACTTGCGTTAGTCTGGTCCTGAGGTATCGAAATCAAACACGTGTCATGTTTTCTTAGGGATTCATTGCAACGACCCCCCACCCCCTGTAAAATACATTTAATTCTACGTACTAACTAAATGTACGACTTATCAGTTTGTTTAAACTTATCAGTTTGTTAGCTGTTGTGTATACGTTAAACATAGATGCATGCTATTTCAAAAATGAGTAAACTATGGGCATTTATGTTATTTATTTATTTATTTTTTCATTTTGTCTAACTACTTTACACTATCATCTAGATGGTTAGTTTAGTAAATGGATGGGGGGATTAAAAAGAGATCCAGAACGAATATCATGTATTTATTACCGAAACGCATATTTTTAGCAAATGTAAGATTAATTTGCGTAAATTCTACGCAGTTATTCTGAAAAAAAATAAACAGTAATGATAAACAATAAACAATGCTTCACAATCATTTCTCCAGATTTTGTAAAACTAAAATTCACTAAACTGTTTATGGAAAATGTTATTCCTAATGTGTAATAATTAAAAGCATCGCTAACACAAACAATTCGATTAACCCAATATGCAGATTGTCACTGACCTAAATTTAAAAACAGTAAATTTGCAACAAATGAGAATAGTTAGTGTAACTTCGCTAAGGCAACCAACCGCTAAAGTGCTCACCTTTATACTTCTTATCGAAAGAGTTGCATGACTAACGAAAAACTAATGGCTATAAAGATTGTACATATAGCATTTTCTTTCATAATATACTATCTGATGTATAATAATGACTGGTAGTTAAATATATATATATATATATATATATATATATTTTTAATCTTAGACTAAAATTGACTTAGTACATTTTATAACACAAACGATAAACCCAATATGCAGATTTGTCACTGACCTAAATTTAAAAACGGTAAATTTGCAACGTATGAATAGTTTTAGTGTAACTTCCCGAACGTAACCGAAGAATTGCTCACCCTTTGTGATTTGAAAGGATTTTCACGGGGCCGTTCATAAATGACGTCACGCTTTTTTCCGATATATTTGACCCCCCTCCCCCCTTTGTCACAAAATGTCACACTTCTTGTTACCCTCTCCCCTCCCCTTGTCACACTTTGTCACAATTTCATGAATCCCCCTCCCCCTCGAAGAGTGACATCATTTATAAACGATCCCATTGGTTGAACAACCTATTTTCCAGCAACACGACATTTGTTTTTACCACCAGTTGACAGTAACAGCGTTTTCTCCGTCTACGAAATTACTTACGCAATTGGGAACATCTCCAGAGCATTGAGTTCAAGTAGCTCTCTCTTGCAATGTGTAAGGGGGAGTGGAATGAAATAATTTCAAATTAAACTACTAATTCTCTCTCGAAATGTGCAAGGGGTAGTGGAGGAAAAGCAGCTGATTTCGGTATAGCTCTTTCCTTTTTCTTTTTATGTTTCAATGTGCTCTGTCGACAATCGTATTTATGTGTTTGTACCTTCATTTCGTTAGTATTTTATTACTTTTGACCATTTACTTTCCTTTATTAAATCTTATCTCGATTTAAAACCTGTTTTGGTTTTTCATATTTCCCTGCTTGTGCTTCCTCTATACATAAGAACGTTGTCTTTATTGTTTTAAATTGCATTTTCGGTAGCGAAAAACCGCGATCCAATGTTGAAGAGCAACATAATACAAATGCGGGATACGCATAATAACTTGTGGTGAAATTTAGATTTATGTACATAGTTATGATTATCTTTTATTTCATGGTGGTTTATTTTATCCAATCATTAAAAATTACATAAAGACCCAAAATTTTTTTTTTGTTAAGAATGTTAAGAAACGGGAACAGTTGCATGCTAATTAACGTTAAGTGCTAAAAGAACGTTTTTTTCTGATAGGAGCGACATGGCAATAATATAATGCATGGGAGGGGGTGGGGATGTTTAAATACATTTATTTTTTGTTCCCATTCACCTCAATATATGTAATCCTTTAGGTTAAGTTATTTTTATGTGTTATTCGGGCAATGTTTCATCACTAACAATTTTGTGGTTTTTTTTAAAAGTTTTGCGCTCGCAGACGCTGTGTGGCGTCAATGTAACGCCTTGTCAAATTGTCCTTATCTTTTCAAGGGTCTTTCGAGTTTAGGGATTTTGTAGGTGCCCTATTTATAGCAGGATTTGCTGTTGGTAAGGCTTCAACTCAAAAGCGAACAGGTAAATCCGACTGTATATGGTAAACATGCACGGTTAAAGCGAACACAATAAAATCAATGATCCTAGAATTATGAAGACTAAGTAATAATTCAAAAAATAAAAAAGTCTTCAAAGTATACAAAATTATAGTTTTTTCATCATCAAGGGCACTCAAAGCGAGCAGGTAAACCCGACTGTATCGGGTAAACAAGTACGGCTAAAGCGAAAATAATAACATAAGGGATTATAGAATTATAAAGACCACAAGTAATAATTAAAAAATAATAAGCTTTCAAAGTATATAATCTATATTTCTTGTCTTTAATTTTCTTAATGGAGGATACTCAGATAGTATAAACGTAAAATATGACTACATTTGAAGAAACCAGCTCATCGCTCTAAATGATTAGTAAATAAATAGGATACATATATAAGTTAAATACCTAATTTGTGGCAATTTCCAAACATGGTAAATAAATGGTAAAAATGGTAATGGCTGCATACCGAACCCCGCTTCAATTAAAACTTTAAAAATTCGAGTAAAACTGGGATGCATAGAGAATTACTTGGGTATTATAAACGAAATATTTTCATAATTGTATGCCCGAGTTCCATCGTTGCCACTATTTAAGACATAAAGAAACTTCTTGTATTTAAACTTACGAGATTTGACAGTCCCAAAAAATGCAATGACAGGCACAAAAAATAACGACGATGATGACGGCAAATTAATCGTTCAAAAATAAATCACTGAAAAGATGATACATAATATTTATGTGATTAGGAACTTTTCTCAAAATTTTAAATAAACTTAGAGCGTATTTTATTATTTTAATTCATTATACTGAAATACGAAAAGAAAAAGCAAAGATAGGTAGATTGATGAATTAAAGTGGTTAAAGTATACAGACATCATATACAAAACGCAATAAATATCGCGCTTGGACGCAATAAACATCACTTGTATATTCTAGTGCTAAAAAATTACTTATAATTAATGTTATATATATATATACTTTTTGAGTAAAAACACACAAACGAACAACCAAGCAAAAAAAAAAAACTAAATAAATAAATAAATAAAACTGATTGTTCTATAAAAAATTCGTAAAATTTTTCAAATTTAACTTATTTAGGCGCAATCAAGTCTATTTGTTAAAAACTCTTCAATAATTTTTTGATGCATAAAAAGCTTAACATCTAAATATTTGTAAAGAATTTTTAGTTTTTCGGCTGCTATGCATTATTAAGTTTTTATACATTCTTTATGAAAATACTGTGGTGAAAAGTAGAAAATAAATCTTACTACTTTCCATCTTTTTAGGGATCATTCATAAAAGATGTCACGCTCCGAGGGGGGGAGGGGGGTTCAGGAAATTGTGACAAAGTGTGACAAGGGGAGGGGGTAACAAGAAATGTAACATTGGGCATTATGCAACATAGCATGACGCGTGACAAAGGGGGGAGGGGGTGAAATATATGGGAAAAAAGCGTGACGTTATTTATGAACGGCCCCTTAAAAAAAGAATAGAAAAATAGTAACATTTATTTTCCAGACAATCGTTCCAGAAAAAGACTCTAGGTACAAATCGGATATTATCTCAAAATATTTTAAACAAGGGATGCACAACCCCATATGATATACACTCTTTCTTTTTCCAAAAGCCTATCTATTCTTATCATTTCGCATATATTCTACGTTCCAATTGCATATATTTTGTGTGTTCAATTTCATTTTTGCAGTCAAGTTTTTATTTTTAAATTTAAAACATCTATTTTACTTTATGTATGAAATTCAACATTTTTAACGGATAACAGGACCTTATACCATAATATGTGCATATATTTGCTCATTGAATAGTAAACCATCCAAATTAAAAGTAAACAATATTTTTTTTAGCTTGGTTGAAGTCATTATAAACTATAAATCTTCTTTTTCTTCCTGGGATAAAAATTAAAGTGTACGTAAAAAGGCTATCTGTTCTCAACTTATCTTCAAAATCAGTGTTTTTTCTTCTTAAGTTTAAGTAATTCAACGATATAGATTCAATCGTTTCTTAATGGTCCACTCGTGGTCATGCTTGAGTGAATTTTGGGAAATGTGTAAGTCAACATTTCGTGCACATATATTTCGCTGAGCTGCTGTCCTTGAAAAGATTTGCTATTGGAGTTTTCTTCCATCATGCTTTCGTGTTTATTTTATTTTTCTTTGTGAGCTTTTCCGGCACGTGTATATAAACTAGAGTTCCCAACAGTCGAAATTCGACTGTAATAATTAAATTTAGCATTGAAAACATTATGATATTTATATACTAGTAAGCCCGGCGGTCATACGAAATGACCACTGTTCTGTAATTTAATTATAAATTGTAATTAAAATAATTTGTGCAAAGTTGTCTGCTAATTCAAACTGAATTACCCAGGTCAGGCGGCGAGGACGCTCCTTCTCTTACTGCCCCACACTACTATATAGTTATTTACTATATAATCAAATTGTTTGAAAAATATATATTTATCATCGAAAGAACTTATTACAAATTTTATTATTCTTTTCAAAACAAAAGTTTTAACGAAACTGGGAAAAAGAGCTCTGCCACTCTAATAAGAAAAATATAAAAAGGGTAGACGATAAATAAATAAATTAAAAAGAAAGAAAGGATTAAATTAAATTCGCGTATACATTATTTTTTAATGGAGATTGCAAATACAGCGGAGCCTCACTCAATATGCTAGAGAAGCGTTTTGATTATTATTAGTATATTTGTTACAACAGTGGCAACTGCATTGATTTGTTTGTTCACACGGCAACTCTAATTATATGGTTGGAAACGACGGCAACAATGCCAAAATAAAATAAAACGGGTCAAAAAAATCATTGAAAAATTTAAAAAAAAGTTATTAAAAAAAAACGCATTGAGTCACAACTTTAATTTTTGCAGCGATGAGTTTCTCGGGTCGTAAACATTAATCGTGCCGAATGTGGTCCCGATCGGTAAAGCGGCCTGGAATTCTATTGCAGACAGACAGAATAAGCCGCTTATATATAAGAATTATGTAAGTATTATTCATCAAATTTGGAGATTATAACGTCGAGTTTATTTTTAACGTGCTCACTTAAAGCAAGCTTAGTGTAAATCATTGTCGTTGGCGGCCAATTTCGCTCATGGATGTAGCGCTTGTACTTCTGCGGATTTCGTACTAAGTTGAGTTGCAGTTGAATAAAGCTGAAATGTTTTCTTCCATAGACTATTCGTGTTTTTTATTCCATTTTTTTCAGAGCAACCTTCACTCAAACTCTTTTTATAATTGCTGTTAATATTACTGCTAAAAGCCGCGTTTACACGATGGCAGTTGAAGAGACAATTGTCGGGGCTAATTGTCCCTGGGCAGTTGGGGGAATGTCATGGCTAGGCCAGTTGGAAGAGAACCTGTTCACACTGTGAAAGTATTGGCATGGCAGTTGATGACGAAAAATGGCTGAGAGACTTGACTGACACGAGTGAATTGACACAACACAAAGCAAATCAACTAGGTGCAACTTTGACACGAAGCCAACTTGCTCGACAACTGTAATTCAGAGAGGTTGGGGGGCCTCTCTGGACCCAGTTCATTGCCCTCTGTCTACTCCTTGAGCCAACTGATTTTCAGGACAACTGTCCAGGCAGTTGGCTCGCCAATTGTCCTGAATTGTTCACACGTAGCCAATAGCTTTGTGCCAATAAGCTGTCTCCAGACAGCTGTCTCTTCAACTGGCATCGTGTAAACGCGGCTTAACACGTTGACTGCAGACACGCTGAGTGCCAGCGCTGTTTGTAGTTTATGGATCTCCAGACGATAGTTTACTTTTATTAAAACGTATTGTCCAAAGCATTTTACTAAGTAAAAAATTACTAACTTTCTATAAATGTATTGAAAAATGAAAAAAAGTCGGCAACAACAAGACAACTTGTAATTTGGTCTCTCAACAAGTTCGCCTACTTTCAACAAGTTCACCTCACCCTACGTTGGGAGTCAACGTGTTAATGGCAACACTCTTTTTAGCAATGAGTTTTATATTTATTACCAAATTATTTAAATATTAAAAATTTCAAATTTTTAGCACAGTTATTATTCATGTTGCATATAAATTTGAAGGCTTACACAAAAATGAATGACGTGAATTTGAAACCTCTTAGACAGTTATAAAAAACTGTCAATCTTTCAAAATCTGAACGAGTTGGCAACTTTAAGCAATTTTTGTGTTTGCCAAAATTCAGTAATTGTAAATCATAACTTTGAATTTTTTGGCCTTTTTCGGAATGGGTAAACATTAATTCGTAAACAATTACCCTTAATTTTGCTCAAAAAAAAAAGAGAACTCTTTTGGTTAATTTATCAGGAAATAAAACTTTTTTTCTACAATAATGATTTTAATGCGGAATTTTAAGATGCCAATAATCTTGCGGTGAGATTTCAAAACGTTTTAAACTCAGAATTTCGCGGGGGGGGGGGGGGATAACTCTAATATAATGTATGTTCTTTATCGGCAAAGAAAACAGACCTAGGAACTAGCAAAGTTTACGAAATATTATCTGGAAGCTAAGGTTGTGCCCTACGTTTTTACAACTAAAATGCGTTCTATCTCTATTAAAATTGACCAACTAATTACATATTTTGTGAGCTGCTGGCACTCTAATGCACCTAATACATCAATATGGTTTTTTATTAAAAAGTGTTTTAAAATAATGTTGAAAAAAATTACTTGCGGATAATACGGGGACGAAGAATTTTAAGGAGTACTAAAACAGTCTATCACTATGTGTATATATATTTTTTTCAATAAACTACCAGTCATAGTTACGATTTTCTGTTTATATAACTTTGAACAATAAGTGGATGAATTTGAAGTATAGTATTGAGCCGTTTGTTAATCTCATTACATGTACGTCTTTCTTGAATTGCTCAAGAAGGATGTGAATTATATCAAATCTACATTTCCATGAGCAGTTTGGGCTCATGTTCTGGTAGCAGAGTAATATAGCTCAGGTTGTCGCCGTACAACACCGCTGCAGTTGAAAGAAATAACAAAGAGTTGCACAGCTATAGGCGATGTCGTTCTTTTTAATGATTCATTCACCAGAGGATGGAAAATCTCCGAAAAAATGTGCATTTCATTGCTTAAAACAATGTTCTAGACCCGGAGTCCTCAACCTTTTTGTACCTAAGAGCACCTCAGTTGAATGGCGGGCACCATTTATTTTTGAAAGAGAAATTTATAGTTATTGGACATAGTTAAGATTACACACTACATATAATGCACAAAAAATTTAAATTTAACAATTAAGTTAGCATATGAATATAATTAGTATTAATATTCTTGCGTAAAATAAATTATTACTAAATTGCTTGCAATACATACGAAATAAAAAAATTATTAATAAAATATATAAAATACAGTCAATGTGGTCTTTGGCATTGCATTTCACTGGGCAATGCTTCATAATTTGGAGAATGTGATGCAATTCCTGCTTGTAAGCAATCGCCAAGGTGTCCATCTGTAAGTCGTAATCTATATTTTGAGTTTATAATATTCATTGTCATTTATCATTATAGGGTTATTCATAGTTATATAGCTCTTTATTCATATACTCTAGATTCTCTAGTTTAAAATGGAAAACGGAAATATTTTATCGTTGGGCACAAGCAGCGGGCGAATCTAGAACGATCGACGGGCGCCATGGTGCCCGCGGGCATAGGATTGGAGACTCCTGTTCTAGACTAATAGTCCAATCAACAAGTACAGAAAAAAAGCGCTTACCTTGCAAAAGGTGGGGTAGAAGATTTTTTTTTATCTAGTATATATTGGTGCCAGCACAAAAAAAAAACTGATTTATCCAACATGAAAGATCCCGGAAAAATATTTGGCGGCCAAAAAACCACCAAAATTTGGCACTTTTTGTTGTTTTTTCGATATATCTCAGAAATGGTTGAATTTAGAGAAAATTTTCCATTGTAAAATTTATAAAAGATAAAATTTCCTACAACTTTTAGCATTACAACTTTTTGTAGCATCAATAGCAAATTCGTTGCAGCTGGGGGTACGCTTTCGTTAAATTCCAAAACAAGTATGGGGACACTTGTGTGAAAATAAAAAGTTAGTGGGACACCTTCTCACTGCGTCCCCCTCAACTACAACACTGGGTGGGGGGTCAATTTCATTCCTCTCTATCTGCTACGAACAAGCATCGTTTCTTAAGGTCAGACACGAGGCTACTTGCCTCTTCTTTTTCTCCTTTCTTCAATAAGCTTTCAGGCACCTGTCTCTTTTCATTGTTTTTATAAGTTAGAAAAAAAATGCCGAACTTTAAGAAGCTGCAATACATTTGCTAAAGATGCTACAAAAAAGTTGTAAGGATGAAAGTTGTAGGAAGTTGTATCCCCTATAAATTTTACTTTGGAAACTATTCTCTGAATTCAATCATTTCTGAGATATATCGAAAAAACAACAAAAAGTGCCGAATTTTGCTGGTTTTTTGGCCGCCAAATATTTTTCCGGGAGCTTTCATGTTAGATAAATCAGTTTTTTCATGTTGGCACCAATATGTACTAGTTAAAAAAATAAAATCTTCTGCCCCACCTTTTGCAAGGTAAAATGTATTAATGACGGGACTATAAGCGCTGCGTAGCAATTCTCGTATTTTTTATTTCGTTGGTCTGCTCAAAGGATAATAGATAGAAAAGAAATATTCTAACTACGTCACCGGAAAAATATGGTCTTTTGAGTTTAAATTTTGCGCAGAAAACGTCTTTTAGAAATACCCTTTCCTCCTCTCCTAGAAAAAAAATTCTGAGTTGAGAGCTGAAGACCTTCCGCCTCCGAAATAACCTTTAACACATAATTTAGGATTGCAAGAAGCCCATACCTTCTTTAGAATTAAAATCGTGTAAAAATAATTTTTTAGAGTTTTCAGACTAGCTGAAAACCTTCTTTATTTAAACAATAAGATCACTAAAATGTATTTTAATGCAATTATAATTCCTTTAAATCTAGATAAACATTTTTCAATGATTTTTACTTTACCACTATTTTATTTTAATTTAATTTATTAAATTTTAAAAAATAGCAAAACATATACAGATTAATGAATGAAAACCTTTTTTAAATTAATTCTATAAAACTTAAAATTCACCAAAAGCCGGAACACAGTTATCGTTACTTCTTTCGAACTTAATGCCTTTTTACAGCATTTCTTGAAAAACTGTAATAAAATCAAAATTAATTCGAATTTTCGCATAGAACTACATACGTTAGCCTGCTCAGCGGATGCTAGAACTATGTGTCAAATTTCGTTCCAATCCGTCGATTAGTGTGACTTTGTACAGCGAACATACAAACAAACATACAAACGCACAATCAAGTATATATATATATGTATATATATAAACTGATGTGCAAAACTTAAGCAACAGTAGTTTTTTTGCCATAACTCCTCGAAAAATCATCTGAGAAACATGAGATATAGAAATGAGAAGAGAGTAGTTTTGTACTTAAATGATGATGAAAGCATAACTGCGTAAAAATGAATACAATTCATACAATGTGGAAACAAACAAAAATAGGCTTTATTGAAATAATATCATTTCACAAGATTGTCTATCCAAGAGGAAGAATAGCACGCAGTTGTTCCTTAGTATGGTATATGTCCTCCCTATGCTTCAATGATTGCTTCACAGCGTCTCCCCATACTCAGCACCAGATTGTCCACAATTATGTTTCAATAAAGCCTATTTTTGGGGAGGACATGTACCATACTAAGGAAAAACTGCGTGCTATTCTTCCTCTTGGATAGACAATCTTGTGAAACGATATTATTTCAATAAAGCCCAGTTTTGGGGGTAAGAGTGCCCATGCGTCAATCAGTATCCGTTTCAGTTCTTTGGTGTTCCCAGGAGGATGTAATCGCGTCGCAATGCGTCTCCCTAAAGCATCCCCTACATGTTCAATAGGATTTAAATCGGGCGTACGCTGGCCAATCCATTCGAGTGATATCTTCACTTTCCAGTAGCTGCTGAACAGATTGTGTCCGATGTGGGATTGCACTGTCATCCATAAAAAATGGAGTCTAGTCCAATGGCACCTATGAACAGACGCACATGGGTAAGGAGTACCTCCTAACAATAGCTACCACCTGTTACAGAACCTCTGTCGAAAATATGGAGCTCAGTCCGTCCGTTCAACATAATGTCTCCCCAGATGATAACTCCAGGACAACCGTAACGGTCTCTTTCCACGATGTTACTGAGATGAAGCCGTGTTCCGATCTCTCTCCAAATCAACTGGCGTCCAGAATCGCGTGTGGCACTGAAACGACTCTCATCCGTAAAAAGGACATGACTCCACTGATGGGAGGCCCAGTTTTTGTGTGCCTGGCACCACTCTAAACGGCGCCGCCGATGGCCTGCTGTCAAAGGGATGTAACGTGCAGGAATATGCCACCTTTGTGAAGGCGTCTGGCCACAGTAAGCCGTGACATTTGCTACCCCGTTCTTGAACACAGTTACTGCGCAATGGCGTTTGCCGACTGGTTCCGGGTTCTTTTCGCCTGCAGGATGTATCGGTCTTCCATTGCAGTTGTTTTTCTGGGGCAGCCACCGCCAACCTTTCTGACAGTTGTACCTGTGATCCGATCCTATGTTGATTCTGAACCCTTCAGCTTCACTAAGTCACACTGCGACCCTCCTCCAGCTTTACGATCATTCTTCCACGTGCGAAGTCGTCCAGATGATTACTTCCAGCCACAGTTCACGAAAAAACTCACTTGCACCTACAGCGAATGTGTTTAATTGCATTTCCCTCCTTCCTTTTATTGTACTCTTAAGGTGCGCGCATCAACAGCACGCGTTTTGCATAAGCTAACATTACCTCTGACCTTTTGTTACTGACATTTGCATCCACATGACCCTTTCTACTGAATTACATGTTCTTTGTACTAATCGCAAGAACTCTTTTTCTGCAATTTCAGAGTTATCTGCTTAAACTTTACATTGCTGCTTAAGTTTTGCACACCAGTGTATATACAGAGAGAGAGATATATAAGAAGTAAATCTGAAGCGATAGGGCTAAAATCTTAGTTTCGTATTAACGTGGAGTTAGGCCCTTTTCTTGTGATGGCGACAACATACATTTCTAAGAAAAAAATCAATAAAAAGAATCAAATATTAATAATAAAATTTAAAATAATAAATTAATTAAATGAAAAATCGGACAGTTGACTAAAAATTTAAAAAAATCGAATTCATTAACTTACCAACGTAAGGATGAGGCTGAAAAGCTGAAGAACAAGTCATGCTTTATTATGAAATGGGAAATAAAAACAAAAACAACTGAAAATATGTTTACTTGTGTTATATAACTGATCATTCATAAATGATGTCACGCTGAAGTTGTGACAAGGTCAGGGAGTCACCAGAAGTGTGGCATCCTGCTTATGTAACATAGCGTGACATGTGACAAAGGGGGGTAAGGGGTCCGTTGAAGTGTGACATTTTGTGAGAAAGGAAGGGGGAGGTCAAATATATGGGAAAAAATCGTGACATCATTTATGAACGGTCCCTAACTTCTTTTTCATTGGCCCGCCAGCCCAGGGTGGGCCATGTCTTTCTTCAAGACATAATTACAGATTCCCGATTCTTTGGCGGACTCTTCCATTTTTTAATTTTAAGTACTTTTAAGCATGTTTCAAGGCAGTCGATCCACCGAATCCTTGGTCGTCCCTTTTTTCGTGCTCCTGATGGTTTGGCCTCGAAGATCTTCTTGGTGATTCGGTCGTCAACCATTTTACTCACGTGACCTGCCCATTTCAATCTTTGAACAGAAATAAATTTTGTAATGTCTGGCTTCTTGTATATATTATAGATCTCTGAATTTGCTCTTCTTCTCCAGGTGTTATTGCATTTCAATCTCCCTAAAATGATACGTATTATTTTTCTTTCAGAAAATTTATATAACTTAAAAACTTATAAAACTGAAAAAAAAAAAAAAAAAAACGAATGAACTGAAACAAATGCATTTCCAGTGTGATGATCTAAGCCGTTCTCCGTTAAAATTGAACGAACGAACAAGGTGTGGCAAGAGTAGTATAAATGCATCCAGTACAATGTTCCAAAAAAGACGATTGTTCATTTTTGTAGGAGATCGTACGTTTATTTTAAGGATTCGGTATTTTGGATCCGTTCTTTCGTGAACGACACATCTATAAGTCGCACTATAAATTAAATTCTAGATGATCTTACGATGATGATATCTTTGTTTTTATTAACGCTTCCTTAACTTTAGATATCGTCTTAATTTCTTCTAAAGGAAATGTTTATGTATCATATTCAAACCTTTTCTCTTTTTTTACAAAACAAATAAATAAATAAAATTTAAAAAAATATATGCAACTGAAATAAATAAAATAAATTAATTTATTTAATTAAAATTATATAGATAAATAAATAAAATCAATAAATAAATAAATACCTTCAAGTGCGCCAACTTTGTGCCACAACGCCCTTTTAGACACTAGAACTGCCTAACGGCTGTTGAGGCGTAACTAGAGCTTCGAAAAAATTGTTAGGGTTGTAAAAAATGTTTCGAAGCTCTATTTACACCTCTGCATCCAGTTGGTAGCCCTAGTGTTTGTAAAGATGTTGTGGCACAAAGCTGACTTGCTTGCACAAAGTTGGCGCATTTGACGGTAAGTTAAATAAAGAAATGTTTTTTTTTTCGTATTAAGATTGCTTTTCTCTCCCCCTCTCTCTCCTATTTTTCATCCTTTAATTATTTCCCTTGTTACTCTTTATGTCTTAATTGCTCCAGACTACTGGAAAATTATGCACTTTTGCGGCTCCGTCAAAAAAAGAAATTTTTTTCATGGAATGATGCAACAACAAAATCTGCGAGTATTTAAATTGTTCTAGAGTGGCTGCCAATACTAAAAATGTACGTTGTGAAAAGTTAAAATCATATATTTGTTAAAAACGAAAAAGGAAAAGCTGTACTAGGCATTGCTAATAAATTTGACGTTGAACAAACACAGCTTTATTGCATCTTAGGGGTCATTCAAAAATGATGTCATGCTTCGAGGGAGGGAGGGAGGCTCCGAAAGTGTGACGGTTTGTGACAAAGGAAGAGGAGGAGGTAACAAGAAATGTGGCATCGTACATTTTGATTTCTATGAAAACATTTAAAATAAGCAAATTAAATTTGTTTTTTTTAAGTTTTTAAAAAATTTTTGCAACGTGATTTTAAAGTTTCACTGATTTCATTTTGTATCGAAAACACCGATGCTGATTAAGGTTTAAGTTTACTTCTACTTAAAAGTTTAAAAGGAAATTTTCAGAGGCATTTACTTTTTAAGATAAAATAGCTCCGGTAATTTTTTCAGAATTCGAACAATTAATAATTTTTACTATTAATACTAATTATCTTTGCAGTAAACTTAGTCTCATTTTGTACAAGTTAAATACACATATAATCATTATTATTATTGTGCTCACATATGCATTATCTTTATTACGCTCCCAAATGTCATTAAAAGTTCGAAAATACAAGTAGACACGGGATCTATAACACAGTGCTTTGTTTCTGAACTGCAAGTATATAATCTAGCGCTAGCGTGAGATGTGATGAAGGGGAGTAGGGGGTATGATGAAGTGTGACATTTTGAGACAAAGGGGTAGGAGGTCAAACATATTGAAGAAAAGTGTGACATCATTTATGAACGGCCCCTTAATACGTAATTTTTTCTAGATAAAATGATTGGGAATGATCGCTAAAAGAATCTGAATAATTTTCTGAGGAACTCGCTGCTACATCGCGAGTACGGCTTGATCTTAATTCTTAAATGTTCAGAAGTTAAGAAATTTACCAATCGCCTTATCTTCTTTTACTGAATATTAGGGTGGAGGAAAAAAATCAAAATATGAATAGCAGAATTGGTGCGTAGTGCAAAACATGTCCTTTATCATTGTCGAATGAATGCAAAATTTTTACTCTTTCAATAAATTCCTCAGGATGCTTCAAAATAGTTAAATATGGACAAAAAAGTTTTTATGAGGATTTCGAATTAAAAATTATGAATTAAAATGAGTTGAAGAATCTGTTGCCCATGGAAAAAAAGGTAAGTTTAAATACTAGGCCAAATTTTAAAATAATTCTATACATTAAATATGTTAGAGTGGTAATAAATATAAAAGTAAATTTTTCAATTTTTGGTGCTCCAGAAGAAATGAATGATTATCAATAAAAAAAACGAAATATGTAACCTACTACACTCATTCCACAACGTTTCCACCATACGCCAAAATAGTTTCAAAATTTAAATTTCTCATAAAATTATCAATTTTTTATATATTTTAACTCGCGTGGGACGCCGAAAGATATAAATGGATTTCTATTTTTAAAAAAAAGAAAGAAATGCCATCGTTTCTAAAAACGAATATCGTTGACATCGTTGATAAAAACAAATATGCCTAAAATACAACTTTTCTGCCTTTCGCCTAAAGTACCATATCGAAACATTTTTTTTTTAATCATGTACTTTTCAGTTCACTGTAAGGAAGGTGAGATATATATGTATATATACAGGGTGGCTATAATTGAACTTCCCCTATTCAGGGCATCCTACAACTAAAACCGTTCAACGGATTGACAGCGAAATTGGTATGTGGACTATACAAGAGATGCGCTCAAGGAATCATGAAGGAAGAAGAAAATCTAAAAACGGACGCTAGGGGCGTTGTTTAACCTTATAACAGCGTTTTAACGTAGGGAATGACCAGTACGGCATAAAAATAATTAATGATGTTTTTAAAAAATAGTTAATTTACCTTACTCTTTTTTTAACATTAAATAATAATTATTTTTAGAACTAAGGTACTAATCTGTCATTTAAATACAATTTGAAGTAGTATTATCCCTCAGAACTGCTTTAAAAAAAAATAAAAAAATAAACGTTGCGAACCGGATTTTTTCGACTTTCTACTCCCAATATTTTTAATTTTGAGATAATTGTAGTTCAAAATAGAGGTAAGATTTAACTTGCATATTACTAGCAGCACAATAATTCTAATTTAATTTAAAATTAAATTCAATCTGCAATAATTTAATCTGGCAGGGTTGCATAGCGGTAAACCGCAGGCCTCGTACGTCCAAGTTCGCAGGATCAAACCTGGCCCAAGTCGGTGGATTTTCAAGAAGCAGAAAATCGTGAGCGGCCATGTCGTATGATTACGCAGCATGTTAAGGATCCCTTGAGTATCCGTTGGGCGTGCATGGCTCTCGGCTGAATTAAATTCCTAGTACAGTTTGCTTCAATTAGAGCTCAGATGCCGTCATCTAGGGAGAAACTGAGCTTCAGAAATTTCGGCAATGGTACCGCACTCATTGTGGTGCCGCTAAAAGAGTTGGTACCAATCTCTGGGAAGGCACAAGGTTTGCAATAGTTAAGAACTAATACTACGCAGCGCATTATAAATATTAAAAAAATATATTAATTTGATTTCTAAATTCTGAAAGAATTCTGCCCGAAAGTGTTAGATAATAAAGAAAAAAATCCTGACACTGGTATTATTTATTAATTTTCATTTTTTCAAAATGTTTTCTACAGAAACACATTTTTCTTTCATAAATTTTAAAATTCAGGATGGCAAAATATTAAAATAGTTTTAGCCAAAATCTTACATTGGCACTTGTTCAAACGGGGCCTCAGTGGCTGAGCGGTCTAATCGACTAGTTCCGCGCGGGAGTGAAAGAGGCGTCGGTTCGATTTCCACTTTCCCCCGGGTGTATTTCCTTCGTTGTATATTAAAATCTGTTGTGGTGTCTTGTTCTATCTGTCATATTAGACGAGAGTTTGAGGTATATCCTTGAGAATAGCAAATAAACTCGAATTTCTGACCTGAAATAGTCGTAAACAAACTTCTTGAAACAAGACACACGGCCATTCTAAGTAAGCTCACACTATTTAGAAAATAAATGCACTGTAACCTAATGTTACATCTCTGTCAAATAAATATAAAAGCAAAAGAACTGGCCTGCATTTATTTTTCGCCAAACCCAGCGATATCCGCTTTTCCTTTCAATAACTCTTAATTAAATTTTGCCTCAAGAGTCAATAGGTTTTCCTTTTCAAAAAATTCTCGAAATCAGCAGGGAAATTTCTTTAATACGTTCCTCTCAAATTCCTGAGCATCGATAATTGCTTCTTCAACGAATGCTTTGTTTGACATATCATTCGTTCTGTGGTTGTATTGACGATAATAAGGGAGGTACTGAAGTAGTTGTTGAAGAAAATAATTTCTGAAGCTTGCCATTGTCTAGATTAATGGAATATCTTGTTAAGATCAATACTTTTTTTTTTAAATTTTTCACTAGGTACGCCTTTCGAGTAGAATTAAAGGTTTGATCTTGCTGAGGACAGCAGTGTAAGAGAGAGAGAGAGAAAAAGAGATCGTTTTACAAAATTACGAGTAATTGGATGTCCGAAAAAGATTCGCAAAATTTTCGAAAGATGAAAATTTTTCCGAATATTTAAAATAATAACGATTAAAAAAATCAAAGTATGGTTTTTCATCGCTTTTGAAACACTTTAATAAGTAAATATTCCGACATATTTTTCGCAAATATTTTTTTGCGAAAAAAATCAAGGTGATTATTTGTGTGGTTTCTCTATGATTGTCATTACATATACAGTCATCCAAAATATAAGGCATGCAATGAGCTATAAGACCGGGACAGTGTATTTTTCGCAAATCTTTTTTTGCGGAAAAAAAATCAAAGTGATTTTTCATGCAATGAGCCACAAGGCCGGGACAGCGTCAATTTAATGAATTTATCTTCTCCGAAGAGTACGCTCTACAAGAAGCGACCTATTCCCCCCCTGTCCCCCTCATCAAGTGAACGATTTTCGACTGTTTAGCGACTCCTTTCTGTCCCCCCCCCCTTTTTTTGTATGTGTGTGTATGTGTTTCTTATTTCATTTTCATTTTTATTTTATCTCATTTTTAACATTTTGTTTATACCTTATTTTTTTTTATTGTTTCACTTTAGTGCTTTTTATATCAGTTATCGATTTTCTTGTATCATTTACGAGTTATAGTTAACTTAATCTTGCAACTACCCACTCATATGCAGTGTAGTACCTTCTTTCCAAACACGTTAAGTTCATATTCTTAGGAATGTAAGTCCCTCTGTCGTCCCTCGACTACCCTACGCTGGTGAAGTCATTGCATACATGGTAGCCAAAAGTATAAATAAATAAATGATTGTCGTTGTACAATCATAGATCATCGAAAGAGTCATCTATGATTGTACAGCGACATTAACCATTGAGCTGCCACCTATCAAGACCTTAAAGACCCGAATTTAAAATTTAGTAGTTTGGGTATAAAAAATGTAAAACATTGTGCTTTAATTTCAATATAATGTAAGAATATGAAACACATTAAAAGCATAGAAAATAAAATAAAATAAAATTGTACCTAGGTCAATACGACCCGACGTGGCAGCTAAAGGATTAACAAACACCTAAAAAGGAAATATCGATATTTTAAGACAATTTTGTTATGCATTCATGCAACATTTGATATAAGTTATAAGGAATCACGCATAAATAAATAAATAAATAACAATAACTGACATTTCAGCAATATGCATTCGTTAAAGTCTTATAAAAAATAAATGCGCAGCCAGTATTTAGCAAAAATATAACTAAATGTCAATCGTACATTGAACTTATTAATATTCAACTACATTTTTCTAAAACTCTGATTACTTTTATTATGATTTAATAAAGCAGCTGTCTGAAATGTCATGTTTTAACCATTCTGAAGAAAGAAAAAACACTTAATATTACAAAAATAGCGTTTTATATTTCTAAGGATGAATGGAAGTTTTATTTGGAGAAAAATATACATATATTTTACTAAATATACTTAAGGCTGCTCTTGAAAATGTAAATTTTTCACTTAAAGTTTTAATTGACAACATAAATGTCACTTTACTGCAAAATACTTTAGAAAACGAAAATGCGAACAAAAGATATTTCAAGTTTTATGACAATTAAATTAAAACATTTTGAGGGAAAAGAGTTTTTTGTGGCAGAAGTCTTTAAAAACTAAAGTGTGTCAAGCAAATAAGTCATATTGTTGCAAAATTTGATAAGATTTACTTTTCCCCTTCCTATGACATCCCGCTCCCTTGACTACTTAAAATCAAATAGTTGAATACTTTACATTTCTCTTATTTATTTTTGAAACATTTTTTGCCTTTAAAATGAGAAATAGTTTCTTTACATTAAAAGAATGAAGCAAAAGAAAATATTTACTTTGGTTTTTGATATTGTTAAAACGATTTCTTAATGTTCTTTTTTTACGGTATAATGCTTTTATTCTCAGTTTTAATTGTAAAACATAATTTTTAAGTTGCATTTTTTTTACTATTTTCTTTCTTAGCGTAATTATACAACATAAATTCAACAATGCTTCAGAAAGGAATTCAAATGTATTCTTTACTTTCTATTTTTTGCACACATGTCACTCCACCATTAGAAAAAATGTCTTTTTGTTTAATGGGTGAAAAAAAATGACTTTTTATATTTAAAAAAAATCGCTACTTATTAAGCTTGAAGTAAAAGTAGAACCTTGACCTTATACCTTCTTAAGTCAATTTTCTCGTGTCATATTAAACTTCTCCATGTTTCAAAAGCGGAGGAAAAGACAATAAAAGCATTTTTAAAGGACTTGAAATACGTTTCAAAGAGGACTTATCTTCTGCACAACTAGAAAGAAAGTATATAGTTCTCGAAATATAGAGCAGGATGTTTCAATAATTCTGCGAAGTACCCATTTATATTAGTTTTCTCTCTTGAGTTATAAGGAAAAAAAAGGAGGATAAACTATAAATAAATGAATATTTTCTTCTAATTAAACATTATAAAGTCAGCGTATTAAGTTTTCCAATATTAAGGGGACTTAATGTGGCTGATAAGTTTATTTTGAAGTTTCAATGTTTCAGGTAAACGTGGTTGATTTTTGTAAAACTCGATGCTAGTTAACACTGAATTTGATGAGATTCATTCATTTGATATTAGTTCACGCTGTATTTTACGATACTTATTCATTCGATACTAGTTGTCGCTGTATTTTATGAGACTCATTCATTCCATACTATAGTGCGCCCAGAAACCCCCCGCACCTGCCATTTTCTGGCCTATCGTATTTTTAGATGCCCCCGAGTGCAAGCCCTCGGGAGCACTAGTTGACGCTGAATTTTATGAGACTCATTCATTCGATACTAGTTGATGTTGGATTTTCTGAGACTCATTTCATTCGATACTAGTTGACGCTGCATTTTACGAGACTCATTCATTCGATACTAGTTGCTGTTGGATTTTATGAGACTCATTCATTCGATACTAGTTGACGCTGGATTTTATGAGACATTCATTTGATACTGGTTGACGCTGGATGTTATGAGATTATTTCATTCGATACTAGTTCACGCTGGATTTTATGAGACTCATGAATGTGATACTAGTTGGCGCTGGATTTTTCAAGACTCATTCATTCGCTACTAGTTGACACTGGTTTTTACGAACACTTTGGGACCTCGGACTAGGTTCGTAAAATCGAGAAGTAATTCAGAAAGAAATATTCCTTCAATAGAGGAGTTTTTGAGGCTGGTAAACTGTTCATGAAATCGAATTTCAACTTTGTTTAGGTGCAACTTTTACATCAGTTGCGAAATTTGGTCTGTTTACGTTGCTACTTGATGCTGCTTAAAAATGACTTCTGCTTGAATTCTGATGTTTGCTGAATTTCTGTGAATACTTTTTTATGGCTTTTCTATTTTTCCTTTTTGATTTGATGCTGTATGCATACGACTTTAGCAAGGTGTTGCAAATTGAGTGATTTATGCGTCATTCAATGCTTTTTGAGGGTACGATTTTAGCATTATAATGCTATTTACTAAATTTTTATATCATTCGATGTGATATAAAGCAATATTAATTTCCAATTTTGTTTTCAATTCAAAATAACAAAAGATTCCTTTTTTCAATTTAAAAAGAAAGTTCAATCCTTTCTGACTACAAAAACCTTGCCTCGCCAAAACTTATTCTTGAATCGATAAAAGTGAAAAAAAGATTTTTATTCAATAATCTATTCAATTGTTGTACTTGCTGAACTTTAATATTCTCATTTATGCTGTTCATCAATTACAGCATAATAAACACTCGCTGGGAGAGTCTTACATTCCATTTTATCCTAGAACTTTATTGCATTATCTTATTTATCTTCTGCAGAAGAATTTATATCTGTCGCGCGGAAATACTTTTTATATGGAAATTTCCTATCCCTTCAGACAGATTGATTATCGATGGGAACAAGGAATCTTGGTGATGTTGTTTTCATTGTAGATTGCAATACACGGTGTCTGTGCCTTGTATTGGATGTTTTATTTCCAAATAAATTTATGCTTTTTTTTTTTCTGTACAAGCAGCAAAAGAAGAACTTTCGCGTAAATCCTTCAATGCATTCAACATTGGTAATTCTTCAATAAATCAACAATGAAAAAGGGAAGATGTATGCCTTTCACATAACTTATCGTCGAAAATATAAGTCATTGGAAGCGAATAGCATGCGAATTTGAAAATATTAAGCTGAAAAGTTTTTTGTAAGTTGTAAGTACTTCATAGTTATGTCTTGTGCAGTCGTATACACAATAATGTTATGTAATAATTTTATTAATGTATGTGTTTTTCTGCAAATGAAGAATTTCAATGGATTTTTCACATACGTATATTGTTTCAAGGTATAAAATATTGGTAATTCTACTATAAGTCAGCGTCGGAAATAGGGAGAGGTATGCATTTCACATAACTTACCATTTAATGTATAAATTACTGGACAAGAATAGCAGATGGATTTGAAAGTCATGTATTTAAAAATCAAAAAATTTTAGTAAGGTATTTTAAGTATTTATTCTAAAAAAATGTTATGCCTTGTGAAGCAGTATCTATACCGATAGTTCTTAACTGTATGTCTTTTTATACAAGCATGGCATTAAAATATATTTTTCGCATTTACCATTTCAAGGTATTTAACATTGGTAAGTAATTCTTCTATAATTTAGCAACGGGAAAATGGAGATGTATACATTTCATAAAACTTACCGTTTAAAATATAAATAACTGGAAATGAATAGCATTTGGAATTGAAAGTAACATATTGAAAAAATAAACCTTTGTAGTAAGTTATGATAAGTACTTATACCGGAAAAAAGTAGATATATTTTGTGACTCAACATGTATACCGAAAAGTCCCAAATGTATGTCTTTTATAGAAGAGTGCAACTTTAATAGATTTTCGCATAAACCGTTTTAAGGTATTAAACATTTGTAGGCAATTCTTCTATAACTCGGCAACGGAAAAATTTATATACATTTCACATAAGTGCCACATATTAGCCTATCATGGAAAATAACTTATCTATCTTTCTGATGGGGCTGCGTATGGTCACTAAACTTCGCAGACCTAGTGCATTCCCCGAAAACCGGTATCCATTCTTTCAAGTAGCACCACTATCGGCGGATTCCATTACAAATTGAGAATTTTTACGCTCAATTTCCCCCTAGGTGTGGCACCTGAGCTCTAAATGATCCGAAACTGCACTAGGAATTTTATTCAGCCGAGTGTACCCAAGCCAAACAGATACTCAAGGGATCTTTAACACATGCCACAAAATCATACGATATGGGCCCTGACGATTTTCTGTATCTTGAAAATCCACCGACTTTGGCTAGCGAACTTGAGCGTACCAGGTCAGTGACTTGCCTCATTGCCTCCCATCCGGTGCGATTGAAAATATTAGTCAATGGAAATGGATAGTATATGGATTCGAAAGTAGGACATAGATAGTTAAAATGTTTGCAATTAAGTTACATCGCTGAAAAGAGTAATAGTTACGCTTAGCGCAGCATGATGCATGACAATTCAATCAACGGAGGCAATTCACCGCTAGAGGGACTCATGAGCGATCATCATTGTCACGTGATATCCGCCCTTTGTTTACTAAGATTTTCAACTGAGTTCTACGTGGAGTTCACTAGGCAAAATTACTTATCTTAAAATTAATTAGACTATTTTCACAGCTTTTTCAACTTATAACCCAGCATTGACATTTAATTTAATCATTATATAAGAAATTTATTAGTTACTAGCGGTGCCCGCACGGCGTTGCCCGGGCTGAATTTTAAAAACGTCGTCTATGGCGCTGTCCTTGCTAAGAGTATAAAAAAATCGCCTGCGGCATAAAGCCTGCATTGTTTGAAAAACATCGTGTGTCTATTTGTAAAAAAAAAAAAAAAAAAAAAACACATTGGACATTGTCAATGCTTGAAAAAGTAATATAACATGTAGAAGGATCAATTAAGAAAACTTGGGAACAATTCCATCAGTAGGATCAGATTTGTCACCAGAGGGTTATTAAAACTGCCAAATTGTAGCACGGCGTCATTTGTTGCGTTACGTTTCATCTGGAATGAGTCTTAGTCTTGGCTATGATCTTAGATTGATTGCAAGAATGAAATTGCAATATCATATTTATTTCATTTACCAGCCATGGTGAACTGTTATCTCGGTAACCGAAAGGAAAGTTTTATAATGAAATGAAGCTTTGCTAGCGGTACCATAGAGATGAAATAGTAGGTGATAATATTTATAGTTAAATGATACTGTAAACCATACCTAAAAAACGTATGCGCAATTTTGTTAGTATTCTTTATCGCCGCTTTATCACCAACGCCTAATTAAAAATGTCAAATTAAAGCGTGTCGTCATTCGCCACGTTATTTGAAGTCTAGAATAAACTATACGTCCGTAAAATTTTCGAGGCGATATTTATTTAAATGCTATTGCTAAATCAAGGAAATCATAAAATCGGGGAGACGGAACTTTTATCAAGTTCAATCTCGAATTTAAAAATTATTGCTAATTTGAGAAAAACTTTAAATCGAAAATATTTTTTATTATTGTTTTATCTTTATTAAACCGAACTATTCTGAAAAATAAGTTTCATATTGAAACCTAGCGGTACTCGCATGGGGCTGTTCGTGCTGAATTTTAACCGTACCTAAAAAACGTAAGCACAATTTCATTAGTGTGATCCGATTTATCGCCAATGACTAATTAAAAAGTCAAATTGTAGCGTGTCATATTCGCCGCGTTATTTGAAATCTAGTATAAACCAAACGTATTCCTATTCTGGTGATATTTAAATGCTATTGTTAAATCAAGGAAATCGTTAAATCGGTTAAACAATACTTTTATCAAGTTCAATCTCGAATTTAAAACGTACTGCTAATTTGAGAAAAACGTTAAATCGAAGGTATGCTTTATTATTGTTTTTCCGTTGAAAAATAAACTGATGTCTCTTTATTTCGAAAAATAAGTTTTATATTGAAATTAAGCTAACACTATTACCCGGAGGAAATATATTTGAGGAAACTGCCAATTATTATTTTTGGACCAAGGTAAGCCTTAAGAAATCGCACTAAAAAGCTTATAACTGGCGTTCTTATTTACTTAGAAACCTAGAACAAATATCATCTTGTGCAGAAAAAATAGCGCTTTCGATCGATATATTACATTAATATGTGCAAGGTTTTTTTCACTCCCATATTGGGAATTTATGTGGACAACTGATTAAAATTTTAATAAAAATAGAACTACCTGTAGGATTTTTTTTTCAGAAACCTTCGCAGGAGTGTACTCAACAACTTCCCAAAGTTTCAAGGCGATCGGATGAATGGTGTAGTAATGCATAACACACAGACACACATACATTCATTTATATATATGGATTACAATAGTTATAGTGTTGTATAAAGTGTTAATTTTATGTAATGTAGAACTTTATTTAGGCTTAGTTTTTAATTAGATTTGTCGAACTCGATGTAAAGCGATGCTACGGCTTCCTGTGTTCACATTGCTTTCATCGGTGCCACGTGACCAATGATGTTGCTTGAATTGCCTACATTCCTTCATTATACTTATTTGAGCATAAAGTCGATTAATGCTGTGAGCAATATTTGGAGCTTTCAACCACAGGTCTATTCCGGCTCATTTTTAAACTATACCAAGGCTGAACTTGATCCAGTTAGTTAACTGTTAATTAACTAACTGGATCAAGTTCAGCCTTGACTATACAAATGAACTGCAAACGGAACACAAGCAAAACGTGAAACGTTATTGCCATTCACTTATTACACAAAATTACTTTAAACTTCTCAAAATTTAAGTTCCAACACAGAAAAAACTGCAACTCATTTTATCTAATAAATGAATAAGTGTGTGAAAAATAAAACATGTTAACAAGAGTAAAAGTAATTAAAGCCATAAAGCACGTTTTTCACGGAAATTATCTCGTTTTTTACGGCTATTTTATAAAATTAATGCAAATTGCTCAGTAACTTGCAAAAATTTGCTTCCAGCTGGGAAATAGGGTTAATCATCATTAAATTGCTGAACTGGAGCATAAATTACATGAAATATCTTTTTCTCCGGAGAAAAACTAATTTTCAGCCGTTAAAAAATCGGAATTCCTTTAAGATAATGCTTGTAATTATAATTTGTTAGTAAGAAACGAAAATTGAGATTAATTGTAAAAGACTAATTTTACTTTCCAAAGATAATGTTTTGCGTATCGCTTTCAGTTGTAAAAGATCACTTTAGTCAGAAGTAATTTATCGGAATGAGGTTAAATTAAACGGTTTCTTGAATACTTTAACGTCAATTTTGAGAAAATATAGAAAATTGTATTGGACTCGCAAAATTATTCAATTCCTTGAATTTTGCAATTTTTTCACGTTTTGAGTGTGCTAAACATAGTTTGAATATTTTTGTAAATTGTCTATCTGTGCGTATGTGCGGGTTTGCCGAAGAGTGAATCCGTTTTTGCGGGCTGTCTACCTCAAAAAATATTTAAAGGAGCAAAACTAAACAAGATAAAAAGCATCCACGAACTCTGATAGGAGCTAATGATGTATATTGTGTGACTCTACGTCCTCCTGGAGCAATCGAAGGGCTTTCTCATTTAGACATTTCTAGTTTGGCCTAACCGTTTAGCTTTCTGACACTCCAAGAAGAATTACAAGGAACCATACAGTAATTGGTCTTGAGAAGGGACTCCGTTGAAGCAGGTGCTGATTAGTGTTTTTCTTAGGCCGTGGTGGCCTGGTTGTAACGATGTGGCGCTCTAACCGGAAAATTGACTGTTCGATACCCGACCCGCTGAAGGCCTACCATGAATGGAGATACGTAGATGTAAAACCCGTGGAACATGAAGTCCCATGTGGAGAATTTCTCTCCCCTTCACTCTTAGGTCAAAAAAAAGGAAGGTAGCGTATCTTTCGTGGCGCCATCTGGTGCTATCCAAATACATAATGAGCCAAGTAGTAATACCACCCTTGTGGTGCTCATCTGTAAGCGTAAGTCGCTCCTTACTGCCTTAATTCCTAGTCGGTCTGAGAAGGGTAGCTGAATACCCATGTGACATTAGAAACAACAACAGCAATAGTGTTTTTCGTGTCATTAAAGGATTGGTACATAGTCAAAAAAACATAAAAGATATATGAGAAAGTTTCCGGATGTCCACAATATACCAGCTTAATAATAAACTGGAAGAAATGTTGTTTTTAAAAAGGAGTTTATGAGATGTAATTGAATACTGGTGCTGATTTAGGATAGACTTGGGAGACTCATGAACCGGGCGTGTCCCTAAATGACTTTTTTTTAAATTTCCAGTCATCCACTTCCGAAAATTAAAGAAGTGTAATACATAAAAATAAATTATGAAACACAAAAATGAAACGAGCACTTGAAGAATGCATGAATTATGCTAAAAATTAATAATAGAAACAAAATTTTTGCCTAGTTACAGAGTTAACAGCAAATAGCACGCGTTTTTGTTTTAAAAAGTTATAACCGAATTTGTTATAAAGTTATAACCGAAGAAGCAACGTACCCATTCTTCCTCGCCACTCGCGAGGGCACGACAACAGCAGCAACAACGTACGGCAGGATTAGAACTGACCACGAATTAGAGAGGAACTTAACGTGTTATGCACAAGACCAACCGTTGCACAACTGTTTTTGTTTATTTAAAAGTTAAAAATGCCTTTTAACAGCACGCTTATTTAAATTAGAACTTAAATAAAATCAAATCTAATTAACTTTTTCGAATAGGAATACGTGCGTTAGTTTTCTCAGGGGATGATTGAACTTTGCCAAATTTCATTCCAATCCTTGTTGGAATGAAATTTGTGTGACTTGGTTTAACTATCATACATAGTCAATAGCGAACATACGTACTTATTGAACATATCAATACTTATTGTCTATCTTGTATAGTCTAGCTAGTCAATATTTATTGTCAATCGCTATTTTCCAGTTCGCTATGTAAGATAGACAATAGCGAACATATGTAGCGAAAATACGGAGTCAATTAATGTGACTTTGTATAGCAAAATTCAAGCAAACACAGAAACCTACAAACGAAGTCTTATAATTGCATATATATATATTATATATATTTAGGTAAATCATCAAATTACTTTCATGTTGTTTGGTGAACATAAGGTTAAAATGTAATAACAGTAATAACATAATCCTTTTACTATAAAAGTCTGCCACAGTATTTTTTCCTGTGAAAAGCAAATTATCGCTGTAAAGCAACTCCCACTAAGCAAGAACTCCAACTTGTGATACAAAATAACTCTTGGAACGCCTACCGTCACTACCAAATACGAGGCTCAATAATTCAAATTTACGAAAATGTCAAAGCAATCCCATTACTAGAAAGAATTTTCCTCCACAGACTATTTTGTTTGCCATATATTAAGTGATATTACCCGCCAGTCAATTATCCGCATTCTAGTTTGATTTCACTAATATTGTTCCCTTGACCTTGAAGTGTCAGTTTCTGGTAGTGTACGCACGACTGATATAGAGGAAGTATATGAGCTTTCACGCACGACAAAGCAAAGTCTTATGTTTACTTATTTTATCCAAATGGCTTAAAATATTCGTTGGAATATTTTAAGTGTTTTCCCCCTTACTTCGCATCCAATGAAAGGATTTTTGTCAACAAGACCCATAGCATCGACAAATAAAATACAAATGACATGTATCGTTTTGTGATTTTAGAGTTGGAGTCGCAACGGAACATTTTTAGTGAGAAATTTTGTTATGTAGAATGAACAATATTTTTTTTTATGTGACGCATTGGTTTCTAATTTTTATTTTAAAAGACATTGTTAAATTATAAATGCACACACTTAAATAAAAAGCAGGAAAAAAAGCTCAACAAAGTTTTACAGTTATAAAAAAGAGTTTAATCTATGTAGTAAATTATTTTTCCTCCATGCACGTTTCGTTAATCATTAACCTAACATAAGTATGTTCCCATAAGTATGACATGTGTGCTTTATATATTACTCTGTTTCTTTTCCTTTTTTCGTTTATTCTTTCCTACTTTTTTTGTAAACTTTAAGTGAAGTTTCAGCCTCAAATTTATATTTTATTTGCGGAAAGCCAAAACAACTAACTAAATTAAAATTCTTAACGAATTTCAACACTCTAAATAATATCAGTATTAAAAAACCACCTCTGAAATTCCCCTAACATAGTAAATTTTTTACTAAAATATTAATCTGATGTTTTTATATTTATTGATCTGCTTTAATATTAATATTAGTACAATAATTATACGATTATTTATGGTATGCAGTAAAAGTTTTTTTTTTGATGAAATGAAAATATAATTAAGTTTATTTTGATGACTTAAAAGTTTCACACAGTTGTAGATGATTCATTTAAAAGGATGTTTTTTTGTTTTCTATTATTTTTTTTAATTAATGAATTTTATTTTTCGGCTTACAAAAACAGAATCTCCTTTTCTCTCTCTCTCTCTCCTCCTGCTTTCAAAAAAAAATTATTTTTCTTTTTATTAATTTTACGAGTCGTAAATTAATTTTGTTTATAACTAGAACATTTTCCGTTTCAATTCAATCAATATGTAACTTTATTTGGAAACTGCAAATTTTGGAAGATAATTATTTGTCTATCGAGATATAATTGACACACATATATTCTATTTTCCAATTCTTCCTTTTTCATAAACTCGAACAAAAAGCGCATTGTTCTTTGCTTCAACAGAAACACTGTTTCTCCCGCATAACTTCCTTCTTCTCAAAAAAAAAACTGCTTAAGTGATTATGGAAATCTATAATCGATAAGAATACAAAGAATAGTAAAACGATAGAACTGAATCGAAAAACGCAGACTGTCATGATAAGATGTGATATACCAATAACAGCGTTACTATTCAGAACAGTTACTGAATAAGATGGTTGCGAATTAATATAACGTATGCTCTCAGTTCGTTAGCATAAACTATGTTATCTACTATAAAAGTAAACTTTATACAAAATATTATGGTTAACTTTGATTAGATAATTTGTAAGGGTTTTAATTTAAGTGTTTCGTAGCTCAAGATGCTAAAAAGACTTTTTTGTTCTTAGTAGAAAATATGCTACTAATTTTTTTTTCGCCGTTTTCTCAGTAATAAGGGGAAACACAAAGTTTACTGAAAGAAAAAAAAGAAAAAACTTCTTCGTTAAAGGTCATGCATAGTGTACATAAAACATGTGTTATTTTTGTGAATCTGCATACATTCTGTTGTTTTTTGTTTATTTATTTTCTTTAGATGTAATATATACGGAGAATATATTCTGCTCCCTTTTCCCGCTCCTTGCAAACATTAAAAACGACCAGCCTAGTGTATAGCTTAATATTTCCGAAAAACTGGCACATCACGTTGACAAACTGCGTGAATGTTCACTTTAAATACGCTACTTTAAGATGTTGCTGCGCGCTATAATATCGGCGTTGAAGCAAAAGTCACTGTACGCGCCAATATGCAAATGACGCCGCCTGGCGGAATTGCAACTTAAAGAACTCTCAGTTAACGGACAGCGGCCACTTCTACTTCTTCACTGCAGGACGTCCATTGTTCCAATCGCGGCACTACCCGCACGGCTTTCAATTGCCGTATGTAGCATGCAGTCGTTCCAGGACATTCAAATTAAGTCTTTAATAATTAACAAGGTAAATGTTCAAAGTGGTTTTATTAGTGTTTTAATGTTTCTATATTATAAATAGTTATGTTGTTCAAATATATATTTTTAAAGTCCTTTAACTCAGTCAATTAGAACAAAGGGCCGTGGTAGCCTAGTGGTTAGCACGTCGGACTTCCACCTGGAAGGTCACGCGTTCGATACCCACTGAAGACCACCATGTATACTTGGGGATATGTGCATGCAAAATCCGTAGACCCCACTACCTCTCCCCGTGCGTAAGCAATCCTAAGGCCTCGGCTAACAGGTAGGGGTCTGGTGGAGAAAAGTCAATTAAAACACTTATTAACCGCTACAGTCACTAATTCGATGAAAAAAAATGTTCGTTATTTTCTGCAATAAAATTAATTATGTCATAACGTTGACTAACTGTACACTAAAAAAAATTAGCCCGAAAATGCATAAGAATATCCTGAAAATCATTTATCCACAGTCTGAGGTAAAGTTACAGAGGCTAAAAACTACAAAGAAAATATAAAGCAGAGAACTTTGTGTAAATTGATTTTAACCGATAAGATTTCGAAAAATAAATTACAGATTATAAAAATAGAGAACATTCTGTAAACTGACTGTAGCCGATAACGTGCAGCAGTAGTGGTGCCATCCGCTGCTCGGTGAATTTCTATTCCTAGCACATTAAGTCGAAGGTCACTTCAAACGAACTCGCGCTGGTCGGATGCCACCGGATTTCTGAAAGCTGGCTGCTGAGGGTTCTCGATCCAACAAAAAAAAAAAAAAAATTACACCAATAATATATAATGCATTTTTCGTGTGCCATGTTTAAACTGGTAGTCACAAGTCAAGTATTCAGTTTTACTTAACTTAATAAATTTTTCTGTGTGATTTTACAGAGTACGGAAATACAAGAATTTTTATGACGTAATTTTTTTATGACGTGCTTCGTAAATTTAAAGAAACACTCAGTTTCCCTCCTGTACTTTTACATAAATTTTTTACAATGTAGAAATATAAAAGATGGACCAATGAAATATTTCGTCAAAGCCCTCCGACCGATGCCGCAGCAAGTGTCAGTCATGCATTGAAAGACAATGCACATGGGGTGCCAACTTTTTGACTCTCAAAAACACAGCATTTTTCTCAGCTAAAATCATTGTTGTTCTTTAGAAGTTAAATAATTTGTTCGTATGATTACACTTAAAAAATGAAAACTCCTGGTATATTTGTAATCTCTTTAGTTTAGATGTTGCAATCTCGGGTAACATTCAAGTTCTTAATAATTCGTACTGATGACGTAATACCTGCAAAATTTTATTTCTTAATCGGGAGAGATGAATCAGGCTTTCTGTCCGAAGAGTTCGACCATACAATCTTAAATTTTAAGTCCATCTTTTTAAACAGTTAGGTTTAAAAGGAAATTACTTAATGCATTTTACTGTTTTCAAAAAAAAAAAGTAATTTCCTCTATTACAAAATTGCTTTTGGCAACACAAGGTAAATTGCCAAAAGCAATTTGATATCGCTCTTAATGTCTTTCAGGAAAAGAATATGGGAGTTAATAATCGGAAAAAACGTTTAGCAGTCTGAAACGACTTTAAATACAGAAATTGAAGCACAAAAGTTTGCCAAGAGGTCTTTACGCTCTTCTTTAAGGTTAGGTTGTGAAAACGAAAGGAAAATTGTTGCTCACATAATGAAACTACAAACGTGGAGTTTAAAACACCTTAGGAATTCTTTGAGGTCTAAACAAAATGCTTGACCAAATCTTGAAACTAGAGTTTTTTCATTACTTCAGCTTTAACAACCGCCGCTACATTTGCTCAACTTTTTGACTTTTGACTGTCGTGCTGTTTTGAGCGTCAAATTATATGAATTTTTAGAGATGTATGTGCCAATTATTGAAAAGCTGTGAAATGTTTTAGAAAATGCAAACAAAACAACAAATGTATAAAAAGGAAAAAAGACATAAATAAAAATGCAAACACGTATATTTAGCGAAAGTTTCATACGCTTTTTTAAGTTACATGTGACACCGAAAATTTTTTTATACAACTTATTTCGGAATTTTTGTGTGTTATACGCTGTTTTTCTCTTTGACAAGTACAAACTTTTAACACTTAAGAAGATTACTAGTTTTTAAACAATGTATAATACTCAACATGTTGCCAAAATAAAAAGAAAGGAAGAAAAGTTTGTGACATTTAATGTAAGGGCACAAATTTTAATAGAAAACCAATAAACGTTTAAAGTTGTGATTTTAAACCAATTTTATTGTGGTTCAGTAATAATTGGAGGTTTTCATTATGGCACCCACGATGGCCTTAAATATTAATGTAACAAATTCAGCGTTACATTATACTTTTATTCAAAGCGGTAGTAGTAACAAAAACCTCAAGAAATATATTGTACAAAATGCTGTTGGCATTGACCCACTTTTTCGAATGTGACCTACTTTTCCAAACAGGACAAACAGCCAAAAACGTAGGAATCTGCATCATCTGATTGCTTTATCATGCATTAACTCTTTTAGACCAAAATGGTTTTCTTTCATATCTCGATGCAAGTTTTGTATACTTTTTTACTTATTTTTTTATTATTATCCATTAAGCAATTTATGATCTCTATCTCGAATTCCGTTTTTTGAGTGTAGTAAAATACTCTGATAACGATACCAACAGAAAAGATATTTGTGCTTGAAAAACAAAACTACGAAATTTTTATTGCAGATTTGAGTGTTAGGCTACTTTCTCGCTAAAGGCGACAAAGACATTATTCCGGGGGGGGGGGGTGCTCATTCGCGCAAGCGCAGATCATATTTTTGAAGGCAAAAATGTGCCTTGCGCATGCGCAGGTGTGAGAAAAGACAAGATTTGTTTTGTCTTTGCCGCCTTAAATGTGAAATTACCTTAGCGTCATGGTTCTCTTTTAAGTTACTTAATAAATGTTATGTTGTAACTACGAGGACGTGGAAGGCAGTTTCATATGTTTGCACACACGTAAAATGTACACACGTCTAATTTTCATTTCAAAATTCTGTGTACTTTTTTCTCTAATTATTATTTTTTTTTCAAAAGCAAGAATATCCACGAAACTATCTAGGGTACGTTCATAACGGATGTCACTCTTTTTCCCCATATATTTGACCTCCTCTCTCCCTTTGTCACAAAATGTCACACTTCATTGACCCCCTACTCCCTTTGTCACATGCCTCACTATGTTGTATAAGCGTAATGTCACACTTCTTGTTACCCCTTCCCCTCCCCTTGCCACACTTTCACAATTTCATGAACCTCTCACGCCCCTCGAAGCGTGACATCGTTTATGAATGGTCCCCTAGTAACGTCACTCTGAATTTAAATCAGTATTTTTTAAATATTTATTTGTTTAATAAAAATACTTCATGCTTTTAGCACTAGAAAATAATAACAATAACAACTCAGATTAAATATATTTTCGAAAAATTTACTGGAAGAGTAACAGAAATATGAACCTGTTTCGCGTTTTCAGAAATTCAACTTTAACACTAAATTTGCCGGACCAGTCATTTTGACTGTTTCGAAGCTTCCATTTTGCATAATTTGTTACTAATGATGTTGCAACTTTCAGTTGCATTCTCTTCTCCTATTTCACGGTAAGTAGGACAAATTAATGTGACTGAAAGTGTTATTATAATTAGTAGCAACTTGGTGTAAAAGGAAAGTTTAGAAATGGTTGAAAGCGGCCTGGTAAATCTAGTGTGAAAGAAAAAAGTTATATCTTTGTTTAAGGGAAGTTACGTTGCAATTTTTTACATTGCACACAGAGCTTTAAAATAGGGGTACGACTGTTTATGGGGCTTAGATTACCCCCGAAATATAGTAACTCCAGATGTATCCACAGGTAAACTTTGGAAGAATTAAGCGAAAAGAAAAATTTCTAATTTACTTGAGGTATGGAAATATTGCACTTAAAAGACAAATACCTACTGCTGATAAAATACCTACTTTAAAATTTCTAAAATAATGTTTTGTTAACACCGTTAACTCGCATCAAAACTATACTAATATATTATTTATTTTGAATTAAAAAAATCTTTTGAATTAAAAAAAAAAACTAAGCTCCTTTTTTGTTTTTTAACTAAAACAAACATGTGAAACGCAGTTACATTCTTGAATTAACTCTCGCCGAGAGCATAATTATTGTGACGTTTGACATTCCATATTATTGGACGGTTTTTTAGATCCAGTGAATGGTCTGACAAACTAATAAACATTTTCTGAAGGGAAAATAAATTCGCCATCCAATTCAAAAGTTGTTTTATTTATTTTTCTAACTGTAAACTGTCCAAAATGCTGTCGCGATCGACGGGTTGCCGACCACTGGTCTAAAGGAAGGAGTATAAAGCTGACGAATCTAACGTGAACCAAAACGTAACCACAGACAAACGATCACAAAATGGCAATAATAATAAAAAATAGGATCGAAAGGGGCTCAGAATATCAATTACGTTTAAGTAGAGGGGTGGGGGGCGCTAATGAATTTTTCGTGTGATTTTTTTTTTTTTTTTGCGAGAAACATGCTAACGTTTTCAGAAATTACACAAATGAAGCAGTGAGAAGCAAAGGGGTGTGACAAATGACAAAATTAAAAATTTGGAGATAACTGGTGCAAATGATAGCTAACGCACCATTCTATACTGGACCAGAAATGTTAGGGATAGCCCCAAAAGGTGCTCCGCCCCAACGAGATTTCGAAAGAAAAAATATCATTAAAGGTCCCATAAGATCAAACTTTGAACGCATTTTTCTCAGAATCGTTATTTGCTCCCTTACATCCCTTTTGCTTCGTACTAAATTAAATGGAAAATCTTCGTGAATTAATTTCGCTCATTAGATGGGGGAAGCATACTGCTAATTTTACTAATGGGGATGAGGTAAATATTTTCCGGTAACCATTAGTCCAATACGAAGCAATGGGAAGTCACCGGGAAATACTGTTAAGTCAGTAAAAAAAAAAATATCCTTAGGGATCATTCATAAATGATGTCACGCTTCGAAGGGGAGGGGGTTCGCGAAATTGTGACAAAGTGTGACAAGGGGAGGGGAGGGGGTAACAAGAAGTCTGACATCATGCATTATGCAACATAGTGTGGCATGTGACAAAGGGGGAGGGGGGTCCGCTGAAGTGTGACTTATTGTGACAAAGGGGGGATCAAATATATGGGAAAAAAGCGTGACATCATTTATGAACGGCCCGTTACGTCAAAATTCATCATTCACACCCACAAATAAGCAATTTTTTTGAAAAACGAAAGGGGGGAAAATCGCAGAAAAAAGAATTGTTAATCGTTCTTTTTCTATGTTTACCAAGAGATATCTTTGACCTTATTTTGAGTATACGAATGACTTTATATAAACTAATTTAAACTCCGATTATAATTAACTTTACCTAATTTACCTTCTTGGAATGTTGGCCAATAAAGGAATAATTATCTCTTAATGAAATATTTCTCTAAGAACTAGCTGAAAAACACAAAAATTAAAAACGAAAAACCAGAGCTGTTAATTATTGGAGTATTCTAAATATTTACATATGAAATCATATAAAAATCATTAGCTTATATCACAGAAATCCTGAACATGCAGAGATAAAATCAACAAAACATTTTAATTAAATTTTAATTAAGAATTCATTTAGATGAAACGCGATAAATTAGAGCTTCTAGAAACGCATTTTACTTAATAGATAATTCCATATCTTCATGTAACATTTTTGGTTGCTTTCTATAGCAACAAGATAAACTAATAAAACTACCAGAAACAAGATCGTCTGCTATGCAGTATTTGCATAATTGTATAGAGAAAAAGAAAAGTTACAATGCATAAAAGCTCAAAAGATAATAACAACTTTATTAGGTTGTTATAATGATATGCAGCAATAAAAATGTTTATGATTTTCTAGGAACTTACCCCATGTTTGTTGCATTTAAGTAAATAACTTTCAGTATAATATGTTGCATGGTGATATGGTGAGGCATAAAATGAAAATGTTCTGGTTTTATCTTACAGACAAGCATTCAAATAAATTATTTTGTGTGCTAAAATTTCATCAAGTACTGAAGATTTTACCTTCCTACGCATAACATAATATTTATTATAGCGGCATGTAGTACCAGACAGCTCAAACAACTTTAAGCTATTTGTTTTTGAAAATGCTGTTTATGTTTATTTTTAACAAAAGCTCAATGTTTAGCACTTAAATAAAATATCAATGCTAACAGCGGAACAGATTTTTCTCATCAATCTTTTAATCTTACTTTTCCTGATTTAAATATTAGAGCACACTATTTATTTATTTTTCTTTTTCTATACCTTATCATGTACTTTTTAAATTGGTTTTTGACATGTAACACAATACCACACACGCACCAATATAAACATTATATATATATATATATATATATATATATATATGATAGATATAGATAGTAAAACCTGTCACATCCGGATCAATGTGGCGACCGACCGGTCCGGATATGAAAAAATCCGGATATCAAGACCATTTCAAAATATGTAGCTGTAAACAGGACTGAGATTATGCTGAAGCACATAGACGTTAAAATTAATTAATTTTGACGTGCTTCTTTTGTATACATTTACACTAACATGCAATAAATAAATTCTAATTCTGATTCTTTCGCCCGTCGCACAGTTCGAAAGAAATATTTCTTTGACTTTTGCTTACTCAAAAATATTTGTTCCGCGAGCCTTCCGGATATGGGGAGGTCCGGATGTGACAGGTCCGGATGTGGCAGGTTTTACTGTATATATATACATATATATATATATATATATATATACATGTATACTGCGTCTATTGGTAAGTAAGTTTATCGGAAGAATAATACTAAAAGAGAAAGATATCAACGTTTAAACTAACATTTTATTATCTACTAAACACATAAAAAACAGCAACATCACCAAATAAGCATTAAAATGCAGACATATGTTTCGGGATTGCTTGTAATCCTTTTTTTAACGCGCTAAAGTTCATTTGGATGTTTCTGCATCTTCAAGCCCTTTTGAAAAAGGGATTCCAAGCAATCCCGAAACATATGTATGCATTTTAATGCTTATTTGTGCTATCTTAACGTGAAAAGTTTTATTTAATTAAGTTTTTTATTACAAAACAAACTGTTAAAACAAAAAACTGAAGCGTCTAAAATGTGTTTAACTGTTCGAGACTTAGCTTGAAAAGTTTAATGAACTACGGTCAAGTTTCGACCGCTGGGAGAACTCTAGTGTGTCTTTAATAATAATAATTTAACTTTGTGCTGGTAAACAGTATTAGAAATATAAATTTCTAATACTGTACTGAGAAGCTCCCTGTCGCATTGAAAAAGGGATTCCAAGCAATCCCGAAATATTTGTCTGCGTTTTAATGCTCATTTGTGCTTTAAATTAACGTGAAATTTATATTTCTAATACTGTCTTTAATACTCACCAAATGGTAAAATTGACTCTTATAAAGAAATGCAATAAGCCTATAAAGCAGTCATTTAACCCATTTATGCCTGCTTTTCCATTTTTGGAACAACAGTTGAGGGAGAGTTTATCATCAAGCAAGGCAAGCAACACATTGCGCTCAATGCCACAAAAACACCACGTTTCTATGTGAAAATATAATGTTGCATTACCTGTGAAGTGTTCATCTGATTATCATACTAAATAACTACCACTTTCAATTGTAATCATATTAAATATTTAGTAACAAATACAACAATGGTTCTGCCTAGTGTTAAAAAGATGGAACACCATATATTACTCATACATGGCATGAAATAAAAATAAAAAAAATTTGTGAATTGCCGTTTTTTACATTTGTCTACCTCACATATACGAATTTCATACAAAACTTTCAACCTTTGGCATAAATGGGTTAATGGTGTTATTACTACAGTTTCCCTGTTTTTTTTTAATTACCGCAGCTTTCCTGTAACACGATGAGTCAAGTTAGCACTGGGTGTAAAATTACCCAGTACTTAATTACCCATCCTTAGAAAGTTCCTCTACTGAAAAAAAAATGCGATTTAACAGACTTCCGATTTGACTATGTATATAAATAAAAAAATTCTAAATTGCGATACTTAAAAATCACGAAAGGACAAATAAAATATTATCTGTGAAGAGTTTATATCTTCACTATACATTTTGTTTTAGTTATAGAAGTTTACTAAAATACATTTTGCTTCTTTTTTACTTTAAAAATAGTAACATATCTCGTAATAAAATTCAGTTACGAAGAAACTTTATTCTTCTTACGAACATAAAACAAGAAATAATACGAACTCAATGCACATAAATAAATATTATTAATGCAAAAATACATATTAGTTTTTCAACGTACGTTGTATGAGATATTTCTCTGTTCTTGAAAAAAAAATGTACTAAAAAAATCAAACGTAAAATTTACATAAAATCAGAACCTTCTGCCTACCCATTGGAGAAAGAACAAATATATTCAAATTCAAATGCACTTTTATCATTGCTTTTACAAATTTCTTTTGTTTAAAATCGTCTTACTTTTCTTGCATAAAAGATGTTTTAAAGGAATAAGTCATGCACTTCTTTTCCTGCTATATTGTCGCATATTTTCCAAAAAAGAAATGGCATCTCAGCTATTTTCTGACTTTTTACAAGGAAGTGCATTAAGAAGAATATTTTCTTAAATCGCGTGTGCGTTTTTTGCAGGAAATATTTCACGGAGGATAAGATTTTTCTTTTCTTGGAAGCAGCGAAAAACGTACGATAATGCAAAGAAAGTGCTGATTGATTATTCTTTTGACGTATCTAGATAAGTTCGTAGTAGACCATTATTTAGGCTTGTTATGTGTAAGTTTGTGAACGTTTTGGACAATGCAAATTAGGAAGAGTTGTGCGGCTACTTTTATATTTTTCCTGTTCCACCTACTTTAACAAATATCCAGTGTAAAACATTAAACTCAGCTATAAAAAATACAACTCTTACTTGTAGTAGAGCTCCTCTATAGCGGACAGAAAAATATTTTTTCATAATAGAGAATTGTCCGCAAAAGAAGATTTTTTCATTTTAGCTTGTTATGTGTTGTGTTGGTGAAGGATTTTGGCAGTGCAAATTTTATAGAGTTCTGCCACTACTGTTATACTTTTCCTGCTACACCTACTTTAATAAATACCCACTGTAAAATAGCTCAGCTACGAAAAATACTAATCTTACTTGTAGTAAAACTCCTCTATAGCGGACACCAGCGGAAGGAAAATATTTTTTCGTCATGGAGAAGTGTCCACAAAAGACGATTTTTTCATTTTGCCTTGTTATGTGTTGTGCTGGTGAAGGTTTTTGGCAATGCAAATTTGATAGAGTTCTTCCACTACTTTTATACGTTTCCTGTTTCACTTACTTTAATAAATATCCACTGTAAAATAACTCAGCTATGAAATATACTTATCTTACTTGTAGTACAACTCCTCTATAGGGGACACCAGTGGGAGAAAAATATTTGTTTGCAATAAAGAGGTGTCCGCAAAAGAGAGGTTTTTTTTTTTATTTTGCCGTGTTCTGTGTAAGGTTGGTAAACGTTTTTGGCAAATTCAAATTTGATAAAGCTACTTTTATACTTTTCCTATTCTACCTACTTCCATAAATATCCATTGCAAAACATTAAACTCAACTATGAAAAATAATAATCTTACTTGTAGTAAAACTCCTCCATAGGGGACACCAATGGGAGAGAAATATTTTTTCGCGATACAAAGGAGTCCGCAAAAGAAAGTTTTTTCATTTTGCCTTGTTCTGTGTAACGTTGATGAAAGTTTTTGGCAATGAAACTTTAATGGAGTCGTGAGACTGCTTTTATAATTTTTTGTTCTACCAACTTTCAGAAATACCTATTGTAAAACATTAAATTCAGCTACGAAGAATGTTAATATTGCTTGTAGTAAAACTCCTCTATATAGCGGACAGCATAAAAATATTTGTTCGTAATAGAGAGGTTTTCGCAAAAGGGCTTTTTTAAACTCAATGATTAAAACTGCCTGTCTAAGAGGGGTATCCGTCAGAAGGAGTTTTACTGCATATCGAAATTACATCTAATCAATTATAAAATTTTATTTCTTTAAAAACTAACGCCAGCATGTTCTTCCGAAATTGAATCAATTCTTGCACTATAAAAAGGTGCAAATGTTTTGACAAGAATTTTGCTTAATATTTAGGAAATTAAATGGACTGAATGGCGTTTTGAAGTAATTTTTTGAGCTGTTTTCAAGTTTCAAGCTTAAACAACGTGCTTAGTAGGGATTTCAACACCGTAATACCAAATGCCGGTATTTTTTATTATTTTGGTTTTCGTGAAACCAGTATTTGGTGTCAGGTTAATGCCGCTGTTTTTGTTATTAGCTACAAATACTAACTATATATATATTTTTTATTTTATTAAATTGTTTAACCCTTTAATGCCCCCTAATGTAACATTCGCCCGTGTCTGACACGTGCGAAAGTTACCGGAAAATTTGCCCGTGCGTTATTTTATTTCTAATGCCCGTTTGAGATCCGTTCACAATTTGTTTGTATAATATTTGTTCTCTATGTAACTTTTACCGCACTCTCCGCTACCTAGTCACCCCCACAACCTGAAATGCAAAGATTAACATACAGTGTACTAGTTTTTCAGAAGAAAAAAATCTCGTGCTCTAACGGGCTAATTTATCTGAGGGATTTTCTGCTATTTAAAATATACCTCCCCCCCCCCATCCAGGGGGCAGTATAAATATACTTATTTCAGGTCTCACTTCTACTGTAATATCCTTCTCTTCTTGAGAACATGTTTACTTTTTATGAAGAATATTATACTAACTGTTCTTTATCGCCCCCTTACCCGATTGGGATTAAAATCTAAAATGGAGTATATCTGCATCGAAAAAAAAAAACATCAAATGCGCTCCTAAAGCTTCGAAAAGTGACCATCGTATCGCGCGTTTACTACACAAAATCTCCCGCGAGTGATATTCGCGCCCAGCGTAAGGTTCGTTAACGAGTATTATGATGGTTAACATTATACATCAAAATATGATTTAAAAAAAACGAAACTTCTGCGTACGTACAGTTTGTTTTGTTTTCATTGGTTCCATGACATTTTTCCGACGTCCGTTCATTTGTCGTTGCAAAAGTTTTTTTGTTCATGAATGTCAAAATTATAATTTTTAATTCCTTTAGTTTTTTTCAATAAGTAGCCAAGCAGTTCCCCAATCACAAAAGTTAGAATTTTATCACGTCAACCTATCACATGATAATCCCTGACACACACACATCTGTTTTTTAAATATAGGAGAAAATCGTCTTGCCAGGAATTAATGTCATATTTGCAAGTTCTTAATTTATTTCATGAATAAAATTTCTGTTATATGCACTTAAAAACTCCATTAAAATAACTAGTTTTTACCAAATTAGATAAACTAGTTTCTAAGGAAAATAAACACAAGATGTAATAGAATATAAAACATTCCAAACAATGTAAACACATATCAGTGAAGAGCAAATTTAATTGCCCAATTTTAATTATTTTTCTGTGACACTTTTTTTTCTTCAGATTACTCTGTTTTAAAGTCAGCTTTTTGCATTTCCTTTTTTTTGCACAGATGCATTACAAAATTTACAATTAGACAAATCTATCGAGTTCTTTCTTTGAATTAAGTTTTTATGAAACAGTTTAAAAAGAATTTATCGGCATTGCACAGAAGTATAGAATTATTTGCATCCTTCTACTTTACATTTTCGCCAATCGAAATAATTAAACTCAACCCAAATGTATTGTGAACATATTTTCCACAAAATTTATATGCATTCCGAAGGAAATAGGGTATTAAATATTACTCTTCGTTCCCTTTAATGCTATTAAACCGCTTATCTCTGGTAAAAAGGATTTTATACTTAGAGTTAATGGATATAAAGTGCTAAATTTATATCCGTTAGTTTAAATATATGGTAGCCGTTAGGTGCATAATATCCCCAAAGTTTAAAAAATATTATAATGGAAGGAAATAATGTGCTTTAACGTTTTATATCTATGCAATAAGAAATAACGTTACGATATTTAATTTGTCGCAGCTTTTAAGATAATATTACGAAAATTAATTTAAAAATGTACATATACGTAGCAAAATTAACGAGATATAATAAAAAAGATTAACTCAGTTGCGGTAATTATGAACTCAATAACAGGAAGGATGAAATTCATAACCAAATGTTTTTAGCAACATTCTATATGACAAATAAAAATGGTTGAAACCGATTAGTTCGCGTTTCAAAATGAGCTAGGGAGGCAAATGTAAAATTACTTAATTCTGTTAAACAATTTTTCGCCGCGTCATTTTCAAACAACGGTGACGCCTCCACAGTTTGTTTGGAGACATTCGAAATTCTTTTACTGCCCTCCTTACGTCAAGTCGTCACTCGTGAAAAGTTTAGTTTTCAAAATCACCGCAAGAGTATTTATGTAGTTTGTTTATATTTATTCCATGCTTACAATCACCCCCAATTGACTCTATATAGTTAAAATTGGAAATCAAGCCTGGTACCAAAAGTTTGAGTGTAATGATGAAGTTATGTATCGTTTAACTGAACATTACATTAGAAAATGATTACTTCCTCATTAAAATTTAAGACCAGGGTATAAAATCTCCCCAAAGCAAAAAGATCGTCATCATAAATCATTTGGATCTATGTGAGCATCAGGAGATAATTGCTGTTATTAATGAATGTTTCTTTTTTTTCATCTCTCTAATGGGGCTGCGTATGGTCACTTACCATTGCGGACCTAGAACATACCCTGGGAATCGCCATCCGTTCTTTCAAGTAGCACCACTGTCAGCGGATGCCATTACCACTTTGGGAACTTTGACACTCAGTTACCCCTAGATGGCGGCATTTGAGCTCTAATTGCTGCTAACTGCACTTGGAATTTTATGTAGCCGAAAGTATCCAAATCAAATGTCTACTCAAGGGATCTTTTACATGCCGTGTAATCGTACAACATGGGCGCTAACGATTTTCTGCATCTTGGAAATCCACTGACACTGTCTGGCACATGTCCAATGACATGAGGCGTACAAGTCCCACGCCTTACCAAGATGCCGGCGCTATAAAGAATGTAAACACGGAAAAAAGAAAATTTCATTTTTAAAGCTCTCTCTCTCTCGTCTATGGTGGGTGGTATAGTACAATTACGACGAGATCTCATGTTTGACGAGTGATTGAAATAGTGAATTAATTCAAAACATTTGTTTAATAAAACCTTGTGTTTTCCTTATTACAATATTTGGTACTTTTTGTTAGCCGGGCGCAAGCAAAAATTCGGCGAAAAATAGCCGAGAAATGTCGAATTCCGCCAAATTTAAGTTTTGTCATGCTTGTCATTAACTTCACTTGGCCGACTTGGATCGCGTTTGGTTCACAATTGGCGATATTTGCACCCGGCTAGCGGAAAATACCCAAATTTGTTCCATACCGATTTTTTTAAACACTTAAATAGAATGCGAGCTATTTTATAAAGCAAAATTGTCTGTTTTTTCTTATTTATTTATTTTCTTATTTGTTCTAATTAGATTGCGATCGCACAAGGGATCGGTGTCCACAGCTTGATAAATGATGAATTAGGGTTACCTATTTTAGCCCCTTATTAATGGCCCTTTTAAAGTTATACCAATGGTCAACAGAAGTTTGAAGCTACATAGCTAAGTTCACCGTTTAAAGTCGTTGGAAAATTTTCACAAGAGTCAAAGTTAGTTTAACAATTATTATAGCGTAAGTTATTAAATAACCAGTTCACCATCATACGCACCCTTGTGTAAATAATAAACAGTAATAGATGACTCGGAAAAAGACAGTAAGTAGTTTAGTTTAGTGAGCAATGTCTTGTATTTGTTCAGAAGGTTTATTGTATAGTGTCATTTTTAGTTTATGTACTTTTGTTATCACAGTTCTCAAAATCAAATTTGGTAAAGACCGGAACTATCGGTGAAAAAAATAGACATGAAGTAGGCATACTAATAAGTGCGGTTAATCGTTTCTACTAGAAGCGCGCCGCGTACACAAAAAGAATAAAAAATGTTTCAGTACCGAAAACAATAAGTTTACTTCCCGTATGATTTGCCAATGCCTAGGATTTAAAAAAAATAATAATAAAATCAGTCCACGCATAATCAGAAAAGATGTTACCCTTGCGTTAGTGTGTTTTCCTGATTTCATTGGATATAAGTATCTACCAGTTTTTTTCTCAAACTGTCTGTTACATTAAATTTAAAAAGAAATTGAATTATATAAAGTACAAGTTTACCAAAATAAAATGGTTAGATTAATAACTAGGGTTCCCACCTATGTTAGAAACGAAAACTTACACCAAGATCTTAGAATCCAAACCATCTCTGACTACATTCGCGAAAACTCGACCCACATGCAAATCCTTACATTTGCAACTAAGTTGATTACATTCGTAATATGACTTCAAGAAAAAACCATTTAAATACGATAATTCTGGGATACGACTCGGTCCCAGTCAAAAATTCTACTTCAGCTCACAGGGCAAATGACGCCATCGCGTTTTAACTCCCGTGAGGGGCTCGTTGGCCTCCCATTGGACAACTCTTATACGTTGCTAATTCGGTATCTTGTCTCGGGACAAGTGGCTCACTCGAAAGTGAGACCTGATGATTATTAATTAAATTCTTACAATTTAATTAAGTTCTATTATCTTTAATTGAGACTTGGCAAAAGTGTTTTCTACACTATCACCGATCCCCCCCCACCTCCGAAGAAGCTATATGTGTTAAAGCGAAAGAAAATCTTTTAAATACGGTAATTCGTAGGTGTGTAAAGATGCTTCACGCTTAGGATGCTGCTTAATAGCATGGATTGCTAAAACTTTCCCCATTTGATTTTCTAAAAGTATTTCTAAGTGGGGGTGCAGCAAAAGGAGTGATAGAAGTTGACTCCTGCCAAGTCCTTATTTTTAAGTATAGACGTTTAAAATCTAGACGGAGATACCGGGTTCTTTCTTCTCTTTGCGGTCGACCGAGATATAACAGATCACGTGCAGCTGATTCTCCAGTTTCATCCTACCGCCTTGTCTTATAGTTCTCGAATCTGATAAGTTTCTTCTTAGGGCGGGAAATGCTCGCTAATCAGCTAGAGATTGATGTTTTAGGTCTACCGACCTCATTCTCACCTGATAGCCATTGACTCCGCCCAGTTGCGGTTACTAACTATTTCATGCGCATGTTTTTAAACCATATTCCCAATCCTTATACACTAAGATAGTCTTTACTGCCAATCCTAGTTTGGTAATATAGACCGTTTCATTTCTTTTTATGCAATCCTAGTATAGTAATATAGGTCATATTACTAATTCTGTATGGAACTAAGGACTTTTCTGCTGCGGTAGTGATGATTTTGCAGTGTAACATTACTAGATTAGTGAACATACCAGCGACTTGAAATTAACTCTCTTTTTGGTGCGAAGATGTGTATATTTAATAGAGCTCACTGTGTAACAAAGATCTGTACTTCATTTCTAATTATTCGTCCTAAGTATCGAAAGATATTACACTGAGAGAGAAATAATACCTTTGACATTAACAAAAAGTGTTTTTTTTTTCAAAACCATATGTCAACCGAACGAAACCAAAAATCAATTTAAAGAAATGTTTATTTTTTCTTAGTAGTATTGAGTTTCTGATGCGAAAATGAGATAAACACAAACTGAAAAGTGTTTTGTACATAACATAGTTTAAAATGTTTTGTAATCTTTTATCAGTAACTGTATGGCCATTCTCGTGACTTGATCCTTGGCAATTAGTGCGTCAAGGTCTCAGCTCCTACATAGTTTTCACTCGATGACTTGAATGGTGCATATATAAATATAAAGACGAAAAGAAGCATTGAACAAAATTTTTTCATCATTGTATATCAATTAGAGATTCCAATTCAAATTATTTGGTAGCGCTTGATGCTTGCTTCTTATGACCAAGGTTGCTGGTTCAAATCCGGACCGATTTGGTGGGTTTTGTAGTTGCAGAAAATCAAGTGTCCACACAGTATGATTTTGCGGCATGTTAAATATGCCTTGAGCTATCCAATTGGCTTGGATACTTTCGACAAATTTAGTTCCTAGTGCAGTTTCACATCGTCAGAGTCCAAGTGTTTCAGTGAAGAAACTAGTCGTCTAAATTTCATTTGGCAAATGACAATAAAGCTACTTGAAAGAATGGAGGAAATTCCATGGAATGCACTAGGTCTGCAAAGGTTAGTAACCATACACAGCCCCATTAGAAGGAAAAAATTATAAAATTACATATTTGTGAGTCTTTAGAGCATCATTCAAAGAGGCAAAGTTTTATCTTTCCTTTTTCCGGTTGAAACATTGTCTAACGATGGCAAAACTGAATGGTTTATTTCAAAAATACAACGATTCGTAACCCCTTAACTGGTTTGCCCGTACAGAAAGCCTTTCGTGTTTTGAGTTGCCCCTATTTTTAATAGATTGAAAGAGAGTTATTCAGGGGTTTCAGGGGTATTTGTGTTTCAAAGTTATAAAATAAAAGAATGCTTAAATTCCTTAGTTTATAAAATTTTTAAAAATATCTTTCATTTTCCTTCTATACCAAGTTAGGACGTTAATTAATGCAAAAAAAAAATCCTCTTTTTTAGGAACATTTGGGGAAAAAAAACAGTTAAGGGGTTTAAAAACAAATTTATTATGATATACAAAAAACTGACATGTGAAAAATTGGAAAACATTTACGAGACTCATCTTTAACTTTAATTTTGATAGGTAATAGTAATAATAGTGTATTTTATTAAAATAATTTTTTATTAATTATGCCATAAAACTTTATACATTTAAACTGACTGGTGATCTATTTTAAGAATGGAGATATTATCGTCGAAACAAACTATTCATTTATAGTTTGCAGTGCTTATAATCATATCTGAAGAACGTCTGTTGTGGGAATACGTCACTAACAATATTTTGTAATTGGGAAGGATAGTAGAGAACCATGTGACCGTAAGAGAGTGCATGTGCATAATGTTTTATCACGCTGCACTATCAGCTACTTTGCCATTAGTTTTATTAAACGAGCACCGTATTATCTAACGAACCTTTTGCCTAAATTTGATGTCAAGCACCCTGTAAGTAATATAGCCATCTGAGTTGGGAAAACATTTCGACAATCTTGACTGGAATAAAATGGCAAAACCTCTGCGATAGTGAAGCCCGAAAATTGTAATAAAATGTCACCCAAACTTAACAATGCGTAACGAAATGCTTATCTTCAAGGGAAATAACTCTTCAGACAAAAACAAAAAATCTTTTTATTAAAAAAAATATTTTTTTACCCAGTTCCATTAACACGCGGTATCAGGCATCATGTCCAAATTATTTCACCATTAAAAACAGATTTATCCCTGTGCAATTTCAAAGAGTTTTTTTTCCCCTTTTTGCGCTTCTTTTCCGAGAAAAATACACGAAGGAAAAAGTTATTTGTTTACACTTTGTGTATTCCCTATTGAGTTCCTGGACGTATTAATTTGAAATTAGTGAAGGGGAGAAAAAACGTTCAAATTGGATGTTCGAACGAACCATTTTATTTACGGTGACAGCTTAATCAGTAGTTGCATAAAAAAGTGTAAAAACATACGGAATGTAAATTTTATCTTGAATACGGTGTTTCCACTGTAAATAATAAAAGTAGGGAAAAACTCTGCACGGCAAATTTGTAATTAGTATTGAAATAATGAAAAAAAAAAGAGAAAAATTAAATGGGTTTTTGCTATACGCATGTTTTATTTCTTCAGAAACTAAACCATTTTTTATGTTTTTATTTTGATTTACGCTTTACTTGTGTTTAAATCAACAATAACTATCGTAACAATATGTGATTAGCAACGGAAACAATGTTTGTTTGTAGAATTTTATTTGAGTGAGTGATCATTCATAAATGATGTCACACTTCAAGGGGGAAGGGGGCTCGTGAAATTGTGACAAGAGGAGGGGAGGGGATAACAAGAAGTGTGACATTCTGCTTATGCAACATAGCTTGACATATGACAAAGGGGGTTGGGGTTCCGTTGAAGTGTGACATTTTGGGACAAAGAAGGGGGGAAGAGGTTTCAAATATATGGGAAAAGCGTGACATCATTTATGGACATTCCCTAACAAAAAATTGCAATTGCGTTGCATGTACGTTTTTTTTTTTTTCTTTTTTTGACAAGCAACGCAAACGTTATACTACAGCAATAAAAACATCGATCTGTAAATGAAATCTGATAATCTAAGACTAATAATATTTCACTTAAAATATATGTGCGGTTGTTTGCACACCGTTATATTCGGAACTCGTGCACTAAAAATGTTTGGTGCTACTGAACACGATTTTTGGTGTTGCGTTTGTGTGAAGTTTGAAAATATTCATTGTGATGGATTTTAAATTCTTTTAAGTGTCTGTCTAAAAAAATGCAGACATCAGAATGCGTTTTTAGCATATGATGTACGTTAATTCATCTACTCATCAAAAATTCATCACGATTGCTCATTTATCCTTGTTTCATAGAAATGAGCAATCGCAATGAAATTTCGATACGTAATGGAGTTAACAAATTGCATATGCTAGGAAACGTCATACTGTCCATATTTTTTCAGACAACCGCATAAAAAAATTTAAAATATAGCAACAATGAATAATTTTCAACGTTACACCAACTGAACACCAAAAATCGTGTTCAGTAACACCAAAAAATGGTGGCAACTAAACGCAAATTTTCTACAGTGTAAGGTATGTAAAGATTCTTCACGCCTGCCGGGGGCCGGGGTTAATAAACACTAAGTTTGTGTTGAAAAACAAGAAGTTTCTGTTGACTAACACTAAGTTTGGGTTGATTAAAACTAAGTTTGAGTTGACTAACACTAAGTTTGGGTTGATTAACACTAAGTTTGGGTTGACTAACACTAAATTTGGGTTGACTAACACTAAGTTTAGTTTGATTAACACTAAGTTTGGGTTGATTAACACTAAGTTTGGGTTGACAAACACTAAGTTTAGTTTGATTAACACTAAGTTTGGGTTGATTAACACTAAGTTTGGGTTGACTGACACTAAGTTTGGGTTGATTAACACTAAGTCTGTGCTGTTAAACAATAAGTTTGGGTTGGTTAACGCTATCTTGAATTATCTCAGTGCAATGTAAATGAAAAACACGGGTTTCAAAATGGATAAAACGTTTTCTCAGTATTTATAAATCGCGTTTTGTTACAAAAAAATGTTTCTCTCCCATTTCATGATTTTAACTTTTCTGAAGAAGTGGTTAGATTTAACTCTGAAATACGTGTATGCTATTTACGTTGTTAAATGCAGAAACCTTTTTTTTTTTTTTTTTTTCATTTAAGATTAGATGCAGGACTATCGATTTCCTATTGAAACTTGTGCATGTCTTGTCCATTCCGAGAAGACTAGCCGTGAATACTCTCGGCTAAATTGAACACATATTGCAGTTCGCATCAAATGGATAGATTCATCTATATATAGACCCCTAGATGGCGGCACCTGAGCCGCCATCTAGGTAAAACAGAGCGTCCAAATTCTCATGGGTAATGGCATCCACCCACAGTGGTGCTACTTGAAAAAATAGATGCCGATTACCGGAGTACGCACTAAGTCTCCAAAGGTTTCTGACCATACGCAGCCCCATTAGAAAGAAAGAAAATATTGGTGTTAAAGTCTTTGCAAAATGCGGCGTGTGCTAAGAGCGTGCGATCCCTGCTACGACGCTCGCTTCTTGTGCTCCAGAATTCACTAAAAACAGTGAACTTTGTGTTTCAAACATTGTTTTCTTCAATAAAATATCCTTCTAAATGCAGACTTGGGGAGAGGGGGCAGAAGCCTACAGTAAAAACTGTTAAGAAGTGAGATGCAATAAGTCCATCTGACCTAAGATGCAATAATAGTCTATCTGACCTGATTTACAAAGATAAATTATCCCTTTATAACCAACACCCATAACCACTGTTAAGAAGTGAGATGCAATAAGCACAATAATATTCTATCTGACCTGATTTACAAAGATAAATTATCCCTTTATAACCAACACCCATAACCACTGTTAAGAAGTGAGATGCAATAAGCACAATAATAGTCTATCTGACCTGATTTACAAAGATAAATTATCCCTTTATAACCAACACCCATAACCACTGTTAAGAAGTGAGATGCAATAAGCACAATAATAGTCTATCTGACCTGATTTACAAAGATAAATTATCCCTTTATAACCAACACCCATAACCACTGTTAAGAAGTGAGATGCAATAAGCACAATAATAGTCTATCTGACCTGATTTACAAAGATAAATTATCCCTTTATAACCAACACCCATAACCACTGTTAAGAAGTGAGATGCAATAAGCACAATAATAGTCTATCTGACCTGGTTTACAAAGATAAATTATCCCTTTATAACCAACACCCATAACCACTGTTAAGAAGTGAGATGCAATAAGCACAATAATAGTCTATCTGACCTGATTTACAAAGATAAATTATCCCTTTATAACCAACACCCATAACCACTGTTAAGAAGTGAGATGCAATAAGCACAATAATAGTCTATCTGACCTGATTTACAAAGATAAATTATCCCTTTATAACCAACACCCATAACCACTGTTAAGAAGTGAGATGCAATAAGCACAATAATAGTCTATCTGACCTGATTTACAAAGATAAATTATCCCTTTATAACCAACACCCATAACCACTGTTAAGAAGTGAGATGCAATAAGCACAATAATAGTCTATCTGACCTGATTTACAAAGGTAAATTATCCCTTTATAACCAACACCCATAACCACTGTTAAGAAGTGAGATGCAATAAGCACAATAATAGTCTATCTGACCTGATTTACAAAGATAAATTATCCCTTTATAACCAACACCCATAACCCCTAGTATAACAATGAGTACATGTGTCGCATAATCTATTTCTATTATTGTCAATCCAGATTTAACAGCTTTCATTGTAAATATTAAATGATAAAACTATGCTTTCAATTCACTGTTATGTAAAATAAAATATTTTTTACGCTTAAGTAAAGTTCAAAAACAACCTTTTTTTACTTACCTAAATTGTTTCGATTCAAAAATACGCTGCGAATATTTTAAAATGGAAATAAAGTGTCAAAACACTTAAAAATAAAATATTTTGACAAAAAATATAAATCTAGAAAACATGTTTTCTTGATAACTACACTTGCTTCTTTAAAGAATAAGTATGAAAAATCAATTTAGTTTTATTTTCATTTCGTAAGCTTTTGTTTGTATATGAAATAATTTTCAAGAGGAAGAACCTAGAACCATTCCAATGACCACTTAGACTAATGGTAAAAATGTGTTTTAAATGACTTCGAAAAGTAAGCAGGAGTTTAATGTCACTTCTTGTAAAAATTCTGATTTCATTGAACTTATGCTCTTTACGCATAAAAACGTCTGCAAATCGATTCAGTGATGATGACATATTTTGAATGTTACAAAAAAGTTATTCCGAGAGAAGATTATTTTAAAAATTCTTATTCTAAGCAAACTTCATTTTCGCATTACAAAATTAAGTATGAGTAATAGGTAAACTATTGGTATTGTTTTTCTTTTACATTCCAAGAGAGTATCTACTCTCTTGGAATTTTATTTTTATTTCAATTGAAAATATTTTACTAATTATTATTTTTTATTATATTAAATTGAAAGCATTTACTCTCATAGAATGTTATCTACTAATTTAATATATCTATTTTCTATGCATGGAATACATCTACTCTCGTGGAAGTCTATTTTTATTTATATTGAAAATATTTCACCATTATTATATATTTATTATTTTAAATTGAAAATATTTACTCTCTAGGGAATTTTATCTACTAATGGAATATATCTACTTTCTTGAATTTTTATTTTTATTTACATTGAAAACATTTTACTAATTAGTATTTATCTTTATTTTAAATTGAAAATACTTATTCTTGGAATTTTATGTACTAATGGAATATCTCTATTCTCTTCGTATGCAGAATATCTACTCTCCTGGAGTTTTATTTTCATTTATAGTGAAAATATTTTACTCTTTATTATTTGTTTTTATTTTAAAGTGAAAATATTTACTCTCTTCGAATTTTGTCTACTAATAGAATATATCTAAGCTCTTGAGTTTCATTTGTATTTATATTGAAAACATTTTACTAATTATGTTTAAATGTAGAAAAAGGCCATGGATAGCCGAGTGGTTCCAGAGTCAGGTTCAGGACCGGAGGTTCCGGTTCGAACCTCGAAATAATCACCGAGTACATGCAGAATACGTATTGTTAAATCCGTGGATTTGAAAGTCCTGTGGTCGGTTGCTAGCAGTTATCATGGATGCAGGGAACTGGAGACTATTTCCTTCCCTTTAAGTGCTACTGTAGCTCTCGTAGAAAAGAAATATGCTGACAAAAACGTTTGTTTCCTTTTCCAAAAAAGAAAAAAAAAAAAAAAAAACTATTGGCAGCTTGCAGTTTTTTTATTACATTCAATAGCGATTTTCTAAATGTTTGTTATCACTATTTACTTATTTATTTATTAACTGCATAGGTTTCACAACAAATTGAATTGCAAATGAAGAATTCCCAGGGATAAACAATAGGAAATAATTCACGTACTTTAAATATAGAAGGAATTTGAATGCAATAGTCACTCTTTGTGTGCATAATTCTACGTGAAGTAATTATAGGCAATAAAGAGCCTTAATGCCAAATGGAGTTTACTGAATATACGTTTTAATGATTTGTGTGTTATTTAGTGTCACGATTGTTGCAACAGTAATAGTACTTCATCACGTTATTACCTTCTAAATGCCCAACAAAGTACTTGATGAGACAAAACGATTGTCGTTGTGTTAGTGAGGCTTCATTTGGATGTTTGGCATTTAGAAGCTTCCTGTCGCATTGAAAAAGGGGTTCCAAGCAATTCCGAAACATACGTCTGCATTTTAATGATTATTTGTGCTTTCTTGATGTGAAATTATTTTTTATTACAGTTTACTTAGCACAAAGTTAATTTAGTATTTATTATTTTTAGATTAGCGCTTCTATATTTCTTACCTTATTTAACTTTTTGAATGCTTTTTAGCGTTGTTTCTTGCTGCATGACGTTTATATCAGTAATTTAGCGATCATTTTATTACGCATCAAGTATTTTTGATAAATGGTGCACTTAAATAATGTTGAATATAAATGAGTAAATTATAATGCATGCGTAAATAATCTTTACTAAATCTTTTTCATGTTTTTATATTATTTTAACTAATAAAACTTTAAATAAGCACCTAAACTAATTTAAAATAGCAACTATTTTTTCGTTTCACTATTTACAAATGCTCTTATTTAGTGAATCCGAGTAAATGCTAGGAGATGAGTAATATCAGTAACAGAGCACACTAAAAACTACTAATTCAGAAAGCTATATTACAGTAATTCAACACATAAACTATCAGTATTTCAACATGATGCATTAACAATAATTTAAAAATGAGTTGATTAACAAATACAAAAAGTGGAAAAAAAAGGCACAAAGAAAAAAAAACGCGCACAAGTTAGTCCGATAAGACAGCGTTCTAATGATTCAATTAAGCGGCGACCCTGTGAGCGCCACCTGTATGGATCACTGGTTAATTGCATGTCATCTGCACTGCTTAATTGGATCATTCCATTTAAATAAATACACCAGCACCATTGAACACTGCACACACTTTTTTAATTGGTTATACTTACTCTTTTTTTTTTTTTTTTTTTCACCTAACTTTAAATGCATTTTAAAATTTTACTTAAATATTAATTTACATAAAATTATCTGAAAAAGCATGTGTGCACAGTATCTGTATGCATATTCCTTTTGAAAGATAGTTTGCAGTTGTTGATTTTTCTTTTTCTTTCTACTGACCTCTATTAGTCTTACTTCATTCTGGAGCTACAATATTATGTTGATTTTTTTCCCGTTCTTCCAAAAATGTTATTCTTATCTAGAACAAAAGGAGCAAAGCAAGTTACCGCAGCATTTTAATCGTGCATGAAACGAAAACTTAACTCTGATGGCATTGATATAAATGATATTCTTTCCTTATTCCCTAATTGTTTCTATGCAAAACGTGTTTCTTAAAACAGATATATCTATTGTTCTTTTCACGAAAAAGATAGTATTGCTCATGAGGAACTAATAATTTAACGTAGTAATAAACCAATAAGAATAATTTTCAACCAATAAGAAAGTCAGTTTTTTCCGCTTGACAAATAGTAAGGAAAATATAATCGAAAGAAATTTCTGTGAATTTTACGCAATATAACTCCTCTCCAGTTTCAAATAATATTAATAAAATAACATTTACGAAACATTTACTCTGATAAACTGTACAGTTAAAAAATATAACACTTTTGCATTTAAAGTGGGTGGGGATCTTATTGCTAATTAAAGTGCATTCCTCCTCTCCAAAGGTGTGGCACCACCAGTCTAAAACAGCTTCAAAAATATGCAATTTTCATACCCTTGAGACAATGTTGCTTCTAAGTTTCATTAATTTTTGTATAGAAAAATTGAAATATACTCTTTGAGAAATGAGCGCAAACTGTACATGGCACTTAATAATAAAAAAGACGCACTCACTATTATTTGACACTTTAATTTCTTTCAAAAAAATGAGAAATAAATGTTATGTGCCTGGTGCATATTTTATTAGAAGTACGGTAGGAACGAAGCTACGCAATATTATTAAAAAACAGCATTTTTACACACTTTAAGATTTCATTAAAGACTTTTTCAAGGAACACGAGTTAATTTCTTTTGAACATGCGCTTCACAATCGGGAAAAAAAATGCATGCAAAGGGGGCTGTATTATTAATTGTAAGGTTTTGAAAGGATAAATGTCAAATCTTTGCTCTTGTTTCAAGTATTTGTTTGTTATTTGCCGTATTTTTGCGAATCTAATGCGCATCCCCATTTTAAAACTTTAAATAATAACAAGAAGTTCCGTCTAGAACTATACGAGCCTACTTTCCCGTATACACCAAATTCAAATTTATAATCTAGCTACCTCTCTCTTTCCCGTTTAACTTTAGTTTTATTTGCTTCAAATATACCCTTTTCAACGATTAATACATATTCATTCACTTCTTCATTCATTTATTCATCCATTCATTCATTCGTTTACTCATTCATGTCTTTATTCATTTATTTATTCATTCATATATTTATTCCCTCATTTATTCATTCTTTTCCTCATTCATTTATTCATTGATTCATTCTTTCACTCCTTCATTTATTCATTAATTCATGCTTTCACTCATTCAGCTATTCATTGAGAAATATCCTTAAAAATCCCGATAAAAAATTTTTATAGGAAAATAGGCTCGTTAGTTCTGGGTGAACTTTCTATTTGCACATGTTCTACGTCATAAGAGCTTTCCGATAAAGTTTTTTCCAAGCAAATCGGTCCGTTAGGTCAGTATTTATATAGGATTGAAATTTCCCCGTAAGCGCAATGTTAATTTTTTGAACTGTTCAAAAATGAACAAAAACTGTTCAAATTGATATTTCACGTCTAGAGATTCTTCCAGTAATCTTGTTCATTGGAACATGGATCTTGTACCCAGAGTTTACATAATTTGCTTCATTTTCGCCCATAGGCGCTAATGTTAAAATTTTTTGAACTGTTCAAAATTGAACATAAAATTATTCAAATCAAAAAGTAAAATATGGAAATGAGATGTCCTCGCCGAGATCTTTCGAATGCAAAAAGATTTTTTCCAATCGGACATTTCGTTCAAAAGTTATTAGGGGGGGACAGACCGACAGACAGACAGACAGACAGACCGACAGACCAACAGACAGACCGACCGACACACTTTTTCCCTATCTCAAAGCCCTACTTTCAAATTTTTTATTTTTCAATCTTTATTTAATTACTTCACTTTTTTTTTACTTTTCTTTATTTTTAACGATATTTTTACGATACATTAAGCCTTCTTTCATGCTTTATTATTATTTTTTTTACTTTTACGGGAAAGTAGGCTAAAAAAATTGTTTGTCGGCGAATAAATTTGGTTGACGTCATCGGCGAACTGCTGACCAGTTTTGCACTCGAATCTAATGCGCCATCGAATCTAATGCGCACCCCAATTTTGAATACTACATTTGGCCAAAAACGATGCGCATTAGATTCGCATAAATACGGTATAAATTCTTCCTCAAGCTATACTTTTGGCGGGATGAAGGTAAAATTTGCACACAAAACGGAAATCACGCTAAATGTCGCCAAATTTCGTGCCATTAATTGGATGCTAAATCCACTGTCAGCTTGGCGACGTACACTTATTGCAATTTTTTACTACGGACATCATCCTTCACAGACTTGTTGTGCAGACCAACTTCCAGGCAGCATGTCTTCCAAATTGCAAAATACACACAGACAAGTTGACAAGATCTTCTTAAAAATTTATATGGATAACGTATAGGTGCTTGATCAGACATTCTGATCGAGCGAATTCAGCTTAATTTGTTGTTGCGAAGCCATGACAGCCCCAATCTTAGTTTTTTCTTCAAGGCTGGTGCTTATGTCAGTTTGGAGGTATACGGATAAGACTGGTTGGGGGTGGGGGGGTGGGGGGGGGGCAGGTTGAGCAACTTGTAGAAAAACCTTGGTTCGAAAATAGGTTTCGTTTTTAAGAGCAGTGCTAAAAGGCCATTTGTCCCGAAGTGCAGCAAATTTGTAGGGTGGAGGAAAAATCTTTCAGAAGAACGAAAAAGCTTAGAATTACTTACGCTCCCTTTGCTCTGCTTGGATCGCACTGTACCAAAAGAAGAATAAGCCAAAGGAAGAATTAAGACAGTGAGAAGCAAAGGGATTTAAGTGACAAAATTTTGGAGATAACTGGTGCGAATGATAGGGAAAACACCATTCTATATTGTGCCAAGAAATGCTAGTGATAGCTCTGACAGGTGCACCGCTTCAACGTGATTTAGAAAAAAAATAACATTAAAGGTCCCATAAGATCCAAACTTTGAATGCGTTTTTCTCAGAACCGTTTTTTGGTCACTTACATCACTTTGCTTCTCACCGCCTCAAATGTGATAGATTTTTCATTATGCTACGCATGATTATTTGAAATTACGAGCAGAAAAGCCTTTCAATCTGGTAGATTTGCTTTTCCGATAGAAAATATCAAATTTAGAAAATTATTTTTTTATGCATAAAGGTTAGTAACAATTCGTTGGGGAATGTGGGCCAAAAGAAAATAGTTAAGATAAATTACATTTTTCCAAAATGAACAATTACGAAAATTATTTTCAAAATAACAGTACATAAAGAGATAACTATAAATGGTATGATAGAACGTGCATTGAAATATTATTTTTCATCTGAGGCAGTAAGTTTGTACATTAACCCTTTAACGCATTTGCCCGCGTCTGACGCGGGCAAAAGTTACCGGAACATTTGCCCATGCACGTGCGTTATTTTATTTCTGATGCCCGTCTGAGATCCGTTTACACTTTGTTCGTATATGTATATTTGTTATATATAAATGCGTGTATATATATATATATATATTATTGTAATATATTTTCTGTATTTACCGCGCTCCCCACTCTCTAGTCCCCCCTACATCCTGAAATTGCAAAGAATAACTTACACTGTACTAGTTTTTCAAGAAAAAAAAAAGACTCGTGCTTTAGAGGGTTAAAGTAAAAGTGAAAAGTTATGACTTTTGCCCATATGCGCGATAAAGTTAAATAGTCAAAAATTTTCCTAATGAAAGAGTTTTATATGGCCCTTTGCATTCGTATGTCGCCTTATGGTAGCTCAAATAACATGTAATGATCCATATTTACGTGTACATAATGCTATAAATACTTTTAAGTAAACATGAATGACTAAATGAATGAATGATTAATAAAACGAGCGAATGAATGAAGGAATTAATGAATGTAAACAAAAATAAAGATTAGTTAAATGAATGAATGAAAAATCTACTTAACAAATGAACATGTAAATGAATTAATAATTGAATGAATAAATGAAAGAACGATAAATTTCGTTGCCTGATGACTGATGTAGGGGCAAGGCGAGATTAAATAAGTATTTCCCTTTGCCACATAAGAGCATGACTAATTGTACTAAATATTTGAAATTAAAACAAGCCTAACATAAAATAAATTAGAATTGTACTGGATATTAGTCGGTCTTAATAAATATTTATTTATAATAGGAATTTTATTACTATATACTAAGATTTTTTTCTGACTTGACACACAATATTGCACATCAGCATCAAAACGGCTTGTATTATGATATATATGATCTTTAGAGTTAACTATATTTTGTCTGAAATGAACTATATTTTATATGACATAGTTAAATGTTATTAATTAGTTGGCACTGCATTCTTAGTAAACATTTTACTATTCCCTGATTTATTTCATTTCACTTTTTGAAAGATGTATATCCTTTTGTAATATATTTGCATGTGTCTTCATTAATATCTCTTTGAAAAGCCTTAAAAATTTTAACACCATATCATATTTGAAAAAAAAAAAAAAAAAAACATTGCTTCTTCGAAGGAGTTTTTCACATTATGAAAATATTTTTCGGTGCAATAGTAGTATTTTTTTTTTACTTATTTAAACGCTCAAAATTTGCTATTTGATTCGAACATCAAATACATATTTAATTTTGCTTTCTATCTTTATTAGATAAAACACGTTCTTACTTCAGAAAGACGAAAACATATTTCAAGCAATTTAACAGCCTAAAAAATAAATAAATACCGACAGCAAATTAACTCTTGAAAATATATGCTTCCAATGTTTTGCATTTTCATTTGAAAAGACAATCCTAGACGTTTAAAAAATGACAAATTGTATCAAATTCATCATAATGTAGCATCTTCGGGGAATTCTTTGCAATTTTTGATGTATTTTTTTTAATAAGAATGCTATCTGATGCTAGATTTATCGAAGCAATTTAGCTTTATAAGAGGAAATACGCGATAAAGCGTTTAATTTTATCAAAGGACAAATTCGTGATTTCGTATGTTATGTTGCTAAAATATTTAAATATGCGTTCTTTAAGGAAAAGATTACAATTGAAGGAAAATCTCTTGAGCAATCTTTGTTATTGCAAAATTTACAATTAGATAGAAATCGCTGTTACTAAAAGATTTCTTTTTTGTTTTTTGTTTATCAGCTCCTCCAATAAAAATTTGAACTAAGTGCTTTTCATGATATTAGCAGGAGTGCTTCCTGCTTTTCCTATGAATATCTCTAGTTTCAGTGATTTTTCTTCTTTTTATTTTTTCCTTTCTCTTTCTTTTTTAGATTTTTAGAGTTACTGACTTTTCTTTTTACTTTTTCTTTCTTTCATTTTTAGATTTTTAGCTTCACTGACTTTTCTTTTATTTCTCCTTTCTGTCTTTTTCAGATTTTTAGTTTCACTGCCTTTTCTTTTTACTTTTTCCTTTCTTTCTTTTTTAGGATTTTAGATTCACTGCTTTTTCTTTTCCTTTTTTTCTTTTTTAGGATTTTAGGTTCACCGACTATTCTTTTTAGTATTTCCTTTCTTTCTTTTTTAGATTTCTAGTTGCACTGCATTTTCTTTTTACTTTTTCCTTTCTTTCTTTTTCTTCCTCTTCCTTTTTCCATGAAAAGCCTTGATGACAGCATAGAACAACGTTACTGTATTTTCTAATAGAGGCAAGGCGAAACATACGCAGACCTCTTAATATGATGCGAGAAGCATATAGAATAGAACTAAAGCGATCTGTTGCCTTTAGATCTTATATGGTTTCTGTGTATTTCTTTGGTTATCAGATTATTATATATTTAATGTGATGTTTCAAAGCATGAGTCTAGCAAATGAATGTATTAGAAAGTGAAAGTGACTATCAAAATGTCATACGGGGAAACCGGGACTTATTAACATAATTGAAAAACAAGGTTTTTACAGTCCAAATACGAAGTTCTGACACTTGGACGCTTCTACGCTGGACAGAAAATAAGGAATCCATTCGAGTTTCCAGGGAAGTTGTAGCAAATAACAACAACCCATAAACAATTTTACGGATAAACTCCAGTTCGACCACGAAGTTTTGACACTTAGGTGCTTCTGCGCATGGCAGAAAAAGACGAGTTCATTCGAGTTTTGTGGAACCTCGTTTTGCAGGTGCGTTTATTAGCATGCGAATGAGAACGTTTGCTTCTCTGTGTGTTGAAAGCAACTAAATTTATAAACTGACACATAGCATGAGTTCGAAAGAAATCAAGTATGCTAAACGAATTAAAACGAGAACATAAACGGCACATTCCTTATACCAGTAGTCCCTCCCTTGAACATGAATGGATTCTTCTCGGCACTCTGCTAGTCAGAGCTGTTTTTTTTTTTTTTTTGTGGTAGAGCTTCATAAATGATGTCACGCTTTTTTCCCACATATTTGTCCCCCCTTCCCTTTGTAACAAAATGTCACACTTCAACGGACTTTGTCACATGTCACGCTATGTTGCATAAGCAGGGATGTCACACTTCTTGTTGCCCCTCCCCTCCCTTTGTCACACTTTTTCACAATTTCACGAAACCCCTCCTTCCTTTGAAGCGTGACATCATTTATGAATGATCCCTAAATAGAAAAAAATTATATGCGACACTCACGCACACGCATTTTGTCACATTTCTGATGTTTCGTGGAAATTTATCTCTAAAAGCTCAGATTAAGATGGAACAGCCGCAAAAAAATTGTAAAATGTTTGAACAATAAATTTTCATTTGCGAATACCATTACTTAGTGAATGTCTCAATTATGCTAGAGTGTGTGTTTCATTTATATTTATGCTGCCAGGAAAAGAAAGAAATAAGAAAAGAAAAAAACATATTTTATCACCCAGTATATTTCCTCAAAGTACATACGAAACGGAATAGCATTGCATTTCCAAAAGCCAGAAATAATTTCGCTCACGAATTTCGAGCGGTAAGCAATTAATTTTCTGTACATGGCTCCGTTCGTGCATATGATTCAGCACTGCTGTTAGACGAATGCCGCAGTGAATGTAAGTCAAAATAAAAAATATATGTGCGGCGTTATTTAGTATACCGACTACATGCATTATATGCAAAATGGATACGTGTTTTGGGAAAAGAGTTTTGTAAAACATTTCCTGAAAAAGAAAAGATTTATTCAAATGTTGACATTTGTCAGATGCAATGAAATCCGGACAGAGTAATTTGTTTTAAAGACTACCATTACTAAGAAATGTTTGCTAATAGTTCTCAAAAACTGTTATTAATTGATATGAAACAAATAGTATATAACAAGTGCATAAAATGCATGACTCGTATACAATAGTTATTACAAATAATAAATCTTATTTTCTCTGAGATAGACAGAAAACCGATTTACGATACGGTAGAAAGTTTCAACCGTACCGCACTTAAGAAATTCTTAACTCAAAAACGGTCTTTTTAGAATTTCGAAATTCTAAAAATTAAGGCCTTTCGCAAACAAGGCAGGCTGTTTCTTGTGTAAAAATTTTTAAAAAAATGGTGTAATTACTTGGAAAAGTGTGTAAATTACGCTAGAGATTTGCAAAGATTTGTTTTTATAGAGGCAATTTTTGTAAATATCTTTAAAAATGTATATATTTCAATGACCTGTGTGTGTTTTTTAATTAATTATTAGCATACGTAATTCTGACGTAAATAACGTGTTGGAAAATTCGCAAGGTGAGGTTAGATTGGTTTTGCGAAAGGCAAAATTTTAATGAACAAAAATTTGGAATTACGTACACTAGGAGCATATTTCGGATTTGAAATTTTGGGCTGCATTAGAGTTAAAACTTAATGTATTATATAGAGCAGTGTTTATGGTAAAGATGAAAGTCCATGAGATTCATAATAGGTGAGTGATTTTATTTTTAAACCAAAAAGGCGCGTGCTAAAACATTTGCAATTGTTAGGAAAAAATAGGAGAACTTTATGTTATTAAAGTAATCAGGAGCACACCGACAGGGGGGACTGGTGCCCCCAGAACGCATCTGATACACGGTATCTAACAGTGTATTTTTATAAATACTCTAAACCTGATCCGATCAGTGCAAAAAAAATCCGGTTATGCAGCATGTAAAATTTCATTTTTACGTACAGAATTTATAGGTTTCAAACACCAGAACCGGTACGGATAACTCTCGTGAGAGACACATGATATCCGGTATCCGGTATCCGGAAAATAAAAATCCGGTTTCTCCCAAATTTTGAGCTTGGTCCCACCTCCACAGCATTTTACTCACTTTTATAAACCATACGTTAAAAACCGCAGCAGGTTTTAAGCGCTTTTAACCATTTGTCCCTATTACAGGTGTTTTTTTTTTCTGTTTTTTTTTTTTTTTTTTTTTCGTATGTTCGATCAGCGTGATTCAAAACTGAGGACTGAGATTCATTTTTCACATACTAACGCGTTTCTGAAAGCTTTTAACTTTTCTCTTGAAACTGTCTCTAAAATATGAAAAAATATCACGCCATACTTTTAATAATAAAATTAGTAGAATTGCAAAAAATTGCTGCACGCGATTAAGCGATGATGGATTTTGTTACTACACTGTTAGAAATTTCATCATTAAATTACGGTTAAATGACTGGCAGCAGTCTGTCCATCTAATTCACCGTTAAATTTACGGTTTGGAACATTTTTCTATCTTTACGGGACCTAACCATTTCCAATTAACTTGGTTAAAAAGCCGCAATTACAAAAGTTTACGGTTTTATAACCATTTAAAAATGGTTTCAAAATAAAATTTTCAATGTTTCTGAACCATTTCGAGGCGTAGAAACCGTTAACGAAGCTTGCAGGACTCGAACCCCGAATGCTTGGTGTACAAGTCTTGCTCTCTATCCACTCGACCACCGTCATCACGTAATGCGGACGTTTATTTATCAATAAATCTTCTTTTCCAACAGGCAAACAGCCTTAAAATTGAGATTTCAGTTTTTGATTGGACCCAAATTTATTTTTGGTCTAAATTTATTCTATATTGACGAAAATCATTTTATTTGCTGCAAAAATTAAAATACATACAAGCTTCAGCAGCTCAAATTATGGGTTCGCTCATTCGCAATCAGTTTGGGATTCCGATGCCTTCAATTTTTGATTTACGTGTGTATGTGTTTCTATTTAGTATCCACTGCTTAAGCCACTTTTTTTTCTTCTTTTTTTATATACATATGCAGATTTTAACTAATTAATCCGTATCCCTATTTTAAAACCACGTACGACCGGTATGGTTTCGCAACCAAGATGGACGCCCGATTCTTATTGAGCGCTTGAAAATTACGGTTAGTTAAACGTTCTTTAGGATAAACAGAGAATAAACGATTTTTTTCGCAATCAGCGGTTTGAGTGCCATCTTTTTAATGGTTATTCAACTGTTGTAATTATATATGGTAAAATATCAATTAAATAAATGGTTATTTTACTATTTTCTTACGGAATTTTTTAACAGTGTAGTCAGCCCCTATAACTAAGTTATGAATAATTATTTGATAAATAAATAAACTACACGCCTTTTGTTTCAACGCAACAGAGCTGTTACCTCTGATACACTCTAAGCATACACTGATAAAGAACAATATTATTACAATATGAATTATAAAATTGAAAAAAATTACTACACCGCATAATTCAAATGTTCTAATTTATTATTTGCTGGAAAAATAGCTACGGTTAATGATAAATGTTCCATAAAACGATCTTATGCCTTGTGTTGTTTTAAAGGAAAGATAAACACTCTCCTGGTAATGTAATTTAATCAGTTTTACCCTCAACGAAGGAAAAACTAAAGTATTTTGCTTTTGCTAGTTACCAAGGAAAACAAATCCTTCCAATGATTGGCTATTTTGTTACAGTAACGTAATTGGATTTTTAGATATTACAGTTAGGATAAAATAACATCAGTTTTTAAGGCAATTATAAAGATTAAATTAAAAGAGAAACTTTGATTTAGTGCACTCCTGGCTACGTTATTGTCACATTTTTTTAATTATGTTATTAGTGCATTCATAGTTGTGTTTGTAAATAGTATTTGTTCCAAAAATGTATTCATTATTTAGGTGTTCTGCTTAACAGTGTTCGGATGTACAATAACAAAAACGAAAATCTTTAAAATATACTTTTAAAACTTTGGTGATTAACTTTTTCCCCGTAAGAACCATTGCAGAAAATAAAAATCAGCCTCACCGATTTATCACGAAGTTCTCATCTTAAATAATTTATTTTCGTTAAAAGAAAAAGTATTTCTAAGCCTTTAGAGATCATTTTACTGTTTAAAATATTTTTTTCGCTTCCGTACTGATATTCATGCTCATAAATATATTACGAGCATGAGATTGGACTCTGTTTTAGAAGTAACAAAAACTTTTAACAGAACTAAACAACCCTGCTTTTCTGTACAATTGCATTGAATTCGGGAGTCAAGTTAGCACAACTCTTCGATTTAATAGACGCCTGTTGTAATTGGATAAACACTCATTATATAACGGAATAAAAATTTCCTATTAAAAAGATAACCTCTGCGAAAATAATTTTAACACTAGATTTACCAGCCCGTTTTTAACCTTTTCTAAACCTTCATTTTGCACCAAGTTGCTACTCATTATAATAAAACTTCCACTCACATTATTTAGTCCTACTTACCGTGTGATAGGAAAAGCCAATACAATTGAAAGTTTCACTATAAATTTTACTAAACTTTCATTTTGCATTAAGTTGCTACTCATTATAATAAAACTTTCACTCACATTATTTGGTCCTACTTACCGTGTAATAGGAAAAGTCAATACAATTGAAAGTTTCACTATAATTAGTAACAATTTATTCAAAATGGAAGCTTCGAAACAGTCAAAATGACACGTCTAGTAAATCTAGTGTTAAATCACCCTTTGCTTCTTGCATCTTTATGGGTTGTGAAATAAAATTAACAGCAACTATGGATCAAAATTATATAAAATATATTCAAGGTACCTACTAGCAAAGGACCATGTTATGAATTTGAATAAACGCATGGCTCAGACTGTAAACATGCAAAAAAAATTTAGAATTTTACAAAAATATAAGGGGAAAAAATGCATTGCTTTTCGCCCTCTTACTCAAATAATATTTCAAATATAATTGAAACTTCGCACTTGCTTTTTCTATTTTTGACTTTATTGACAGCATGTTGGACATATTTCATATCAATGTTGTTGACGGCTTTATATCGGTGGGACATAACTCATATTAATATATATGTCCTGGAACGCATTTTTCTCCAGTTCATGACGCTGAAAGTGTGCCCTAATTTGCGTTACTTAAAATTATTAAAATTATGTTGGAATATTTTTTTGATTTTATACGCATATTATTCAACGGATTTCAATGCGATTAATTTCGGATTGATCTATATCCAAGTGGAAACGTTTCATAACAAAAACCGCTCTTGCTGTCAGATAACAAATTCATCTAAATGCGCGTTTAATTTTCATAGCATTAAAGTTTAATGCTAAGGAAAGTAATTTATAGTATTACATACGAGTTCGGCACCGTGGCGTCAGGGATGATTATGCGGCATGCAAAAGATTCCTTAAATAGATTTTTCGATTTAGGCTTTGATGCTTTCCGCTAACTTAAATTTCTTGTGCAATTTCGTATCAACAGAATCCAGGTGCTCAGTCTTTAAGGTATAGAAACTGGACGTCAGAACGATGGTACCACACTCATTGTGGTGCCGCTAAAAGAATTGGTAACAATTTCTGGCGAACGCTCTAGGTCTGCAATTCGCTGAAGCTAATTTAGCAGCTCCATAAGAAGAACATGAAAAAGAGCATAAGAGTTTTCCTTATGATGCAGATGAGGCTAAAAATGCAGTTAAGTGGTTTCTGAGTTTTTGGTTACTTGTGTAGCGTAACAGGAATAGTAAACGGATCAAACGTATATTTTCATTTTAGACAGGAATTTGCTTCTCATTCCTCAGGATTAGTTTCAGTCATGTTCCAATTGTATATTTATGGATATTTTTTGCGTGAAGCAAAAGAACCATAGAAAATGAAACGAAAAAAAATTAATGAATCAGCATTACACTTTTTATTTTTCAGTGACGTATTTGCAAACGTCAAAATTATGTAATTCGGTTCAGTAACATCGCTTCGCTCGTGCGTGTAACTAACAGCTTGCCTGTCGCTGAATACAAATGAAGCCAATAAAAAAGTCCCTGTGCTGTATGTAATACGTAAAGCGACAATACAAACTTGCGTAAACTCGTTTTGGAAAATTGAATCAAAAACTGAACGGGCAAAACCCACTTAGTTGAATAAAATAAAATATTTTAAATGGAGGGTTCACACCAGCATAGTGACAAAAGCGAAAATTATCTCCTTATCGCGAAACCACATCAAAAACGCGAAAACCACATGTCATTTAAATTGTGTTTTTGTTATTTTATTCACCTGTTGGTATTTAGACTATTATCTTATAATCAACGTTTTAGGGCTATTAAAAAATAATAACACATACTACAGTTAACATATATGAAACTACATTTATCTATATAATTTTTTTCTACACTTGTTTGCCATTTTATATTTTGGACATTTGAATTATAACCTACCTTTAAATCACTAAATTTTAATAGCTGGTGTCCATCCTATAAATAATACATAGTAATTCACTTAGAATTACAATATATCTTTCTAAATCTTTTACTGTTTGGAATTGTCTGATATATAGTTTGCTAATTCGTGTGCTGTAACTTGTTTAGTAAGATAAAGTAATTTTTGCTTAACGAGTCATTCATGTCTTACTTTGATTACTTCTATAATGTAACCACATCATAGTGGTTGAATAGACACACAACGACCTTCTTTAAATGAGGTCTTCAGCCAAATACATTTTGCAGCAAAAAACAACTCATCAACAATTTTACGCATAAATTACAGTTCGACCACCAAGCTCTGACACTTGGACGCTTCTGCGCATGGCAGAAAAAGACGAGTCATTCGAGTTTTGTGGAAGCTCGTTTTGCAAGTGTGCTTATTAACAAGCGAATCAGAATGTTTTCTTCTTTGTTTGTTGAAAGAAACCAAATTTTTCAAGTCGCAGATAGCATCAGTTTGGTAGAAATCAAGTATGCGAAAGGAACTTCAACGAGAACAGAATACGGCACATTCCTCTTGCACTTTTGCCAATCAGAAGTCTTTTCCTTCTTTTTTTTGGTGGTATGACAGCATACCATCATTCCTCAAAGGCATGTTGAGTCGAGAAGTTCACTTTTTTAGCTTGCTCATTGCCATGTTATATGTAATGAGTGGCTATACGTCGTAAAAAATATCTTGAAAACATGTAGTTAACATTTGACATTTTCCTTGTGAATTTTTGTTGTCTATTTCCTTAAATGTCACATGTTGATGCCTTTTGGCAACATACGCAATTTAAATGAAATGTAAACCGATGTACAACGAAGTAAAAACCAAAGCTCAACGTAAAAAAGTACAACATTTGCAAAAATAGCAGACACGTGTTTCGAGTTACAACGAACTCATTTTTCAATGCAAAAGAATAAGTTTCTAGATGAAAAGCATTTCGGCTTCAGGCTTCAGTCTTCAGTTGGATATTTTTCCTTTAGAAGGCTAAGTTTTCTGTTGCTTTTTAGTTTTTTCGTTCTTCTAAAATTGAGAATAAATGGAATGTCTAATGCCCGTTTTGCCAATAAATTGTTGCACGTTGAAAATGTTTACCATACACGTTGCCAATAAATTGTTATACTGTTAAGTCAATTTTACTTGTCGATGAAATATAAAATAGATTTGTTTTTTCACTATTTTCTGCATGAAAGTCTTATTTAGTGTTTGTGCTCTTGAAAATGCATTCATCTTTCCGTGAAAAATAAAAGATTACAGCGTGATAATAAGTTATTTTGACAATAGTTATCAGTATTAGGATATTTGACTAAATTGTTTTTTTTTTTTTTTTTTGATAAAACTCATTATCACAGAACTGTTTTTAAGTATACACCATATAAAAATATGAGATTTTAAGCATTTTTCACCTGATTTAAACACGAAATGAAAGTCAAAAATTGTTTCTTAAAATGTGGCATGTAAAGGTTAAGTGTGCAAAACCTACACACCTAAACAAATCTACACCAATTCGCAATTCTATTTCATTTAATCGCTTCAATGTTTCATTTATGTATACATCTTCATGTACTAACAAAAGTTATCTGCTAATAATAATTAGAAGCCTTAACTTGCAAACATACGGAATTGTCCCCAACGTCGTCTTCCTCAGGAAATAAAAATTCTGTCTTTGTTGATCTGAATTATGGTCTCGCTAGTTCCTCTTCTCACATTCAACTATTCTCCTTCAATCTTAATTATGTCGTCGGATATTGTCTGCTTTGAGAAAACAGAAAGACCAATTCAATCTTTGAAATAAGTCTGTGTAGAAAACAGACGAATAAGATCTCGTCTCATAGGAATTTTCGTTTGTCCTGTGGTATATAATGTCTTGAATTGTACTGTGATAAATACAGAAGCTATATGTGTTTGGTTCCTAATGATTCTAACACTGGTTTCCAACCCTAAGGTGTCTAAGGACTACTTAGCCTGAAAGGGAATTACCACGGACCACTCATTACATTATTAGATACATCAGTTGTAACCAAATTCAAAGGTAATTAAATACAACACTTTTTGAAAAACAAACTGTTATCATTAATTAAGAAATTAGTATAATCAAGAATATTACAAACATAAAATGGTATTTTTTTATATTGTAGTGCATACAGTATGAAACAAAAAGTTAAAAAAAATAATTCTAAATTGTATTTTAATAATATAAAGAATACCAATTTACTAGTCGAAAATAACTATCAAAATTTACCTTATTTATTTTCAATGTGACTTTTGAGCACGATTTTTTTTCTCTCGACGTGCTGAGGAATTCTAGGACCTGGGCCTTGCCTTAAGTGCTGTGTACAGTCACATCACTGACTATAAACAGTACCTTCACCGCCGAAGCCCTGATGGTAAGACCACCTATAGTTAATGGATAGACCAGCGCCTTCCGTTTCCGTATGAGCTCCAAAAGGGTGTAGGTACGGTTTGGCTCAATCGCAGAATACGTACTCGGATGAAAGTAGATAGTACTGCCACAAATACGTGTACTTCCTTTTTTCTGTCCTTGGATCAAAGACTGAAGAGTAGGATAAATGTAACAGAAAATAACTACTAAAATTTTTTTTTCCTCTTTTTTTTTTACTAAGAATTTTTTTCCCTTTCATAAGTCATATATTAAACTTCAAAAGTTACTGACAGTTTTTCAATCATTGAAGAATACTAGAACCAAATTGAAACATAATGTAGTTATTTAGTTAGAAGTTGTGTTTATCCTACAAAGTTACAATGAAATCCGACCTAAAAATAATAATATTTTTCATCCCCAAATTTCTAAGCATGCGAGAATTCAAAGAACTATTTTCACAAGATATAGTTTACAAATAACTGGTATCACGGAAAATTTTTTCCTACTATGCGTTACTGCCGAAAATTAATATAGATATTAGTGGAAAAAAATGGTGTAGTAAAATCCTGCGATCGAATTTATTAATTCCGTGGAAGGGTACATATCTAGTTAAATTATTTTGGATTCCATTGATAAGTAGAAATGCAAGATGTAGTATTTTTATTCCACGAATATGTTTTGCCATGCAAAATGTAATACTTTCTTCCACGGATATGTTTTGAGGAAAATTTTCACTTCGTAGGATTTAATGTAGTTGTCTTTCTATCCCAAAAATCTTTGTAGTAAAATTTGTTGTCGGCGATTTGTTTTGTATCATGTTTTCTTTCTCGTGTTATTTAAGAACACAGAATCGGTTACTTCGAAATGCAAATGGGAAGTTGCGAACAAAAATCTTTGTACATATTCTGGTATTGCGTTGTTGAACAAACAAAACAGTCGTTTGGAAGTTCAGTTTATTTAACTACACTACGTAGCTATTTGTTAAATAGCACTCCTTTCGTTGATACAAACACAATAAAACTTTATAAACAAAAAAAATTAAACTAAAATAAGTTAATATGCATTTCTGCAGTAAAATGGATATATATATATATATATATATATATATATATATTAAGTTGTATACAAAATGAATTAAAGTGATAGTTGAGGCATGTAATCTAACAACAATGGCAAAGGCCATAAATAAATAAACAAGGAAAACTACGAGAATACAATTATACAAATATAAAAATAGTCAAATTTAGGAATTATCCGGAATGAGCAGTTTACTCTCCTCATCAGTGGGTGGGGAGTAAAATATATACTTAAAAACCCAAAAACCGAGTAATACAGGTGAATATAATCAGAAGCAACAACTGCTGTAAAGAACTTTGTAAGAGTAATACTGTAAATTAAAAATAGGCGAAAGTACTGAATTTGAATTAACGAAATACAAAAGAAATTACGTAAATAACGTATATGACGTATATATATATATATATATGCTAGCAAATTAAAAAGGTAAAACTTTAGAAACTAACAATAAAATAAAGATTAACATCATAACATATGGACCAAAAAAAGTGATTAAAAGAATTAATTAATTAATTAATAAGACAAAACGGAATTCGATAGCCTAGTCTGACGACTAGGAAGACTCACTATCGCGAACCATTCAAGGGTCGTTTTTTGTAGAGTGCAGAACTTAAATCGTAAAAAGGCCAAAAAGTAAAATATATCAATCAAATAGAATTTTGAAAACTCACTCATAGCGTGCGTTTGGTGCTCACCCTAAAAAATAGCTTCATAAAAAAGTAATAGATAAATTATTATCTATAATAGATAAAATAAAGCTTAACTACCTTTGAAACACACACAATGCCCTATTCCAGCGTGTGTGTGTGTGTGTAATTCTTTACTGGAATTTACATAAAAATTAAATTGAAATAAAACGATTATAAATCCAACTAATAAAAGCTAAATTGCATTAAAGCCTTCACGTAAAAGTTACATTCAACCAATAAAAACTATCTACTAATAAATAAATAACATATTCTAATGACAATGTTGTCCTCTAAATCAGACGTTCTGCTTCTTTATGTAAAAAAACTGCATTAACTAAACATTAAATTCGTTTTCAAATGCAGGGCTCTCTCACATGTGAGCTTTAAAGGTACACATTCCAAATTAATATTTTCTACTTTACTTTCCCGTAAAATATAAAATATATAAAAAGCCCTGAATCATTTAGTAAACTATAGTTACGCGATTACTATTGTGCAGCTAAGTAAAGCAAACATTTAAATCCTCTAAAATTTGGCACAAGAGGCTAAAATTTGGCATAAATTATGAGCCAAATCTTGAGTTTTTATTCTTGAAAATTTCTAGCATTGATGCTTACTGAGAAATTTGCATTTAAATTAAAGTTTCTTAAGGTACTCTTCAATTTTGTATAGCAGGTGTAGTTAAATATGTATGACACACAAACTAAAGGTGTACTTTAAAAGAAAAATAGCTAATTCTGTCTGCAGAAAAATATAAGAAATTTGTACTGGAAATGTCTGTTTTTGGATGAATTTATTTACTTCAGTTGAAAAAAAAAAATTCTTTGAAATTTAAATGAACTTGTCTAGACATTAGCAGTGTTTTAGAACACTTTTCCTTTTTCATAATTTATTTCTATTTGTATAACATATTGGAGCAAGGAAAGTACAAAAAGCTCATAAATTTGTAAAAACATTGCTCTACTTAACTATTTCTTCAATAGTAAGAAATGTATCCATTTGATTTATGTAAAGTTTTATTTCTAAATTACTTTAAAAATTCACCCTTAACTTCAGTTGAAAGTGACTATTTTGAATAATTTAAGAACATGAATATGAAGTTGAAGAGAAGAAATGAAATCTTTATATTGGTCAAGTATTCCCCAGCCCCCATATTTCACATGCATTAGTTCTTTCAGAATCAGCACAATGCAGTTAAAATTGTATATTTCAATTTATAATTTTATGATTATATATATACACACTTTTGGATAGAGCGAAATAAAGGCGAAATGATGATTCGAATGATAACCTGGAATGATGTAAAACTTGGCTTGATGTAGAAGCGTTGTAAATTGCAAAGTCTTATTGGTACAATTATATTATTGGTACAAAATTTGGCTCAACCAAAAAAAAAACCTGCTTAAGTTACAATACAGACCTTTATATCCGCTATCTTAGACAACCGGGGAAATTTTCGTTTTATTTTCTCTATATTTTTAGAAAGTACATCTTTCGCTATTTTCGGAAAAAAACAAACTCTAACAAGCCATTTTTGACAAATTGACAATCTTTCTGAAATATCTAAAATGTATGTACTGTTCCGTTATAAGTGTATAAAAAATGCATCATAATGCATTAAAAATACATCTATATATAAAGATAAACAACTAATCACTGGATAAATAAAACTTGAAATTCTTTGTCTTTTAATTATTTCTCTATTTTATTATTTCTAAATTCATAAGCATTTTCTTGTAGTTTTCTAAATCGAAGAATTTCGATTCAAGAAATTCGCATTTGATTAGTTCTTCGAAAACTATCCAGTGCCTAAGTTTCTAGCAATAACATGCTCAAAACTCGATGACTCTAAGAATGTTTCAGGCAGCAGAGTGTCTCATATGTTCTTTTATTCAAGAATTCCTGCCTCGTATTGGGTGCAGAAATTCCTCCAGTGCATATTTGAAACCATTCACGGGAATCTTGTATACCTGCAAAGTCCAAAGTTTTTCATTATCATAATACTCGAATATCTTAATGCATAATCATCTATATTTATTTGAGTGGATTTGTGTATGGCAGCAGTTTCTGGCGCAATTTGAATTTTGGCCTGGGGAGGAGAGAAGTAGATAATTGGTACATAAAAGACTTATATGCGTATAAATAACATACTAGGATTTGGCTATACAGCTTATAGATTATGAAGGATAACTTCCCCTTCCCCTTCGATGTGCCCCTGAGTGAAGTGCGTTAACACATTCAATTAATGTAAATACAATGCATAAAAATCCATTTATAATTTTGTATACCAATTTTAATTCAAATTGACAACACAATAATGTATTTGTAATTCAATGAGCACATGTAATCACATGTTTATTTATTCCAAAGTTTTTTTTGTCTTTATTTATTTTGCAATGATGGTTTTTTTCTAACAAAGCATTCAAGAAAAAAAAACAATTGCATTGATTATTATTTAAACTATTTTATTAGTTACTCTTATGTAAGAAATATTAGAGGCGAGACTCCTCCATAATAGTAACTACAGCAAAAATTGATTTATACTTTTGTATACCAATTTTAAAACAAACGTACAATACAATTTTGTATTTGTTCTTCAATGAGCACATGTAATCACGTGTTTATTTACTCTTAATTTTTTTTTTGTCTTTATTTATTTTGAAATTTTTGTTTTTTCTAACATAGCATTCAAGAAAATAAAAAAAATCCCGTTGATTATTATTTAAATTATTTTGCTAGTTACCCTTTATATAAGAAATATTTGAGGCGAGACTCCTTCATAATAGTAACTACAACAAGAATAAATCGTTAACTATGCAAACTAACAAGGAACTCCCGACAATCTATTGTTATGCAAATTAGTAGCAGCAGATATTTTATCGTGTTCAATATTCGTCACAGTGCTCAGCATTCTGAAAAACGAAGCTTGAAATTATTTTGACATAGTGGTGGAAAAAGTTCCAAAATGAGATTGCAAATGCGGGATGCTCGTTTTTACTCGCGAGTACGTGCAAAGAATTTTATTCATGTTTTCTATGTCGGTGTCAGCTCATTTTTAACATGATAGAAAGTTTTATGAATCTCTCAATGATGTGGGAGCGTACGAGACATGTTTTGAGCAGTCTGATTTTGTATGTTAAATTGATTTTGGAAAGAAAAAAAAAAGAACCTTTTGCAGATGTGCATTCATTATTGAGCATAAATCTTGCACAGTAAAAATAACAGGTTGAATTCCAAAAGCACATAACTTTTTTATACAGTAGAGCGGCGGTTATCCGAGCCCCGACTAACCGAGTTCCTGGTTAACCGAGGTACATTTCTCTTTTTAAAAAACGCCTTTAGATTAGGAGACTTTCTCTCTCTCTCTTTTTTTTTTTTTTTTTTTTTTTTTGTGGGTGAATGGCACTCTTGCCGATGGCGCCGTCCCTGACAAACGTCAGTTGCTTTTTAATTTTGCTAGTGAACAGTTCGTTTACTGTTTGTTTATCTTTGTTTGTACTGTACTGAATTGGTTACGTGATGAAAGCTAAACACAAAAGAGCTATTGTGACTTTGGAGACTGAATTACAAGCCATCAACATACGCGATAAAGGAGAGAATTAAAAACGTTGCTTCAGATTTAGATGTGAGCTAATTATCATTTCATAATATGTACACTAAATGCCTTTTTCCCTTACATCTTTGACTACGTTTTCATTCATTTCACCCGTTTTTACCCACGTTTCCCTCTCGATTTGGACAGAGTCTGTGTTATCCGACGTACCCTCGGCCCACAGTACCTCGGATAACCGAGGCTCTACTGTATTATGTTATTTTTCATTTTTATTTAATAATGACAAGGCTTATGGATTAGTACAGAAATATAAACCCAACAATAGGAGTTTGCTAAACGTTATCACATTTCATCAAACAATGTGTATTCAATAATTCTTTCTCAATCTAGAGTTTCTTCGGTTACACTAAACATTTTGCGCTTAGTTACCGCCACCCATTCTTCGCGTTACTGAACAAGTTTTTTGGTGTAATGTTGAAAAATATTCATTTTTTTATATATTCTTTAAAATTTTATGTTTATGTGTAAAATAATATAGATAGTATGGTGTTCCTTTGTACATAGAAATTGCTAACTTGAGTTACGTATCAAAATTTCATAACGATTGCTCATTTCTATGAAAATATCATAAATCAGCAATCGTAATGAACGTTTGATGCGCAAATGAGTTAACGCACTTCATATGATAAAAAACATTATGATGTCTTCGTAATGAACGTTTGATGCGCAAATGAGTTAACGCACTTCATATGATAAAAAACATTATGATGTCTTCGTAATGAACGTTTGATGCGCAAATGAGTTAACGCACTTCATATGACAAAAAACATTATGTCTTCGTAATGAACGTTTGATGCGCAAATGAGTTAACGCACTTCATATGATAGAAAACATTATGATGTCTGTACTTTTTTAGACAGACATTTAAAAAAAATTTAAAATGTATAAAAATATTTATAATTTTCGAGTTTACACCAACTGAACACCAAAAACGGTGTTCAGTAACACACCAAACGTGATGGCAACTAAATGCAAAATTTTTAATGTAGTTAAATTACTTTAAATGTATGCTACCTGGTTTATTTTCCAGTTGCCTAGTTCTTTTCTTGGATATAAAGGTTAACATTTTTCATGCATGTTTTGATGGCTTACTTTATATTGTGGCAACGGCGAGTAATTTGTTCCAAACAGGCTTGACAATGTATTTATTTCGAAGCGACTTCATACCCAGAGCTCATTTTAAAATGTGATATTTTCGCGGTATTATGATTAGGAATAATTATTTCGAAGCGACATCATACCCATAGCTCATTTTAAAATGTGCTTTTTTCGCGGTATTATGGTTCGAAATAATTGTTTCGAACCGACGTCATACCCAAAGATTACTTTAAAATGTGCTATTTTCGAGGCGTGATGATTAGAATTAATTATTTCGAAGTGATTTCATACCAAGAACTCATTTTAAAATGCGCTGTTTTTGCGGCCTTATGATTATAAATAATTATTTCGAAGCGACTTCGTACCCAGAGCTCATTATAAAATATGCTATTTTCGCGAAATTAACAGCACATGCGCTTTTGCGTTCAGATAATCAGAAAAGATACTTGAAAAAATACTTCTTTTGAAAAACTTTTGTCTTAAACATTGTCGTTCATAGGCAGATTTTTGACGTCAGTTGGTGGATTGAAATGTAATCGTACTATTAAGTGTGGTATTTGAAAGTTTCTTTAGATCGTTTATCATGTGAAGTTCGTAATTTCGGAGGGCGCTGAGTAGGAAAAGCTCAGCATTCATGGAAAAAAGGCAAAAATCACCTTAATAATTTAAAACGAAAGAAAAATCACACTTAAGTACCAAAAAGAAAGAAAATTGCTCTTTTAGAACGGTTGTTCTGCGACATTTTCAAAAATGATCGATTTTAAGCAATACACAAAACCTCTAAGGAATACTGTGGAGTTTCACTTTTGCTTGAACGTTTTTCTCATGGTCACGTATTTGACACCCATGGGTGTTACATTCAAAATGCTTCATTTTTTAGGTGTTCAAATGAGTGTTTCAGATGACTGCAGTAGAAATGATCTGCCAAAGTTTAAACACAGCTTCAGTTTAACAAAAGGGCCACACAAGTGTCGAGAAATAAGTGGAAACAAATTGTTGGAAAAGGTTTTGTTTTTGTGATATTAGTGACTGTTATTTCTGTTTTCAATTTAAGATTACCGAAAAAGGAAATTTCATCCAATTCATACTTAAAATTTCACTGTATTAAAAATGATAAGAACGTTGTTTTGAATTACTACAAAATAAAACATCACAAATCTTTAGTTAAAGATATATATGCTTCTTAGTTTTAATTTTATACGAGAAATCTACATTTAATTTTTTTTTCATATATTGCGCACATTATAAATAACGATGAATCAAATTCTTAACGCTAAAAGAACAAGAAGTTCCGTTTAGAACTACTATCGAGCCTACTTTCCCGTATACACCAAATTCAAATTTATAATCTAGCTATCTCTTTCTTATTTATCTTTAGTTCTAATTATTGAAAATATACCTTTTTCAACGGATAATACATATTCATTCACTCACTCATTCATTCTTTCATTTATTCAGCCATGCATTTATTCATTCATTCGTTACCTCATTCAAGTGTTTATTCATTCATTTACGCATTCATGCATTTATTCACTCATTTGTTTATATTTTCATTTATTCAATAATTTATTCATTCATTCTTTTCCTCATTCATTTATTCATTGATTTATTCTTTCACTCTTTCATTTATTCATTCATTCATTATTTCACTCATTGAGTCACTGAGAAATATCCTTGAAAATCCCGATCAAAAAATTTCATAGCAAAATAGGCTCGTACGTTCTGGATAAACTTTCTATTTCTACATGTTCTACGTTATAAGAGCTTTCCGATAAAGTTTGTTCCAAGCAAATCGGTCCGTTATATCAGGATTTATATAGGGTTGAAATTTCCCCGTAAGCTCTGTGTTAATTTTTTGAGCTGTTCAAAAATGAACAAAAACTGTTCAAATCAATATTTCACGCCGAGAACTCCTTTCAATAAGCTTGCAATAGGAACTTGGCTCTTGTGCCCAGAGTTTACAGAATTTGCTTCAATTTTGTCCATAGGCGCTAATGTTAAATTTTTTTGAACTGTTCAAAATTGAACAAAAAATTGTTCAAATCAAAATGTAAAATATAGAAATGAAATGTCCTCGCCGAGATCTTTCGAATGCAAAAAGAATTTTTCCAATCGGACAATTCGTTCAAAAGTTATTAGTGGGGGACAGACCGACAGACCGACAGACAGACAGACCGACAGACACACTTTTTCCCCATCTCAATACCCTACTTTCAAATTTTTTATTTTTCAATCTTTATTTAATTACTTCACTTATTTTTGACTTTTCTTGATTTCTAACGATATTTTCACGATACATTAAGCCTTCTTTCATGCTTTATTATTATTTTTTTTTACTTTTACGGGAAAGTAGGCTAAAAACACTTACAAGTGATTATCTATTAATTACATGCAGCGTATTATCGCCAAAGAAATTTCTAAGATGTTCAAGTTCAAGTCGCGTGTCAGGCACCAAACGGTAATATCAAATCAAGTGAATTTAGAAAGCATTTTTAAATGCGCCAATTAAGTGCATTATTTGCAAACATTATGGTTTTGAAACCGAAGTACCAACATTATCAGGGTGTCCCGTAAATACTTTAAAAGTTTTTTTTTTTTTTTTTTGTCTGTACTGGCTTGTTTGAATACACTCTTAGACAACGTTCTTCTAAGGTATTTCTCTTTTCTTCTTTCTGTCCCGCAGTGGACCAGTCGATAGAAGCTCGGTTCCCGCAGAACACCGAAAGTGAAGCAACATCGACTTAGGTCAGTGTTTGGGAGGGGGACAACCTCTCTCGAGGGTGTTTCATATGGGCCGTGTACGCTAAAGGGAGCGTTAATAAAGGTCTTGGCTCCAAAGTTCTTCAAGTGAAACGATATTTGGCTAAAAAATTAAGAGACCACAAAATTTGAGGCCAAGTCAGTCAGCCCTCGTGGTTCCTCGCTCTAAAATGAAGCTGCGTATCACCCTAAGCCAGGGGGTTACTGATCTTCTGGACCTGGTATTAGGCTTTCCTACGTTAGGGGAATTAGTAACAACAACATGTTTTGAGAAGGAAAAAAAACGTAGTTTTTTTCCCAATAGAGGGTGGTACGTATAAAATTCTTGGAATTCTACTGTTGCAACTGCTATGTCGGAAAGCAACTGTTATGTCATGCAGAGAAATCATTTAATAATATTAGAGTCTATGTTCCCCGTTATTACAAAAATGACGGCTAGTAAACTAGTGACACCACTGCATAAGCCTATAGCAAGAACAGTATTTACCTTTAGGGTGGTACCCAGTGCTAACTACGAATATACTGTATACATCTTTTCGGTTTCACAGACTACCCCAATACGAGGGGTGAGGCACGCAGCGCTGTCCTCCTCGAACTATGTTCCCCGTTATTACAAAAATGACGGCTTGTAAACTAGTGACACCACTGCATAAGCCTACAGAAATAACAGTATTTATCTTTAGGGTGGTCCTCAGTGCTAACTACGGCCATACTGTGTATACCTTTTCGGTTTCACAAACTACCCCAATACGAGGGGTGAGGCACGCAGCGCTGTCCTCTTCGAACTATGTTCCCCGTTATTACAAAAATGACGGCTTGTAAACTAGTGACACCACTGCATAAGCCTACAGCAAGAACAGTATTTACCTTTAGGGTGGTACCCAGTGCTAACTACGGCCATACTGTGTATACCTTTTCGGTTTCACAGACTACCCCAATACGAGAGGTGAGGCACGTTGTGCTGTCCTCTTCGAACTTCCCACAAACTCTCTGACACACTTGACAACCAGCACCGGCCATAAGGGCTGGGCTGGCAGAGCGTTGCCGACCTGTTTTACCGTCCCGGGGCCACAGTACTACTACAAAGTAAGCCTTACGTCACCCGGAACGGATGCGCTATTTTAGTCGCTTCTTACGACACGCATAACTACGTCGGGGCATTTCTACCCTGCCACAACTCAGGGGACATTTAGGGTGGTGTCGCTTTCTCTCGTAGCATTTGAAAGCAGCGTGATTCATTAATCCTTAAAGACTGCTTTACATAAAGTTCTCAACACAACGCAACCGTTAATTGTCAACTATAACGGCAGCCAGAAACAAGAAGCTCCATATTTAAGTATAGGAGCCTACTTTCCCGTATACCACCAAATTCAAATATATAATCTAGCTTAAATATCTCTTTCTCCATTTAGCATTAGATCCTAATTTCTTCAAATATACCGTTTTTCAACATATAATACCATATTCATTCAGTTACTCATTCACCCAGGATGATGTTCTTATTTCAAACAAGGAGTCATGTCTAGAACTATACGAGCCTACTTTCCCGTATACTCCCAACATCATATTATATTCTAGCTATCTATCTCTCTTTCTCATTTAGCTTTGTTCTTAGTTGTTTTAGATATGCCTTTCTCAATAGTTAATACATATTTATTCACTTATTTTTTTATTAATTCACTCATTCGTTCACTCATTCATTCATTCATTTATTTATTTTTTCACCCATTTATTAATTAATTCATTCACTCATTTATTCATTCGAAAATGTACTTTAAAATCCAAATAAAAAAATTTCATTGGAAAATAGGCTCGTTCAGTTCTAGATGAACTTGGTATTTGTACATGTTTAACGTCATAAGGTAGGTGGAAATGGTAATTTTTTTTAAACTGTTTAAAATTTACCAAAAATTGTTCAAATCGGAAAATGAAATATGAAAATGAGATTCCCTACCCGAGATCATTGGAATTCAAGGAAAAAAAATCTTTCGAATCGGACAATTTCTTCAAAACTTATTAGGGAAAGGGGGACAGACACATTTTACCCATCTCAATACTCTAATTTCCTTTTTTTTAATTTTTTACTCTTTATATAATTACTTTACTTATTTTCGACTTTTCTTTATTTTTAACGATAATTTTACGATACATTAAGCCTTCTTTCTCACTTTATTTATTTATATTTTTACTGTTAGAGGAAACTGGGCAAAAAAAAAATCTTCAGTTTGGCGATTTTTCTTGGCGGATTTTGTATATGAACTTTAGAATAAATCTTTATCATTTGGCGAAATTTTAAACTGCACTCAGCACTAACACTCCTGTAACTCTCAGAATGAAAAATGAGCTTTGAATCAGCGTTTTCTAAGCCCCCGAACATCATATTACTTGGTTTTTCTTGTGTGCTGCGTCCTACACAGCAAAAGTTGAACTACTCTTTCATTTTTTTTCCTTAGAAAAAAAGAACGTGAAAGGATAACATTGTCACAAAACAAAATTTCAAACATAACCCAATGCTTCTTTAATTTTAACGAATTTTAAGGGTATTACCGTCTTTTCGAGACGCTCTGCTTGAGTAATTTTTATTTCCGTAAGGTAGTAAAAAATATTCACAAATGAATATTCTATAGCTTAGAAAGTATCAAGTAATAAAAATATACGTTATACGAAACGAATTTTACTTTTACTCTTTTAAAATGTTTTGAATAACAAAGAAAGAAGGAAAAAACTTACAAACATTGCTGCATTTTGCTTGAAAATCGTTTCAAGCAAAACGAAATTATATATTTATGGTTCAAAGGTTTTTATTTACAAAGCGTACTTAAAAACTAAAGCACCCGTATAAAACAGTTTCCTCTTTGTACGCAGTTGTCTTTGATAAATACGAAAATTTATTTTAACCGAAAAAAATATTTTGCACATATTTCAGAAAAGGCGAAATGCATAATCGTTCTTGAAATTCTTTTTAAAATTAACACAATATTTTTTATAGTACTTTCATTTCTTGTAAAATGTTTGAATATAAAACTGAATTTTATTCCCAAGCTTATTCAAAAATATTGTTACAAATTTTACCATTTCTAATCAAATATTGAAGTAGAATCAAGAATATATTTATACTCCCCGCAGTAAGCAAATATTTGTTTTACAATTTTATTTTGCTGAAACCTGGAATTTCATCGTTTGAATAATAAATCTAAATTTATATTTGAGTCTTATTTACATGCATACGGTAAAATTTTGAATAAATGTATTTCCATAAATTTAAACAAGACGTTCCGTCTAGAACTATACGAGCTTACTTTCCCGTATACACCGAATTCAAATTTATAATCTAGCTACCTCTCTCTCTGTTTTTCTCGTTTAGCTTCTTCTTAATTGCTTCAAATATACCTTTTTCAACGGTTAATACATATTCATTCAATCATTCATTTGTTAAGGCATTCATGTATTTATTCACTCATTTATTCATTCATTCTTTTGCTTATTCAATTAATCATTCATTAATTCAAAAATATTCTTGAAAATCCCGATCAAAAAATTTCATAGTAAAATAGGCTCGTTAGTTCTGGATGAACTTTCTATTTGTACATGTTCTCCGTCATAAGAGCTTTCCGATAAAGTTTGTTCCAAGCAAATCGGGCCGTTAGATCAGGAATTATATAGGATTGAAATTTCCCCGTAGGCGGTATGTTAATTTTTTTTGAACTGTTCAAAAATGAACAAAAATTGTTCAAACCAATATTTCACGCCAAGAGCTTCCTTCAGTAAGCTTGTTCATTGGAACTTGGATCTTGTACCCAGAGTTTACATAATTTGCTTCATTTTCGCCCATAAGCGCTAATGTTAAATTTTTTTGAACTGTTCAAAATTGAACAAAAAAATTTTCAAGCCAAAAAGTAAAATATGGAAATGAGATGTCCTCGCCGAGATCTTTCGAATGCAAAAAGAATTTTTCGGATCGGACAATATGTTCAAAAGTTATTAGGGGGGGGGGGGGACAGACTGACAGACAGACAGACCGACAGACAAACCGACAGACAGACCGACAGACAGACAGACCGACAGACACACTTTTTCCCCATCTCAAAATCCTACTTTCAAATTTTTTATTTTTCAATCTTTATTTAATTACTTAACTTATTTTTGACTTTTCTTGATTTCTAACGATATTTTCTCGATACCATTAAGCCTTCTTTCATGCTTTATTATTATTTTTTTTTTTTACTTTTACGGGAAAGTAGTCTAAAAATTGCAATAAATATTTCACTTCCGAAGACACATTTGAATGAAAAATTTATTAAAATGTATCAACGTGTATATATATATATATACGTATATACAGTTACAAATCTGTTTTTTTAGATTTTGTTTAATCATGTGTACAAGTATTAGCTGAATGTTCTTATAGCTTTACTATAGGTTTATTTTCTTGGTTTTGTGAGAAACTGGCAAGATATCTCCAAGTTTGCTTCATTATTTGCGACTAATTTGTAGCGCCAAATTTGGTGATTTCTCGCCCAGCCTGGCGACTTTCCGATCTTGATAAACCGTTTTACTTTTTTCCGTAACGTTCTGTATTGTTCATGTAAAGTAGTCCGAAAGTTTATACAAGGTGATCTAGCAAGTTTCAGTTTTAAGTTAGTTAGTTGTTGTAGTTTTGGAGTTTAGTGCAGTTAGGGAACTGCTGGCATTGGTTATGGTTGTTGCTTAGTAGAACATCTTAGGAGAATTTCCATGGTTTTACTTAGTGGCAGTTTATATAGATAGGACAGTTTCTGGATAAGAGTGTGTGCAAAAATAATCTGGAATTTTTGTGCAGAAATATCTGTAAATAAATTGCACATTTTTTTAAACTGTATTAAGTCACTGAGTTGTTCGTTTGGTGTACTCAAAGGTCACAACATTAGATCAATAAATAAATAAATATATATATATATATATATATGCCGTTCTGTAATACAATATAGATGGGGCTGAGACACGTCTAGTCTGAGAGCATCCCCACGGAGAGAATTTACTCTTATCGGATATTCAATTTGTCTCTGAGATAGGAAATTTCCGTGAAAAGGAATTTCATAACAACAGACATGAATTCCCTTAGATAAGATTAATAAAACCGTAATAAAAAAGGAAATAGAGCACCCCTTTCACGCTCCTAATTGATGAAACGTCGGAATGAGCAGTTACGGAATTTAGAACCTATCAGTTGATTATTGCAGTGCTGTACATAAAATGTAAAGGGAAAGGTGTGTTTTATGTAGCAGGGAATAGTTTTGCAGATTTTAAAGAATTTTAACCAAGTGCAATTTTTTCGATGAAGCAATTACTAAATTTCTTTTGCTAACCAAATGGGATTCTTTCAAGAAGTATTTTGCATAGTTTTGTAAAAATATTTTAAATTTGAAAAAAAAAAATCGTTTTTTCTATTAATGAATTAGCCATTGATTCCCTCTCCCCACGGAAAACTACTTTTTGTGATGTGTGTAGCTAAGTTATTCAGTTTGGTGCCCTATAAGGCTACTTTAAAATTAATATATAAACTAGTAATAATTTGCAACTTTCACTAAAAGAATCTATTTCTTTAGCTACCAGTTATATTTATCACATAGTACTGACAAATAAGTATTAAAGTATTTGTTTGACTTGCTGTCTCAATATGTTGAGTATTCTAGCCAGTTGCTCTTGATGTGTTTAAGTGGAACCATATGAAAATATTTCCTCAAAGCATTAGTTATGCGACTAATATTTAAAATTATAATAAATACAAAAAATACTTCCTTTTGCAAAGTAGTATCTAAGCAACTTTCTGATAAAAAATTTCAGAAAAAAAGTTGGAGATTTATTTTTTCGTGAAAGATAAGACCCTTTAATAGAAAAAGCACATATATCAGCTAAAATGTATTAAAATTTAATCCAAGTTACAAGCAAGACAACTCCACTGAAAATACTACGTTAATCAACAACACATAGCTTTAATTTTAACTTTGGAATAGCGTTTCCCAACTGGTGGCTCGCGAATATCTTGGAGTTCGCGCAAATAATATTTAACTTGACAGTTAGTGTTCTCATTGTTGAATTCTAGCAAGTTCCTCTTAGATGCGTTCTAAGAATAACCAGCTTGTATAGTAATAATTACCCAAACATTTTTTATATGGCAGATATGTTAAATTATAATAAATACACAAAATGGTTGCTTTTTATAAATTAGTTACAAAGTAACTTTCTAATAACAAAACTGAGAAAAAATATCAGAATTTTATTTTCTCGGGAAAGATTGGATCACTTAATAGAAAACGACATAAATATCTGCAAAAATGCCTTAAAAATTAATTTCAGCAAGTTACAAGTAAGACACTTCATTGAAAATACGAATCGAATCAACAACCAATAGTTTTATTTTTTACTTTGGAATCGCGTTTCCCCAACTGGAAGCTCGCTAATCTCTTGGAGTTCGCGCAAATCATATTGTAACGGAGGAATTTCTAATTTGTAATACAAAAAATAATAATTTAAAAGCGGAGCGTAGAAATCAATAATTAGAAATTGTTCTAGACGTACTGCAGAAAAAGTTGTGGGTTTTCATATGAAGTACACATGCATAATTTTAAATTAATGATTAAACATTCACATTTCAGTTCCACTTTTGGCTTAAAATCTGAAAAATTTGCTGAAAATATTGTAAATTATTACATTTTAGTGAATTAGTAGAACACTGATTTACTCTATGAGCTCGTGCGGAAATTTAAAATTGTATGAGACTTTGTAATAAAATTTATTATTGATCAATAAATGATTTCCGATGCGCTTTTCCGGTCCATGTTTTTGATGCAAAAAGTTAATATTAGGATTGTAATTTTGTAGGATTATAATTTTACTGTTATACTTTTTCTAAAACATTTTTTCTATTTGGAAGTTTTTTTTAAAAATAAAAATAAGACATTCTTAAACATTAGTTATTCATTATGAGCATAAAACAATAAGGGTTTTTGTTTACACCTTACACTCACCTTGTAAAAAAGGTGTGGCTTTTAACATTATGTGTCGATTCTTTATTTGCTTAATACATGAATTTTGCAATCTCTGATGGCTGCAGGTGAAGCTTTTGTCGCTACTTTATTGCTATATTTGCCCTTCGCTGACACCAGGCAGTAATCAGACTTTGTCATGTGTCCGTTCGATAGATTGAACGTATTGTCTTCGTTCTATTGACTATGGTTGTTGGAAGTTCCGTAAGTTAGTCATTCTTTCAGATTTGCGTAAGACTTAGTTTCCAAGTTAAGTTTTAAAACTTTGATCGGTGTGATCTCCTACCACCGCACCTGTTCTTGATTTGAAAATGCTGCGCAGCTGTGTCTTAATACAGTTTGGCCTGGGACAACAAACGCTGCTTTGATCATTCAGTGTACTTTTGATTCAGGATGTGGTTCAGTAGAACCGAGTTCCGGTTTAACCAAGGTACATTAGTCCTTAAAAAAGCGACATTTTTTTTTTCTTTTTTGGCGGCCGATGGCGGCGTCACTAATTGACGTCAGTCAGCCAATGCCGTAAGTTGCATTTTCATTTTATTTTTTGGTGATTTTAAGACCAAAAACAACAGTCAGAGACAACTTCAACAGATCTTTCACGACTACAACCATCGTGTGAAACGGCAGCAAGGAAGCGAACGAGTCCCGTTAAACAGAAAACAATTATATGGGGATTTCTTCAAAAAAATAACTAACTGGAACATGTACTCTACTGATGTACACATGTAAAATTGGATATTTGTATTAATGAAACGTCATTTTTGTCTTTCATAATATGTACAGTAAATGCCTTTTTTCATACCTAGGAAGACATTTTCATTCATTTCACCAGTTTACCCATGTCTCCCTCTCGTTTAGGACAGGGTTCGTGTTACCCGAGTTTTTGATTATCCGAGGTACCCTCGGCCCATATTACCTCGGATAATCGAGGCTCTACTGTAATTATAAGTAACTATTTACTTCGGATCCACTACTAGCTTGTAATTATTCGCAAAATTGCGTCAAACATGTTTCTTTTTTTTTTTCTTCAAACTTGTCATGGTAAATGTGTGCAATTTGCGATGTGATTTAACAATGAGCTGTGTACACTTTTGTGAAGAACTCAACTAAATTTTGAACTTCATTCGAGAGTCTTTGAAAACTTTTATAAACGTGCAAAATTCGACTAACAGTTGTAAATAGTATTATTGATGCTTTAACATTATTAACGTTATTTATCAGTTTAAATAAAAGCTGCGACTACTTTTTAGCATTTTTAATGCGAAAATCAGAACAAAAAGATTGTTTGCAATACTAGTGGAGGTAAATCATAAAAATGTATGTAGCAAACCTGCTAATCTGTAAAATTGGGGAAATTTTCAAATTTATTTCACAAAGTGTAGGCGTGTTATCTTACAGAATTAATTTAGATAAACCAAACAAATTTGGTCATTGACATCCGAGATTAAGTTAACAAAAGATACAATTATTTTATTTTCCATTCTAGTATTTTTTTTTTTGATTTTGTTTTTTTGATTTACGTAGTTGGTGACTGACTTTCATAAATTTTAGTCGCAGATTAGTACATCTTAAAAGAGTATAAAACAAAGTCGCTTCCCGTGTCTGTATGCTGAGATCTTTTAAACTACGCAACGGATTTGAATGCGATTTTCATCAATAGACAGAGTGATTCAAGAGGACGAATCATAGACCCATTAGAAAAAAATCCGACAGGTAGTTCTTTTTTTATTCCAATTTTATAGGAATTTGCCCATAAATTTCCCAATATGGGGGAGACAAAAACTTTGCGCATATTAATAGTATATATCGATCAAAAGCGCAGTTTTTTTTGTACAGGAGGAAATTTGTTCGAAGTTTCTAAGTCAATAAGAACGCCAGTTATAAGCTTTTTAGTTCGATTACATAATGCTTACCTTGATCCAAAAATAAAAATTAGCAGTTTCCTCAACTCCGGGTGAATTTTGTTAGCTTAATTTCAATATAAAACTTATTTTTCAAAATAGTTCTGTTTAATAAAGATGAAACAATAATAAAGCATATTTTCGAATTAAAGTTTTTCTCAAATTAGCAATAATTTTTAACTTCGAGATTGAACTTGAAAGGGTTCCGTCTCCCCGATTTTACGATTTCCTTGACCAGACATTAGCATTTAAATAAATATCGCCTTGAAAAGTTTATGGACGTATAGTTTATTCTAGACTTCAAATAACGTGGCGAATGACGACATGCTACAATTTGACTTTTTTAATTAGGCGTTGGTGATAAATCTGCGATAAATTATACTTTCAAAATTGTGTATATACGTTTTTCAGGTATGGCTTACAGTATCATTTAACTATAAATATTATCACCAACGATTTCATCTCTATGGTACCGCTAGCGAAGCTTCATTTCATTATGAAACTTATCTTTCGGTTAGCAAGACATCAGTTCACCATGGCTGGAAAATAAAATTAATATGATATTGCAATTTCATTCTTGCAATCAATCTAAGATCATCGTCAAGACTCAATCCAGATGAAAAGTAACGCAACAAATGACGTCGTGCTACAATTTGGCAGTTTTAATTACCCTGTGGTGACAAATCTGACCCTACTGATGGAATTGTTCCTAAGTTTTCTTAATTGATCCTTCTAAGTGTTATATCATTTTTTCAAGCGTTGACAATGTCTAATGTTTTTTTTTTTTTTTTTTTTTTTTTTTTTTTTTGACAAATAGACACACGATGTTTTTCAAACACTGCAGGCTTTATAACGCAGGCGATTTTTTTACATACTCTTAGCAAGGGCAGCGCCTTAGGCGACGTTTTTAAAATTCAACCCAGGAACGCCGTGCGACAGCTAGTATATTATACTTAGAATAGATAGTAAGACTTCTTGAAATATTTATGGTCCGCCCTAGTTTTCTTTCTCTTTCTTTTCTTTCCTCTTTCTTTTTAAATTTTAATTTTTGTACTTGATGACTAATTTTTAAAAATAACCGGAAGAGAAACTAGTGAAACTTTTAACCAAAACATCCCTGGTTTTTACCAGCACCAAAAAGACGTCAATAGAAGTAACAATATGAAGATATTTCCTGAAATGTTTTAAGCATAATTGAAGTTAATTTGACACTCATAGCACTTATACCTTACAAATATCGATCGATTACAATTGTATATGCTAGTCAGAAAATAAGCTCCCTTTTTCATAAGTTGGCTAATAGAGTCTTTAGATACCATACTAGGATTAGTAATACTGTTTATATTACCATACTAAGACTGGCAATAATGCTTATATCATTATACTAGGTTTGGCAATACTCTTTGTATTACCATACTAAGATTGGCAATAATGCTTATATCACCATACTAGGTTTGGCAATAATGTTTATATTATCACACTAAAATTGATAAGAAAATTATGCCCGAACTACCTCTCCACCCCCTTCGCTCTGCTCCTAAACATTACATACGGTACTATCTTCAGGCGCAATGCCACTACTCAGTCTCCTATTTCTAGTTCTCTAGTAGTCTCAGTAAAGCCGCGTTTACACGATGCCAGTTGAAGAGACAATTGTCGGGGCCAATTATCTCTGGACAGTTGGGGGATGTCATGGCCAGGCCAGTTGGAAGAGAACCTGTTCACACTGTGAAAGTATTGACAGGGCAGTTGATGACGAAAAATGGCTGAGAGCTAATTTAAACAAACACAGCAGACTTGACTGACACGAGTGTATTGGCACAACACAAAGCAAATCAACTGGCTGCAGCGTTCACACGGCGCCAACTGGCCCGACAAATGTGATTCAGAGTGGTGGGTTGCGTCACTGGGCCCAGTTCATTGTCCTCTGTCTACTCCTCGAGACAACTGAATTTCGGGACAACTGTTGTAGCAGTTGGCTTGCCAACTGGCCTGAATTATTCACACGTAATCAATAAGCTGTCTCTAGACAATTGTCTCTTCAACTGGCGTCGAGAAAACGCGGCATTAAAGCTGTGCTGGGGAAATCAAATATTTTAGAATTACTTATTTTCGGTGATAAAAAATGTAAAATACCGTAATAGTCAGAAAATTTTGCACATTATTATAAAAGAAGAAATTTCCTCTTACGTGGTCTTCTTCTTTACACAAATAAGAATGCATACAGGGCTCAAATACTTTAAATTTTGCACTTTATTGTCCCCTACCAATCTTGGTGTGAAGAAATATGCTAGTTTTCTGTGCCCATTTCTAGAGGCAAAGAGCGCGTTTCTGACATTTGTATGCAACTATCAAGAATATATTTGTTCCGTGAAAGAGCGAGAAAATCTTTTAAATGCGCAGCGATGCAAGACTCCACCCTCAAAACCTTTGTTTTCTAGTGATTTAACATGTTGAGTGCCGCACGAATTTATAAGGAAATCCCAGTCAAGCCACGCTTCTAGTCAGTAACCGTGAACGGTAAGCTCAGTGTTCAGTAAAATCCTGTAACAAATAAAAATTAAGTAAATTTTTAAAAGAATTTTTGAAGTTGCTTAGAACAGCGTAATTTTTTAAGTTTTACTTTATATTTTCACCGCCACCGCTGACGCAGTCTAAACGGAAAGTTCAGTGTCAACCACCGATGGATGACGCGGAATAAACGGAAATTTCAGTGTCAGCCACCGATGGCTGACATGGCGCTCAGCGTGTTAAGAATCATTGCCTATCCTAGTATGGTAATAGATATAAGACCTCTCCCAAAGACAATTCTGGTTCTACAGCTATTCGAAGGCAACACTACTCAACTGTGGTGGTATTTATACTTAAGATGGACTACGTTAACAAATGTATATTGAAGTTTCCTCGCCCAGGATTTCTTTTACAGAAAAAAAATCGAAAAAAATTGTTTTCTAACTTTGACTTTAGTATTAAGTAAGACAATGACGCTTCTTTAAGCAGAAGACATCATTAAGATGAGATCGGAGATGTTTATTTAACGTAGAATTTCATTTAAATGTAGTCTTCCAGTATAACCCACACTGTAGAACTTTCTTATTTTACAGTGTCCATCAACACACGGAAATAAACAAATTCGCAGTGGGATTGGATTCCGATATGCTTCCTTCGGAATTCAGCGTTTCCAACTTGCAACCCCTACTGGTGCATATACATATGTATATATATAATATATATGGGATCGCGGAGTGTTAATTGTTTAAAATATAGTAGGAACGTGAAAACGCTTAGGAAACACTGCTCTATCAGACTGTGTTTTTCCAATAGCTACCAGTCACGTTTACCATATAGCGTTTATAAATAAATTTCAAAACGTTCTACTATTGCAAATCTTTTTAGTTTAAATTTAATATTGCAAAAGCCTCTACTGAATTATAGAGCTAGAGGTGGCAAAACTGTAGGTATCAAGCGAAATCGTAATTTTAAGATTAAACTATCGATGGCAAGGAATTTGATAGTGATTACTTACGGGCGCGTGCTGTAGTGCTTGCATCAACCAGCGCGTGCTTGTATTGTTTAACTTTAAACAAAAGCTGTTTAAAAAGGTAAAAACGCACTTAAAATCGGAAACAAATGCACTTACCACTAGTTTAAATGAAAACGCTGAATATATATGTAAATTTTTTAAAAAAACATCAAGAATTTCCTGAAAAAAGTAATTAATTAATAATAAATAAAAAATAAACCTTAGAAAAGTAAACTATAAGTACAGTAAAACCTCGTTAAAACGCGGTTGTCGGGGGACATGTTCGGCACCTGCGTTATAACATAACCGCGATGTAATGAAACTATACTCGCTTCTGTTGCACCACTTTTAACTTGATCAATTACTCTTAACTTTTCTTCTATTGTATAATTGTTTCTTTTCTTGTTTGCTGCAATTTTATTTGCTGTAATTGCTGTGCAAGAAGCTCAGTCAACTGAGCAGTTTGTCTATCGAGTAATAGGTTATTCAGATTAAAGTTGTCTGCTCTTTGAGGTCTCCTAAGCTATAAAACCATATCGAACGCAACAAAAACGATTGTGTTCTGAGAAAATGTGGGCTTAAAAATCTTGTTAAGTTATCAACATGAGATTATGAAGGGGGAGCGATTCTAAGAAAAAAGTAGATTTGTGTGGAAGGGGAGGAACGTACTTTTTAAAAAAACAATGTTTTAAGCCTTTATACACTCTCACGGACTAGAAAATACGTTTACTTTTCAAAAATTTCAAGGAATCTGGAATCCAAAGCGTGGTTTGAACGTCGGGGGACATGATAGTAACCGCGTTATATCCGATTCCGCGGTATACTGAGGCTCGGTGTAACGGGGTTTTACTGCATCAGACAAATAAAAAATGAACGTACTTACCATTAAATAATAATAGTAATAAAAACTGAATATATATATATATGTAAAAAAATCCATTATTATGTAGAAAAGCACCAAGTAATAGCTAAAAAAATACGAAGTAAAGACTTTAAATTTTTGCACAATTTTTTTTCAAGATGAGTAAAAGTTAATTATTTTTAAATGAAAATGTAACATTAAAAACATGGATGTTACATTAAAAATATATATAAGTTTATAAAGATAAAAAAGTCTTCACAAATCTCCCAAATAGCAATAAGATACGCATATTTCTTACAAAATCATACATAGGGAGTAAAAATAATGATTTTTTTCTGTTCTTCAATAACAGTTAAAGTTTATTTCTAACAATATAGGACAAAACAGTTTTTGTTGTGCATTAGTTGATTTAAACGAGATAATTTGAGGAAACATTTAAGATATCGAAGGATTGGGCTTATCATTTAGTTGTGACACCTGGACGCTTCTGCGCATGGCAGAAAAGGACGAATCCATTCGAGTTTTAGGGAAGTTCGTTTTGCAGATGGGTTATTAGCACGTGAATCATAATGTTTGTTTCTTTGCTTGTTGAAAGCAACCAAATTTTCAAAGTAGCAGATAGCATCAGTTCGGAAGAAATCTAGTAGGATAAACGAACTAACACGAGAACAGAATACAGCACATTTCTTATACCAGCAGTTTCTCCTTGAGCACGGATGGATTCTTTTTGGCACTCTGCCAGTGAGATGTTTTTTTTTCCGGTTGAACTGTATTTTCCTAACGAATTTCATCCAGAATGATACGTTTTGCTTACAAATATTTTGGTTCATTGTATGTAATAAATATTAAAATCCCTTAATAGCTTTTGCTTTAAAAATAATTGATAAATTTTAGTCCAACGAATACAAATTTTAAATTAATATGTAAAACATTATGAATATGACAAAAACTGGTGCCTGACATAGCACATAACATTGTGCCTGAACTGAAGCAAAAAGATGCATTTTGCTGCGTTTGTCACGCAGGAAATTAGCCATATTCATTTCCTTAATTTGCTCGAAATTTTCAAAATAAACATTATTATGAACTCCGTTTACAAACTGAAACTCTATTTCGTGGGAATAAGTATCCCTTTTTTACAAATTATTTTGAAACCTAACAAATTATGCCAACTTTTCGATTTGCATACTAAAAAATTGCATATATATGAAAGCTAAATATCACTCACAGATTAATCATGAAATCTCAGAAAGTATAAAGGCAACAAGCATGAAATTTGTCTGTCAGATTCATCATAGTGAGCAGGCAGCCGCTGAGAAAGCATGAAAGCACTTTTGAAAATTCAGATTTTTTTTTTTTTTTTTTGGGGGGGGGGGGGAATTAATTTTTAAGAATGCTTCATATAAATTGTCTAAATTGGGAGATGAAATAATTTTGCATACCTTATTATTATATATCATTCAAAAGAACTTTTATTTTTCTGCACAAGGGGATGTTTGTTCCAAATCTTCTAATTTAATTAGAGCATGAATTAAAAGCATTTTTAAGAATAGTTCTTAAGGTAATTAGCATTTATTTCTTTCTCACCATATACGAGATTTATCTTTTTCTTTCTCTCTCTCTCTGTATATATATATATATATATAAGCGCATAGAGGCGTTTTCCACGGGCAGCGCCATGCCAGAAAGGCGGTGCTGTTCTTTACACCAATAGCACGAGCCGCGCCGTGCAGGCTCCGTTAGTTTTACATTAAGTTTCTACAGAATGCTAAATTCAACATTAATATGTATCAGGACCAATCTTTTTGCGAAAAAAGTAATTTGTATTCATTTATGTCAATCACGTGACAACTATATTTCATTAAAAAAGTAATTATTTTTGTTAATTACTTTTTTCTCGTTGTTTTCTAATGAAATACACTTGTCGTGTGCGAGAAACTTTCTTTAGAAGGAGCATTCATATTTACTTAATTTTGAGTAAACCGTAACATTTCGTACAGAATTACGTGTTTTTAATTTTTCTGCTTTTTACGTTTTAATTGTTGCTTAGAGTGCCGAAGTCTCCATTTGTATGCAAATGACGCGAGTTTTTTTTTTTTTTTTTTCTTTTTTCTTTTTTGAAAAATGACAAATTCCATCAACATTCTAAATCGGTTTTTTTTATACACAATAGCTTTCCTTTGTATTTAATGTATTTTTTCCCTTTTCATAAAGACACTAATAGGTTATTTCTTTATATATCTATTTATTTTAAAACTATTTCAAGTAGTGCCAAATGTCACTTTATTATGTTGCAAGTTAATGATTATTTCTGTAAAATAAATAGTTCCTCATCTATATACAAGTTAATAGTTCCTAATTACCTCATATTGTGCATAAGATACTTTATTTCATGTTAATATTTTCATGTTTAAATGTACTGACGAAATATTTTTCGATTAGGGAACTGTTTTTGTTAGAAACATTTCTCAAACTCTATAAAAATATAATGCACGGCTAAACTGACAAGTTATGTAATGTGCACAATTTTGAAAGTATTATGGTTTTTACTAATTTTACTTCATATGGATTTCTCATTTTAGGTTTTTAAACTTCAGTTGAGATAAAGGATACTTACAATCAAATATAGAAGTTCTAAAAGTAGATAAGAAGACAATATAAGAGTGAGAGAGAAACTGATAAGCAAAAGGTCCATAGACATTTTTTTTTTTCGAATTACCTACAAAGATTATCTTTAAAAGGTAAGCCCCAAATCCTCCATTTTTTTCTCTTAATATTCCTTTTTTCAACACATTTCCGAAATCGTTCCTTAAAATCTGCATCAGAGTATTGCACAAGATTCTTACGCATGCGTGTTGTATCAAGAGATGGTGGAGAAACTTTTTCCGTTTTCCAGTGTTTTATTAGTCATTTATAATAAGATAATGTTTTTGTAGTTACCTATATCCCAAATTAATTCATGTCTTCTTTTTTTTAACTATAATTTAGCGTTTGCTCATTTTATAAACTTTAAATAGTTTTTTCATTTCTTAAGAGGATAAAAGTATTTGTTTTCTTATTCGTTAATATAAGGGAACTTTTATTTTTACTTTATTGTCGCTTAGAGATCATTCATAAATGATGTCACTCTTCGATGGGGAGGGGTGTTCGTGAAACTGTGACGAAGTGTGACATCATACTTATGCAACATAGCGTGACATATGACAAAGGGGGAAGTGGTATGTTGGAAGGGGAAATTTTATGACAAAGGGGGGAGGGGGTCAAATATATGAGAAAAAAGCGTGACATCATTTATGAACCGTCCCTTATTGGAAGTTTGCGTCTTACTGTACATACAAAGGTTGAAAAACAGTTTTTAAGAAAAAGAGATCATAAAAATGAAAAAGAAAAAAGAAAAATATGGATAATGCGTAGCAAATTCATACATTAATATTTAAAACATATTTGACACATATTACTCTAAACTGTAGCCGATGCCACGCATCGGGCAAAGTGGCACCGTAGTACAGCACGGACCTCCTACTAAAGGTCGAGACTAGCGGTCGCCACTCGCTATTGGCGACTATAAATTTTTATTTATCGACCACGAAATGTTGTGTCGGTCCCCAAAACTGGCGACTAGAAAAGGTTTGTAATTTACTATATTAAAAAAAAAATAGGGCTTTGTGTAATTTTGTGACAAAGTGTAGTTTGAGTGAGGTATATGTATGCGCATGTTTGTATGCAAAAGCACCGGTTGAGGAGGGGGAGATCAGTTTGAAACATGGTTCAAAGTGGCGACTAACTTTTTTGGGGTTACTGGCCACTGGCCACCATCAAATTTTTTTAGTCTCAAGCATTACCTCCTATGCCCAAGATCGTGGGTTCAAACCTGGGTCTTGGTGGATTTTCAAGACGCAGAATATCGTCTGCGTCCATGCCATATGCAGCATGAAGAACATCCTTTGAGTACCTATTTGGCTTGGACACTCGCGGTTAAATTACGTTCCCAGTGCAATTATATATTAACAGAGCCCAGGTGCTTTCCCTTCAGGTGGAGAAACCGAGCGTCAAACTTCTTATGTGGTGATGATACTACACCCACAGTAGCGCTGCTGAAAGGGATGGTACCAATTCTTGGGGAACGCATTTTACGCGTACATTCTTAACCGCGCGGCTGAACGCGGCGCATCAAACCACGGACAGGAACGCGAGTAAAACCGTGGCGTTCAAGAATGTGTCGCAATCCTGTACCACATTCTTGACCGCCCGCAAGAACGCGTTCAGATACAGGGAGCTCATTGAAGTCCCTTACAGAGTGGCGTATGGACTTTCAGAGACAACAACGCTCCACGCTCCAAGCTAGCATTCACAACACAATAAAAAACAACCCATTGAAGAAAAATCATTAGTAAATGAATTACAATAATTTACACATAGTACACACACCATTTTGTGATTTCAGTCACAAAACCGAGCAAAGAATTTTTTTAAATTCCGAAGCAACACTGCCGGCAGAATTCTCTAATCATCTCACTTTGATGCGCGGTTAAGAACGCGTATGTAAAATCTATCATTTTTTGGTGCACGATTATGCGCGCGCATCTGAGTGTCATTCTTAACCGCGTTCTTGAGCGTTCCAAAGTTGCATTTACAAGCACACTCTTGAACGTGCATCTGAATGGCTCGCCGTCTGGAGCGCGGTTAAGAACGTGTGTGTAAAGGCCGCCTATGTCTGCAATGGTGGCAACCCGAATGCAGCCCATAGGGGAAAGAAAAAAAGCTATATAAGTGAAAAAGAACTTATTTCTCATTATAATTATTGTACATATAAAATTATGTTTGGCAGTTTAAAAACTTAATGCTTTAAATGCATTTTAAATCTTGTAAATTAGTGTTATAATTAATTCATACCACGAAATTTCTCAGTGATTACAATAAAATGTGCTCCATGTGTGCAATAATGCGTAAAACTTTAAAGCAGGTATGACTTATTACAAAAGGTAAAACACAACTTCCTTAAATCTCGTCTGTTTAGAAAAAGGTTAAATGTTTAAGTTGAATCGAGTGATGCTTTGATAACAGAAACAGGCCTGTTTAGTTTATTCTAGATGACTCAGTAGGGAAGAAAGAGCATTGATGTGTGTACAGTAAGAATTCAGAAGAAAAAGAATATTTTGTTGAGAACTTGCTACACGTAACAGAATATGGGCATAAATTTGGGTTTCCATTTTTGATTTTTTTAAAATTTCATATATAAAATTTATATCTATTCTTTGAATGTGTAATAAATATATTGTTAACCCCTTAACTGGTCAATTCTTTTACCACAAGTGCTCCTAAAAAAGCACGTTTTTTATTGCATATCATTAAAGTCCTAACTTGTTATAAAAGGAAAATGAAAAAACTTTTTCAAAAAAAATCATAAGTAAGGAATTTAAACATTTTTTCTATTTTATAACTTTGAAACACAAATGCCCCTGAATGACTCTCTTTCAATCTATTAAAAATACGTTCAAATTAAAACAAGAAAGGCGAAATATCAATGCCCGTACGCTGTGCGGCAAACCAGTTGAGGCCAACTTTGGGTAGCCGAACGGGCAAACCAGTTAAGGGGTTAAAATAAACCACAGTCGATATGAATTGTTAAATCTTCCCAGAAAATTCGTTAAATAAATGCAAGCACAAAATTCAAAGAGAAATAGATTTAATGTATGGCAGGAATAAGAACTATTTCGGGAAGAAAATGAAATAGTTAAATGCTTAAAATCGCTCACTATGAGAGATACAATTGATGAAAAATGAAAGCGTTATCAAACGTAATTTACTTGATTATTGCTTACAAAATATTTCAGGAAACGAATACAAATACTGTGAAAAGTCATTCTGTAGAGGGAAAAAAAACAGAGAAATATATCAAGAATTAAATTATAATTATTGGGAAAAATCTATAAAGACATGAATTGAATCCGTCTGAGTTTAAAAATTCATCGAAGTATAGTGGTGATGCACATTTTTTTGAAATTCTTCTAAAAAAAATGATTAATTCTTCAAACAATTATATTGAGCACGGGAAATCAATGATATCACGCTTTTCTCCCATAAATTTGACTCCCTCCCCTTTTGTCACAATATGTCACACTTCAGCGGACCCCCCTCCCCTCTTTGTCACAATACGTCTCATTTCAGCGGACCAACCTCTCCCCCTTTGTCACATGTCACGCTATGTTGCATAATGCACGATGTCACACTTTGTCACAATTTCGCGAAACACCCTCCCCCCTCGAAGCGTAACATCATTTATGAGTGATCTCCAAGAAAGACTATGAAAAAAATTCCATGGACAAATGTTTAAACCACTGAGTGTTTACAAGACCAATAGTTGAATTCACAAATAGCTACCAGTCGAGTGTTTAATTTGTGAACCTACAAAAATCTGTTTTCTGAAGTAGTTCGTTTTTCTGGTTGACTTTAGCAATAACAGGAGATAAGAGGAGATTGCTAATGTAGAGTGTAATTTAAAAAATGTCTTTTTTTTTTCCTCAAAGCAATTGCATGCTAAATGTGACATTTAAAAGTGCCTATGGGGAAATAGCACTTTAGCAATTTGATGTTAAAAATACTTATTTCGACTATCCCTGACACATATTAAATATTTAAAAAATGGTACACTCAGAGAATATATTAGAAATAGGAAGATACGGAATTGTTATGACAAAGAATTTAATTATAAATAAATCAGAAACAAGATTTTCAAAACGAAAATGATGTTCATACATATTTATTTATTTATTCATGTTAGTAAAAATCGTGCAATTAGATTTATTTGTTACTATTCCGTTGGCAATATCGTTCTCAGCATGCAAAATGAATACATTAAATTTTAATGAATGCTTCTCAGAGCTATTTATTAAAATGAACAAAGTAATGAAAGAAAAGTCATTACTCCCATGAAGCAAGAAAAAAATTTAATATTTGAGAAGAAATGTGTTGAGTAAATATACAAGATGAAATAAGAAATTCATTTCTGAGAAGTAATTTTATCTTCTCTCCTGCATATTATTAACTCTACTAAGTTCGTTTCGCAGTAAATGGAGAATTTTCATTCAGTACAGTTTAATAATTTAATTTTACCCTTCTTCTGCTTGAAGAAAAAAATTAGAAACATATGCAGTAAGATTAGTATGTATATATATATATAATAGTAGCGTTACTGCATGGATATCATACGAGGCGGTAATTTGTGGTGTCACCCCTACACCCCCAAAAATGCATCTGTGTTGTGTAAATTTGTAGTTTTGTAGTATATATTAGTTTCAGTAGTGTAAAGGAAAAAAAAAATGGTCAATAAGTTCCAGATATTTATCTGGTGTAACTCTCAGTGAACGACATTTATTTTCAGTTAAATGTTGAAATAGCATGATTAGGAATTTTTTATTCAGCTCTATAGGGGAGGATGGGGTAAAATGGGTCATGTGGTAAAATGGGTCACTTTATAAAACACCCAAAATAATAGAACTTGAAATTGAAATTTTTGAACCAAAATTTTTAATCTTATTTTTCTATGTGTTGGCAACATTTTTCAATCTAAAAAAAGTTAGGTTCTTAAATATTTCAACACAATTTTTTTTGTCAACTTTGGGTGAGTAGGGGCTTAACACATGGTTCACCAACTTCTGAAAAGATCTATATTTTATTAAATAACAGCCCAAATTTAAAAGATTTCCTCACTAAGAAGCTTTGGAGAACAATTCCAGCTGAGCAATTAAGAAAAATATTAAATGTTTTTTATTTTACACCAATTTTTCTTGGATGGGGTAAAATTGGTTATGGTTAGGATTAAGTCGTTTTGTTCTATTATTATTTTTTTTATTCACTCTGTTGTACCTAACTGCAGAAATTTCCTAAATTTAAACAATGTATGTTGTTCATTTTATTGAAATTAAATAATTTTTTTTTTAAATGTTTTCCCTAAAAAAGATCATGTTGGTGTGGTAGAGAGAAGTGGTGATGTTGAAGTGTTATGTAAACCAATATGTAACAATCGAGACCAATATTATTTTTACATATCAATGTAATCATAATTCAATATCTTGTTAAATATGTTACACTTACACATTTTTTTCCAATTTCAAAGTAATAAATAACTGTTTTCAGCATTATTTTACATTATAACCCACTGTACCCCACGATGGGATAAGATCGGTCACAACTTTATAAGCTCAGTTAAACTATTTCATTAATAAAAAAAAATAAATATTAAAGTTGCATAAAATTGTTCTAAAGGAATTCAATATTAAGATGCAATTGAAAAGAAATAGGAGATGTTTCTTGTTTTGTTGCTATGAAACTTTAAATATGAAAATATCTAAAAATTGACATTTTCCCCCACCTGACCCTATATTTTTCGAAAACTCTCAGTTTGAGTGTCTCCCGGGGCGGAACGCCCCCTGAGTTGACGCTACTGATACGTGTACATAACAAGGCTCGAAAATTTTAAAAAGTTTTACATGACCCACCGGGCATGTTTGTCTAAAATATTACATGACCCACCGGGCATGTTTGTCTAAAATATTACATGCCCGAACCAAATTTTTACATGCCTGGAAGTTGTTTATTGCATATTACCAAAAACATTTGAATTTCGTATAGCATTAATCAGACAAAAAATTAAATTTACACCTTTATATCTGAATCAAGAATTATCTTAACGTTAATCTAAATCATTAAAAAAATTACATTACAAATAAATATTACATAATAAGTCGTCGAAATAATAAAGTTTTGGAAAGAGATATCTCATTTAAAAAATACATGCCCTACCGAGCATGTAAAAGTAGTAGATTCATGCCCGATCGGAATTCTTACATGCCCCGGGCATGCCGGGCAATATAATTTTCGAGCAATGATGTATACATATGTGTTTAGGAGCGACAGTTTCAACATTGTATGCAGCGAAATCCGAGTGAGTAAGCAACACAAGTAGGGCGATTGGGATAGATAGGAAATGTGGTCCTGAATGAACGGCGAGCTGCACGGTATGTGCTATTCTAGTCATTATAATCCTCGGAACAAATGGTTCGACCGAAATATAAAGTAAATTGTTGAAAGCTACCTGTACATTGACAGTGTAAATATATAGTTATTTTATATTTTATTATTGTGTATATTAGTGAGAAGGGTAGTTTAGTTTTTGTTTGGAAATCCCTTAGACGTCCGAAACAAAACCCCTGCTATATATATATATATATATATATATATATATATATATATGTGTGTGTGTGTGTGTGTAGCAAGTTGTTATAGATATAAATGAAAAGAAAGGAAAGTTCCGGGACATGTAAACTAACATTAACGAAACGTATAAATTGCTGATACAAAAATTAAATGTCAAAAAACAAGAAACAAAAACAAATAACTCTCCTCATCAGTGGGCGGGGAGCATAACGTATACATAAGAAACCAAGAAAAATAGTCCTACAGGTTTCGGAATGCGTCGCAGAAATGGCATGTAAAAGGAAGTATTATAAATAAGTTGAAGCGACGATGTTGCGATAAATAGAAAATGTGGTAAATAATGTAAAAAGGAAACGTTGACGGAAATAACGCAAAAGGCTTAGACACAAAAATTACAAAATTAAACTGACGTGAAACATGTCACCAATACGACACACCCGCCCATACCTGCAGGACGTTGGCACGTAGCAACGATTATACTCACCTACACCCAGAGATGAGAGGTCCAAAGATGCGACGACGAAAGCAGAAAACACGAATATTTTCATTGTTGTTCCGTGTCCGAAAACTCCTGATCCAACATTCGTGTCAGACATCATCGGCTGCAACACATCCAGGTTGTGGCCTTCCATATTAGACGACTTTAGCCACGACCCTTCATAACATTCACAGCGAACAGTGTCGCCAGTACGGAGTACGTCAGCTAGCGTACATGCGCACAGCCCTCTTGAATATATTAACGTAGTATTAAAGAAATGAAAGTCCCGGGACATGTAAACTAACATTAACGAAACGTATACATTGCTGATACAAAAATTAAATGTCAAAAAACAAGAAACAAAAACAAATAACTCTCCTCATCAGTGGGTGGGGAGCATAACGTATACATAAGAAACGAAGAAAAATATTCATACAGGTTTTGGAATGTGTTACGCTACGTTAATGTGTTAATACTACGTTAATATATTCAAGAGGGCTGTGCGCATGTACGATGCACGCGCTAGCTGACGTACTGGCGACACTGTTCGCTGTGAATGTAATGAAGGGTCGTGGCTAAAGTCCTCTAGTATGGAAGGCCTCAACATGGATGTGTTGCAGCGGATGATGTCTGACAGAATGTTGAATCAGGAGTTTTCGGACAAGGAACAACAATGAAAATATTCGTGTTTTCTGCTTTCGTCGTAGCATTTTTGGACCTCTCATCTCTGGGTGTAGGTGAGTATAATCGTTGCTACGTGCCAACGTCCTGCAGGTATGGGCGGGTGTGTCGTATTGGTGGCATGTTTCACGTCAGTTTAATTTTGTAATTTTTGTGTCTAAGCCTTTTGCGTTATTTCCGTCAACGTTTCCTTTTTACGTTATTTACCACATTTTCAATTTATCGCAACATCGTCGCTTCAACTTATTTATAATACTTCCTTTTACATGCCATTTCTGCGACACATTCCGAAACCTGTAGGACTATTTTTCTTGGTTTCTTATGTATACGTTATACTCCCCGCCCACTGATGAGGAGAGTTTTTTTTTTTTTTTTTCTTGTTTTTTGACATTTAATTTTTGTATCAGCAATTTATACGTTTCGTTAATGTTAGTTTACATGTCCCGGAACTTTCATTTCTTTTCATTTATATCTATATTTCCATACATTAAAGTTTGCTCTATAGTGCTGCATTTGCGCCTGGCACAAACTTTGATGATTTTATATACATAACTTGCTACACACACACACACACATATATATATATATATATATATATATAGCAGGGGTTTTTTTTCGGACGTCTAGGGGATTTCCAAACAAAAACTAAACTTCCCTTCTCACTAATATACACAATAATAAAATATAAAATAACTATATATTTACACTGTCAATGTACAGGTAGCTTTCAACAATTTACTTAATATTTCGGTCGAACCACTTGTTCCGAGGATTATAATGACTAGAATAGCACATACCGTGCAGCTCGCCGTTCATTCAGGACCACATTTCCTATCTATCCCAATCGCCCTACTTGTGTTGCTTACTCACTCGGATTTCGCTGCATACAATGTTGAAACTGTCGCTCCTAAACACATATGTATACATCATTGCTCGAAAATTATATTGCCCGGCATGCCCGGGGCATGTAAGAATTCCGATCGGGCATGAATCTACTACTTTTACATGCTCGGTAGGGCATGTATTTTTTAAATGAGATATCTCTTTCCAAAACTTTATTATTTCGACGACTTATTATGTAATATTTATTTGTAATGTAATTTTAGTTAATTTGTAATGTAATTGGAGAGTTATTTGTTTTTTTTTCTTGTTTTTTGACATTTAATTTTTGTATCAGCAATTTATACGTTTCGTTAATGTTAGTTTACATGTCCCGGAACTTTCATTTCTTTTCATTTATATCTATATTTCCATACATTAAAGTTTGCTCTATAGTGCTGCATTTGCGCCTGGCACAAACTTTGATCGATTTTATATACATAACTTGCTACACACACACACACAGATATATATATATATATATATATATATAAAGCAGGGGTTTTTTTTCGGACGTCTAGGGGATTTCCAAACAAAAACTAAACTTCCCTTCTCACTAATATACACAATAATAAAATATAAAATAACTATATATTTACACTGTCAATGTACAGGTAGCTTTCAACAATTTACTTAATATTTCGGTCGAACCACTTGTTCCGAGGATTATAATGACTAGAATAGCACATACCGTGCAGCTCGCCGTTCATTCAGGACCACATTTCCTATCTATCCCAATCGCCCTACTTGTGTTGCTTACTCACTCGGATTTCGCTGCATACAATGTTGAAACTGTCGCTCCTAAACACATATGTATACATCATTGCTCGAAAATTATATTGCCCGGCATGCCCGGGGCATGTAAGAATTCCGATCGGGCATGAATCTACTACTTTTACATGCTCGGTAGGGCATGTATTTTTTAAATGAGATATCTCTTTCCAAAACTTTATTATTTCGACGACTTATTATGTAATATTTATTTGTAATGTAATTTTAGTTAATTTGTAATGTAATTGGAGAGTTATTTGTTTTTTTTTCTTGTTTTTTGACATTTAATTTTTGTATCAGCAATTTATACGTTTCGTTAATGTTAGTTTACATGTCCCGGAACTTTCATTTCTTTTCATTTATATCTATATTTCAATATATATATATATATATATATATATATATATATATATATATATATATATATGGGATAGAACTCCAAAAGTCTCCATTAAGTTCAGACATTTCACCGATGATTAGCTGTACCTGATCGCAAAGCTCGTGCTTGGCAAAATGGATTTCAGCAGAAGGAAAGAGGAGAGTGTGAAGTAAAGACGTGTGTAAGACGTCCCATAGAACGAGTTCCGTTGTAAATATTTATGTGTAATAATGTTATGTGTTTAATGAAATGCGTTTACGTGCATCAATTCGTCTTATTTCAAATTTTAACCCCACCTATACATATATATGTATATGTGTGCATCATCGTGGGATTAGTGTTTCCGTAAATGATCAATATCACGAATGTTTTACTATGAAAAACATACATAGTAAACCATTCGTGATATTGATTTGTTGAACACTATCATAATAAATTTAAAAAATGATCTTGGGGTTAAAATTAGGCTAATTGTTGACATGAGCATAATATAACCTATCTACTAACAATTCAAACACGACACTCTCTGACCAGTCTACTACAGAACTAGCTTAAGGTATCCGAACATGTTCGGAGCACTTTTTTAGAAAAACTATGTTTAGAAACATTGTTATTATTTATTTGATGTAGTTGCAGTAAAAATCAGAAATTAACTAATATTTTTAAAAATATTCTTGCAAAATTTTATAAAACTTGTAATTATTAGTAAAATTTTGAACAAAAAATCCAAAATTTTGAAAAATGCTACAAATTATATTTTTGAATTTAACAAAATAAAAATAACTCAAAATTAACTTACTGACACTCATCTAGGGCGTATACCAACAATTTTGAGGATATATTGGAAAGAAAAATTTTTAGAGCTCATCGGAACATTAATCGTATGATTTTTGGCAAATGTGCTACTTCGAGACTTCATAGATAGACCATAAATAGAAAACTATTACAGTTATGATTAAGATTTTGGTATATGCACTAGCAGCCAATATAGAGAAAAATTGTGCCGAGTTTCATAAAAATAGGATGAGTAGATTTTGAGTTATCATTTTTGAAACGAGCAAATTTTACCTAAAAACTCATTTTGAGAAAAATGCATTTTAAGTCTGGACTTTCATATTTTTACTATATATTATGCACATACAAATATAAAATTCAACAGAATAATAGACCATGCTTTGCTTTTACATATATTTAGCACATTTGAACTTCCTTTATTTATTTTTTTAATATTTAGGCTTTTTTTTTTGTACTTGGTAATGAAACTCGCCAACACAGAAATACTCACAATTCATCAATATATTTTCAGAATTATTCACAATTGGTTTTGCTTTTTGATAGACCTCTTAAAAAGCAATATGTAAACAAAAACACACATTTTCACTTTTATGAAGTTGAAAAAATTAGATATTTCGTGGGAGAATTATAATTTAAAAAATGTCATATATGCGACAAATACATTGGCAAATTAATAAGCTAATTTACTATGTAGCTCTATAAATTACAACTTACAAATCAAAATTCCCCACATTTATAAGTAATGCCCTCTTTTTGTACATATTTTGCTATTCTTCATTTTTTTGATTTGTCTATTTTTCTTTCTAGAAACTTTTACATTCAGCAAAGAATGTTTTCCGATCTTGCTTTAATGACCGATATCTGCACTTCTAATTAGCGTAGAGACAAAAACGAACCAGTTTTTGCAAGCTAAAGAAGTGCTTAATCCAATAAAATGATAAAAATTTTTTGTGACATTTTTTCAAAAATGACCATTTCAACGTGTTCGGATACCTTAAAAGTATACTACAGAACTATGCAATGTTTGTCCTAATAAAATAATTTAATTTGAATAAAAATAAATTTATTGTCTTGTTTTCTTTAAAGAATATGGAAAGGCGTTGCATATTCTTCAAAGAAAACCAGAGATCCTCAGCATTTTGGTTTTACATATATTTATCAGAGCTCATCAAGAGCAAAAATTCAACATTTACTTTTTAAAATTATTTTTAAAAAATTTAGCATACCATTTTGACATTGCCAATTAACTTTCAGAACCAAAACATCATTCTTTTGTGCTGATCTGCCCCGCAATCAAATACAGCTGCCTATGCATGCAAATGAGTCGTAAAATAAGCACTGCCGTCCTCAATATTCTTCACGATGCTTTAAGAATACTTTGAGAAATGAAGTAAGGAATTATTTTGACGTATTGAGTAAAAAACATCGAAAATAAGATTGCAAATACATGCGGTTCTTTCTTATTCCAGAATACGTGCGTAGAATTTTTTTTCCTGTGAAAGTTTGATGCGAAGCTACCATGATCTTATGCGGGAGGAGTACTTTAAAAGAATTCTACGTAGTGTAAAATTGTTTCAAAAAATTTGAAATTTTCTGTTCTTTAAGCGTGAGTGGATTTAAAACATGTTATATTCTAAAAATAAACTACATCTTTAGATAGTAATCCATCTGAGTTTGTATATCAGGGTCTTAAATTTTACGTGATTGCCATTTGAAAGAACCCATGAATATTAGTAGAGAAAGGACGGGAGTTTAGTTTAGGAGCAACATTTATAATAAAATAAGCACTTGTAAGAGCATTACTAGTTTCGGGTTTAAAAATGAAAAATGACCTAATACGTTGAAGCACACGCTCCGTCTTTTGTCGCTTCATAATGAAATTCCATGCGTGTGCTTTAGTATCCCGTAGAATACTTGCTTATGAAATAAAACAGGGTGCTTAGCACTCTTAAACCATGCGCCACTTTGAAAGGACTTAACTACCAGTACATTAGCAAGTTCCATCTCTTAATGAATGCACGTTTCGTTATGTACAAAGTAGTTATATGCAATTACTGGTAGTTAAGTGCTTACAAAATACTAAGCAGTTTGTACCAGTACATTAGAAAGTTCCATCGCTTAATTAATGAATGCACGTTTCGTTATGTACAAAGTAGTTTTATGCGATTACTGGTAGTTAAGTGCTTATAAAAATGCGGCTTGGCATACGGAGGCTATAATTTTATCAATATCTTTATTTTAGTGAACTTGCGAAGCAGTTCTTTGGAACCCAAAACTACGTCTATACAACTTTCAATATTAATCCGTGCCTTATAAAAATCAGTACTATACATTGGTGTAGAGAAAGAGCAATGAAACAAATTTGTCCTCCACACTAAACAAACGCTCCTCAAACATTCGAAATTCTGCCAGATACTGCTTTAGAAGTGTAGGTCAAACTAAGGTACTTCAACTGCGTTGATGCGATTTTGGCATGAATAAGGTTTGCTTCCTTTGTTGTGCATAAACCCATTTGTCTACAAAAGGGTCTCTTGGCGAAATGTTTAACAAGGTATCCATTTAATTAGTGTCAAACATGTTTCAAACGATAATTAATTTTCGGAATTCAATTGACACTAGAAGTCGGGATTGCTTTGTCTAAATATTTATCAAGTTTCCGAGAAGTGTTTAAACTTCAAGTGCAGTTATTGCTGAAAATGGATTTCTGAAATCCAATGAATTTGCGAATTTAAAGTAGAGGTTCATATGTGAAATTCAGCTATGAGGTATGCAATTATTTATTTGAACCTGCTTTTCTTTTTAATTGTGGTTTTATGTTTAGCAAAAATATAATAAAAGCAAAAAACTAAATAAATACACGAACAAAATAGGTTGTTTGTGGTTTTAGGCTTGCATTTATTTTTTGAATACACTCTTTCCACCGAATATTTACCCCATTGGTTCGATGGTTTATTGACACCTAGGGAAAAAACCTAAACCATTTCGGTTCACGCAACGAGTTGAATTGTGCAACAAACGTTGCATATTAGCTCATATTTTCCCAGCGTAACTAAACATATAGAAAACTGACGATTTTTTGAGGGCAAGCTTTCCAAGAAGAAAAAAAAACTTCTTGATGAACCGAATACTTGGATAAACCAGCAAGTACTTCAAGAATGGTTTAAAAATATTTTTTGTTACTAAATTCATAAATATTTTAACTCAAAATAGCTTCCAAAAAATTTTTTTCTGTCGATTGGCATTGCATGCGACCACTGTGCTTACATCTTCTGACGGTCAAATTTTTGCGAAATTACTGCGCTGGTGTAAACAATGGACCAAGAAGTTATCACAACTAGGAATAGAACCTACAGAACAAAGCTGCAGTAAAAGTTTTCACAGTAAGAAACAAAAATCAAAAATCGATTCCTTCAAAAAAATTTTTTGAAATGTTTTGTTTTTAATTTAATTTTTTTGCTCTATGCAGTGCGGTAATGCTTAATTTAGTGCATAAATTAGCTTAATTTGGCTTCATCGTTTCTTTACTGTTTTGATGCCGTTCAGTACATAAATAACTAACTAAATAAATAATTTGTCACTGCACTGAACATAATTCCTAAACATCATCATTCGTGACACCCGTGCCGCCAAATCCGCGGATAATCTGGAGTTTACTGTATAAAATTCTTTCCTTTATAAAGTAAACGGCAGCTAGAATATGGTAAATAATTACTAAACATTAGGAATACTTATGATGTACTAATGCATTATCGCCAAATTTCAAGTCATCATACACAGGGACCGCCATAAATGATGTCACGCTTTCCCCCCATATATTTGATCCCCCTCTCCCCCCTTTGTCACAAAATGTCACACTTGAATGCACCCGCCCTCCCCTCTTTGTCACAAGCCACGCTATGTTGCATAAGCATGATGTCACACTTATTGTTACCTCCTCCCCTCCACCTGTCACCATTTACCACTTCACGAACCACCCCCATCCCTCCTCGAAACGTGACATCATTTATGAATGATACCTACACAAAACATAAATATTATCTTTTTAAAAAATGAACAGGACAATTTAAAGCTCAGGTGAAATAACAATTCTCTTTAAAATCGATAGTCTTCCTAGCAAACAATATTATACACTGCAAGAAAAACTCATACCAGAGATGGAGAAAATACTCAAAAATAAATAGTACCAAACCTTTTACATAAAATGTGAATCTTGAACAACTATTCTTCTGCTGTTATATATGCACTTGACACGCGAACTTGTGCATTAAATCTTTTGGATAAATATTAGAAACAAAGTCAAACTCTTGTATGTATGCAACTTTGCTCGGGGAAAATACACATATAACGCCCATAAATTTCAACTACATAAATGGCAATTAACATTCCTTCCAGCGCGTAACATACTACGTAACCATTAAATAAACCCCAAGCATAGATATGAGGTTTTAATTGTGGCTATTATTTGAATGGGCTTTGCAAGGGATTTACAGGCGCACTTAAGTTAAGGAAATAAATAATATCTCGTCGTTTTATTGGTTTTTTCCTCGCTGGTTTTTATTATACTGGAACGCTTGTTTAGACGCAAACGTGAATTTTGTGATCTAGAGCAGCAGCTGAATAAAGTATTGCGTCAGTTTTTCCCAACTTGTCGTGTCACCTGCGAGTGCGCACGGCGGCTGACATTTATATTTTGTGCAATAAATATTCACTAGTTGAGTTTGGCAACAGCGAGTATTAAATAAAGTACAGTAGTTATTGCAACATTTATTAACCCTACACTGCTCCTTTTTTTTTTTTTTTTTTTTTTGCGATTGTTGTCAATTTTGTCAAAAAAAAAAAAAGAGAAGAAAAGAACCTCGAGCAGAGTTTACAAGATCTAGGGGAGAATAGATTAGCTAATATGATCTTACTTTAAAAATATAACGAAAAAATGCGCCATTTGTTAAAAATAATATAAAACAAGAGCTTGGTGAACGAAAATAGAGGTAGCAATGATTAAACTTTGTGCAAAGTAATAGAAATAAAATTTCACGTTAAATTAAAGCACAAATGAGCATTAAAACGCAGACATATGTTTCGGGAGTTTTGCTTTTTGTTTTGGTATTTTCTGTACTTATTTTATTTCCATTTTATTCTTTGTATTTTATTTTATTTTTTTGCAATTTTCATGTATTTTCACATTTTTATGCACGCTGTTGTCTTTTTTGCTTTCTTTTTATTGATATTCCTTTTTACTTTCTGTACTTCCAACTGCATTCGTTTGTTGCTCTCTTATTGGTGCCTTTCCTACTACTTCTACTTCCACTTCACACTGCCTTTATTCTCATTGGTTTACAGTTAATTCTTAGGCTATATAAGCTTTGTTTTTGTTGTTCTGTCTGCTTCATTTCGATGTTTTGCATCTAGAAGCTCCCTGTCGCATTGAAAAAGGGATTCCAAGCAATCCCGAAACATATGTCTGCGTTTTAATGCTCATTTGTGCTTTAATTTAACGTGAAATTTTATTTCTATGAAAATAGAGGTGTTGTTTAAAAAAAACACGGCTCAGTGTAGGATTAAGATTTCAAACATTTATTAGTTACTTCGAAAAAATGTTTCTGCTGAATATATAGCTCAACTAATTCAAGCTTGATAATGAAAATATTTTTCGGTGCTTATCTATAATATGATCCGCATTTTTTGTTGGCGACAATTAGGAAAATCAGTCGCCAACACAAAATTTGGTTATTTTGTAAAAATTAGGAAAAAAGGGCCATCAGAGAGCAGCGAAGGATGAAGGCGGAAGATTAACCCCCTAAGCCCTTATTGATTTTAAGGAGGCACCGCTGTGAAAAAAAAAATTCCGTTTCACAATCAGATAAAAAATAATGCATGCATTTAATTCCAACTATGATCAGAAATAAAATTTGAAAGAAGAACCTCATAAATTAACTATCTGAAACTTAGTTGAACCATGGCTGGTTAAACTAACTAATATTTTATTTTCGTTAAAATCTCAGAAAAAGGGACAAAAATTTCAAAAAAAATTCTGACTTAATAATTAAATGAAAACAAACTACAAGCTTCAAAATAAAACCGATGCTAAATATTGTTAAACATTACCCTTTGGAATGTACATACAAAGTTTCAAAGCTGAAAAAAAGCTTTCGGAAATTTACTACATGTAATTGGTCAAAAATATAAAGCAGAGAAAAATACGTTTAAAGATTTTACATGCAGAATGAAAGCAGCAAAAGTCATTTACAAAACCGGAATATCTTTTAAAATATTGCTGCCATAAGTTTGAAATGTTGCATGAGGTTTTTAAATAGATTTAGCTTTCGAAATACGTAATTAAAAGGATTTCGATATTTCTAACAGTTTTGTGGCACCGTGCGCTCTTCACCACATTGCAAGTGCTACATGAATGTAAGGATTTTATTTCTCTTCCACATAAGGATTAGAAGCAAAAGAAAACATTGGGGTATTTCTGAAAGTATATCTGCATTGCATCTGTTGCAAAGAAACATAAAGAGAGAAGCCTCAAAAAAAAAAAAAAAAAAGAAAAAGAAAGAAACTTTTAAACCAAATAGAGATACTCCTAAAAGAACTAACTTCATAACTCTGAATAATTGAAGTTTTTTTAATTGGTAGAATCAAAATTTCACGTTGTTATAACATATTTAGAAACGAAAATGTCATATCTGCATACATGAAAAACGCGTTTGTCTATGTATATCGTGGGCATACAGGTAAAACTGACCAAGTCAAATTTTCTTATTTTTGGCAAAACGACTTCAAAGTTTTTTAACTTCAAATTTTTCTATAAATAATTATCTGTACTATATTTTACCTTTTAGTCTTGTTATTAGTTTATTATTTATATGACCTTTCTTAATAATAAAAAGAAAAACCTTTTACCTGTCATAGACAATCCAAAAAAGTACGACTTGGTCATATAATACGAAAAATGAAAAATTTTGACTTGGTCAGTTTTACTTGTATGCCCACGACATGTTTGTTGGTTTGAATATTCGCTATTGATAGATTTGAATGAAGTTTGGCACAGAATTAGTGTTTTTTAATGCTATTAACAAAATTCGTTGCGACTGAAAACAATCATCTCATTTTCTGAAATTCCATACCATTCTAAAGCCGACAAAAACTGCGTAAAACAGAATTTGTTTGAAAACTCTGAAATAAATAGAGCGCGAGTTATTTCCCAGAGTCTTGTTTCTTCTAAAGGGCATTCAAATAAATCTTTATAGTTAAATGAAGATTTTTTTAAAAATAAATTTCGGTCATTCATTGTTGCAGAAATAAGCCCGTGAGTTTTGATTTAAACTTAATTGTCAATTTTCTGCCACCAGCTTTCCTGTTGTTTAATGTGAATGGAGTTGGTATATTTTTTCAATGTTATTACTGTTGCGATCAACGGCGGTTAAATTTTGTGGTGTGAAATAAAGAATTAACTGAACTGTTTGATTGTGTGTATCCGTCCTAACATCAATAAGGTTTTTTTTTTCAATCTCAAATTTTTATTTTATTGGTTTATTTATTTTATATGAGAAAAAGAAGGAAATCAATAAAAAAATACAAAATTTTAAGAAGAAATTTAACATTACTTTCTATGCAACCGTTTTAATTTTTTTATTAGCCACCAGTAAAACTTTTCTTTTATAGAATATTTATTTGAAAACGAAATCGTTCGTTTATTAAATGGTTTAATTTAACTTGACTTGTGGAGGAATTTTGTAAGGCGGTTATCGACAACTATTACTGCTTAAATTGTCTTAATTTCGCACACAAGCTTATCTTCGATGACGATACAATAATACATCCATTTTATAATTTATTATAACGTTAATTAGGAAAAAAAATTAAGAATTTTGGCTCTGAGGAAATTATAAGCATTATCATTTCCCGTTTGGCAACAATAGTTTTGTTTGGATGTTTTGAATTTAAATGAAACCGTGTAACTTAAAACATTTTTGACGATTTAATATTATGGTAAACTGCCGACTTAAACAGTTCATGTATGTCTCTCTTGAGTGCTGCTTGAGGGACCGCAGAATAAAAAAGTTGCTCAGTTATTAGGACGTCCAGAAGCAAAACGCTAAATTCAAATCGTTATTTCTTCTACCCGAGTAGTTATGTGGCCTTCTTTCCTTCAAAAGCATTTGTTCTGCCCTTTTTAGAAAGATGAAATTCAGTTCAATTTAGCTTCAAAGAAATAAAAATAAAATAATGTATTTTTCTATCTCTTCCAATCTTACACAAAGCGATAGAGCATTGCATCCCTTAAAACGTCTATTCATCCATTCATGTAACAAACCGCAAGAAACAAAATTATCCTCAGTAGCAAAATGCAATTACGGAATGAAATTCCATGCAAACTTTCTTCCAGATGGACGAGGGAAAAAAAGTCAAATTGTTACTTCTGCCATCATCATTATCGTAACTATCATTCGCCTTTGAAAATATATATGATAGTCCGCATGAATCGCAACGATGTGAATTTCCGGAAAAATGTCTTATCTCGAGGCGAAAATGACTCTAAATCTTTCCCCCCAAAAAGGGAAATTTTCCCCCCCAAAAAAAGGGAGAATTTGCATAGGAGAAAAACACGATGGAGCAAGATATCTTTGCCAGAATGTATAGCTTGCTGAATCAATGAATGGTAATGCTAGGGTATGGATTACGTATCGAGTTACGATGGCATCAAGATTCAAATCTATGAGAGGAAATAACTGTGAAAAGTATGCTAGGTAACATTTCTTTATGTTTTATTTTTTATAAACGACTCATTTATTTTTCTTGAAAAGGATTGAGAAGTGCATTTATTTGAATTACGGATTATTGTAGAGTCTACGGATCGTGTTTCTACATTTTCTCCATTTCCGGTATTTTCAGCGAGAAACTTTTGCGTTGAAAAGAAATGTTAACCAATGAATGATAAGGAAATAATGTTGGTACATAAATAACACCACTTTTGAAACACATATATTGATACTTGGAAATAGTTATTTGTAAAGAGATATTTTTACTTTGGAATCTTTAAAGCACTTTAATCCTAAGAGCTTTCTTCCCCTAAAGGGAAAATGAATACATTGATTATTAACCCCTTCCCTCTAGCTCTCGTGAAAATGACGGGTTGAGGTTCCGCCTTCTATTTTTCGCTCCCGCGATATTGCCGGGCTGGAGTGTTTAAAATTTTAAAATAAAAACCGATAAAAACTTAGAAATGAATATTTATATTGTTCTTACACATATTTTTATATAATTTTCAGGGATAAAGAATAGACACTTTTATGACCGTTTTCTTAAAAATTCGCCTACCGTTTAAGGGGTAATAAGCAAATAAGAAAACAAATCCTCTACAACAACAAAAAAAAATATGGTAAAATGCTTCCTAACGGTCATCCCTCTTGGGCGGACAGTTTTAAGTTCCCTCGAAGAAAAGCATTAAGTACAGAAAAACTATTTTTTACAAACACCTCTCAAATTACGTACATACATTTTTCACGTGCTGGTGTCCGTTACAGAGAGAAGTTTTACATTATATGCTTGGGAACTAGTGCTACATAAATTTCTTTTCTTTTCATAGTTTCTCTTTGCAGAATTATGCCTTGAAATTTAAATGTTTGATACCTTTTTAGTAACGCAATTTTCAGTTCTTTTTCTGCTAACAAGATATTTATTTTGATTCAAACAATTATTTAAAACAGTATAAACAAGCAATAAATTGTAAACGTTTACTATACTTAGTAATAAACTGTAAGGAAATAAATTGTAAAAGTTTGTCTTGGTGCCGCCTGTACTCTACACACTTATAAATTCAATACAATGAGACACAAATCTGCTGTGAGGACTGCACACACGTGTATCGGATTTATAATTGAACCGTAAAGGTTAATAAGAATAAGTAAGTGAGTATAAACAAATTGTAAAAGTATATCTTGATGCCGCCTGTACTCTACACTCTAATAAATTCAATATAATGAGACACAAGTTTGCTGTGAGGATTGCAGACATGTGTATCGGATTTGTAATTAAATCGTGAGGGTTAATAATAATAAGTAAGTTAGTATAAATAAATTGTAAAAGTATATCTTGGTGCCGCCTGTGCTCTACACACTAATAAATTCAATATAATGAGACACAAGTTTGCTGTGAGGATTGCACACATGTGTATTGGATTTGTAATTAAATCGTGAAGGTTAATAATAATAAGTAAGTTAGTATAAAAAAATTGTAAAAGTTTATCTTGGTGCCGCCTGTGCTCTACACACTAATAAATTCAATATAATGAGACACAAGTTTGCTGTGAGGATTGCAGACATGTGTATCGGATTTGTAATTAAATCGTGAGGGTTAATAATAATAAGTAAGTTAGTATAAATAAATTGTAAAAGTATATCTTGGTGCCGCCTGTGCTCTACACACTAATAAATTCAATATAATGAGACACAAGTTTGCTGTGAGGATTGCACACATGTGTATTGGATTTGTAATTAAATCGTGAAGGTTAATAACAATAAGTAAGTTAGTATAAAAAAATTGTAAAAGTTTATCTTGGTGCCGCCTGTGCTCTACACACTAATAAATTCAATATAATGAGACACAAGTTTGCTGTGAGGATTGCACACATGTGTATTGGATTTGTAATTAAATCGTGAGGGTTAATAATAATAAGTAAGTTAGTATAAATAAATTGTAAAAGTATATCTTGGTGCCGCCTGTGCTCTACACACTAATAAATTCAATATAATGAGACACAAGTTTGCTCTGAGGATTGCACACATGTGTATTGGATTTGTAATTAAATCGTGAGGGTTAATAATAATAAGTAAGTTAGTATAAATAAATTGTAAAAGTATATCTTGGTGCCGCCTGTGCTCTACACACTAATAAATTCAATATAATGAGACACAAGTTTGCTGTGAGGATTGCACACATGTGTATTGGATTTGTAATTAAATCGTGAGGGTTAATAATAATAAGTAAGTTAGTATAAATAAATTGTAAAAGTTTATCTTGGTGCCGCCTGTATTCTACTCACTTATACATTTAATACAATGAGATACAAATCTGCTGTGAGGATTGCACACACATGTATCGGATTTGTAATTAAACCGTAAAGGTTAATAATAATAAGTAAGTATAAGTAAATTGTAAAATTTTACCTTGGTGCTGCCTGTATCATACTTGCTAATACATTCAATATTTTTTTTTTCTTTTTAATGGGGCTGCAGTATTAGTCCTTCACCGTTGCAGACCTAGTGCGTTCCCAGAGATTGGTAACAACTCTTTCAGCGGCCCCACAATGAGTGTGGTACCATTGCCTGCCGCAATTTTTTGACGCTTAGTTTCCCCTAGATGGGGCACCTGAGCTCTCGTTGATGCAATCTGCACTAGGAATTTAATTTAGCCGAGAGTGTCCATGCCAATTAGATACTCCAGGGATCTTTACAATGCCGTATAGTCATACGACATGGACGCAGACGATTTTCTGCCTCTTGAAAAGATGCACCACCCTGTCGACATACATAAGATATAATAAGGCACAAACTTGTTGTCAGAATTGCCACACGCGTATCTGATTCCTTTAAAGGTGTTTAGGATACAAACCCATGCAAGAAAAATATTTTTTTGTCGAGCAACTTTTTTTACACAGCTATACTTTTTCTTTTTACATAAGCAAGCATGTTGCCTGTCTCTTCATAAATGTACTACTACAATCTCTGGTTTAAATTACCCTGAATTGAGCTATTTATTATCTGCGGTTTCCTTCAATACAAAAAACAAAGAGCTATTCAATAAACGTATTTTGCTTTCATTGATAAATTTAACGCGCACAATTTACTTTGTTTTACTAAATTTGTGGATTTATAAGATAAACTAATTATTTCTTCTTAAATGTATTTCTCCACTTTTTAATTAAAACTACCCTAAACTGAACCACTTTATTCTACTTGAAATCTTTGCACCTTAAATTTCTGTTGTCAGCCAATATTTACTTTGGCCAACAACAAGACAATTTCATCATCATTTGATTAACTCACATCTAAGTTTGCATAAACGTTTAATACATAAATGGGTACAGCAACTGACAAAATTACGCAAAACCAACAACTTACAATTTAAGTTTAAGTAATGATGCTTTCATTACGCGAAAAATTATTTAGCTTTAATGCAAATTTCTTGGTAATATTCTATTTTTCATAATGCGTTTACCTTGCATTTTCAACAGCTTAATGGAAAATGTCAGTGCAATCTTTTAAATTTTCAGTGCAAAACAATTATTACACGAGCTTAATAATATCTACTAATAATAAAGCAGCAAGTATGTTTGTGTGTGTGTGTGTCCGGCGTAGGGCCCAGACCGTTTCGCGGATTTTCATGAAATTTGGCACGAAATTAGTTTGTAACATGGGGGTGTGCACCTCGGAGATATTTTTCTGAAATTCGAATTTGTTCTTCTTTTATTCCAATTTATAGCCGAAAGTTTCATAAAATAGTCATTTTCTATGGGAAGGAGTTATCGCATCGCTTCGAGCTTGATACCGTTGAAAAGCGCGTAAAAAACTGTTCCAGAAAGAGTTTTGTTCTTTGAGCTAAAATTCGAAGCCTCTAAATTAACTGGAAAAGAAGTTATAAGCATTTTTCTCTGCAGTTCGAAATTATTTTTTCACGGTAATTAACTTTAATTTTAATTGTTACCATGCCGACTGACTATTAATCCTTTTTTCTTTTATCAAATTAAAATTTATTGCTTTCGCATTTTAGCATTTTGAGGAACAGCCGATTTTTAATTTATTTAGTTTTTTGGATTTTGATTATTATTTTTTTTAAACGAATTAAAATTTATTTCCTGTGGCTCACAGGTAATTGATAGCTTTATTTTGATTTCCTTATTTTGACATGTATTTTACGGGACCATTTTCCATACTGCACAGGGTTTTTAAAAGAAATGTTATCCTTTATAGCGTTTTTTGTTGTTCCAGCTTATTATTACTATTTATACTTTCATTTATTTTTATTTTTTCGCCAGTGAATTAGCACATATGTTATTTTCCTATTTGAGCTCGGATGAAAGGTTTATTCCGCTTTCAAAGCTTTGCTTGCTGCTGTTTGTTTCTGCAAGCTACAAAATTTCGTTTTTCTGTTTTAAGCCGGGTCCAGACGCTACGTTCTGCCCAACCTTTTGTCTGCGCAGTTCAACATATTACAGATAAAACGTTGCGTGTAGATTGGAAAAGTGCGCAGTTTTGAGTCCGGTGCGAAGATTGTAGAGTTGCAGCGATAACTTGACTAGATGTCTTTGAACTGTGCAGACAAATCGGCACATGTAGACGGTAGCACCCTTTTCAGATTCATTTGTTTCTCAGTTTCAATTCGTCAGGCGACAATGGCCGACTTTGGGCGATGTTCTCGGGAGTTTCTCACAGAATTTATTGCATTATGCGAACGTTTCCCATGCATTTGGCGTGTCAAATCCAAGGAGTATAGTGACAGGGATAAAAGGGGGATACTTATGAGAGTTTAGTGGAAAAATTCAAAGAAATTGATGCAAACAGAGAAACAGTTGTAAATAATTAATTCTTTGAGAAGTGTTTACCGTAAAGAATTGTCAAAAGTTAATAAATCGATTCGATCAGGGGCTGGAGACGAAATCTACAAGCCATCTCTCTGGTATTTTGATTTGTTACATTTCCTAAATGATCAGGAGACACCAAGGCAGTCTAGGAATACCATGGATGAAAATAAAGAGACTGCAGTTGTCGAACCACCAGAACAGGCAACAAAAAACTATTTATTTTATGTAAAATCGTTTGACCACTTTGAACTCCGGGTACTTCTGAGACGTTCCAGTCTTTTTTTTAACATGACACCATGCCAAAATTGACCAGAGTAGTACCTCCTTCATGATGATATCGCACAAAACTGAGTGAAATATACAGATATCTCTGCACCATGTAGAAGCATAAAAAACTGCAACGTTTTCATTCAGTATTAAGACTGCGTAGACAAAAGGTTGTACAAAACGTAGCGTCTGCACCCGGCTTTAATGTCAATAAATAATAGATAAAAATTAATTATACTAAAAATTTATTAATTAAAAATATTATAATTTATTATAATCGTTCTTTATGTGTGGGTACTTGAACTAAACAAACAAAATGCGCTTTCTTTCAAATATTTTCTTTTTTGTTTTGTTTCGTTTCTTCCTTTCCTTTTTAATTGTGCGTGTTTTGTAAAAAAAAAAAACTTAAATGTGTAGGATCTCTGGCTGATTGCCGTGGGCAGCTAATTTTTAATTATATGGAATGCTATACATTTTAATAAAATAACATAATTTACACCTAAAAAAGTTATCACTATATACACAATGGCAAACCGACTGGTCTTTCCATCTTTTAACACGGGCATAGCCGTGCGGGAACCGCTAGTTCTTAATAAAAATCCAAGAAAGATATTATTAACCGACTTCACAAAGGAGGAGGTTATACAATCATACGGTATGAATGCCGTTTTTTTTTTTTTTTTTGTTTCTCCACCCATAACTTCTTATCGGTTATCTGAACCGATTTTGACTGTTCATATTTTAGACGATCGAGGGTTGTTTCCAAAAGGTCCCGTACCTTCGTTTGACCATATTCGATAATTAGAAAAAAACGTTATGGGAAGAAATGTAGTCATTTTTTTGTTTTTTCATCCAGAACTTTTGACTAAATGAACCGATTTTGGTAATTTTTTTTCTTTAACCGATAGAGGGTCGTTGCACTGAAATATCACGCATTAGTTTGACTACATTTGTTTTAAAAAAGTAATAATTATTTTTTTATTTTAATTTTAAAGGCTTGGTTTGATTTTTCTTTTCTGGGAAAATTATTAATAAATATAAAACTCATTGTTGAAAAACCTTGTATTGTCATTAAGTTGTAATATTAAAAGCCATTATAACAAGAGTTTGACTGAAGGTTTCTCTGAAGCAAAAATTAAATCTTGTCAGTTTGTTTACTCTGGTAACCTTTTTAAATAGACTTCAAAACGGAATTTATCGTACAAATGATTAGTTTTTACTACCATTCACTCAAAGAAGGTTTGCCTGATCATATGGATTTTTTAAAAATAGAGTATTTATATAAAAATGTATTTACATTAAAAAGAATAAAATAAAAAATTTTTGGAAAAAACAAAGCCGACTTCAAATTGTAAATTGCTCGAAAAAGTGAAAAATAAATTAATTCTTTAAACAACATCGACACAACTTTTAAACATAATTTGCGAAGTCGGTGCAAAATTATATTATGATTTGATTCATGATTACTTTTTTAATCATGAATCAATTACAAATATAAATGGCCAGAGTTTGAAACACTTTCAACGCAAAGTAATAATAATTGGATAATTTTACGCCGGCTTCAAAAATTATGTTTAAAATTCGTATCAAAAATGTTTAAAGAATTTTTTTTTACTTTTTAGAGCAATTTGCAATTTGAAATGTGTTCTATTTTTTTTCCAAAAATTATTCAAATTTACTGTACTGTTATAAGTTAGAGAATTGTGTTTTGAGTTGCATCTCTAAAAATAAATATATTTATTGCTAAATAATAGCTCATGTCACTTTTTTTATTCCTGGCAATACACATATATCTCAAAACAGAGATAGATATATTGTTCTTTCTAATGGGGCTGCAGTATTGGTACTCAACTATTGCAGACATAGTGCGTTCCCAGAGATTGGTACCAACTCTTTCAGCGGCACCATATTGAGTGTGATGCCATCGCCGCAATTTTTTTGACATTCAGTTTCCCCTAGATGGGGGCACCTGAACTCTCGTTGATGCAAACGACACTACGAATTTAATTTAGCCGAGACATGCTAAACGGATGCGAGGCAGGGATCTTTAACATGCCGCACAATCATACGACATGGGCGTTGTCGATTTTCTGCGTCATGAAAATCCACCGGCTTGGGCCAGGTTTGATCGTGCGAAGTTGGGCGTACGAGTCCCGTGCCTTACCACTACGCCAACCTGCCGGCTCATTTTCATCCTTAATTTTAAGAAACCGTGTGAGGCTCTGTGACTAAAGAACAACACGTATTTTTCTAAAAACACATTTTATTCACATAAAACAATCGACGGTCGGAAACCCGACTGACTGACTTCTTTACGCACACAGCCCACACATATATATAAACTCATGTTTGTGAAAATTGCAACACCATGAAGGACTTACGCGTGTGAACGGAAATTTTCAGGAAATGCAAAGTAGCGCATGATATGCAAATCATTAGAATTTCAAATCCGTAGCGCATGCGTATGCTGAGCAGCGCCCTCTGAACGGCGGATGGATCCGAATAAATAGACGGCTGTAGCGAGGCGTGTATGGTTATCGGTGGTTATCTGCTAGTGGTAAACGTTAGCTCAATCTTTACTTATGCCTCTCTTCGACGAAAGAGAGCGAGATTTAAACAACTTACAGAGTTTGAACGGGGGAGAATCATCGGCCTTCGTGAAGCTGGATTGTCGTATCGTGCAGTAGCCGCTCGTGTGCAGCGTAACAGCAGCACAGTAATGCGTGTTTGGAAGCAGTGGACGGACGAGGGTCGGACAACTCGGAAATCCGGGGGTGGACCCCGAAATGAAACCTGGTCCGCATGGCCAGGACGGACCGTACAGCATCCTCTAGACAATTGGCAGCACAGGTGTTTCATTGTGTGCTTCATCAATTCGTAGACGTCTGCTGCAGCGTGGACTGCGCGCAAGGACTCCTTTATACAGGATCTCCCTCACGCTAAACCATCGCCGCCTGCGGCTACAATGGGCCAATCAACATAAAGACTGGCGTGCTGATTGGTAGCATGTCGTGTTTTCTGACGAATCCCGCTTTAATTTGTGGCACCATGATTTGTGGTACCATGAAGTGTTGCCGGTGAAGGCCACCTTCCGGAGTGCATTATCAAACGCCACAGTGGACGAACACCCGGGGTTATGGTGTGGGGCGCCATAGCCTATCATGGACGATCTCAATTGGTACGAATTTTGGGCAATCTGAACTTCTTAACAGCAACCGGTACATTAGTGAAGTTCTACAGCCCCAAGCTGTTCCCTTCCTTCAAAGCTTGCCAGGCGCTGCATTTTAACAGGACAATGCCCGCCCCCATATTGCTAGGACTGTTCAATCGTTCTTTGCAACGCAGCAGGTACAGCTTCTTCCTTGGCCTGCGTATTCCCCGGATATGTCGCCAATTGAACATGTGTGGGATTTCGGTGGTCGGCTTCTCGCTCGTGATCCTAGTCCTGTTGCTTCTGTAGACGAACTTTGGGTACGCATACAAACAATATGGAATGTTCTTCCTCAGGCAGACATTCAAAATTTGTTTAGCTCCATGCCACGTCGTGTAGCAGCACTTATTGCGGCCCGTGGTGGTTACACAAAACACTGATTCCGATCTCTTGTTATTCTTTGTTTGCTTTGAAAATTTAATCATTTATTTGTACCACCACTCAGCTGTGTATTAAATTTCATTCAATTATGACAATTCCTTCATGGCGTTGCAATTTTCACAAACATGAGTTTATGTATATACGAGGTACGACAATAAAGTAATGAGACTGATTTTTTTTTTGCAAGATGTGGCAACCCTGCAGCTTGCGTAGGCCCTGCAACCCTGCAGCTACCTTTGACCTTAATCTATAAGCTGCTTGTAGTCCAAGCGGCACATCAATGCAACAGCTCATTCGTGAGTAGTGCTGTAATAAGTGAACTCGTGTTTGTATCTCTCGTTACAGAAATGGAACAGCAAAATATTGCGCAACGGTATGCCATTTCTTTTTGCGTTAAATTGGGTGAAAACGCGACGACAACTTATGGCAAGCTTCAGAAGGCTTTTGGAAATGAGGTTATGTCAAGAGCTCAAGTTTTTCGTTGGCATAAAATGTTTTGTGACGGTCGAACGAATGTTGAAGATGAAGACCGTAGTGGACGACCATCAACCTCACGGACCGATGTCAACTTGACCAGGGTGCGGGAAGTTGTACGATCTGATCGAAGATTACCCGTGAAAATGATTGCAGAAGCACTCAACATCAATCGAGAAACGGTTCGTCTAATAATAACTGAAGATCTTAGTATGAGAAAGATTTGTGCTAAAATGGTGCCCAAAAATCTCACAGAACAACAGCGAGAAACACGAAAAAATGTGGCAGTCGATCTTTTAGAGCAAATGGAAATGAATCCAGATTTGTTGAGCCGTGTTATCACTGATGATGAAAGTTGGTTTTTTCAATACGATCCACAGACAAAACGTCAAAGTTCGCAATGGTGCTCAAAGGGATCACCCAGACCAAAAAAAGCTCGAATGTCAAAGTCAAAAGTGAAATGCATGCTTGTGTGCTTCTTTGATTCCAAAGGAATTATTCATAAAGAGTGGGTGCCTCCTGGACAAACAGTTAACCAATATTTCTACAAAGAAATTTTAGAAAGACTTCGTAAAAGAGTTCTTCGTGTCCGTCCTAACATTGCTGACAATTGGATTCTGCATCACGATAATGCACCATCCCATACTGCTCTGTCAGTACAGCAATTTTTAACATCAAAACACATTTCAGTACTACCACAGCCACCTTATTCACCAGATATCTCTCCATGCGACTTTTTTCTATTTCCAAGAGTCAAAATGGCAGTCAAGGGACACCATTTTCAAACAACAGAAGATGTCCAAAAAGCTGTGACGTGGGCCTTGGAGGTTGTTACAGAAGAAGAGTTCCAGAAATAATATTATCAATGGCAGAAACGCTGGAATAAGTGTGTGCAATCAGAAGGGAATTACTTTGAAGGAGATTACACTAAGCATGACTAAAACTGTAAGTAAAATTTTTTTCCACATCAGTCTCATTACTTTATTGTCGCACCTCGTATATATATATATATATATAATCAAAAGTTAATAAAGTGAATCAAACTGTGAAAAGGCGCACGAGGCAGCACACTTAAACAGTTGCAAATATATGTATGAAATAGAGAATATATATATAAAAAATTAGTGGGTATGTGAAAAAACAACAATATAAAAGGCTGAACGTGGGAAATCACAAATATAAACATTCAAAATGAAAAAGAGCCTGCCTCTTCATCAGTGGGAGGGAGCAGGAAGCATATATAACGAACTATTGTCATTGCAGGTTTCTGAGAAATCCCAGCATAGCATGTGAGAAAAAATTTTTTAACAACAAAAGATATAAGACTGGGAGTTGCAAGTCAAGTGAATAATCAAAATAATTTGAATAATCAAAATAATTTATCCAGTTATAAAAAGAACAAAAAAAATTTTTATTATTAAAAGAAGTTTCAAGTTTACGTGAAACTGACTGAGGCAAATTGTAAAAATAGAAAAAAACAGAAAAACAACATGCTATAGCCGAAATTTCCCCTCCCAGACCTGCAAAGCAATACGATTAAAATATAGCTTCTAAATCTACTCACCTCCCAAGGCAGGAACAGGAAAGGAAGACATCAACAACTAGCCGAGAAAGAGATACGCCATGTAATGGCTAAGTCCGTCCGTGTCCGTGTGGTTGACCTTGACATTCCGATCTCGCTCACAGACCAACACAATATCCAAAAACTGGCGTTCCAACTGATGGACTTTAGCCAGAAATCTTCATCCCGTGTGTGTCAATGAGGTTCCGTTACAATTATATAGCAACTGCAAAACGCTACGCCAAAGTTTTAAACGACTTAATGTAACAATTAATAAAATTCAGCGGATAATTATTAAAGTAAAAAAGGATTGCAGAGAAGGTGAAAACATTTTTATCCAAGTTATATTTGTTATTGCAGATTTTAGAATACCTGTAAAGTTGACCTGTGATAATATTTATAAAAACTTTTTTATGCAAATTACTATGCCAGTGTGGCATAGTGATGGTATGGAAATTGAAGTCTTTACGTTTATCATATATACGTTACATATATTACGTTATATGATAAACGTAAAGACTTCAATTTCCATACCATCACTATGCCACACTGGCATAGTAATTTGCATAAAAAAGTTTTTATAAATATTATCACAGGTCAACTTTACAGGTATTCTAAAATCTGCAATAACAAATATAACTTGGATAAAAATGTTTTCACCTTCTCTGCAATCCTTTTTTACTTTAATAATTATCCGCTAAATTTTATTAATTGTTACATTAAGTCGTTTAAAACTTTGGCGTAGCGTTTTGCAGTTGCTATATAACCGTAACGGAACCTCATTGACACACACGGGATGAAGATTTCTGGCTAAAGTCCATCAGTTGGAACGCCAGTTTTTGGATATTGTGTTGGTCTGTGAGCGAGATCGGAATGTCAAGGTCAACCACACGGACACGGACGGACTTAGCCATTACATGGCGTATCTCTTTCTCGGCTAGTTGTTGATGTCTTCCTTTCCTGTTCCTGCCTTGGGAGGTGAGTAGATTTAGAAGCTATATTTTAATCGTATTGCTTTGCAGGTCTGGGAGGGGAAATTTCGGCTATAGCATGTTGTTTTTCTGTTTTTTTCTATTTTTACAATTTGCCTCAGTCAGTTTCACGTAAACTTGAAACTTCTTTTAATAATAAAATTTTTTTTTTGTTCTTTTTATAACTGGATAAATTATTTTGATTATTCAAATTATTTTGATTATTCACTTGACTTGCAACTCCCAGTCTTATATCTTTTGTTGTTAAAAAATTTTTTCTCACATGCTATGCTGGGATTTCTCAGAAACCTGCAATGACAATAGTTCGTTATATATGCTTCCTGCTCCCTCCCACTGATGAAGAGGCAGGCTCTTTTTCATTTTGAATGTTTATATTTGTGATTTCCCACGTTCAGCCTTTTATATTGTTGTTTTTTCACATACCCACTAATTTTTTATATATATATTCTCTATTTCATACATATATATATATATATATATAGATGTGTGTGATTGTGTAGAGAGAGAGAGTGGAATTGTAATGAGAAAGTAAAAGCCTGACCCAGTGCCCCAGTACTTTCAAAATCATCTTTCAGACTTAGTAACTTAATGTGAAACGGAAACTAAAAACATCGTTAAACGATGTTTTGAAATAAGCTTAAACTTTCCATTAGCAACAAAAAAAAAAGCTACATTTATGCTCAACGTTAATAGATTTATTCTACTCCCTGATGAGACATAACTGGTAACGACATGACTATTATTGACGAAAGAATGACTCTGGCATAATTTACAACAACAAAACGGACATTTCCTCGTGAAGGTTACATAATTAGTTCTAGATGGTTAGAAACGAAACTTTAAATTACGAGATCCGTTAAACAAGCTACATTTACGAATGAAGATAAAATTTGTGATATGTAACGAAGAGAAATTTTAAACACTTTTACACGCAATATGAACATTTTAAGTTGACACAATGTTCTCTCAGGTTGAGGCGATAACCATCATTTTCTTTCTACGGTAGGTAATATGTGTTTGTACTTTCGTAGAATTATTGCAGTATTTGCTACTTATTGAAGTTTGAAGATAAAGATTATTACTCAGTAACAGTTTGCAAGATGATGTTTAGAGTTTTAAATGTATCTAGAAGATTACTGTTGGGAGTCGTCGTAAATAATAACGATTATTTTGTTTATAAAGCATCTAATAAATTTAACAGGCCTCATAAGAGACCGTTCATAAATGATGTCACACTTTTTTTCAATATATTTGACCCCCCCCCCTCCCCCTTTGTCACGAAGAATCACGCTTCAACATACCCCCTCCCCCCACTTTGTCACATGTCGCGTTATATTATATAAGCATAAAATAGGTTTAATTTGCTGATTTTAAATACTTTTACAGAAATCAAAATTCACGATGCCACACATCTTGTTACCCCGTCCCCTCCCCTTGTCACAAACTGTCACACTTTCTTGACCCCCCCCCCTTGAAGCGTGACATCATTTATAAATGACCCCTGAGTAGTTTTGTAGGGTTCAGTAGCATAACCATATATTTAGTACAATAACTAACGCTTATTATGAAAATTAAAGAAAATGATTTTTATTGTGATAAGGCGACAGCGTTCTTAGGTCGTTTCAAGCTGGAAAACTTATCGCAGTTTATTGATAGTTTAGTATAGTTCTCTAAATAAAATATTTTTCACGTTTTTAAAGAACGATCCGTACATTATTTATAAAACACAGTTTTTGTCATTTATTTTAAAATATATTCAAGTTTCTTTTGAACTGAAAATTCATAAATTTGATAATCCAGTATTAAAACAAAAAATTAATTTGACGTTGGTTTTTACATGACGTACGTTAAAATACTTCAAAATAATGATATTGAGCATTAAAAAGGTTACAAAATTACCTTGTTTTTAAATACACTGGCAGTGACATGTGGATGATGATTAACTGTAAACAAAGGAAAAGAAACAGTAATAAAAGTTTTTTCATAATAAGTAAGGATTAGTGCACAGGTAACTACAGATTTGGCAATAAATGCCCATCGGATCTTTATTTTCCGATGTTAGGTAATAAACAGTTTGAATTCGCTCATAAGTTTGAGTCTTACGCAAAACTAAGGCTTGAGCATATCAATGAGCAAACTGCTGCGTTAAGCACAAATGTGGTATTTGCAACCGAGCTCAATATAAGATAATAAGGATTACAATTTTGCGTCCTCAATGTACAACGCTTAATTCAGGAGAACACTTATCAGGAACAATTTTAAAAGTGCTTTCATCGTTACAATTACAAGAAAAAAATTATTTATGTAGAGTAAGTGACAATAAATCACCTGGTAGCGATAAGATTTTCGTGCTTGTAACGGCAGCGAAACTGATAAAGATTTTAAGGTAATAAAACCAAAAACTAAATTTTTTTTAATTGCAAAAGCTTTAAAAAAAGAAAGAAAGAAAAACATAACAAATGTTCAATACGGTGGAATAAAAAACAGAAGACCTGATCTTTTTAGTTTAGGATTCTATTCAGAGTCTTCTGAGAGAACTCCCCGAGGCTCCAAAGCACATTTCCGAACGAAGGAACGCCCCAAAAAAGGAATTGTTCAGCTGATCTTAGAGGCCGATGAAACCCTTTAATCCGTCTTTGGAAAGCTCAACATGTACCTGTGAATAGGAATTAATGTTCCAGGAATAAGGGACTAAGTACGGATTGTGACGGAATAATACCTCGAACGAGCTGTTAATGGACAGATTTAAGCGTAAATTAGATCATTTCTACAGGGAAATATCATTTGAGGAAATGAGAAATGATATTTAGTTCCCTATATGAGTAAAGAAAGTTTATTATAAGCTAAAAAAGGATTTAATGTAGACATTTGTTATAAGTTTGTGTCTAAGCCCGGGCAACGCCGTGCGGGCATCGCTAGCCTATTATAAGTTTGTGTCTAAGATATTAAGTTGCAAATTTGGAGTAAATTAGTGTTGTTGAAAACGCAGGATTTAATGTAGACATTTGTTATAAGTTTGTGTCTAAAGTATTAAGCTGCAAATTTAGAGTAAATGAGTGTTATTGGAAACACAGGATTTAGTGTAGACATTTGTTATACAATTTTGTCTAACGTATTGAGAAGCAAAATTTATAGTAAATTAGTGTTATTGGAAACGAACAATTATTTAGAAGAAAAACTGGCGTTTTCAGTTTATTATGATAAATAAAGAGTTATTGATATGGATAAAATACGGGTATAGTTGGTAAATCATCTCAGCAAAATCTCCATGTAAAGAAATTGATACATAATATTAGTTCTTTGTGCCACTGAAAAGTGGCTGATGTACAAATGCGTAGATCCGTTCCCCTTGCTAGAATACATGTATAACTTAAAATAAGTAACTGAAGCAAAGCTTTACATTAGTTCAGAAAAATAAATAGAGATAAATATATGTAGAGAGTTATATTGCTTACAAATTATATTGTTTAAGAGTTACATTGTTTAAAAGTTGCACTACCGCAAGCTGAATTTTGTCTTAAAATGAGGAAGAGGACGGAAAAGATTCAGAAAAATCTTTTCATGCATATTACCATACTAGGATCTGGCAATAATGTTGATTAAAACAAAGGACTTTATCCTTTTCGCCGTGCATCTGTTAATTGAGCATTTAAATATAGTATAGAAAATAATTCCTTCGACTACCAGTATTTCGTAGGAAAAAACCCATACATTTATGATTTGGCGCGGTAGCGTTGTTGTCATCCCTTTCAAGACTCACGAGCTCTCCCAAACTAGATCCGTGATTGAAACGAATTGAATTGTCTTACTATTTCTAATGTTGTCTAAGCTCGTAGCTCCGTGTTCCCCGTTGAGAGGAAAAGTTGTCAACGATATGTCATTAACAAAAGCTAAATGCAAATTTTAAATTACATATTCATAAAGAGAGATTTGTGTAAAGCTAGACGCATGTCAGGATGGCTGAATTTTTAAATTTTTAACCTTTGAATAAGATCTAACAGCAAAGTATATTCTTTCAAAAAGAAAATAATTTGGGAAAATAAGAGCAGCTTCTCGCCGTATTATTTCAATAATGATAGTTGTCTCTGTGAGGAAGGGGCTAATTTGGGCAAAGAAGAGCAACTTCTTGCCTTATTATTTCAATATTGATAGTTGTCTCTGTGGGAGGTGGGGTAAATTGGGAAAAGAAGAGCAGCTTCTCGCCGTATTATTTCAATATTGATAGTTGTCTCTGTGGGGAAGGGGCTAATTTGGGAAAAGAAGAGCAACTTCTTGCCGTATTATTTCAATATTGATAGTTGTCTCTGTGGGGAAGGGGCTAATTTTGGAAAAGAAGAGCAACTTCTTGCCGTATTATTTCAATATTGATAGTTGTTTCTGTGTGCGTGTGTGGGGGGGGGGGTAAGGTTTTTTTTATTTGACATTAATGCGAGGTATTATGGAATGAAATAGCACCCATTTAGAACTATTTTCTCAAGAAAATGCTACTTAAGAAAGGGAAGGGAATTTTGACTTCGATATTCGAGAACAGGAAAACTAATGTGGGGGAGGGGGGTTGGGAAGATGTTTCACTCTACACATATATGAGGAGCTGAATAATGTATTTAAGTGAATATTTCTTTACTCTTTTTGAAAAGAAAAAGGTTAAAAAGGAAAGGTTTCCCTCCCCTCCCCTAGTTTTTTTTCTTTTTGGGTGTGTTATTTTGTCAGCGTAAAATGAGGTTTATATAGCGAAAAATTGATAGAGTTTAATGAATAAATGTGTTTGGGTGAAGAATTATGTATCTGAAATCTAATGCAGTCAATTATTTTGAAGTTTAGTTCTGAATTCATTTGGTCATAGATTTAGAAAGAAGTTTCGACGCAATTTCACCCAAGCGAAGAATTCTTAAAGTAAAACGTGGGTTTTATTTATTTTTTTTTTTAATAGATATGTCTATTATTCTTATGAAGCCTTAAAACTTAAATGTTTAGAAAAAAATAGGATGGCAGGTTTTGACAAAACCCAAAATCAATTTTATGCCAGTAAACAGTTACAATATTATATGAACAAGGAAAAAAACCATAGGCACGTATAAGCGAAAAAAGATATTGTCATATCACGTCAAGAAAGTTACTTTCAGCGGCTAAGATGAATCGGTTTTTAAGAATGTTTAAACTGATATTATCACTGGATAGAAAATTGCCTCCAGTTTAATAAAAATCTGTGTTTGGCTCTACTCCAAAAGATTCCGAATCATGCTCTTTCTTCAATTTTTAGCAGAGCTGTAAACTTTTTACATTCCAAAGATGTTTCGTATACTGGGCCTTAATCTAGAAATGTTAAACAGAAGTAGAAGAGAGTTGAGCTTCTTAAAGTACTTTAACCTCTTCAGCCCCCAGAACTAAGCACAAACAAATTTGACGCAATTTTTTGGTTCGCTCATTTAAAAAATGATTACAAAACAAAATAACTAAAATCTTTTTTAATTTTAATTAGTAATTAGTTTAAACAATAATTAATGCCCAATTTCTATGTTTAAAACGGAATAAGCTATTTGTTTATTAATTTCAAAAACAACTGGGTGTTTTGGCTTTCAAATTGCACAAAGAGTAGTTAATAAACAATATTTTAAAATGTACCCAATTAAGTACACTTTGAATGAAAAAGTTAATCTAGCAATGTTGAACAGAACTAGAAGAGAGTTGAGGTTCTGCAAGTACTTTAAAAAAGTTTTTTTAATCCAACAATATTAAACAGTTTTAATGTAAGGTTAAACAATACAAGCACGTGCTAGATGATGCGAACACTGCAGCACTCGCATCGCATGAGGTACTGAAAGCAATTTCCTTGCTATCGACTGCGCCCAGTTCTTCCAACTGCCCAGTTCAGCAAAGAATTTACCGAAGCATATGAACGCGTTTACATGCAGCAACTGTCCATTTTGAAACATATTTATAAATACTATTTGGTAAATATAACTGGTTAAACTTTTTCACGTTGCAGACAATATTTTCAACAATTAACACCCCGTGAGCCCATATATGTTATCTATGTATACATATGCAAAAGTAGGGGTTTCAAATTGGAAATGCTGAATTCGAAGGAAGCGTATCGGAATCCAATCCCACTGCAAATTTGTTTATTTCCCTGTGTTGAAGGACACTGTAAAATAAGCATGTCCTACATATGTGGGTTAGACTGAAAGACTGCATTAAAATGACATTCTACGATAAATAAACATCTATGGTTCATCTTAATGATCCCTTCTGCTTAAAGAAGCATCATTGTCTTATTTATTACTAAAGTCTAAGTTCGAAAAACAAAGGTTTTTCGATAATTTTTCTGAAAATGAAATTCTAAGAGGGACAAGGAAGCCCAACATACATTTATTATCGTGGTCCATATTGAGTATAAGTACCACCACAGTTGAGCAAGTGCTACCTTGGAACAGCTGCAGAACCAGAATTTTCTTGGGGGAGACGTCCTTACAAGTATATCTATTACCATACTAGAATCGGCAATGATTTTCAACACGTTGGGCGCCATGTCAGCCATCGGGGGCTGACACTGAAATTTCCGTTTATGCAACGTCATTCATCGGTGGTTGACACTGAACTTTCCGTTTAGGCCGCGTCAGCCACCGGTGGCTGACGATATAAATATGATGCAAAACTTAAAAAATTACGCTGTTTTAAGCAATTTCTAAAATTCCTTTAAAAATTTACTTAATTTTAATTTGTTACAGGATTTTACTGAACATTGAACTTTCCGTTCACGCCGCATCGGTTACTGGTGACTGATCCTAAAAGCGTGGCTTGAGTGGAATTTCCTTATAAATTCGTGTGGCACTCCCTATTCGGCACTAAACCGCGAAGTAGGATTTGCCCCTAAGAATTTTCGTGTATGCGGTACACGAATGTTTTAAATATGTAAACATTATTTATACTTCAGGCATTTAAGACAAATATTACAACAGTACACGTATTTACTTAAACTTGTCGGTGCTAATTGATAAAGTTAAATCACAAAACATAATAGTACAGTAATAAACATTAATCAACACTGCTTTCTGAGAGAGGCGAAGAGTCTTGAGTTGGTGGGAGCTTTTGAGAGCCGTGGTATGTACTTGAGTCAACTCATCTCTTTGTTTGACATGCAGAGATCCTTCTCTCTAGCGCATCAACATGAAACAACGCTCCTTTCCTCAATGTGGCTGCCGACGTGGTTGTACTTTTTCATTTTTAATTTTTGATGAATATTCTGGAAAAACCCGCGAAGCACTGAAGTCGCGAAACATGAAGCGCGAAGTGGCGGGGGAACACTGTATTCCTAGTGGTACCTATAGTGCCATAACTAAGTGACTTACTGAATAGTTGGGTGCTAATACTGCTCAAATGTAAGCGTTCTGTTAGGATTTTGGAATAATTTTTCTTCTTCAGTATACTTGAATCGTTTTTTTTTTTCAAGCAAGGAACACCTCAGTTTTGAAATATAAATAACTCTCAGTATTAATTTATTAATTTTTATGGCATAATTAATCAAAAATCGTTGCACTTCACCAATATTGCGTTGCTATTATCTACTAAAATTAAATAGCAAAAGATCAGATTCGTAAAGATTTTTCAACTTTTCATTAGTCATTCTTTTCTGTCTCCTCAATTTTTTTTGTTTCTCAGGGCCTTTACCTTTTTGAAATAAACGATTCAATTACAACAGCCTTAATGTCATCCAGGGCTAGCACGCTCTTAACCATTTCCTAAGGACTCTGCCACCAATAGAATAATTGATTTTTTTCATAATAAATTTCACCGTCCTTTATGTATAAGATTGTTTTATACACTTATTGGTAGAAGGGTCTTGAAATAAATGGGTTGTTTCATTCATTTCTTGTCATTTTCTTTTGTCTACCAGTAAAATATATCAATTATTATTAATATATTAATTATCAGTTCTTACTTACCGACATTCCTTAGAAAATTGGGTCTTCATGTAATTCCTTCTTGAGCGATACCTTGAGCGATACTTGAGGCATTAGTAAGGTTGAGGGATCAGAACAAGATTCAAGGAACTCCGTTCCGATGTTGTTTGAAATGATTTGATTTAATTGTTCATATGTATTTTTTTCTTCGATACTCAGTATGAATCTAAAATAATTTGAACGTGAAATATGTCGAAGTACAAAAGTTATTGATCAGATGCGAGAAACTATCGAAAATTATCGATATTTCAGGATTAATCTATCGATAAATATCAATAGTTTTCGATAGTAAGGAATTTGATATTATTACCGCATGAGTGAATGCGATGCGAATACTTCGCACCGCACTAGCACGTGCTTTCTATTGTTTAATCTCTACTACTAATAAAGCAGTAAGTATGTGTGTGTGTCTGTGTCCGGCGTAGGGCCAAGACCGTTTGGAACATGGGGCTGTGCACCTCGGAGAGTTTTTTTTTGAAATTCGAATTTGTTCTTTTTTTATTCCAATTTATAGACGAAAGTTTCGTAAAATAGTCGTTTTCTATGGGAAGGAATCATCGCATCTTTTCGAGCTTGATACCGTTGAAAAGCGCGTAAAAAACTGTCCCAGAGAGAGTTTTGTTCCCCGTGCTAAAATTCGAAGCCTCTAAATTAACTGGAAAAGAAGTTATAAGCGTTTTTCTCTGTAGTTCGAAATTATTTTTTCACGGTGATTAACTTCAATTTTATTTGAATTGTTACCATGCCGACTGGATTATGATCCCTTTCTTTTTTAACGAATTAAAATTTATTTCTTGCGGTTTTTATCATTTTGATTAACAGACGATTTTTAATTAATTTATTTTTTTAGGATTTGATTTCTTTTTTTTTAAAACGAATTATAATACAGCACAGGGGTTTTTGTTAAGAAATGTTATCCTTTATAGCAATTTTTGTTATTCTAACCCATTATTACTTTTATATTTTTTTTCTCCTGTGAATTAGCAAACATGTTATTTGCCTATATGGGCTCAGATGAAAGGTTTTTCCGCTTTCAAAGCTTTTCTTGCTGCTGTTAGTCTCTGCAAGCTACAAAATTTCGTGTTTCTGTTTTACTGTCAATGAATAATAGATAAAAACTATTTATATTAACAATGTAAAACTATTCTAATGGATTATAATCGTCCTTTTTGTGTGAGTACTTGAACTAAACAAACAAAATGCGTTTTCTCTTAAATATTTTATTTTTCGTTTTATTTCGTTTCTTTCTTTCTTTTTTCCTCTTTTATTGTGTGTGTTTTGTTAAAAAAAATGCTTAAATGTGTAGGATCGCTGGTTGATTGCCATGGGCGGATAATTTTTAATTATGTGGAATGCTATACATTTTAATAAAATAACATAATATACACATAACAAAGTTACCGCTATGTTCACAATGGCAAACCGACAGGCCTTTCCATTTTTTAACACGGGCAGAGCCGTGCGGGTACCGCCAGCTAATAATAAAGCAGCAAGTATGTCTCTCTGTGTGTCTGTGGCCGGCGCACGGCCAAAACCGCTTGACGGATTTTCCTGAAATTTGGCACGAAATTAGTTTGGAACATGGGGATGAAGAGTTTTTTTTTTTTTTTTTTGGAGATTCAAATTTGTTCTCTTTTTATTCCAATTTACAGCAGAAAATTACATAAAATGGGCTTTTTCTATAGCAAGATATTATCGCATCGTTACAAGATTGATACTATTGAAAAGCGCATAAAAATCTACTCCGGAAAGAGTTATGCGCTACATAATAAAATTTTATGCCTCTAAATTAACTAGAAAAGAAGTTAAAAGCGTTTTTCTCTGTAGTTCGAAATTATTTTTTTACTGTAATTAACTTTAATTTTATTTGAATTGTTACCATGCCGACAAAAGGCTTATGACCCCTTTTTTTCAACGAATTAAAATTTATTTCTTGCGGTTTTTAGCATTTTGAGGAGCAGCCAATTTTAAATTAATTAATTAAGTATTTTGGCATTTTGATTATTCTTTTTTTTTAAACGAGTTAAAATTTATTTCCTGCGGTTCACAGACGATCGGTAGCTTTATTTTGATTTACTTATTTTGACATGCATTTTACGGGACCATTCTCCATCCTACACAAGGGTTTCTTAAACAAATGTAATACTTTATAGCGATTTTTGTTTTTCCAACTTATTATTAATGTTTACATTTTTATTTAATTTTTTCTCCAGTGAATTAGCATACATGTTATTTGCCTATTTGAGCTCGGAAGAAAGGTTTTTCCGCTTTTAAAGCTTTTCCTCATACTCTTAGTTTCTGCGAGCTACAAAATTTCCTCTTTACGTTTCACTGTTAATGAATAATAGATAAAAACTAATTATACTATAAATTTATTAATTAAAACTACTAATGGATTATAATCGTCCTTTTTGCATGGGTACTTGAACTAAACACTTAAAATGCGTTTTCTCTTAAATATTTTCGTTTTTGTTTTGTTTTGTTTCTTTCATTTCTATTTTCCTTTTTTATTGTGTGTGTTTTGTAAAAAAAAAAAAGTGCTTAAATGTGTACGATCGCTGGTTCATTGTCGTGGGTGGGTAATTTTTAATTATGTGGAATGCTATACCTTTTAATAAAATAACATGATTTTCGCATAAAAAAGTTACCACTACATACACAATGGCGAACCGACTGGTCTTTTCATTTTTTAACACGGGCATAGCCGTGCGGGTACCGCTATCTTAAAATAAAACTGTTTAAAAAGGTAAAAGCGCACTTAAAATTGAAAATAAAATGCACTTACAAATAATTTAAATAAAAACGCTGAATTTATATCTAAAAATGAAAAAACAACTGATTATACTGCAATATTAAGAAATTCCTGAAAAAAAAATTTACAAAGGAAAAATAGAAACCTTAGAAAACTAAAATAAAAGTGTTAATTAAGTCGAAAACGAACGAACTGACCACTAAATAATAATAATAATCATAATAACCTGAATATATATGTAAAAAATCCTTTATTATGTAGAAAAACACCAAGTAATATCGGGAAAAAAAGAAGTAAAAAAACCCAGTGTTTTGCTCATTTTTTATTTTTGCCAGACGAGTAAAAGTTGATTATTTTTAAATGAAAATGCAACATTGAAAAAATGGTTATGTTACATTTTTAAAATGTATAACATTTATATGGTTAAAATAGTGTTCACGAATCCCCCCAGGTAACAATAAGATTCGTATATTTCTTACAAAATCATACATAGGGAGAAAAAATATTGAATTTTTCTGTTCATCAATAACAATAAAAGTTTATTTTTAACAATACAGGAAAAAAACTATTTTTGTTGTTCATAGTTGATTGAAATGAGATAATTTGAGGAAACATTTAAGATATCGAAAGAATTAGGCTTGGCATTTAGTAAAAGAAGACGATTCATTCTAATGATTAGAAGAAAAAAAGAGAAATTTAACACTTAAAAATGCTAAATCGACAGTAAATAAACGTACTTACCATAAATTATAAGACAGAAGTTGCATATAAATCAGAAAAACTTTCAGTTGTACCAACACAAAAAATATCACATACTTTTCTCCACCAAACTTAGGATTTGCTTGCGCACAGGGCGGGGTCGTGGGGCCCACTGATTTTACATGCACGTAACCCTAAGTGTACATGGTGGGTCCTCAGCGGGTATCGAAGGCGACCATCCAGGTGGAAGTCCGACGCTTTATCCACTAGGCTACCACGGCCTAAAAAAATATCACATACTATCGAATGTTTGGAAAAAAAAGAAAAAAAAAACTTTCGATGGTCACCGATAGTCTGAACTATCGATAGTATTCAATAGTACTACTGATAGCTCTCCATCACTAGTATTTAGTAAAAATCTAAAATTTTTTAAACGTGAAATATGTCAAAAGTTCGCTGTTTGATTTGACACGTAGCGAACATGTTGTATCAACGCGTGTCTGAAACGTGTCATATACTTAAATTGTTTAGCATATATTAAAAATTAGGAGCACTTTGGGGTAAATAAACTATTTTGAAAGGAAGATAAAAAAATTATATTATTTGTTCATTACTAATGTTTTAGTTATACAAATCTTAGATAACTTTTGTAGCAAAAAAATGTTCAGGAAAATAAATACAACACAAAATGTAGAGAGACAGATAAATAACGAAGCTAAGCACGCGAGTGTCATGAAAATCATCCTGGAGTTACGTTTATCACAGAATTAAATTGGTAATTCAATCTTTAAGTGAGGCTTTTATTTTCATTCAGAGAGCGAAATCTGACCTTAGAAACGTCGATATCCGTTTCTAGGGGGAGAATGTGATGTAATGAATAAAACTACGTGATACAAATTCTGAAATTTATCTTATAGCTCAAAAAAGTTAGAAAAAGCTGGTGATATGATTCTAGAATAAATTATCTAGCCGAAAAGTAAAACTAGATGAAATGCAGAATGAAATTACTTTTAGAGCAATTAAAAACTTTCGCTTTGCATTTTTCCGTTCACAATAATAAAAACTTTCCTTTACAATAATTTTAAAAAATCCTCATCGCTAAATGTTTGAACAGCAAAGTGAATTAATGCACGATAATTAAAGTATGAAATAAAAGTTTATCTTTGTTCATAAGAAATAAGATTGAGCGTCAGGCGTAAAGTAGCAAAGATACAGACACGTGTTTTCACCTTGCATGAAACTCTTTATTGATTCATAAAGTTCTGGGCCTTTGAGATAATTATCATCCAAAGTCCACAATGTTTTATATCAACAAAGAGGTTCTAAGTAAAACTGAAATTTGTGTGAACATTTTTATTACTTATTTGTGATTTTAAATTATGGTTGATTTTCTATTATAATAAATACAGTATGCGCAGAAAAAGTATTTAATTAAACTGTTGGGGTGAGTTAAATCTCCGACAGCATGCAATATTTTCTTCAATCAACACTAGTAATGTAGGTGATCAATATCATTGCAGTTGTTAAAATTGGAAACTTGCCGGCTTCAGATTCCAACTAACTTCTCATATCAGTTAGCAGTTTTTGACCTCAGCGAAGTGTTGTTCCAAATCTCCGACAGCATGAATCATATTTTCTTCAAACAACTCTAGTAATGTAGGTGTTCAGTATCATGGTACTTGTTGAAATTGGAAACGTGCCTGCTTGAGATTTCAACTAACTTATCACAGTAGTTAGCCCTTTTATTCTCATAAAGTAGCATATATGCTACTTTATGAGAATAAGGGCTAGCAAATAACAATGCAACATACGCGCACACGTCACTTAACAATTAGAAAGTAGGGGAAAACCCCAGGTAGCATATATGCTACTTCATGAGAATAAGGGTTAACAGTTTTTCACCTCAGCGCAGTATTGTGCCCCAGCTTCGTTTTCTTGTGAGAGCATAGAAAATAAACGGAAGAGATTAAGTCAAGGGAGGGATGATATTGCAAACGCCCTATTTGAACGGATGTAAAAAGATCACATGCTCCTCGAGCACTGTGACGGCAATCATTGCCATATGCAGAAGCATGGTCTCAGTTGAAAAAAAAATAGAAAAGAATGAAAAAAAAAATCTTATCACGCCGCATGCTATTAATTTCGCTGGACTTTCAGTCGAACCGCACAACATGTGAAGTTATGCAGGGTGGGGCAAAAGTAATGACCCGGTTTTGAAGAGTTATAAAAAAAAAACTAATACAGTTTGAGAATTAAAACTTTTTATATTTTGATCTGTATTTAATACAGTTTTTTGCATTAAGTTTTGAATACCACTTCAGCGGCCTTCAGCACCAATACACTGACGCAGTCCATTTCTGAAGTTTTGGTAAACTTTTCTGCACATTTCAAGGGCTATGGCGGATATTTCCTCGATAATTCGGTCCGTCTGCTCTTCTAACGTATGGGGAACTTTCTTCTTCAAATAAACCCACAAAAAATAAAAGCTTAGGGACCGTAACATTTAAGCGGGATATTAAAATGCACACAAAGATGCAGTCTATGCTCTCTGCGTGGGAAAATATTCTGCATCAGTGTACTGCTGCAGAAGGTCGCCATCTTGCTGAAGTGGTATTCAAAACTTAACGTAAAAAATGGTATTAAATACAGGTTAAAATAAAAAAAGTTTTAAGTCTCAAATTGTAATAGTTTTTTTTGTATAACCTTTCAAAACCGGGTTATTACTTTTGCCCCCCCCCCCCCCCTGTAGCTCGCAAACTCGGAACAGTGCCATACTCTCTGTAGAATAACTGGATGTTTACTAAACTGCAAATTTCGTCATTTAACAGTTGTCTAGTACTAGTCGCACTAGCCACAACAAAGTCTAGTTATTAACCGCCACAACTGAGGTTAGTCATTAACCCGTATATTCAGAAAAGCTGCATATATTAAAATTTTCTTTTACGAAATATTTTTCAAGCCTTAAACATTGCGAAACAAAATATTTTTCATATTAGATTTTATTCAGATTCTAAGAAAATGTTTTGTTTATGTTTGTCAATGGAAAAAAGTTTAAACACTCAGAACTATTTTGAATAAGATAACCACTCTTCAAGTTAGAACTTCGCCCCACTATTTGGTACAAGTATTTAAGTAGTTTCATTTATTAAATATGCTAAAACAAAGATACATTTCAGAACATATACAACACCCGATCACAATTTTATGCATGTAATAATTTCAGCTACATTAACTCTTATATATATTTTAAATTTCTCTACTTACGAAAACTCCATTGATAATTTCGGATACATGTCTTTTTTATCTTTTGCACTTTTACATTTAGGAGCTGTACCTTAGCGTTATGAGACTTTACTGGAACTACTCGAACAAATTCCTATGTATTTATGAAAGCAAAATTATGCAAAAGATTTACGTCTTTTGCTAATGACGTGTTATGTAATTACTTTATTGAAGAACTTCTTTTAAAAGCTCATAAATTGGGATTAATTAAAGGGTTTGTGGTCTTATTAATTTCTGAAACTGTCGGGAATAGTTACTACCGACGCAACATCGCAAGTTTACGAGTAATTAAATTTCGACTTTTTTCCTCAGCTTCCTGCAGCTCAAAGCGAAAAGTTGGGTTACTTCATATACAAATTAAATCCATTTTTGAGTGGAAAACTTTAATATTAACTAATTACAAACATTTCGCCCACGAAATGAGTTATAAGATGTTTATTCATAAGCCTGTGTTTTTATTTTAAAGGATTAGGCTTTCTAATTCAAGCCAACTGTTTTGAATTCTTGTTACGTGTTGATTTGCAGTTTGTTTCAGTTTAATAAAAGACCTTTTACGAGATAGGAACTGTGTACTCTTAAGCTTTGTGATAATAGGGCTCTTTTATGAGATAGGAACTGTGTACTCTTAAGCTTTGTGATAATAGGGCTCTTTTTCTGTTTTAACATTTACAGACAACAACTTTATATTCTCAATTTATCCTAATTACAAACATTTCGCCCACGAAATGAGTTATAAGATGTTTATTCATAAGCCTGTGTTTTTATTTTAAAGGATTAGGCGTTCTAATTCAAGCCAACTGTTTTGAATTCTTGTTACGTGTTGATTTGCATTTTGTTTCAGTTTAATAAAAGACCTTTTACGAGATAGGAACTGTGTACTCTTAAGCTTTGTGATAATAGGGCTCTTTTATGAGGTAGGAACTGTGTACTCTTGAGCTTTGTGATAATAGGGCTCTTTTTCTGTTTTAACATTTACAGACAACAACTTTATATTCTCAATTTATCCTAATTACAAACATTTCGCCCACGAAATGAGTTATAAGATGTTTATTCATAAGCCTGTGTTTTTATTTTAAAGGATTAGGCGTTCTAATTCAAGCCAACTGTTTTGAATTCTTGTTACGTGTTGATTTGCATTTTGTTTCAGTTTAATAAAAGACCTTTTACGAGATAGGAACTGTGTACTCTTAAGCTTTGTGATAATAGGGCTCTTTTATGAGATAGGAACTGTGTACTCTTAAGCTTTGTGATAATAGGGCTCTTTTTCTGTTTTAACATTTACAGACAACAACTTTATATTCTCAATTTATCCTAATTACAAACATTTCGCCCACGAAATGAGTTATAAGATGTTTATTCATAAGCCTGTGTTTTTATTTTAAAGGATTAGGCGTTCTAATTCAAGCCAACTGTTTTGAATTCTTGTTACGTGTTGATTTGCATTTTGTTTCAGTTTAATAAAAGACCTTTTACGAGATAGGAACTGTGTACTCTTAAGCTTTGTGATAATAGGGCTCTTTTTCTGTTTTAACATTTACAGACAACAACTTTATATTCTCAATTTATCCTAATTACAAACATTTCGCCCACGAAATGAGTTATAAGATGTTTATTCATAAGCCTGTGTTTTTATTTTAAAGGATTAGGCGTTCTAATTCAAGCCAACTGTTTTGAATTCTTGTTACGTGTTGATTTGCATTTTGTTTCAGTTTAATAAAAGACCTTTTACGAGATAGGAACTGTGTACTCTTAAGCTTTGTGATAATAGGGCTCTTTTATGAGATAGGAACTGTGTACTCTTGAGCTTTGTGATAATAGGGCTCTTTTTCTGTTTTAACATTTACAGACAACAACTTTATATTCTCAATTTATCCTAATTACAAACATTTCGCCCACGAAATGAGTTATAAGATGTTTATTCATAAGCCTGTGTTTTTATTTTAAAGGATTAGGCGTTCTAATTCAAGCCAACTGTTTTGAATTCTTGTTACGTGTTGATTTGCATTTTGTTTCAGTTTAATAAAAGACCTTTTACGAGATAGGAACTGTGTACTCTTAAGCTTTGTGATAATAGGGCTCTTTTATGAGATAGGAACTGTGTACTCTTAAGCTTTGTGATAATAGGGCTCTTTTTCTGTTTTAACATTTACAGACAACAACTTTATATTCTCAATTTATCCTAATTACAAACATTTCGCCCACGAAATGAGTTATAAGATGTTTATTCATAAGCCTGTGTTTTTATTTTAAAGGATTAGGCGTTCTAATTCAAGCCAACTGTTTTGAATTCTTGTTACGTGTTGATTTGCATTTTGTTTCAGTTTAATAAAAGACCTTTTATGAGATAGGAACTGTGTACTCTTAAGCTTTGTGATAATAGGGCTCTTTTATGAGATAGGAACTGTGTACTCTTAAGCTTTGTGATAATAGGGCTCTTTTTCTGTTTTAACATTTACAGACAACAACTTTATATTCTCAATTTATCCTAATTACAAACATTTCGCCCACGAAATGAGTTATAAGATGTTTATTCATAAGCCTGTGTTTTTATTTTAAAGGATTAGGCGTTCTAACTCAAGCCAACTGTTTTGAATTCTTGTTACGTGTTGATTTGCATTTTGTTTCAGTTTAATAAAAGACCTTTTACGAGATAGGAACTGTGTGCTCTTAAGCTTTGTGATAATAGGGCTCTTTTTCTGTTTTAACATTTATATTCTCAATTTATCTGAAGTAAGGTTCTGCCTTATAATTTCGTCAAATTTTAAAATTTTAGCTTTCAAGATATATATATATCTTCTGATTTACTTGCCGCTTTGCACTGTGAAAAAAATCTATAAAAATAGAGCACGGAATCTGTGATAACAGTTTCTCGATAAAATCATTGTTTTCTCGCTGTACAAATACAGATAAATTTGTGTTAAGTTATAAAAGTGCTCGTTAAAAAGCTACGAATCAAGTTTCTTTGTCATATGTGACTAAAAGTTAAAAAATGCATTATATATTGCTGGCGTATGGTTACTGTCCCCAAAGGGCTTCCCAAATCCTTAAGCATTTTGGCCTTGTGGTCTGAGGCTCGGGAATTTTAAAAGCTTGAGGTGGTAATTCAGCACAGTCAAAGCTGGCACCACTATTGCGGCACATTTTCTGTTGCTGCCATGTTTTTCATTCTCTGTAATTTCTTTTTTTTAAAAGATTTTGAAGTTTTCTGTTTTTCAATCTCTGTAATTTTACGTCAGACTCCGGATGGATGGTTTCCAGTAGATTCTTATGCATTTTCGAGCAAAATTTCTTTAGCGAGAGCCGTACCCTGGATTTGTGCACTACTCTTACACATTGAAAGTAAAAACAAAGCTAAAAATTCACGTGCTTGAGTACCAGTTCGTAAAGTAAACTCATTAACATTTAACTGCTACTTAATAACATTTTTATAAGTAAAGTTCCCTAGTTTAATTATTATTATTAATTTTTCTTTTCGAACTTACATTGCTGCATACGCAAATTTGCAATTGGAATATGCAACCAACAAAATCTTATATTCCGGCAACATTAATCAATTATCCTGGTCCATTTCGGAAGACAACATATTTGACACTAAGACTTATTCATGATGCAGGTGTAACTTAGTAAATTGGTGTCTCGAGTGAAAAATAGCCCATCATGGTTCCACTCTTGTATTATTACAAGGTGCAGCTACCTAGTCAGTTATTCTTTCCTATTACGTTTCTATTCTATTATTGAAGGTAACCAGTTTTCACGCCAGTATTTCTTGCTTCATGTGCTGTTTTTCACAAATTCCGCCAAGTTAACCTGTTTGAAAACCGGCACTTCAAAAATTGTGCATTTTCATTAGTTTTTTTATTATATAATGGAACCATCATTATGCATTTGGAATATAGCAACTGCGTACTGTTAAATGAAGTGCAAATAATCCATAATACTTCCTGAAGAGGAAAAAAAAAAAAAAAAAAGATTGTTGTTGTTTCCAATGTGGAGGCACTTGCCTGTTGACATTCGCCCTTTTCCAAGGGAAATGCTGGCCATTTGTGAACGGTCACCTGATAGGTGACCAGCATTGACCCTAACACACTGTAGTCGGATGACACCAGAGTGCGCCACCACAACAACGCCACCTTCCTTTTTTGACCTAAGGATTAATGTAAGGGAACGTCTCGACCCTCCGGTATCCTCGGAACTGCACGTATCCCCAAGTGCACATGGTGGGTCTTCAGCGGCTCGGGTATCGTACCTGAGATCCTCCGACCCGAAACTCGACATCCTAACCGTTAGACAAATACGGCCTGAGGAAAAAAAAAAGAAAAACAAAAATAGCAGATTAACCTTTTTTAATGCATGACATTCCTTTGCGACACATCATAGCTTTTTATAGCTGCTTTTTTAATATCACATCGCTATTGGAAAAGTTTTTGCTGCATTTTCCTATTAGGAATGTTACTTTAACAAAGCTTAATGAAAGGTGTTCTCGACATGGAATGTTTTTTTATTTGATCAATTTTTGTTCATTTTTGAACAGTTCAAAAACAAATTAACATTATCGCCGACAAGGAAGTTTCAATCCTACATAAATCCTGATATAACTAATGGATTTACTTGAAAGAAACCGTATTGTAAAGATGTTACGATGTAGAATATGTAAGATAAGAAGTCCTTCCAGAACGAAACGAGCCTATTTTCCAACGATTTTTTAATCTATATTTTCAGGATATGTCTGAATGAATGAATAAATAAATGAGTGAGTGAACAAATTTGGGTTAACCGCTGAAAAAGGTATATTTGAAGAAGTTAAGAACTAAAGTTAGATGAGAAAGAGAGAGGGGGAGCGATAGCTAGATTATATATTCGAAGTTGGCTGTATACCGGAAAGTATAACTCGTATAGTTCTAGACGGAGCTTCTTGTTTACATTGAACATTTAAATTTCTGTAGTACTCGATATGAGGTCACGTGCGTTAAAAAATCGATTCTCACTTTCGCTGAATGCTCGACAAAGAACAATGTTGATTTTGATCTAAAATAAAACAACAAAAGTTCGATTACTGTGTGTAAAGCAGAGCTCATTATTCAACATTTACAATTATCATTCACTTTTTGAGATGGAGTAATGCTAAAAGCAATTTATTGTAACTCACCTCTAATGTGATTCATTCCACAATCCGCAATTCTATAACTCTTTATTTAAAAATTTATCGACTGTATCGATTATTACCTTTTCTTCATTTCAGTCATTTATTTTAGCCATCCAAATTTGTGCTAGCATAACAAACATTCACTTAATTTGTGTAAAGGAATCAATACACTTTCCCATTCACGAGATATTTAAAATGGCCAATGGGATTGAACTCTCGCAATTGATTTTTTCATTCGAAATGCCGCAAATGAAATTTTAAACTAACCGACATAGATTTAAACTTTTACATACTTATGGAAGGATTAATAAGAATATCGCATGTTTTGTTATGATTGTATTTGAAGTAATTTATTTAACTGTGCACTTTTTTTTATCATGCATCATTGGGGAAGATAATTTTCAGAAGATAATTACTTGATTTAAGTTTAAATGTGTACCTAATTGGCATTTTCTGACATCAGTCAAGACCAATGTGTTGTGTGATTTGCCTTGTTTTTATTTTAGAGATAAAATAACGATGATCTCATACATTGTTTCATGCAGAACAGCGACACAATGTCTTTATCTTGTATCAAATAATATTATATATACTTTATTGTATCTGAAGTTAATTTAACAAAAGCTGATGCTTTAATTGCTTTTGGTCAAATAACTAGTATCGAATACGAAATTATTCATCCAACTTTTCTAAATAATGGGAATACCACAAAGCGGGTCACATAAAGTTAAGCGAATTTTATAATTTTTAATCTACGTCCTACAAACACTGCAAGTATACTGTGCTACATTGATAATGCCCAAGCTGAAGAATCTATATGACATAGAACTTGCATAAATGAGAGGAAATATCCCCCGCCAACCTCAATCGGAATTTCAGAATAGCATTGGCGTCTCATTTGGCGAATTGGATACTATGGCAGTCAAAGTAGATAGTCACTGGGAGAAAGAGCAAGTTAATGGACTGAGATATATTAAACGTTTTTTTTTTATTAATATATTTGGAGAAAAGTGCAAGGAATTATCCTGATTTTCTACTAAAATTAAACAGATTTTATAATTATGTTGTCCCTTCCCTTGACATGGGGAATTCTGTCATAATTTTTCCAAATATGAATAGCTTATAGAATATAGTTACATGTTCAAAATATAATTACATTCTTTGGCCAAAGAGGTAGAACTATCCACTTTGTCTGAACATGTCATCTAAAATGCCATGCATATTTACTGCACATACATTTAGTTCTGACGAAAATATACTTATCATGTTTTATGTCGTTTCACTATATAAGTATTTCTTATCTATCTTAAAATAATGCCCCTAAGGTCTTAAACATCTTTTAAAGCAATCTCAAAGTTAAATAAATAAATAAATAAAATTTTAGCACAATACATTTGCTTACGGGTTTTCTTATTATCAATACTTTTTTTAACTTGTATCTACACATATAAATGCAGTAATAGTTTCTAATAAAGGAATCATGTTCTATGCTTTTTTAGAAATTACGAAAAGCCTACTTTAGGCTCCTGTATACTTTGGACTGTTGTTGCTGTTGATATTAATCCCCCTGGCATAGGAAAGCCTACTACTAGGTCCAGACAATTAATAATCCACTGGCTTAAACTTAATAGATGAGGAGGGAAAAGCCTTGCATTATCATCAAATAATATAAAATCAAAGACAATTTTTAGAAATTAATGTGATTTATGTTTGCTTCATTAGTAGAATTATTACACAGTTTAACTCATTATTCAAGATTACTGAAACAAACTACAGGTGTGAGTACGTTCCTTCAAATTCCGATTCATTTCCATCCAGGATAAAACTTTCCAATAAGATAAATAAATTGCAATTGCAATCCAGTGACACAATATCTTCTCATTTGGCGTTGCTTTCCTTTTCAATTTATATTCATTTAAAACGTTATCAGTAGTGCCACAACCATTTCGGCCCTTTTAGTGGATGAAAGCTTCAAACAATTCAATCAATTCAATGGGTAAGAAGGAGTATTAGAGTAATTAAACTGATGAGTTTGATTATTCACTTAAAGAAGGAAATAGTTAAGGCTTAGACTAATTTGCGTCCTTTACGTGAAGTACATGAACTAGTTTCAATGCAGTTATGCTACTTTAACAAGCGATAAGGCTTACCGTCACTGATGCAGTTTATTTATAGAAATTTTATTGACATAATCTCCATAGCTTCAGGGTTCTAAGTCATCTGATTTAATACTTCACTTTACTTTCAATGTAAAATTTTGCTCCAAAAGTTAACATTATTAACACATTTTTTGTCATTAAATTGAAATATTTTTTTATTTCAAGAAGGGAATGATAAACAATATATGCAGAAATTTTTATTTCGTGTACTATATAGAACAATACTTACTGAGAAGAAAATTCAATAAGTCAAAATTTAGATACCAACCTGTTAACGCATACTGTATGAAGAATTTAATGGCTTAATATCTAACTAAACATGATTACGAATTTGTGTAGCAAAATAGTGATCAAACGGTAGCTTAGACTGCAGGGATCCATAAATGGGAACAATTTTTCATTTTTCTAATATCAACAGAATATTTCATAGCGGTCTTGACTTTCATTCACAGAATTCAACATTTATCGTCTAATTATACTACGTATTATTCTCTATTCGCATTGTTTCTTTACTGCCCAATTTCAAAGCACAAGTCCTAGAAATAATAGCAAGTAAATAAACAAACAACAATAACATAAGTAACTGATCTTACAAGATTCACTAAAAACTATTTATCCAAATGCCAATAAACTACCAACTAGTTCTCAACCAAGGCTGAACTTGATCGTAATCGTACACTCGTTACTGAATAACAGTTAAATAGTAAACTGGATCAAGTTCAGCCTTGTCTCAACAAACTCTTTTTAACAATAAGTTTTATATTTATAACTTAATAATTTACTGAACGAAAACAAATTTGCATCTGCTATTTATAACAATGTTACAATAATAAATGAGGTTTACCTGACCAATTCTGAACTTGATCCAGTTAGTTAACTGTTACGGATCAGTAACAGTTACGTAAGCGTTAACTAAGTGGATCAAGTTCAGCTTTAACCTGACAAGTCAGAAAATCGGCTGAAAAACGAATGATAAAATGGTTCTTAAAGGTTTTGCTTTGGCCTGTTTATATACAGATGATAAGAGAGGAACGTCAAGAATGTATTATTGCTTTTATTACGAAAGTGTAACACATCTTTCATAAAACTGAACTTGCCGAAGTGAAGTCAGTTAATCTCTCTTTCTTTCGTGTTTCAGTTACTGCTGTTTGTTTCTTATTTTAAAAGCATCCTTTCCCGCAACTTAAGTGAAAGGGGATTAAAACAGAAATAACAACTAAAAAAATGAAGACAAGAGTACAAGAGTACGAATGCTTGTATTATTTTTGAAAACCATGCAGTTAGCTTATTTCTTAAATGTATTGTGTTATATTCATAATCGAATGCAAGCAGCAGTTAAACAGCAAAGCAGTTCGCAACGCTTCATTAACCTTACAGAGTCATTTCAGTTAATTACTTTCCATGAAAAATAACTAAGTGTGATATGAAAAAAATATGCGAAATTAAAGACGGTTTTACGAAAAATTTTGCATTTAGAAAGTAAACAAGAAGTTCCGTCCAGAACCTATTCGAGCCTACTTTCCACTGTACATCAATATCAGATTTATAATCCAGCTATCTCTCGCTCTCTCTCTTTCTGATTTAGCTTTAGTTCTAAATTACTTTAAATATACCTTTTCTAACAGTAATATATATTCAATCACTCATTCATTCATTCTTTCATTTATTCAGTCATTTGTTTATTCATTTACTCATTTATGTATTTATTCACTCATTTATTTATTTTATTATTTATTCACTGATTTATTCTTTCATTTACTCATTTATGTATTTATTCACTCATTTATTTATTTTTCAATTCATATTTATTTTATTATTTTTTCACTGATTTATTCTTTCATTTATTCCTTCACTCATTCATGTTCTCATTCATTCATTCGAAAATATCCTTAAAAATCCCGATCAAAAAATTTCATAAGAAAATAGGTTCGTTCATGTTCTATAACGGAAACGTAGTACCAGGAAATTAGAGCTTTGTGATTATGAATCGTCTCTCCCTTGGACATCTCAAGAGAGATTTATACATGCATAATACCAGCGGAGCCGACTGGAGATATTGAGGAAAGATTAATTTTCCATATTAATCTGAAAAACAAAAAAAGACTGGTAGTTAGTCCAAAAACATTTTTTATATACACTAAAATTAAATTAGTACGTATTTTAAGCCTTCTTACACGCTTTATTATTATTTTTTTCTTTTACGGGAAAGTAGGCTAAAAACTGAAAGCATAAAAGTCGCTCTTGCTCTAAAATTTGGTTATAAAACTTTTAATGAACTGTGAATTTACGATGTTTTGTTGTATGATTTAAAAATTTGAAACTTTCACTAGTTTTTTCTGTGTTTGAGGATTAATGTTTAAAACATTATTTTATTTTAGAATAATTCTTTAAATTCATGTAGGAATGGAAACAAAATTTTATCAGGAATATGGTGCACAAAGTATTGTACTGAATTTTTCTATTTGAGCTGAAGTTGCTGAACCGAAAAGAGATGTACATAGATAAAATCAAATATACAGAAATCCTGAGCTAATAGTTGGGTGACCTTTAGTATTAATTATGGCTTTCCAATGCTTTTTCATGGAATGAACCAAGTTCTACAATTGTTATACATGTACTCCTTTCTTCATACGTTGCTATTTTTAGTCAATCTTAGTATTTAATTACGAACACCTGCATATGTTGACCAAATCCTAACAAAATCGCTTTAAAAATCAAGTATTTAGGCGATTCTAAGTGGCCCCTGAATTACAACCACCGTAAAGACACTTAAAACCAAACCTTTTATGTCTGCCCGGAAATTAAACTTTCGCGACTTATCAGCTTGGAAAAACCCTAACTCTGAAGTTGGCGTAATCGTGATTTCTAAAAAGTTGTTAAGCTGCAAAGATGTATTACCCAGCTGCTAAGGTGGATCGCGAAGTAGGGTAATCAAGTCTTGCTAAACATTGCATGTCAATTCAAATTTGTACTACATCTTGGCGAGATTCTAAGGGAGTTCTTAGAGTACGTGTAAATGGAGAACTGGTTTAGTAAGAAACTATAAAACGCAATATTAGCGTAAGCGTTGCGGATGTGTTTAGTGTCTCTTAAACGCGTGAAAAAAAAAAGTTTTTTTCGCGTCTGCTATGTCTAGATATTGTATGCGCTATAAGAAATGCTTGTCCCTATAAACTAATTAAATTAGACGCTTTGAAAAAAAAAGTCTTTTGCAGTAATACCCGGGCTTTCGAAGGGAATAAAAACTTAAACGTATAAGAATTATTTTGCATCCATGTTTGATTTTTAAAGGGAATTTTTCCCTTACAGTTAGGTATAATCTTAGAGAATATTTATTTGGACTACTGCAAAGGTAAAAGTTTAACTTAAAATAATAATTCTGAGAAAATAAAGCAGAAAAAAGTAATAAGTTCAAAGGGTATTCAATCCCCAAGACCTTCACAAAGCTGCTAACTAGTGTTGGGCATCACCAAAAAAAAAAAAAAAATGAAAAGAAAGAAAGAAAAGCAAATTTTCAACGAATAATTGGTTGCCTAAAGTAATCTGACACGTATTTAGCTCAGATTGTTTTCAATCTGATTGATTCAATTGCAAGTTATGACTAACATTAGTTTAAACTAACTTGAAAAAGTGTTAGTTCAGTTCCAATTGATTGAGTTCGGACTAAATCAATCAAATTGATTTTAATTTTTTAATTAGATTTAGAGCTATCATATTTAAGTCAATATAGATGAATTTCAATCTTTTAACGTTTTACTGAATGAAAAAATAAATGATCAATCAGTCGATTAATTGAAAATTTACAACAATAAAGCCCAGCTGTACACTATATGCAAACGAAATGATTCTAGTACGCAAGTATAAATAAATGCATTTTTGTCCATTCCAAAACAAAAATAATATTGTATTAAAGCACGTTGAGTTGTTAATAACTGCGATATTATTATCAATAAAAGTAAGCCTGTTTCAATGAAACCACAAGACGGCTTGGTGTTATGAATCTATCTTGTCTAAATAATGGTCAGCGATTCTAACTTTTAGGGAGATAGAGAAAAATGTCACGTGAAAGTTACAAAATCCATCTATATATATATTTTGCTTAACGTGTACCAGTTACGATTAAATTTTGTGGCTTGTGGCACGATACAATACTGACATCATGCAAAAAAAAAAAAAAAATTCGGCAAAACGATATTTAAAAATGTGTTTAATTATTAGCATTACTATTAGAAAAGTAACATAATATTTGCATGTATTATATTTATCATAGTAACTAACGGACCTTAACAAATGTATTTATGTTTCATAAAAAGTTTTTTCATTCATAACTCAATTTTTTATTTTTGATTCTTTGGAGTGGCAACACCTTAGTTTGTTTATATCCATCATATTTTTATCTAGCGATCTTTTCTTAAGCCTTTCGAAATACAAAGCGTTTGTAACGATTTCAAAATGGTTAATTTCCGATCCGCAGATGGTCTGCGGGAGATCAAATAGTATACTATATATTTCACTTAGTGGACCAGTTACGATTAAATGTTGCGCTACGATACGATATTGACATCAAGCAAAAAGCAAACTATTGTAAAACGATATTTCAAAATTTGCTTAATCATTAGCTGAACTTGATCGAGTTAACTGTTACTGATCAGTACGGTAACGGTTACGATCAAGTGCAGCCTTGGCATAGAAAAGTAACTCAACATTTGCATTTACTATCGTAACTTACGGAATTGAAATTTATTTCTATTTTTTTAAAAAAGTATTTTTAATCATGACTCAATTTTGAATTTCCGGTTATTAAGAGTGGCAACACCTGAGTTTGTTTATATCTAACGATCTTTTCTTACGCCTTTCGAATAGAGTTTGAAAACTGTTTTCACAGAAATTTCCTGCGAAGTTTGATTATTGAACTAAAAGCCCGCAGATGTTTTGCAGGTAATCAGCTAGTGTAATTTAAAACAATATGTTTTTATTTTGTTAATCATGCACAATTTTATTTTTATGCAACATCATTCAATGGCGGAGTATCCCCCCCCCCCCCTGGTCTACGGACTTTCTACTAGCATTAAAAATGCAGGATTTTACTAGTTGCAAGCGAAAAGAGAATGGGTACCTAATTGCACAATTTATGAAATATATTTTAAGATAATGGCAACATTCCCGTTAGGTGCATCATGGATAAAATTTGTGATAACAATCTTAAATGAGATGAAGTCTTATATACCTCTTATGTAAACGACGACTGAATAATTGAAGGGCCGCTGGGACTAACGTTTGAAGTCATTTTTTGCCTGATTGAGTTTTCAGCGCACGCAGGTAGTTTATTATGGACATAATGCATATGAGCCACGAAATATGCTGAAAACCCACCCCTTAATGTCTCTACTGACGTGCAAAAATAACCAAACTCTAGAAGCAGGGAATAAAAAGAAAAAGTTAGCGCTAGGAATTAAGCGATTTGTGACTATAAATCGTCTCTCCTTTGAACATCTCAAGAGAGACTTACATGTAAGTTAGGCAATCCAATTAACACAACTGAAAGAAAATTCATTTTCTATATTGATCTAGAAAGCAAAAATAAAGACTGGTAGCTAGTCTAAAAATATTTTTTATCTAGTAAAACTAAATTAGTGCAAAAAAAGCGTGACGTAATTTATGAACGGCCTCTTAATTGCCTGGCTAAGAGGCTATAAGAACCCGGTTAGTTTTTAAAATGTTTCCAATCCATTTCGTCAAATTGGGTTGAACTCAAGTTAATGAGTTCTAATAGAAATGATCTTTTAAGTGGATATTTCATACATTAAAAACCATAGATATTTAACCAAGGTATTTAACCAAGCAGGTGAAAGCACTCTTAACACCTAAATAGATATAGTTTGTATAATAATGAAAAAAAAATACGCAAGTTTCGAAAAAGCTGAAACGAGATTTTTCAGGCATAAATCGGTTGCAGTAGACTTCTTTTCTTGAGGCATAAATGCTTAAACTTTGATAGTTTATATTATATATATATATATTATATATATATATATATATATATATATATATATATATATATATATATAATATATATATATATATATAGTTTTTACTGCAAAATTTTAATAGTGATTATCATCAAATTTTAAACTAAATCAAACATATTCTTGCAAAAACATAAGAATAATAACAAAACAAATATATTAAATGTTATTATATTCTTTTTTTTATTTTTTTCAATTGATATTTTTAAAAATTTTAACAAATATGGTTATACGTATAAATTGCCTCTCCCCCCACTCTTGCCTTGCCAATATTTTATAGGGTTTCTTCGCAAAATTCTCACAGAATAGAACAAATATGATACACTTATAATAGAGTATTTTTTCCATGTTTTGACAAGGTTTTATAGTGTTTCTTTCCACAAATACCCATCAAATTTAACAAATATTATACCTGTATAGAGTATTATGTCTGTGTTTTGACAATGTCTTATAGTGTTTCTTTCAACAAAAACTTTCGTCCCTTCATTTTCTCAGAATTAAATACATCGGGAAGAAGCAGCCCAAGAAAAATGGTTCATTACCGGAAAAATATGTTATTTTATTCTGTCTCGAATGAACGTCGTTTTGTTGACTTCTATTATTACACTATTAGAATTCTTTCCCGGTAAGTACTTATCAAGTGTCTAAAGTTTCAACCATAGTTCTCAATACATAGCTCAATCATAACTAAGTACTCATAAAAAATGATGTTCTATCTCTATTCTTCTGTTTTATATTGTGACAGAAACAAATGTGTGACAGCAACAAATTTGTGACAGCAACAGATTGTGATAGCAACAAAAAGTGACATAATTTAAATATGAATTCCTCGTGCGTACTCACTGGCTGTTATTCGTTGCATCATTAAACATTACTTTCACCCAGAGGATCTTGATTTGTTGATTGTGCTGTGATGTAAAATAGAAATCTTTGCAGTTCGAATGTCATCCATAAAAACTGGGACGGCAGTAACATATCTTCTGTTTGTTACGGTCAGCATTAATCTTTCTAAACTTAGTTCAACTTCTTCAATCTGATTTTTTATTCAAAATCAATCATAATTGTTCCAAAAGGTAGCTTATAGCTTAAAGTTACATCATTGGTTTTATGAAATGTTTACATAAATCTTGGATTATTTCCCCATAAACATTCAACTCATTATTCTAATGACATACTCCTGTACAATATTAAGCATTCCTAAAAAGGTTCAGCGTTGAAATCAATTTTTGAACCACAAGTTTTCGCTAAACACAAATTAAATGTTTAACTTTGTATGGCAAGTTAAAAAGTAGATAACAACGTAAAAAATCCAATACAAAAATCAATTATGTGTTTCGTGGTTACAAGCAACCCCTTTTTCAAAGCAGAAGCTTATACGTGAAAACTGATTTGCCGTATGTCTTCATATTTATTTATTTATTTATTTATTTTTTTATTTTTTTTTTTTGCATTGAAAAAGAGCTTCGTGTAACCTCGTATCACATGTCTGCAATTCGTGTTGCTTTTTGTGCTGTTTTACTTTGTTTTTGAGTTTTTTATTTTTCGTTTCAGATTTGCAATTTGCACATTTCTGCCTAACATTCATATTTAGCTCTAAGTGTTCGTCGGATAACATGGACTTATACAAATACAAAAGTGACGACCAGCAACAGGCTCAGGGCCCAGCTAGGCTGGTCCTAGTCAATTTAGCAGTCCCCAATGAACATCAAGAGCTTTCTTAAAAGTTTTTACCCCACTGCAATTAACAGTCGCTTCCGGTAAACTATTCCAACTGCCTACAACCCTATTGAAGTAGTAATTTTTCCTAATTTCAAGATTAGCCTGAAATTTGAAAAGCTTAAAACAATGACCTCTGGTTTTACTTTCAGCACACAGCTGTAGTCCATCAACATTTCCCGTTTTAATGAATTTAAACAACTGAATCATGTACCCTCTGACCCTCCTTTGCTCAAGACTATACATATTGAGCCTTTTAAGGGCTAACCTCATAATCTAAGTCTGAAAGACCACTTACCAATCTTGTAGCCCTCCTTTGAATCCTTTCTAATAAGGTAATATCCTTTTTTAGGTACGGAGACCAAAACTAAACAGCATACTCCAAATGAGGGCTTACCAAACTTCTGTATAATGGCAATACAACTTAATATGTAATTATCTTTCTTTTAAATTATCTTTCTTCTATGGCACATTTACAAGCATTTCATTATTGCAGAATTTCCTGAATACGAATAATTCCTCCTGTTGAAACACTGATACATACTAAGTGCTTTTAGAATAACTTGGACTTAGATCGCTATTCTTCTGACACACGTATAGCCCTGAAGATTCATCAAATGACTAAGATCTCTAAATCTTGAAATGAAACATTAAATCCGAACTCGTGTTCACATATGTTGTAGTAGCAGTGCCCCAATTAGTACTATGTAACTGATTATACTGATTTGAATCGGCCTGTTGAGTAATCAGCGTTTACATTTTAGGTGAAAATAAACTAAAATCTTTGTTCTTCGCTTTTTTTTTTTTGTAAAAATTATTTATTGAATGCTTTTGAAAATAAAATGAATCATAGGTACATGTTTTACATATTATCTATGACCAAAGCTTTTATTGATTTTAAGATTTTCTAGTTTCTCTTGTTTTTATTTTGGCTGGATCAATTGTTTATTGTTCTAATGAATTTTACAACTGAAATTGTTTCCTTTTATTTCGCCATTTAAAAATATGTTTCCCCCATTTTATTTTCTTTTTATTATAAGCATTATTTTATTTATTTTTTAAAGTCGATAATTTTTTCACGCTAATATAAAACTTGATGACAACTGGGATTTTACACCTCACCAACATTAATTAGCTATTAATTTGAATTGAATCTTCGAAATTCAGGAGGATTTTTAATCCCGTTTGCAACTCTTTTTTTTTATCAGACGCCATTTAAAAGTGATGATTCTTAATTGCTCTTTTTGAATATTTAAATATTTAATATTTTGGTTTTTTATCATTAAGTATAAAAATATTTCTCGCTGCAACAAAAAACTCGTTGGAGACTAGGATTTTAGTTTTTTTAGAGTTCACCCAATTTTGACAGGGTATAATTGTAATAATATTCTAGAATATGGGTGGCGATTATTTTATTTATTTCGTTAAACTAATCAACAACTTCTTTCAGTTTTGATTTGAAGCATTTTTCAGTATCGTTTAATAAACTCATGTTTGTGAAAATTGCAACACCATGAAGGACTTACGCGAGTGAGCTGAAATTTTCAGGAAATGCAAAGTAGTGCATGATATGCAAATGATTAGAATTTCAAAGCCATAGCGCATGCGTATGCTGAGCAGCGCCCTCTGAACGGCGGATGGATCCGAATAAATAGACGGCTGTAGCGAGGCGTGTATGGTAATCTGATATTGGTAAACGTTAGCTCAATCTTTACTTATGCCTCTTCGACAAAAGAGAACGAGATTTGAACAACTTACAGAGTTTCAACGGGGGAGAATCATCGGCCTTCGTGAAGCTGGATTGTCGCATCGTGCAGTAGCCGCTCGTGTGCAGCGTAACAGTAGCACAGTGATGCGTGTTTGGAAGCAGTGGACGGACGAGGTTCGGACAACTCGGAAATCCGTGAGTGGACCCCGAAATGTGACGTCAACTCGCGATGATAGACACCTGGTCCGCATGGTGCGGACGGACGGTACATCTTCCTCTAGACAATTGGCAACACAGTGGTCAATAGCTACAGTGTTTCATTGTGTGCTTCATCAATTCGTAGACGTCTACTGCAGCGTGGACTGCGCGCAAGGACTCCTTTATATAGGATCCCCCTCACGCTAAACCATCGTCGCCTGCGGCTATAATGGGCCAATCAGCATAGAGACTGGCGTACTGATTGGCAGCATGTCGTGCTTTCTGACGAATCCCGCTTTAATTTGTGGTACCATGATAGCCGCATTCGTGTCAGACGCTATGCCGGTGAACGCCACCTTCCGGAGTGCATTTTCGAAAGCCACAGTGGACGAACACCCGGAGTTGTGGTCTGGGGCGCCATAGCCTATCATGGACGATCTCAATTGGTACGAATTGTGGGCAATCTGAACAGCAACCGGTACATCAGTGAAGTTTACAGCCCCAAGCTGTTCCCTTCCTTCGAAGCTTGCCAGGCGCTGTATTTCAACAGGTCAATGCCTGCCCTCATATTGCTAGGACTGTTCAATCAGCGTGACTGCTGCAGCAGGTACAGCTTCTTCCTTGGCCTGCGTATTCCCCGGATATGTCGCCAATTGAACATGTGTGGGATTTCGTTGGTCGGCGTCTCGCTCGTGATCCTCGTCCTGTTGCTTCTGTAGACGAAATTTGGGTACGCATACAATTAATATGGAATGCTCTTCCTCAGGAAGACATTCAAAATTTGTTTGACTCCATGCCACGTCGTGTAGCAGCACTTATTGCCGCGCGTGGTGGCTACACATAACACTGATTTCGATCTCTTGTTATTGTTTGTTTGCTTTGAAAATTTAATCATTTATTTGTAACACTACCACTCAACTGTGTATTAAATTTCATTCAATTATGACGATTCCTTCATGGTGTTGCAATTTTCACAAACATGAGTTTAATACTGATCCACCTAGTTGGGTAAAGCAAGGTTTTGTAAACTATATTTGGTCAATAGTTTAATCTTGATTTCCCATGATTAAAAATATTAACAAAGTTATTTTTTATCGAAAATTTATAATAATATGTGATTTAATTATGAGTAAGTTTTAATAGTTATGTATTAAATTTTGTTTACATTAAAGCAGATAAATTTGAGATGCAATGTATGTTTTGATAATAGTTACTGATCCATCTAGTTAGTTAAAATGAGGTTTGTTGACTTATATTTGGACAAGACTTTGATTTTGGTTTTCCACGCTTAAAATACTAATTAATATACTTTGATGTATTATTTTGAATAAAATGTAAAAAATTTAGTGTTAGGTTTTAACATTTGTTTCTTTATTTTTGTTTATGTTAAAAGCAATTAAATCGTATGTAATAAATTCAACAAAAAACGTTTAAGTAAAAATTTTGTTTAAAATAACTATTGTTATTTGTTACATAAGATGGATATTGTTTTTAGGAACCTTTGGTATTTTTAGGAACAATAGTTTTCTAAATTGTTTCCCGAAAACACAATAAAAGTGAGCATATTAATTCTTGAATTTTCGCTGCTTCTCCGGAGAAAAATAAGGAAAGTGAAGCAATAAGAGCAAAATAGCAGTTTAAAGCGCAGCTTCGGTTTCAAAGCTATTCTCTTTCCTCGCTAAAATATTCTTTACAGAATCCTTACTGAAATATATCTTGAAAAAACTGGAATTAAAAAGTGTTCCTGCCAAATACCATCCGAATATTTGTAAAGATGGTTAGTGGATGGAATTTTAAAGGGAGCGGTACTTATTAGTGCCTTCGGTAAATAAAGGGTTGAACAATATTGCCAATCCTAGTACGGTAATATATACGTATGTAAGGACCAACATCTGAAGGGTAAGGACAACACTTCCCTTCCCTGAAGAAGAGAAAATTCTGGTAGCCGTACTGTATCTAACCACTGCAGGAACATGTGGTTCCCATAACTGAATTTCATTTCAAAATCACCACGAGTCTTGACGAGATTACTTTAAAAACAATAAGAGTCTTATTAATTGACTAAATGAATGATAAATTAAAATGCAAGAAAGAAAAATGAAACACAAACCAAAAATTAAAATAATAAAAAAAAAAAATAGTTACTTTAAAATACCTTCTTTTAACTGTAATTTATTTTACATAAATTTCACGCATTTTATGGTTTAACCAAAAAAATTTAATTTGTTGTAATCTCTTCCACACAGAATTTGAATATGATTGGAGCTGTATTTGTAAGCAAAATGAAATATGTCGTACAATATTGTTACAATGAAAGCTCCGCTTCTGCAGAAACCAGTACCTTTTGTGACGCACAAAGCGGTTAGATTCAGTCTATTGCAATTTCTGTGAATGATGCCCTCATTAGGTCTGTGATAGCTGTCAGTGCGTTTATAGAGATGTCCTCTTCGTCCGCCTTCGATGCTTTAGAATTCGAATCAATAATCATTTTGCAGTTCGCAGTGTTTTAGAACGTAAGAGAATATATATATATGTATATATATATATATATATATATACCTGATTGTTGGTTAGGATAGGAAACATCACATAATTGAAGATTCTGACGAATGCTAAAGTTAGTAAATTGAGATTTGACTGAAAGGGAGAAGTATTAAAATAAGTAATAATAATATAAACTATTATTACTATTATAGTTCACTGTCATTTCTTGAACAACGAAATTCAATGTGTGTAAAATAGTGTTAAGTATTGGAGAAAATGTTTAGAAGTAAAGTTGTATGTATGTACTAATTTGTTCCGGAATATATACTTATTTTTTATCTCAGCCTTTCCCTTCGTTTGGTTCTGTTTGGCTTTGAGACGAAGAGTACAGAAGGACGGAGCAGCGTTTAAACGATTATATTTATTAAAATACTATGAGGAAAACAGGTTTGCTTTGCTAATATCGTAATAGTTATTGTGTTGCAATTTTTTTGTACAATTTCAGTAATTAGCTAGTGTTCTCTTACGGAATTATTAACGAATATTCGGTTGAAAAATTGGACTTTATAAGTCTTTCTTCAAAGTAATTTTTTTTGCATTAGCTTTGAATTATCTTAGTTTTCCATCCTTCCCTTTTTTCACAATTGGTTAAACCAATATTACTAAGGTCAAATGTAGAAAATGTTAGTAGAAATTATGTAGAAATGTTTAGGTTTCAATTTTTAAAGGGCCACAGGCTAATTATATACATATTTACATGTTTGTAATATGTTCAAGGAAATGAAACATAGCTTAGGATTTAGGGAATTAGTGATTACATTTAAAAAAATATTTTGCAACATGTTTCAGGTTTAAAAACATAACGCGTAATCAAATGCTACAGTAGTTCATGTTCAAAGTTTTCTGTTTATTTTTTTCCAATTGTTTTTAACAGATATTTTACATATTCTCAGTTGAACATTTATTAGCTTCAACTATATTGTGCTTTAGTTGTTGATGTACCATCACTGTCTTGATGCTTTCTGTAAGTAATGTTTTATCCATTATCCAAATAGCTGGAGCCCACTGTCTCAAAACATTTTTTTTTGCTAATGGGCTGCTCTTGACTTCTGCCAATCGCAGACCTATTGCGTTCCCGAGAGATTGGTACCATTTCTTTCAGCGGCACCACAATGAGTATGGTGCCATCGCCGCATGAGATTTTTGACGTGCATTTTCTCCACCTGAATGGGAGAGCATACATATTCTCAGTTGAACATTTATTAGCTTCAACTATATTGTGCTTTAGTTGTTGATGTACCATCACTGTCTTGATGCTTTCTGTAAGTAATGTTTTATCCAAATAGATGGAGCCCACTGTCTCAAAACATTTTTTTTTTTTTTTGCTAATGGGCTGCTCTTGACTTCTGCCAATCGCAGACCTATTGCGTTCCCGAGAGATTGGTACCATTTCTTTCAGCGGCACCACAATGAGTATGGTGCCACCGCCGCATGAGATTTTTGACGTGCAATTTCTCCACCTGAGTGGGAGAGCACTCGGACTCTGTTGATGCGAAGTTGCACTAGGAATTTAATTTAACCGAGAGACCCCCAAGCCAATTGTCTACTCAAGGGATCTTTTACATGCTGCATAATCATGCGACATGGGCGCAGACCATTTTCTGCATCTTGAAAATCCACCGGCACTGCCAGGCCCGATCGAACGGACTGCAGCGTACGAGTCGCACGCTTTTCTACAACGCCACCATGCCGGCTCTGTCTCAAAACATCCTGCATCTGAATGCTTGGACGCGTTAAAGCATTACTTATCCAATGCGCTCATCTATGCCTTCAGATGCATTTAAAAAAACCTTGTGCAATTGTTTTAGCAATCCCGTCTTTAACTTTAACAAGATAAAAATTTCCCTAATTGAACGTTAATGAAAAATCCGTATTTAAAACTGCAAAAATACAATTCTTTTTGGGTGGTGGTTTTGCTCCCAAACTGAAGAGTTTAGGTACGAACAAAAGAATTAAAGGCACTTCTTCAGAGAAAACAAAAAATTACTCCAGTCTCTCTTTTTTTATATATATAGTACTGTCTAATAATTCAGTCTCAAACTACCATTTTGCTAAAATCATCAGACATGTTTTGATAAAATATTTGCATTTTCATGCACTTTAAATACAACATTAAAAGTCTTCTACATTACAGAGTTTACTTTGTTGTCTTACACAAACTTTCGAAAAAGAATGAGCTTTAAAAAAAAGTTGTTTCTTTCTGCAAAAGAATTCATGAAAGTCAGTAAAAGGAAACAGCTTAAAAGGTTCATGAAATGAAAATGTAAGAGAGTGTAATAAAACTTTATTTTTCATTATTTGTTAAAAGTCGGAAATCTCAAGAGAAACCATTGACATAAATCTGCAAACTTGAAGAAGTAATTTATTAAATTAGTTCTAGGATATACTTGCACTTTTTGGGAATTTAAGTGCTTGAAGCTGTTGAAATGTCTGCAAAAAGGTTTTTTAAAAACACTTCAACTCAAAGTCTTTGATAAAGTTTTTAATTTGCTCATAGAAGAAAAATAATCATTAAAAATGTATAACAAATTAAAGCATCAAATGTGCGCTTTGAAACATGAAAGTACAGTGGTACCTCGAGATACGAATTTAATTCGTTCCGTAGCCTTGCTCGTATGCCAGTTTGCTCGTATCTCAAAGCAATTTACTGCGCAGGCTCTTTTCTACGACGCCATCATGCCGGCTGTGTCTCAACACATCCTGCATCTGAATGCTTGGACAGTAATTTGGATATGATTGAAAATAATCCGTAATAGTGGATTGTTTTTTACTCATGGAGTTTCAAAGTGGATGCTGCATCTTCCAGTATTAAAATACTTTGAAAACATTTTCCCTAGTCCTTATGGGAAAGAAAATAGTTTTCCACTATTTGTAAAATGTCCACTATATGTAAGCTGTTCTGTCGAATAAGAGTACAGTACATGGCACATAATAGTAACTGCTAACGAAATCTTCTTTAGACTCAAAGTGTTGGAGCTTTGTTGGTTTATAAAATGGCAAAAAGAACGAACTTCTGCAGTTCAATACTGGAAACGAACGAACTTTCTCATGCCTTTGATAAACTGGAATAGCCCCTTTTTGAAAATTCTCGAAAACCAAAACGACCCTCGATTGTAATTTATTTTGTGAGAGAGTAATAATTAACTTTTAACAATGTGCGTAAAGTTTTTATAAAGCACAAAAGGAAAAATAGTGCTAATTTTAGAACACTTTTTTCTTTTTTCTCTTTCAAGGGAAAACAAAAAATACGGGGAATTCGATAAATAACAAATTTTCCGGGATATTTTAACATCAATTTGGATACAGAAAAACTGGGACCTGATGAAAAAACGGAAAATGCAGGAAAAACCTAGATTGGCGGGACGTTAAATCAGGGTTTCACTGTAGATATGAAAACTTTTCCAATGTGATAGAAAAACGATAAATGATAAATTTTTGAAATTGTTGTAAATGTTATCCATTTTTAATACAAATGATGAATGGCGAATGCTTCAAAATTATGTGAACAATGCCCATTTAATCAAGTGAGTGAGTGTATTTAGAAATAATAATGAATATTTAAGTAATCACAAAACATTAAGCAAACATTATAAATTTACATAATGCTTCAACTATTTTTAAAATTCTTTATTCAAAAACAACATACTTATTTTATTTTGAATGTGTGTATCATGGGAGGTTGCAACCCCCCGCTCCTATAAATTCGTCACTGAAGCAATGCCATCGTCAACATGTTCAAAAGGAAAATTAAATTCTTCATCGATCGAGTGAAAGTTGCTTGCTACTTGTTTTTTGTAATTAATGAATATTATTTTTATGAATAGATACTAAGTTTAATAACGTATTAAATTTTTTATCCAAGTTGAATAAACTAGTTGGGCGAGCCACTTAATTGAATAATTACAGTTGAAATCGATATATATTGTTTAAACAGGCCCAACAACATTCTAAAAAAGAGAATCAAATTTTCCTCCTCTCCAGTAAACCATGGGTGATTCTAAGTGGAAAAAAAATTTCGGAACTTCACACAAAATTTCGGGAAAGTATGCGTCATCAATTTAGAATAAAGTATATAATTAGGTTAATAATCCCCCCTCCCCCTCAACACAACAGTACATACTATATCATATATATATATATATATATATATAAGCTCAAAAATAATTCTTCAAGTAATTAAATGAAAGGTTTAATATATTAATACCAGAAGTTTTTTTTTTTTTCTGGAAAAAATTATTGTATTGAAAGTTTTTTAAAGTAGTACAAAATATTTTGCTTGTCTGAAGGTAGAAAGAAAAGCAGATTTTAATTGTAAAAAAAATCTTAATATTAATACATAAAAGTTTTCGGATAACTGTTTTTTTTTTTTAACTTTCGGAAAAAGTGCTCGAAAATTTTTGGAAATGTCGAATCAGAATCAACCATCCAGTAAACATTATTTGCTACATATGTAAACTTTTGGTAATTGCAATTTTTAATGGATTGCAGCAGATTCGCAAAATGATATTTCGTGTATGTTGACTCTTAGTAAGGTAATGGATAAATATAACATAACCTTTCTTACAACAATAAAACTTTCTTCAGACAATGGTTTTATCACGTTTCATTATAGTTTTCAGCTTAATATCATGTTAGGCACGATTAAAAAATAAATTTCATTAAAATAATCGATCAAATCTGAAAATACTTTTAAAAATAGGTAAATTTCTCATCGAGCGCAGTTAAGACACTTATTTTCATTACATGCACGGCAGGCCCTCGCCTCATGGCTCAAACCATGTTTACATTCAACCGCGGAATTTCTAAACTTATTTTCACTTCAATTCTACAAACAACTCGTTTCTTTACTCGTGAAGTAAAGAAAATAATGGAGGATTCATAGTTTAATTATTAAATTTTAAAAATATTAGGTCAAATTTAAAAAAAACAAAAAACAAAAACGGCCTCGTCTTGCAAAGTATTAAACTATAATAGAATTTTGTGCCAATTTTTGTAATCGTACGTTGTGTAGATTTTGCTGTAGAGCGCACAGTCTCAAAGTCAAAAGTTCATTTTATATATATAGATAGAATTGAATGCAAAATTTGATACATTAGCTATGTATTTTTTCCTTGTTTATTTACTTCTAAAGTAATTAATAAAACGTTAATGTTAGTAATTTGTTATTATCTTAACATCTTCGTTAAGTTTAGCTATGAAGTTAAAATAAGTCATTTTATGGAAGTACTTAAAAAGCAGAATTTGTGTTTTTCATAAGTAAGACTTAGATAAACAGCGTGATTAAGCTGCAATAACGGTCAATTAAGTAATTTCCTTTCATACTAACCATCTTATCATAATCTGCGAGAAATATTTATTACAAAAGTTTCCGTAACTCTTTTTTCAAAATAGTCTCGCTAAAAGCTCATTCTTTGAAGCCAAACATATGAATTAACTACTACATTAAAAACAAAAAAACTATCCGTTGCTATTGAACACTAATAGAGATCACTAACATCACAAAGGGAAGAGGTTTGGGCAATTAACGTTCAAAAGAGAAGCATCGGAACACAAAGAATAAGCATTGTCACAAACAATAAGCATGCTTATGGTTTGACGCTTAATATAACTTATTATTCTAGATATAATTGCTAAATTTTACAGAACATTAATGGTTCAAGATAAAATAGTTTACGACGCAATTAATGTGAAATCCAACTCAGCATTCTGCTCTGGTTTCTTACTTTTATAATGAGTAAAGTAGTTTGGGTTGTATTCGCATGACAAACAAAATATATAAAATCTAACTTGCATAACTATTGGTTCTAAATATTGACATTTTTACTACTTAGGATGGGAGAGCAGTTGTCCCATCCCCATTTTTATTAAAAATCCCGCGGAGGTTTTAAATGTTGTCCTTTTAAATTGGAATCTTCTCTTTCACTTATATGTTTCAGTTCCCAATTACAATTTATGCAAATTACAAATTTATAAGTGTTTAGTTTTCTTTATTTATTTTTACTGATTTATTTATATCGCTGCCGTATGGTTAACTTACAAAGAGGTTTAGTAAACTTTATGCTGATGTTTCATTCATCCAGACAAATTCTGGTCTAACATTATAGCTTAAAAAAAAATCCTGGAGACGTTATCTAAGTTTTTGTTTTTCATCTTTGCCAAAATAAACTAATAAATGTAGTAATTTTTAGGCGGTCAACTTACAAAGTTTTTTTTAATAATACTCCCACCCAAATTTGGCGTACAGAAGTGGTCAATATAGACAGGTGGTCAACTTAGGAGGTCAAGTTAAAAAGGTTTCCCTACGTTAAATAACATAGAGCAAATTCCGTTCCTGACAAAAAGTGGTTAACTTAGACAGGATGGCTAACTTACAAAGGTGGTAAACTTTACAGGTTCTACTGTATATATATATACTAAAGCCCACATCGTATTTCTTCAAAAGTTTCAATTTTCGCACTTACTCCCCCAGTTTGAGCTCCAAATATGAGTATGTTACCGTTTTCAAAGCAAGGCGCAATTCCCCACTGCCCGTTCAAAACAAAACAAACTAGAAAAAAAAATAAATAAATAAATAAAAAAAAAGCACTTACGCACACTTGCCACAGCTGTAGCGGCAACAGCGCCATCTATTGACAATACAAATATATAAAAAATATATTAATACATAAAATACTTCACCTTACTCATAACTTTACACGATTTCTTGAAAGGATGTGAAAAATTGATTCATGATTTCTGTTATGATTTTATGCAGGCATTATATGCAATAAATATTAATATCCTTTAGCGAATTACTTTTCCCCTAAATGCTTCCTTCGATTAGAACTCGTAAACGTATCATGGCAATAACAAGTTATTGACATATTTGTCGAGGCAACAATTATAAAAGATAGTTTTTCATTTTGTTGTGCGGAAATTATAAATATGTAACAATTCTTCTCCCTTTTTTTTATGATTGACTCTATTTGTGTCATCTAAGAATTCGTTCTTTTAGATTCATCATAAAATAAATTCTCTGCAAATACTTCATTTTCTTTAACGGTTTTTTATGGTCTTAGCTGCATGTATTTTTTATCTCTTTCAATTAGGAATCGCAGACTCACAGACTTTAGTATCTCTTTCCGCGTGACTCATTGAATTATAGCTTGCTTTTGCAAACTACTGCAAAATTATCCATTGAATTGTTTTTCTTATGTTAGTGGATAGTTTTTACCCTGTAAGGAACTTTCACAGGAAAAAAATATATTATTAGTACCATTTTCCCCTAGCTTCTGAAAGTAATCAACTTGTCTACGATAGAATTCTGTGCATAAGTTTGGCTAACTTGGAATTTACTGAATTATATGTTTTTTGAGAGCAAATAAATATTTGCCACAAAGATTTTTTTCTTCTTTTTTTACACCAGCAGCAATTTTTTTTAAAAAATCCGGTTTCAACAGTTTCCAAAAAGAAAAAGACAGACAGTCAGAATTTTTTTATATTATTTTCTGCTTGAAATGCATGATACGGTCCCGCAGTTTGAGTAAGTTCGATGGTGTGTTAATTAAATAATGTTGAACCAATGACATGCGCAGAAAAAGCAGTCTTCAGACCAATTGCGACAAAGAAAATGTTTTTCCTCGTCGTAATTGGTGTGAACTAACTGGTGAACTTTAGAAAATAAGCTTAATTGCTGTATTTTAAGGTAATAAGATTACCTTAAAGTAGTAAGGATAATTTCTGTACGTTAACTACGATTTTTGCTTTATGATTATTGTTTATCCTTTCATTTTATAACACACTTTTCCACTTTCATGCATGTTAATTTCATTATTTTTCATTAATAAGTTGCTTTAACATCGGACCGGATAATGTAATAAACTGATCATATATTATTTTTCTTAAGACCAAATCGTGCTTGTATTCTTAAGCCTAATTGATGCAAGCAAGTTTTATTACGTGAAACAAAGACATTATATAAGATATTATTTCCATTGCATGTCATATGAAAGAAGATATCAAAGCTATAAAGCGAGAGTATAATATTTAAAACTAAGAAAAGGAAATATTTTGGCGTCCAACAATATGCGGGAAATAATGACTTTGTGACGAGATAAAAAGACTAAAGTACATAAAGTAGTGCACCAAATGTCATCTATATAAGTTGATTCAGTTTTATGGACGATTTTATGAGTCTTTGGAAATGGTTTAATGGGCATCGTACTTTTATGTAATTATTAATAGAGGCACGGACTGGTGGGCTGTAAAATAGAGAACTTATGGAGTTTCAGTAGTTGACTGAAGTGTCCCGAAGCAATATATTTCCTGTCATACTCAAGGCAATAAAAGATATGGTAGAAATCGAAAACAGTGGCACACATCTTGCCTTCTTTTTTAATTTGTCTATTCCACTATTCAAACTAAAAAATTAAATATGCTTGAAACCCTTCTCTGACTAATTAACTGATTTATATTGCATAAAATTTTTTATGTTTATTTTTGTTCCTTCTTTTTAGTTTACTTTAGATCCTAAGATGAACAGAAAAATAAGTAACATAGTCATGAAATTCACACTAATTTATTAGACAGAATTCTGGACACAAAAACTAAAACAGAAATAAATCACTAAATTATGATATTGAAATTAATTTGCCAAATATTCATTGAATATTGAGTTGAAATTCATTAATATATATTCATTGAAGAACTATAATTTTCTTCCTTTTAATGCAAAAGTAAGTTTTCACTATGGGTGCCTTCGTGTGTATGCTTCTGTTTTACAATGTTTGGCGAAATTTTTTGGTTTGACAAAATTTTGAAGCAATCCCTTTTAGAAACATCTTAGTCCCATGTTTTATTTTTTATTTCAAGTTTTAATACAATATTAAACAGGCTGACATTGAATAACCCTTTATTTAGTCATAAACAATTGTTCTAGGAGAAATAAGAAAACACACATCTACGAATTTCCAACGTTCCGGATTCTATCAATTAGAAGAGGGATATATTTCAATGCGGAGTGAAATACTCACACTATCAAGAAAATTAATGGAGTCAAAAAAAGTTTCCGTTTTAGAGGAAACGTCAGCAGATGTATTTTTATTATAAATGATTAATGTTGTGAACGTATTTCCTTTTCGTTTATGAGTAATGTTAATACTTTTATTTACTATTAGTATTAATATTATTGCGTTATTCGCTTAAAGATTAATTAGTTTGTGTTTGAATTCACATAAATTAAATGGCTAATAAATCGAAGGAATATCTATAATCTATGGTGGTGTTTTGTTTTAAAATATAAAAACCGTAAACGAGGGAGTTTTTTTTATTTAAGAAACATGCGATGCTTTATTGAAAACAATACGCCCATCTGTATTTACTTTACATTTCAAGACTTATCACTGATCCTTCCGGCCTTAACTTTCAGATCTCGAACGGATTAAAAACTATACTTTTATAACTACAAGACTATGAGGACCGAAATTAGAAAAATATAATTTTGCTTTATAGTACATTGAAATAGGTATGAGAGAGCAGAGGTTGCCTGAGAATTGGATTTCTATAATCCAATTGAAAAATAATTGAATATTTTATTAATATATTATCAATAAATTATCTTGATAAATACACTGAACTTCCAAATTTGCATGCTATTTGTTCGGGCTTACAGGAAAAATACGAAAAAATACGAATAATCCAAGATTGGCCTTAAACCGCAAATAACTCAAAAATCAGGCAGAATGTTTGCAGCCTATTTTGGAGACGTAAAACTTTACTTTGGAAGTTATGTGCTTCCTTTAAGGGAGAAAAATTGCTGCATTCCTTCTTGACCAAAACTCTCAAGTTGCTCTCTCTTGACCTTCCCTATCCAAAATAATATATTTTTTTTTCTAGGAAAGCACAGATAATCCTCTCCTATAGAATTATCAGAGAATTTTTTAATTGCAGGCGAGACTGCTGTCAAAACTAACACGAGTAAATTGTAACATTTTTATTTGTTTATTTATTTGTTGAGAAATATAGCTCACACTGTTGTCCAAAAAAAGAAAAAAGTTCAGTAGGTTTAAATAGGGGTTTTTAAGCAAAGAACCACTATTCCAGTCTTCTTTTGAGAATTGACTGGGGGAGAGTGTGTTTCCGTGCGAAAAAAAAAAACGTGTTTCCTGCTGCTTACCCTGTTTTTTTTTTTTTTTTTGCTCTTAATTACAGGTAGGTGTATATAAATCAAATATTTTTCAGAACTTAACTGCACTTATTGTCACATAACGCGGCATAGCTTAAAGCTCGTATTGAAAGCGATTTAGCTGCTTGCGAGGTTAAATTTAAACAAATAGCGATACACAATCAGTTATAACTATGGTGAAACGAACCTTTGTAACGTGATTACATAATGATGAATCTGGCCACTATGTCTATACCATCCTTACAGAATCAAGTATAAGTGATTAAAATACTACTGTGTTACATTTTACTGTTTGACTGATTTTTTACTTAGGGATCATTATAGGGATATTTATAAAGGGGGGGGGGGATATTTATAAATGATGTCACGCTTTGACGGGGGCTGCAGGGTTCGTGAAATTGTGACAAAGTGTGACAAGGGGAGGGGAGGGGGTAACAAGAAGTGTGACAGCATGCATTATGCAACATAGCGCGACATGTGATAAAGGGAGGAGGGGGTCCGCTGAAGTGTAACATATTGTGAAAAAGGGGGAGGGGGGTCAAATATATGGGAAAATAGCGTGACATCATTTATGAACGGCCCCTGTTGCAACATATTATTTTATTAACTTCTGTAATATTATTTATATATTTTGGGGGAAAATGCACACTTAATTAGTAATGTGTGGGTTCCTAAAAATTAGCCTTACAGATAAAAATTAATTTATATAGCATTTTTTTAAAAGTTAAAATTGCTCATTATGTGTGTTACAACTGACCCTGATGTGTGGTCAAATGTGACTTTTATACGCCAGATTTACTAAGTGATTATGAAATTAAATATGGTTTTGAGGGTCATTATAAATATAAAAAACAAAACAAGAAAGTTTAAAACGCGTTATTGAAGAATTTAATAATTCTATGGCTAAAATATGCTTAGTTCTGGAAAAAAATGTCAAATTAATTTTATTTAATCACAGACTCCCCCTAAGCATTCACATATTATGAATAGCTTACAGTAAATATTTAAAAATATTGTTGGTTATTTAAAATGTGTTAAAATTAGTAAATTTGATCAAAATTAAACCCATTTATGAAAGAGAAAAGATAAGAGGCTACACCTCAAATAGTTATCCTATTATCAATTCCAAACCAACTGTTACCGCAACTCTACCTTGAGAAACTACCGTTCCCATATTACTATTCATAGACCAATTATTTTCTACGACGCCACCATTAGACGTTATATGGGCCCTCTTTAACGTCAATTTCGATGTGCATTGTGCGAAGAATCATTAAGCACGCTCTCTCTTAAGAAATTATATTCGCTTTTGAGTTTTTAAGGTTATAAAATACAGTGACGAATATCTTTATTTCACAAGATAAAGGATTTTTTCGACAAATTTCCAACTCTTACGCAGGTACTTCAACGAATCTGCTTCACGGAATAAAAGAGTTTTTCAGCAATTTCATGTCCTCTGTTCTTTTATAAGGCGATATAAAATGCACACGGCGGCAGGTCTCCCTGCTGAAATGACCCTTTCAACGGTGAAAAGCATGAATAGGGATACGGGCTATAATTTTCCTCGGACATTTATTTGTTTTCGTTTTGCTTCAGATAAACTAAAAAAAAAGACAATAAGCTCATATTTTGACTTAATAATTAGACGAAAGGGTTAGGGTTTTAGCTGGAGGTTGCAGATTGCTTGGCATGTTGTGTTCCTTCTTTTTGTGGTATGAGTTTACATTTACTCTGAGAGTTCTTCCCAATTCAATTTAGCTACAGCACCATCTATTACTATTACGTGAGTTAATTACCCTTTTTTAGTATTAAAATTGGGTCTATTTTAATATAGTTTATAGCATTTAAGTATGCTTAATATATTTTAGTGTCGAAATCGTGTCAATTTCAATATATTTTGTAGTATTTAAATTTGCCGTATATATTTTAGTGTCAAACTTATGTCAATTTTAATATATTTTATTATATTTAAGTTTGCTTGATATATTTTAGTGTCAAAGGTTGTCTCTATTTTAATATATTTAGGGTATTTTAGTTCTCTTGATGTATTTTAGTGTCAAAGTTTTCATTTTACTATGTTGTATAGTATTTTCAGATAAACTAATAAAAAGAACTATAAGCTTATATTTTGACTTAAATAATTAGACGAAAGAGTTAGGGTTTTAGCTGGAGGCTGCGGATGGCTTTTCGTGTTATTTATCTTCTTTTCATGGCATGAGTTGACTTTTACTGTGGAAGTCAGTGAAGTTCTTCCCAACTAAATTTAACTACTACACCATCTATTACTATCATGTGAGTAAATTACTCTTTTGTTGTGTCAAAATTGTGTCTGTTTTTATAGATTTTATAGTAAAATAAATAATAAATTAATTTTGCGCGCAAGTAAAGTAAAAAATAATTGCACGTAGTTAAAGCACAAATGAGCATTAAAATGAAGATATATGTTTCGGGAAAGCTTGGAATCCATTTTTCAAAGCAATAGTGGAGCTTCTAGAATATTTTTGCATCTAGAAGCTCCACTATTGCATCGAAAAAGGAATTCCAAGCAGTCCCGAAACATATGTCTGCATTTTAATGCTCGTTTGTGCTTTAATTACGAGCAATAATTTTTTACAGTATTTAACTTCGCCTTATATATTTTAGTGTCAAAATTGTGTCAATTTTAATAGATTTTATAGTATTTATGTTTGCTTGATCTATTTTAGTTTCAAAGTTTTAGCTATTTTAAGATATTTTGTAGTATTTAAGTTTGCTTGATAGATTTTAGTGTCGAAATTGTATCAATTTTAATATATTTTATAGTATTCAGGTTTGCTTGATATATTTTAGTGTCAACATTGTGTCTATTTTACTATGTTTTAACGTATTTTCAGATAAACTAAAAAAAGACAATAAGCTCATATTTTGACTTGAATAATAAAGCATTTATTTGAGAATATTTAATTTGTCTTTCCTATATTTCTCAAACATTACTTCATTCAATTTCATTTTGTAACGATAAAAATACAATTTCTAATGAAAATATATAAATAAAGATCTCGTTGAGTACATTAATGCTTTCAATTATTTACAGCTGTTTAATAAAATTTAGGCGCTGTTTAATCCTTTACAGTTGCTAAGCGCATGTTTATTTAAACTTAATCTTAATTATTTTACTACTTTGAATTTCTAACAGTTAACATTTATCGCTACAGTTTAGTCATTTGATTACTCTTAACTGCATGCATTTAATTAAATTGTTTGAGACTTGTAAGCGTGCAAATGAAATTTAAGTTATTTGTCTTCCGATTCTTGAAATTTATCATTGAAAGCTTTACTATTCTGCATTGTTTCGTTTATTGCAAAATTAACATTTGCAAGATAGTTGCACATAAGTGAGCAGTAAGTTTCTCTTTCAAAAGGAGACTTTCTGCGAATTTACAGCTTTGCAACTAACAATGAAAGTAGTATGAACTTTCTTAGTAACACTTAAATGAGATTTGTTCAAGCATTAAATTAAAATGTTGTTTAAAGTTTTGATTTAAGCGAAATGCATACTATTTAGTTAAATCGCTAGCATCAAATAAATAAATGTGCTTGTATACGTAATGCAATTTTTCGAAAAAAAAAAAAAACCTTGAAGCCCTTACTATTTTATACATTAATGCTTTAAGTTAGTTGATGCAAGAATTTCATGTAATATTTTATGTACGTACCTTAGATATCAATATACGTATATAAGTACTATTTTCTAAGTATTGCTTAAACATTTATCCAAAAATTTCTTGTTGAAATTCAATTATTTGTTACTAATGTTACATTCCTTTTCTGAGCTTTCTTAAAGTTACTAATGAAAATAATTTCTATGACACATATATTAAAAAAATTACATTAATAATTTTCAGATAATGGTTTTGTTAAATTAGTGGTTATATAAGAAACACATTATGCTATTGTGAACTCGTCTTCATTCATATTTATTCACGTGTCCTGATGAACTGCATAACAATTTAGATGTTTCTCTAAAACACAGACGAACTCGTGCGTAAACATTTTTATATGCTCCAAAAAAGTAGTGGATTTTGAATCTGATATTGAAACGAGCTCAAAACATGTTTTACGTTTTCATTTTTTACTAATGTGTTAAATTAATTTAACGGTATAAGAATATTTAATTAAAATATCTAGGCATTTGTTTACTATGTATATATATTTTTGTCATCAACTGTTGCAGATGGGTCATGAACCTACCGAAACAACAAACTATGGTATGAAAAGAGCTTTCGAAAATTTATTTAAACAATCCATTGTTCCAATTTATAAAATACTTAATGCATATCATTATAAACACGGATAACAGCGGAATTAAACAGCATTTATTCAGTGCAATGAATTTAGCAAAATGAGTTCCTCACTTTAAATCTCTTAAAATGAATGGACAGTAAGTTAATTAGAAATTGTGTTTAATTGCTTTTATTCTTTCTTTTCTGCTTAAGCTCTTAAAATCTTCCGCTGAAATAAATTTTCCCGGACTCACACTTTCATTTTCAAATTGTCAACAAGACATGTTTTAAGTATTATTAACTTTTGCTTAATTAATTTTGACACTAATTTATCGGAGTGTACAAAACTTGAACTTGCGTATTTAACAATCTGCTAACTTTCGCATGGAGTCCGTTGATTGTACATGAATTATGTTCTTAATTCATAAATTATGCTTCACTTTTCAATCAGATTGTTTTACTTAATATTAGCAGTTCAACATTTATCTTAACGTTGTCTAATAAAAATAAATTTGAGAAGACATGAACATAATAAAAATAAAAATCAACGTGAATTAAGCACAATATTTGCAAAAACTTCAGACACGTGTTTCGAGGTTTCAAGGCAAACATTTCTCACTGCAAAAGAGTGAGACCCTACATGAATAAAACTCATTCTTTTCCATTAAAAATGAGGTTCCTGGTAACACCAAACTAGTTTTGCAAACATTGTGCTTCATTTTAAGTTGATTTTTATGTTTACTTTGTAGAAAAAAGGTTTACTTTTTATTTCAATACATGAACATGTCGTTCCGTTAGAACTGCTATATACAAAAGTATGCATAAGATGACGCCATGTACATAATTCATATCGTAAATATTTTCCAGATTTAATAAAATTTACCTAAATTTTAACATTTTATTTAAGAAAAGAAATCATCGCAAAACAAATAATAAACAGTCCATTTAACTGTTTTTTAGCCTACTTTCCCGTAAAAGTAAAAAAAAATAATAATAAAGCATGAAAGAAGGCTGAATGTATCGTGAAAATATCGTTAAAAATCAAGACAAGTCAAAAATAAGTGAAGTAATTAAATAAAGATTGAAAAATAAAAAATTTGAAAGTAGGGTATTGAGATGGGGAAAAAGTGTGTCTGTCGGTCTGTCGGTCTGTCTGTCTGTCGGTCGGTCTGTCTGTCTGTCGGTCTGTCTGACTGTCTGTCGGTCTGTCCCCCCCTAATAACTTTTGAACGAATTGTCCGATTGGAAAAATTCTTTTTGCATTCGAAAGATCTCGTCGAGGACATCTCATTTCTATATTTTACTTTTTGATTTGAACACTTTTTGTTCAATTTTGAACAGTTCAAAAAAATTTAACATTAGCGCCTATGGGCGAAAATGAGGCAAATTATGTAAACTCTGGGTACAAGATCCATGTTCCAATGAACAAGCTTACTGGAAGAATCTCTTGGCGTGAAATATCAATTTGAACAATTTTTGTTCATTTTTGAACAGTTCAAAAAATTAACATAGCGCTTACGGGGAAATTTCAACCCTATATAAATCCTGATCTAACGGACAGATTTGCTTGGAACAAACTTTATTGGAAAGCTCTTATAACGTAGAACATGTAGAAATAGAAAATTTATCCAGAACTTACGAGCCTATTTTGCTATGAAATTTTTTGATCGGGATTTTCAAGGATATTTCTCAGTGACTCAATGAGTGAAATAATGAATGAATGAATAAATGAAAGAGTGAAAGAATAAATCAATGAATAAATGAATGAGGAAAAGAATGAATGAATAAATTATTGAATAAATGAAAATATAAATAAATGAGTGAATAAATACATGAATGCGTAAATGAATGAATAAACACTTGAATGAGGTAACGAATGAATGAATAAATGCATGGCTGAATAAATGAAAGAATGAATGAGTGAGTGAATGAATATGTATTATCCGTTGAAAAAGGTATATTTTCAATAATTAGAACTAAAGATAAATAAGAAAGAGAGAGAAAGAGATAGCTAGATTATAAATTTGAATTTGGTGTATACGGGAAAGTAGGCTCGTATAGTTCTAGACGGAACTTCTTGTTGACAAGGAGTTAACGTGTAAAAATAAATTAAAAAAAAAAAAAATATATTTTGTAATTTTGCGTGTTAGGGTGCGCGTGTCAGTGTATACATATATATATATATATAGTAATATATATATATATATATATAGGAGCATAACAGATAATCTTAAGACAAAGAAAGGAAAAAAAGTAATGTAAAACACTCATTTATATGCAGCAAAATTCGTGTAGTTATGAGGAACTTCTTGTTTTACAAGACATACTAATTTCTTGAAGTTTACTAATACATACCTCCTTCAACCCATTGGTTTATAAAGCCAGCCACAGCCTTTAAGTCTGTTTACATTTGTGGTGAGATGGGATTTATTCCATTTTGTCACAAGATGATACAACATGTTATATAAATTTACGAAGCTAAGAAATCAATGTGTTTTCTATTCCATGGAGCATAATTATCATTGTATAGAATGGAGAGAAATATAAGTACGTCAATGGAGTTAAAAGTAGTATTTAAGATTACCTAATTGATTGCTGTTTCTTAAAAAATTGGAAACGGAAACGGCTCTTAAAAGTAAGTTAAAGACAAAAATTGTGTTATGCAAATAATGATTATTGTTTTACTGATATATAAATCTAGACACCTATTTAATTTGAGAAACGAATTCTTTACTTCGTTGATTCAAAGTTTTATAAATAGTAATTTATCTGTAGTTTTCTTAAAAATCACAACCATTTTCCAAAAAGAAAAAAAAGGAAGAAGAGAAAAAAAGAAAAATAGAATAGTACTTGAACGAAAAACATGTTTTTTCTAAAATTAATTTTTTTTTTAACCAAAAAAAATTACACTTCAACAACTAAATAGACTAAGAAATAAATTGTAAATTGGTGCTTGTTTTTACAAATTGAAGGTAATTTATTTGAAGAAGTTTTTAGGAAAACTTACTGAAAACTGAAAGAAATGCCAAGAAAGAAAAAAAAAGAGATAAAGTGCGGGGAGAATAAGTTCGCTTATTTTCCCCATTCAGGGTGAAGAGTTTTCTAACGTTTGAAATATTACTGATAAAATTTAAATTTTCAATTTAAAGTTTAATCTAACTGCAAAAAATGTATAAAAAGCCGAAAATTAAATTACTATTTAGTATTTACTTAGTCACTAATAACCGTGGAGATAATAAAGAGAATCAATTAAAAACTTCAGTAGTGGTTGCAAATGAAAAGAAACGGACAAACTTACGACTTCATATTGTACACGCTATTTAAACTAATATACATATATATACATCTATATTTTAAAACCCCCCTAAAAAAGAAAATAAAAGAAGGAAAGAAATGGCAAAATAGGATTGTACAGTGCTGGATGCATTTTCTCTCTAATATTTGAAATGATAGTGGCAAAATTTATAACTTAAGGTTTAACAACACTACTGAAACTAAATAAGAAGCAAAAAATTTAACTGGTAATTAATCCCTAATAACCGTGAAAAAAAGAAAAGAAAATCAATCGGAACTTTGGTTAGGCGCTGCGTTGAAAAGAAACGTCAAATTTAGAACCATGCAACTCCATATTGTTAACATCATTTTAACTGAGAGAAAATGTTCAATACAAAACAGAAAGAAAAAAAAAGTTAGAGAAAGGTGTTTGTCAAAAACACGGAGAATATTCCGTTGAATACAAAAGAAAAGAGACTACATGAATACATACTATCTGACCTAATCTTGTTACCAGGCGGTTCAAACGCCACCTTGACAGCCTGGCTTGACATTTAAAGGCGTGCCTGATCGGGTCAATCGCTTTGATATTTCATTTCTGACTGACATTTCTTTTCTGAGCATATTATTTGCGGTTGCGTCTGATTTCTAATAAATGAGTAATCAGTTGACTACAAGCAGACTCGGCCAGCCCAGAGGAAAGATCGCTTAAGACTGCCGCGTTTTTTATCAAAGACTAGTCAGTCATTAGTTGAAAATGATAGCTTTAATAAGAGAGACATCTGATTGAGTGGTAAAATCACTAATTTGTGCATATTATACGCATCATAATGCGAAAGTATTGAATTACACTTGGTATTATTATTACGACTAATTTGCCTCTAATTACGTCATATTGCTTTGAATATTTTGATTATTTATCTTTAACCTTGTGTTCTAGAAATCGTTTCTAGAAGGATACAGTATATGACAAATAAAAATTAAAACTACAATTTAACGTTCCAAATTTGTTTTTATTTCTTGTAAAAATAGTTGAAAAAATGCTTTATGTCGTTCTTGGTTAAAAAAATAATTTTGGCGACAAATCAGTAATGAATTTACAGTCAAATAAATAAAATCATTAATAAATACTGGAAAAATTCCTTACTGTGTAAGTAGTAAATTTTTACTCTTCACTAAAGATTGAAGAAATACTGTATTTTTAACAGTGCAAGGAACTAAACAAAAAGTACGTGTAGAAAATGGTGATTTTTTTTTCTTTGCCATCCGCATTAATGCTGCTAAATACAGGTAATAACTGATTTAATGGAGGGAATTCACCGCTAGAGGGACTCATGAGCGACCATCGTTGTCACGTGATATTGTTTACTAAGATTTTCAATTGAGTTCTACGTGGAGTTCACTAGGCAAAATTAGTTACCTTAAAATTAATTAGACTATTTTCACAGCTTTTTCTGATTATAACCCAGTATTTACATTTAATTTAATCATCATAAAAAAATTTATTAATTATTACAATACTTGTAGTGTTTTATTTAGTGTTAATTTTATGTAATGTAGAACTTTATTTAGGCCTAATTTTTAATTAGATTTTCCGAACTCGAAGTAAAACGATGCTACGTCTTCCTTTGTTTACATTGATTTAATGGCTGCCACATTACCAATGACGTTGCTTGAATTGCCTCATTGTATGTTCAGTGTTCAACTGATTGGCTACACAGATATTAGCAATTCAATTTTATTCTCGTATCATTTTAAAAGAATATATTGGGTAAGCTGCCAAATGGCAACATGCGGCCTTTAGGATTTAATTAAGCATCATGAGAATGGCAAATCAGAATTAAAATGGCAGTTTATTACACAATGTATATTTAAATAATGATATAATCAGCAATAAGGAACTAATTATTAACACGCTGTGCATTTCTGACATTTTATTGTCAAATAGTTATCTAATTAAGGAAATGTCTAGACTCTACTCGAATGCTTAAGCAATGGAAATATTTTTGAGATGATACTTGTTGAGATTTTATTGTGAAATATTTAATTATTTAAGTTAAATTAACTGATACATGTTTTAATTGTCTGAAGCAGATTCTTATTTGGTTTAACAATTTCGTAATAAACCTAAGAAATAAACATCTTCAGTCTGATACAAATTCTTTACTTAAAAGTCTATATTGTAATGACTGTTGAAATTTTGGAAAGAATTTTGTAGTTATTTTTATTTTCCATACAGTATATCTGAGTAAGAAGTAAATTGTCTGCTTAATTTTTCGCTCTGAAAATAACAGCATAATTAGAAATTGCATTTTTTATACTTTTTGTGTTAACTTTTGGTTCAGTGCAATAAAAGAATTTTAAAATCGAAAGGGAACTTTAATTATGTAAGTTTAAACTTTATATTTATTCTCTAAAATGCTATTTAAAGTTACAATGGCAAAAATGTATTCTTCGCTTTTGACAGAGAAAAAGACTTTGGCAGTGGAAATTAATAGCTGTAAAAGAGTAAATTAGTCTAAAATAAAACTCACAAAGTTTATTTAAAAGACATAAAAGTGTTTGGAATAAATATGCGTACATATAAAATATTCCCTAATAACAGAAAAATTTCTAACATATTAGCTACCAGCTTTAAAAAGCTGCTGTTATCATTACGGTTTTCAGTTAGGGACCGTGTATAAATGATGTAACGCTTTTTTCCCACATATTTGACCCCTCCCCCCTTTGACACAAAATGTCACACACCAACGGACCCACCTCCCCCCTTTGTCACATGTTATGCTATGTTGCATAAGCAGGGATGTCACACTTCTCGTTACCTCTTGTCACACTTTGTCACAATGTCACGAAGACCCCCTCAAAGTGTGACATCATTTATGAATGATCCCGTACCTTTATATAACTAATTTACTTTTCAATGCAAAACTGCAATATACTTGGTTCTTACCAAATCAATTGGAATGTACCGAGTGCAGTAATTCTTAAGGTATATTAAAATTTAATCGTAAAAGGAAATTGTTGAAGTTAGATGAAACAGCCATAATTTTACTGATGTTTCGTGGCATTAATTAAAAAATCCGAGTTGAAATAATGTGTATAATACGATTTTCAAATAAAAGAAAAATGTTGAAATAAAGTGTATTTGAAGATATAGAAAACCTGCACAGTTTGCGTAAATGTATGTGTTATGGTTACGATTTCTGCCAGTAAAAAAAAATGAATTCACTTATGAACTAAAAGTTTATTAACGAGGAAATTCGACCCCCTATTTGCCCTAATATAACCATAAAGTAATATGTTAAATGCTTGTAGATGGCGTCCTCAATTACAAAGGCATTTATTGCCAGATCTTCTGCATTTCTTTTCAAATTGTTATTGTGTAAAAATATTGTCATATATTTTATTGTTAAATGTTTAATGCTTTTGGGTAGTGTGGCAGACTGACTTAAAACTGATATAACCAGTAGAAATATAAGAACTAGTGTTTATTTATTTATTTATTTATTTGGTTTATTATTATTATTATTATTTTTTTTTTTTTTGACGACATGTTGAATATCTTGAAATACTAAGCAAAACGCTAAGGTAAATTGACATTGCATAGCATTTGCGTTCTTTCGTAACAATGTAAGAATTCTAATCGAGCATGCTCCAAATTTTTACGATATCTCAATTATTTACGATAATCCTTTTTCTAGTTGCGTAATGTTATGATATTAATAATCAGAAAGAAGATGTGAAACATTTTACATGGAATCACAGATTACAATAATCACATCATTCTTTTTTTTACTAGCAACGCCCATATACTTCTCAAAGTAAATTGCATTGCGTAAAATACAACTCACTGCAGCTTCTTAGAATGGAAATCAAAAATATCATTTTTATGCTGATCTTATATTGGTCTTAAACCTGATATGTCTAGTCAAGAAAACAGCTCTATTAACAAGATAACGAAAAGTTTTTTTTTTTGGCTTTAGTGCCATTTTTTTTAGTTTATCTCTTATTGCCTCAATTTTATCACTACTAGCTAAACTACTTGCACATTTCCAAATAATCTTAGCCAACGTAGCTTAATACGTATTATTAAGAAGACCAGACAGATTATAAAGACATCATCCCTCAACGTTATTCTTTTTATGACCCTTGATTTGTTACTCCCCTCAAAATGTCACTGTGAACAATTTTACGACTGCATAACATAACAAAAGCTTAGTTATAGTTTAATTGGTTGGAATGCCTGATAGTTAGCAGGAAAAATACGGATACCAGAGTAGGTTTTTTTTCTTTTGGATAATTCACGATGAGTATCTGGCTAGGATTACTTTCAAACATACATAAAACTTTGAATGGCGTTGCAGTGAAACCTGTTTAAACTGACCACTTGCGGTGCAGCATTTAAGTGGTCAACTTAGACCGGTTGGCAACTCATAGAGGACAGAGATTTTTTTTTTTTTTTTTTTTTAATAATTTCTTACACTATGTGTTTATACATTTGCCTATTTTAAATATAACCTCATATTTTTTTATGTTTCTTTAAAATAGTAATTAGCTATTTTTTAGTTATCTAAATTATCAAGAAATTTAACCTGAATGACTTACAACATATACTATACAACTTCAATAGTAAAGTACTTAGCTAAAATAAAAATCAATATCTTATTAATTATGTAAGTTACTTATATGATAGTAAAGATTTCCTAAGTATACGATAGTAAAGATTTTTAGATGTATACCTTTTTTTAAATGACTACATCAGATAGAAGAAGAAACTTATTTTAAGAATAAAAGAGTGCCCATATTAGCTTTCCCATATAATTAACTTACAAAGAGGTTTAGACAAACTGTATATTGATGTTTCATCCATCTAGGCAGATACTGGTTTAACATTATAGCATAAAACATATCCTGGAGAAGTTATTTTAGTTTTTTTATCTCCGCAAAAATAGATAAATAAATATAGTAATAATTTGGTGGTCAACTTAGAATGGGATTTTCATAATACTCGCACCCAAATTTGGCATACCTAAGTGGTCAACATAGACAGGTGGTCAAATGAGGTGGTCAAGTTGAAAAGATTTCCCAACATTATATAATATAGGGCTCATTCCGTTCCTGACAAAAGTGGTCAACTTAGACAGGTGGGCAGCTTACAAAGGTGGTTAACTTTACAGGTTTTTCTGTATGGTTTTCGGTGTGTCTAAAGTGACGGAAATGAGTATACCACTTCATATATCACAGAATAAAAGAGTGGTGACAAGTTTTAAGCAGGAAATATCTTTTCATTTTAGATACAAAACCAGTCAAAGACTAAATAGTTTTTCTTTTTCGTTTTCTTTTCTTAAGAAAGGTCATATCGATATCTTTTTCAATACTTTATGGAGGAGGTGACGAACTTTGATAGCCTTGACAGAAAAGAACGTATCATCTTCAAAATAAATTTAAACTTGTATTCCAGTTTCGCAAGTTCTATCTTTTAATCGGATGCATAACGGCTCAAGCATTTTCATGAAACACACCTTCGAGCAGACATCCGTGAATAGTTGTGATTCCATGTTTACGCAATTCTGTTTAGGAAAAATATAAAATACGTAAGTAAATTGTAGATTTTTGTGTGCTTGCTTTGCTTATAGTGATGTTTTTTTTTTCGTTGGTCATGAATTTCAACATGGGTAAGTAATGTAAGACTTAGTTAAATGTTTCATGTTCTTAACGTTATGAATATTTTATGTGAACCGTTGAATTGTATTATTTAATTAATGTTTAAACAGTATTTTTACTTCCTTTTTGATAATAGATATTATAAATTAGACACTAATGTGTCAGAAGTATGTAGACACATTTAAAGTTCGTTAGCTATGCTAACCACTTTTTTTAATTTTTCAACTAATTATATAAAATAAGGTTATAATAATCGTTTTATGGCAAAATAAAAAGGTTTCTCTTTTTTTGCGGATATTTTTCAAACTTAAATTTGTTAAGAAAAACTCGTTCGGATTTCCCTGGATTTCGGATTTGAGATGTTTCACTGTTATTACATAGCGATTAAGTCAGAATTTTATTAGAGATTTTTGGAAAACAAATCATGAAATTTATTGGAATTTGGGTGCAGTTGTTATTATATCTATATATATATAAATGAATGTATGTGTGTTTGTGTGTTATGCATTGCTACACCATTCATCCGATCGCCTTAAAACTTTGGGAAGTTGTTGAGTACACTCCTGCGAAGGTTTCTGAAAAAAAATCCTACAGGTAGTTTTTTTTTAATTCTAATTTTAATCAATTGTCCCCGTAAATTCCCAATATGGGAGTGAAAAAAACCTTGCACATATTAATGTAATACATCGATCGAAAGCGCTAATTTTTCTGCACAAGATGATATCTGTTCTAGGTTTCTAAGTCAATAAGAACGCCAGTTATAAGCTTTTTAGTGCGATTTCTTAAGGCTTACCTTGGTCCAAAAATAATAATTAGCAGTTTCCTCAACTCCGGGTAATAGTGTTAGCTTAATTTCAATATAAAACTTATTTTTCAAAATAGAGAGACATCAGTTTAGTTTTCAACGGAAAAACAATAATAAAGCCAAGGCTGAACTTGATCGTTAACTATTTAACTGTTACTCAGGCTGTTTCATTTCGCCATAAATGAAGGGACAAAATTTGGGGCGGCACTCAGCGCCATCTATTCAACTTTAAGGCTTTTTTAACAGATAAGAAGCAGATTATTTCATTAAAAGTTTGAGAAATTTCAATATTGTCTATTACCTATTCAAGAACCTCATCCATTCTTTGCTATATTGCTTATTTCTGTAAATTTATATAGTTCATTACCCATATAAACTATATGCTAAATAAATGTTGTACGGAAATTTAATCTAAGTGTAATATAGAATAAATAGCATTATCATAACTTTTGCTACTCAAGCGAAATTTGCAATACATATATTTTTTGAAACATTCAAAATTACATTTAATCAATTTTAAGTTAATAGTTGACTAGCAAAGCTTCATTTCATTATAAAACTTATCTTTCGGTTAGCGAGATAACAGTTCACCATGGCTGGGAAATAAAATAAATATGATATTGCAATTTCATTCTTGCAATAAATCTAAGATCATCGCCTCACGGATTTTGTCCCAACTTTGTGAAGAACCATTACTTAATGTAAAGTTGTAATTATTTTGAATTAACTAAACTTAATTAAAAGTATAAATAACTGTAATTATACTACTCTGTAAATTGTATAGCACTAACTACTTAACTAAACTACTTAAATGCATTTAATGGCTTTCTTTCTTTGTTACGCATTATTCTACTTATTTCATTCTTTCAGAACGTCCCCGTAGAAATGTGCTGTCATGTGTTACTTTAATATGATAATAAAAATTACTTTAATAATATTTATACATTAACAAACATGTAAGAAGAACTATTAGTCGATTTTAAATAATAATAGCTCATTTGAATAGCTAATAAAAATGTTTTCCTAAATTGCCCACACTGTTCACTGTTCCCCTAAATATGTTTGTAACTAATTTTATATAAATTGCATCCTTCAATATTTTTTTATGAATAACAGATGTTTCAATGAGACAAAGAGGTTCTTTATCTTACGGAATTAGGTTGCTTAAGCATGTCAGTAATGAGACTACAATGTTCTAGGTAAATAGAGTATTGTAGTGTCATTACTGCTATTATATGCTAATTATATCAATATTATAGGTAAATAATGCTAGTTTATCAATATTATAGGTAAATAGTGCTAGTTTATCAATATTATAGGTAAATAGTGCTAGTTTATCAATATTATAGGTAAAGTTTCTTGCAAATAATCAGTGATTTGTTAGCTTTTACTCATTTAACATGTAAGTAATGTTAATTATTAAAATGCAGCTTAAATTTTACGTAACCTATAGTTTAAGGGGTTGAATAGGCAAAAAACTACAGAACCTATAAAGTGGTTATTTTAAAAAATGGTTTTCTTTTTTTTTAAAATTTGTCAGAGTGCAGTAAATATTTATTTTAGGTTTATGTCATCGTCCTCTAATGCGAATTTCACTCTGGCGCCGACAGCAAACAGCAACAAAATATTTTTCATGTATTTTTAGAGGACATTCAGAGCACGCCATTGGGCTCTTCATTGTCATCATTAAAATTTACTTTCTCCCGGAGTATTATAATTTGTTCATGGAGCTATGACATGACACTATGTCTAAACAACACTTTAGACATGTACCAACTTTTTTTTTTCTTACGTAAATGAATTTCATTGCGTTTTGAAAAAGGAAGATATGTTTGTCACGGTATAAAGTATCGACCGAAGTAAGCTATGAAGTTAAAAAATGATTTGTTAGTCACAAAATATGTTTAATACAGTTAAAGAAAGCAACATTTTTGTTTTAAAATTTTTCTCTCAATATGCATTATGCAGATGTCTGCGGATCCCTCAGCCTGAAACTGAACAATGCACCACCCATTACATTATTACATACATTTTACTAATTGTAACCAAATTCAAAGGTAATTATAAAAGTAAGGTAGATACAGAAATTTTTCAAAAGCACACTTTCATTATTAATAAATAAAGTACAATAATTAACGATATTACGAAGTCATATAAATGATAGTTTTCAGGACGTAGGCTACAGTGCATCGGATAAAAAGTAAAACATATTTTAATTGTAAAGTGTTTTTAATGATATAAAGAGATATTTTTGAAATTTTACAAACCAGCTGGTACTCAATGTCAATTGACCTTATATCAATCCGTGCCTTCACTGTATTGTTGGTTATTGAAATATCTTGCATTTTCTTAGAAGCGTATGATTGTGTTACGGTATGTTCTAATAATTATTATGTTAAATATAAACAATAAGTATTTATATTCATCAGGGCGATTATATATTTACTTAACCTTGTTCAACGGAAATCATAATTTTCATTCCTATCCCCCATTACTGGACCCAATATTACCTTTTTTCAAAGAAGTCACTGGACTTTTCCGCAGACCACTGCCGAAGCTTTCTCGGACGGACCATCTTTCGCCCGTCGGCCACTGGTTTAGGAAATCATTGCTCTAGAGCAGTGGCCGGCAACCCGTCGATCGATATCGACTGGTCGATCACGAGCCAATTTTCGGTTGATCGCGACATGATTTTGGACATTTGTATAGTTTTGAAAAAGGAAAATAGAATCAAATTTCTTTTAAATGTGAAGGCAAGCATATTTTTTTTTTTCTTTTCCAGAAAATGATTATTAAATTGTCAGACCACTCGCCGGACCTTAAAAAAAAAAAAAAAAAAAGGCAAGGAAAAAAAAAAGCAGTATGTTATGTAGTTTAAAAGAAATAATATATTAGTATCTTCAATATTGTTTTGATGCGAGTTAACTTTTTTAAGACATTACTTTAGTAATTTTACAAGCAACAAAACCTGTTCTGACAATAATTAACCTGTTCTGACAAAAATTTGAACACAGGCGCAGACCCAACCTGCCTGTTACCCTATTAATAGTGTATGCCCCCTCTCCCGTCCTCCGAGTCGATCTTAGTGATCGGCCGTCTTGGAAAGAAGATCTTCAGTCAATTTAGGTTGCCGACCGCTGCTCTAAATTAAAGGGTTTGATAATTTACCATATATGTCTCTTTTTCAATATAAGGAATGTTCATTTCTATTAATTTTTTTATGATTTTTTTTTTTTTCACATAACATATAATTCATTTCTTCAATTTATTATTATTCAATTTAGATTTTTCAAGATAATTTTACCATTTTGTTTCCTGTATTTTCAGATTCTTAACGATTAGAAATTTGAGGAAGACTACACATGAAGACGGTGACAATTTATTGGACAATATTTCAAAACAAATAAATGAAAAAACAGAAAATGTAAAGAGAAAGTCTGCAAATGACTTATGTTCTGTAAGACTTTTTTTTAAAGATTTTTAAATATTTATTCAGATGCAAGGCTTGGTTTTTATAAAACGTTTGAAATGTTACAAATATTATTCAAATTGTTTACCAGAACTTGCATTTGCAATAGATAAACTATTTTCAGGCTTTTCCAATATGCATAAAATGCTTTCCTTAATGAAATTAAAGCGAAGAAAAATGCTTGAAAACGTTCAATGTACTCTTAAAACTTTTTTATAGGAGCCTTTAAAAGATAATTTCTTATGTGCAGATATTAATAATTTTTTTCTGCAATATACGAATACCGGTTTCTGCGAAGCATTTAATTTGCATTATTAAGAGAATCTGATATGTGATACAATTTCTCCTTCACTGTATTAGAAGATAATATATTTTCAAGATGTAATGGAATATTTTTTTCTGCAATTTTTCCAATTATAGGACGAAATTCCCAATAATTATTTCGTTGCACGCAAAGCCCACTTTTGAACCACCTAAAGATTGAATTTAATGCTGATATTGATAACGTCATTAAAGTAAGAAAAAATACCATTACAATAGCCATCGTATCGGAACAAGCGATTAGAAGCTGATCAGGATGATAATCGATACTTTAATAATGTACTCATGAAATTCATCAAGATATAAATTAACAGACGTAAATTCTGAGCCACCGATGTAGGATTCTGCTGTAGGAGAACGTTATCATAAATCATTTCAGGTAATTGGAAAAAAAAAAAATGATTTCATTGAGAAAAAATATTAATTCTTTTGCCCATTTTTTGTGAGGCCTAAATAGAATGTACGTGATGAATTGTCCTTCATTTCAATCAAATTTATTTAATACCTAACGTTGCTTGAAGAAGGAAAAAATCCTGTATTTTGTTGATGTTTTAACGAAATTTTGATAAAATGATGTCAAAAAAGTATGAAGTTCATATTTGAAAAATGCTTTCCTTTCGTAAAATAGTTAAAGCGTGCAGAAGGATATACTAGTTTTTAAAGAAAGTAACGTAATTTTCAAAGCTTGAGAAAAATAAAATAAAACTACAACTATAATAAATTATATTTAGATTACAATTAATAACATCAGAAAAATAAACAAGCAAAAACAAAATAGTTTCGTTCATTCATGTCCATGAGCTGTATTCTAATAAAACGAAAACTATAGAAAGAACGTAGAAAAAAGAAATACTTAATATGAAACAAGCAACTTAATGGATTTGCAGTAGTTTACAGTCGTCAAATGGTGTTTGTTGAAGCATACATAAATGTGCTACTTTTATGTAGATCTTTCGTGTAGAATTTTTGTTAGTGTATTAAGTTCAATAGTGTAAAACAGAAGGAGGTCTGAAGAAATATAAGATGCATCTTTTATTCATGAAAATATATTTTTGAGTATAACATTTCTCCTCATGACATTTGTGTGCTTTGAATGAGTTTATAAAAGATTTTGAGTATTGAAGCCAAAATAATGAACAACGCCCAAAACTGACTTCTAAAGTCGCTTACCATATAAAAGAAGTATCAAAACTATTGCTCAACTTTGATTCAGTTTTGCAAAATTGTTTCGATCCAATATAGAAGCACGGCAATGACCTATTTCAAAACAGTCAGGCACTTCTTCCAAAAGTCTTTCATCCTGCCTTCAACATGAAGAACAGAAAAACCACTGTCATCACAAGCACAATTTGGATGGTGGTAGCTGCAGCTGCAATCATGATACCCCCTTCCTCTGAGGATTCCATCAACTACTTCCCAAACTCGTCTCTCTATGAGACTTCAAACTTTTTGGAACAGTTCCACAACGTGACTGTCTACCCGGAAGGGGCAGTCTGGAATGCAGAACTCATCCAGAGGGTGGTGACGTTGGCCATCATCATGGTGGTGACACTTGTTGGAAACGTCATCATTGTCCTTGTGCTGTCTCGATCGAGGTATCGCAAGAGATCATCAAGAGTCAATATCTTTATCCTCAACTTAGCGATAGGGGACTTGGCAGTTTGTCTGATAACAATGACTTCAGAGCTGCTATTTGAGGTAAGTCATTTACAGTTTTGTGAGTATTTATACACTAAAAAATTCTATTTTAACCTTTCACCAAAGATATGAAAAAAATGGTGAAATTCAGCTGCAACCAACATTTGGTACTAAGGCTGAACCATTATAATGGTTCCTAGTTTCTGATTCATGATGAAACTAGGTGAAACTACGAACCATTATAATGGTTCCTATTTTCTGATTCATGAAGAAACTAGGTGAAATTACACCATTATAATAGTTCAACTTAGTACCAAGTGTTGGTTGCAGTTAAATTTCGTAGTTTTTGGTTTTTTATTTTGGTGAAAGGTTTAACTAGAATTTTTTTACAGTGTAGTTTCTAGGAGGTTACAGCATGATGAACAAAACATTTCGATATGCGTTGTTAGTAAAATTTACCATTGGGATATGTTATCAATAGAAAAGCATTTTTTCCTATAAAAATGTCGTTTTCCAATCAAATACACCGTATGCATACAAGAAAATTATTTAAAGAATGACAAAACTAACATCATACATGAAGGAATTAAAAATAAAAGAAATTGTAAAAGAGATTGGATTTTTGTTTTAAATCAAATGGTAAAAAATAATTGAGAAAGCTTTGCTCATAGAGTTCATAGTATTACCGTTTTTCTTCAAGCAAAAAATAGAGCACATTTAATTTTTACTCCGACAGTTGAACTATACCATTAAAAGGAAACTAATAACTTCATAAGGAAACTATTGATTTTAAATTTTGCGTACGCCCGATAACTAAAAAAAAAAATAAATAAAGGGTTCAGTTTAGAAAGGAAAACAAATAGCAACATTTTATCGCTAAATTCAATATTTCAATCATTAGTTGCAATTTCAAATCAAAACATAATAATGATCAACAAAATTTTATGGGAGTAATAAAGAAAGGAATGATAGAGAATGAATATTTGATTAACGTAGAGAACCAAATTGAATTTCTATAATGGAGTGAAAATTTAGAAACATGTAGCAACATATTTTATTTTTTAATAGAGCAAAGGTTGTCATATATTGATGTGGATGGAAAATTACGAAATATAATCTACGAAAAAGAAGTGACAATGGAATAAGAATAAGGAACGAAACAGTTTGCCTATATCTTAAACAGATAATTTCTACCTAAACGAATAATTTCCTGAAAACCCAAGTTCTTTTTCACAGACTTAACAAAAACAAAAAAGTTGTGTCTTAATAGTACCTATTGCAAACACCATCAGTAAATTTTACCTCAAGCAAGAAACAATAATTAGTTTAAAAAACATCCACAATTAAATGTAAGTATTTAATGATTTACGTTATTATGTATTAATACGTCTGTACCCTAGGGGTTGAATATCCTAACTAGTATAATTTTTCATATAATATCTATTTAAACAACTTTTAAACATGACTGTACTTTCATCCGTATAAAAGTAAGAAAAAACTATTTAAACATTGCTTACGCATCATTTGTGTGGTTTAGTCTGTAAAAATAAAAACATGATAAAGAAACGTTTACATAGAGCTGCTGAAAACTTTAATGCTTATCGCTTAGGAATTAATCTGTGGGATGCAAACAAATAATTATTATATTAATAACTTATATATTTATATCATTGCTTAAGCTAGTGAACTGAAAATTAAATAATCTTAAAGGGTGGCAAATGTGGGACTGCGTTTATTTTATAAAAATAATATTTGCAGCATTTAGTGCGCACAACTTGTTTCATTTGTTAGCAGAACATGATGTAAGTGAACGACAAATGGTATGAATTGATTATAATATACATATGATGGAAATTTATGACAAGCGGATTCTTTCGTTATGATAGAAACTTGACATGCTATACTTTATTCATAACTTTTTTTTAACTTAAACAAGTAAGGGTGAATATATATTGATGTATACAAATTATTACATTTAAAAGAACGAGTTTTTTTTTCTTCAAGGGATGATCTTTTTTTATTGTTTTTTTACTTTGCTGTACTATCGTTTGAGTAGAGTGGTACGTTGCTGCTGTTCGACCGAACCGATAGTTCAAGCCACATACGTGCGTCAAGTTTTGAAGTGCCGCGTAAACTACCATAATATGGAATAATTTTTACTGCCTTTATTCTCAAATTCAGCTGTTTCAGCACAGCTTACTTTCTAGTTGTCTACCTCTTCATTAAATTGCCCTTTTCAGGATCTTGCTGCATTTGAGACAACTAGTTAAAACGCGTTATATAATTCTTATTTATGTTTTGCTCTTTTCACTCATTAGAATCATATACTAATTAGCAATTATTGATACAATTTGTTTAGTCTACTTGATTTATTTACAGGGATTTTAACGTGCTGTCAATCTAAAATTGTATTTTGGACTGTTTTTTGTAAATAGAACTATTTTTAATGCAACCAAAATACATAATCTTTGTTAGGAACACACCAATAAACTCCTTTTAAGCCAGTGGCTCAGCAAATTATCTAGTTCTTCTAAGTAAAACAAATACAACGAAATCATTAAAAAGTATAGTATTTGATATGGCATAAGTAATTGATTAGATAAGGAATTTTATGTTGAGGCTTGTATTATATGACAGATTTCATGTAATTCATTTTCCTAAATCACGTTAAATAGCAGCACCTGTTAGAACTACCGCTAAGATCTTGCCACAATATACAATGGTGTTTTCCTTCTCATTTGCAGTAATTATCTCAAAATTTTCAGTTTTGCTACTTAAAATCCTCTAGGTTTACTCTAGGTGCTTCATTTTGTTTCTTCATTGCAGCAAAAATCCCCTGTCCCTTACACTTCTTGCTTTATGTGTCCAAATTTCAGGAACCAATCTGGCGTGAAACAGAAAGGACTTTGTGCAAAGAATAATAATTAAGCAAACTCATGGCTCATACACCAAACAATCCTCGCAAGACTACAGTCAGGTGTTTCAAAACATTGTATTCAGCTTCTCCTTTGCTGAACTCAACTTGCCAAGAAGCAAATTTTTCTTATCCTTCTGGGTAAAATAAATTCAATTTTTAGTTTTTTTTAAAAAATTGATTCAGTTTCAAACTTTTCCTTGAAATTTTTAAAACTTAAATTTAATAATTAAAAAAATAAATGAAAAATAGTTAACTTTAATCAGAAAATAAATCAATTAATCCCTTCAATGTCTTCGGTCTTCTCAACTCCAAAATATTTTTAAATCTTGCTCCTAAGATCAATTGCTAAAATTTTTCCCACTTGATATTAAAAACGATCAGGTTAATCTAGTAAAAGTAATTGAACGAAATCAAGTAATATCAAATTGAAAGAAAGGCAAAACAAGGAAACTTGTTTTTGTTTTTCAATTCTTCTTCTACTGTATAATAAAATCGTTTCGGCGTATTTTCTTTTTTATCTTCCATTTTCGAATCGTCGTATCTCTAAATGTCCCCGCAAAGGGAAACTTACATGGTATAAATCATATCCAATAATTAATTCAACTCTTGCTTTGTTCCGGAATTAAAATTTGCTCTTTTTCGAGAATTATCTTGTTTATTTGTTCGTTAATCCTGGTTGTAAGGAATAGTGATATGTGTGGAATCGTTGAGGCATCATTTACAACAAAAAGACGGAAGTAATCAGATTCTTAGTCGAAAAACTTTTCCAGAGAAAAATAGATCATAAATCTACTCTTTTTCCCCTTTATTTTTAACTAACAATATATTTTCAAGTGTAATGATTCTATTTCTTTTCAGTTGAATAAGTAGGAAATACTTTTGAAGAGGAGCGCACCGATGGGCAGGGGGGACCAACGGCACTGGGCCCCCAAAAGGCATCGGATATCCGGGATCCGACTGGTTTTTTTAATATCCGGAACCCGGATCGGTAATTTCACGAAAAATCCTGTTATCCGGCATGGCAGATTTGCATTTTATTTATATAACGCACAAGTTTCAAACACCAAAAGCTGGATATCTGGTACGGATAAGCCACATGAGACACACCAGATTTCCGGTATCCGGGAAATCAATATATGGTTTATCCCTAATTTTGACCTTGCCCCCCTCTCCCAAAGCAAAAACCTGGGTGCGCCAATGCTTTTAAATATGATTTACTTGCTTTAGTTACGACTGTTTCATTGCAGATAATTTTGCTTCTGTCCAAAGGATAAGAAAAGAAAAGAAAGAAAGAAAGAAACTTTATACGTTAAGGATTTATCATTGCAATAAAACTCCTCCATAGCGGACACCAATGGGAGTAAAATATTTGTCTGCAATAGAGTAGTGTCCACCAAAAAAAGGGGGCTATTTTAGGCTCTATGATTTGCTTTCGGGAAATTAGAAACTGTCCGCCAAAAGAGGGGTGTCCTTAAGGAGGAGTTTTACTTCTGTATTGTTTTTTTTTTTCAACATTAAGCTTAAAAGAAGAAGTAGAAGGACAATGTTTCCCTAACTTAAGCCTGATCGAGTTTATGTCAATTAAAACACGGATTGCATTTGCTAAACTTATGATAGTGTATAAAATATTTTCTTCCTCTTACGTTGAAAAAGCAATTAGTTTGGAAAAAATATTTCTACGTTGCATTATGAACTGAATATATATGTATATTGTGTTTCAGGTTTTTGGTGAATGGGTCCTAGGTGCAATCGCCTGCAAAGCCATAGTTTATGCTCAAATCGTAACCTTAGCCAGTACAACTTTCATATTGACCACTATGAGTTATGACAGATACCTGGCCATCTGCTCTCCGCTCCGAACCACTGCAGGCGTAAAGCAAGCCAAGAAAATGATTGCTGCATCCTGGCTTCTTGCCTTTGTATTTGCTGTGCCACAAATATTTATTTTCGTTCAAGTAAGTATATCGTCAGATATGAAATAAAATACAAGAGTTCTTGGGAAACTAATTACTTCTCCGTAATGGGTTTCCCGAGGTGATACCTATTACGGAGGACTACAAGGTAGTTACTTACGGAGTACCTACAACAAGGTAGTACCTATTACCCTAAGGTTGTACCTACAGAAGGTAGTACCTATTACCCCAAGGTTGTACCTACAGCAGGCAGCACCTATAAATCCATAAGTGGCAGGTACTTATGGAGTACCTACTGCAAAATAGTACTTATTGTCCTATTACTTCATAATTAGAAATTTGCTGTGTTTAGTTTTGCTCTCCATCAGACCTCTTCTGTATTCTTTACCTTCTTCAGGTTCATAGTGAAACCTTCTAAAAAACTTTCTAAAAAAGTTTGACGTCAAAACACTACTATACATTCTCGAAATCCAAATTGAAGAATACGTCCTTTAATAAAAGGATAATCCAGAGTGGGAAGTTTAAGAGTCCCTAAGCTAATTTTGAGGACAGAACATGCCTTGGATAGTGTTTAAAATTAATAATGATAATTTAAAAGTACTATAGAGTAATTTAACAATTTAAAATGAATTATTAACCTGATTCAAAGTAATTTTTCTATTTGGGATAACTTTGAATTATGTCAGAAATATGATTTTAAAAATAATTATTTAAAAAAAAATATTATAGTCGTGCAACTCTGAACCAGAAAAATAAAATTTCTAAATATCTAAGAACTTTTATTTCCCAACATCACGGGACTTCCAAAATTCATAATAATACATAAAACAACTTCAATAATTATTTGTGCACAGTGTTGCAAAACTATTTTGTAAAATTAATTAGTTTTTTAACCGTGCTAGCTACGTGCAGCAGTGTACCTACTAGGGAATTTTTTGAAGTCAATTCTATTAAAAAAATACTGTTACTTCAAAGTTAACCCCCTTGGTTCAAAGTTATGCTTAATGACTGTGTTTTTTCTATTTATTAAAGGAAAAAAAGTATTTTTTTAGTTTTTCTAATTATTTATATTATTTTTTTAACAGAGAGAAAATGGTATCACTGAGACGGGGCGCATTCGTTACGAATGCGTCAGTCGCGGTTACACAGCAATATGGCAGAGGAAAGTCTACTTTATGTGGCTCACCTTTTATATCCTAATCATTCCTGCCGGATGCATAAGTTACTGCTACATCAACGTGCTCAGGACAGTCTGGGCTGCTGGACAGGAAAACAGTCGCACTTCCACCAAGTCTTCCAGCAGTAGAGCCAGCGGAGGTGTCGACAATGGCCATTCGACGATTCGTCTGCGCAGGTCCTTCAACGCCGCGTCCACCATACCCAGGGCGAAGATAAAGACATTGAAGCTCACAGTTTGCATCATAGCTAGTTTCATCATATGCTGGACTCCTTATTTCATTGTACATAACATCAGAATATTTAGGTAAGATGTTTTCTGTTAGTGAAATTCCGTTACAGCGAACTCCAAGAGATCGGGAAAATACCTCGTTGTAAGAGAATGTTCGTTGTAATGGGATATACATTACCCTATTAAGGTTTAAAGCAAGACCAACAATTTGTCTCGTTGCAACGGACATTTCGTTGTATCGGTATTCGCTGTAACGAGATTTTACATTTGAAAGATTACTGAAAATATCCCTTCATCTACTGGATTACGATATCGATTTGCATTAGTACTTAACATTCAGGACAGTTTCTGTACATGTTTTACTATTTTTAGCCAACTTTCCGGTAGAATAAATTTAAAAAAAAAAAACATCAAATGAAGTTTGATGCACCTAGAAAATTTCGATTAAAAATTCAAAGTAAAATAAAGAAGGTTGATAAATATTTTTTTAAAAATCAATGTATTGTTATGAAATGGGGATAGGTGCATATTCCGGTTGTCTGTCTGCTCCACCCACCCCCTTCGCTAATAACTTAAATGAATTGTTGCATTCATTTTTTCCCCTTTTCTGTTTCTTTCGTATATGTGTGTGTGTGTTTAAAGAGCAATTGTTGATCTGTCTGTCTCTCGGTAAGTCTGCCTCTACTCAAATTAAATTTTAATTGAATAATCCTATTAAAACGAACATTTTCTTGTCCCAAAATATCTAGTCAGAGACATTACATACCTATATTTTGTTTTTTGATTTACACTGCGCTTTGTAAAGTTTTAAAAGAGAAAAGAACAGTTTTAAAAAGATTTAACTTAAAGTTAGCTGGATTTTAAGACTGACTTAAAATCGAGATAGAGACGTAAAAATTAGTGACTTGCCTTACTTTAACTACTCTAGAGCATAGTAGAACTTTTCGATCTCTTTAGAAATAAATTAGCAGTGCCCAATTAATTGTAATAAGTCCGGCAAAACGCTCTGAGTTTTAAGCTGAATAATATCTTTTCTATTTGCAATTTTGTTTTTATCATGCTTTTTTGTATTAAGTTCTTACTTTGCTCTTTATTATGAACAATTGATTTCACTTTCTCCTATTTGTAATTATGATGTATTCTTTTTCAGTAATTATACAATAAAAGTTCCCAGGACAGTCATCATAGGAGCCGAAACCTTTGCTCTTCTCAACAGTGCTCTGAATCCAATATTTTATGGGTATTTCAACGTTCGAGTCCGTAAAGGTTTTATAGAAATAGTGTACAGGAAAAAAGACATAACAAGAGACAGAGTCTGTAATGGCATGTCTGGCGATACTTCCTACAGCAGCACAATTCTTCAACACATGGAGAACAGGGCACCTACAACTCAACTCGTTTACGAAATGTCTGAATACTGCAACAGAAGTCCGAATGGAAGTCCGTGTTATAGAACGAGACGAACAACAAGATCCATGAAACGAAGAGGTCAGAATAATGCGGCTGCAAGGTTATGACGCCATGGTTGCCACTGTGAAGGTTGTCACACGGATGTTGCTCTTTAAGAAGTTAGCTTCAAATTGAAATGAAGCATAAAGTTAAACGTTGTTGTAAGATTATGACGCCATGAGTATTATTGCGTTAGGGTATACTTTTTAGTGTTTATTTCTTAAGAACGGCAAGCTATGAAACGCATTTTATGAAATGACGCCTACTACTGACGCATGGCAGAGCAATTCTCTCGCAAGGTGGATGTTAAGTATCTACAAGGATACTATTTGAAAGTCAACTTCAGAATGATAGTAGAAGAAATTTCAAGCATAAGCATGCGTCAGAGCAATGTTGCTGAAAGTCTATAAAGCCAGGGTTGCTATTGTGAAACATTTTACATTAGATATTTTAGCATCTTGGGGAGAAGTCAATTTCAATAATGATACTGAAAACAATTTCAAGAACTCGTATTCGCAGGAGCAACATTGCTTAAAGTCAATGAAGTCAGGGTTGCTATTGTGGAATGTGTCAGATTGATATTTTAGCAACTTGAGAAGTCAACTTCTGATTGAGGGAAGTTTAAAATGCAGTTCTTTGCTACGTCCAGTCGTACAACAGTCGTCGCACACTGTCGTATCTCATACGATAGCATACGACGATCTTATACGAGGAAAAGAACTGGGATTTGAGCAACATTTTTGATGAATCTGGGTGATGTATGTGACTGTAGTCACATCTATGTTTATCTTTCAGAAAACATTTTGGAAATGAAGCAAAGTGAAGAGATCACTGAAACCAGTGAGTTCACAGTAAAGTACAAAATTTAATAGTGACGTGTTTTATTTTGAAAAATATCACTTTTGAATAAGTCGAAGATATCAATAACAAAACAATTTAAGACTAATATCCAGAAAACTCAGAAATTAGAGTAACTCTTCAACTAGTTTATAACACCCACTATCTTCCTCTAAGTCGTTTTGACATCAGGATCCATGATGATAAATTCAATAATATTGCCAGTTTTCCGAACGAGGTCTAGTATATTTGTTTAAGCATCCGTTAACTAACAACGTTGCTAATTGAAGAAGCATCCTATAACAAAGAACCTTGCATCTTTCTGCTCAAGCAACTGTTATAGCTATATCCCACAAAATGATAACTAAGAGTAACAAGATTGTGGGGCTTCATTGCTCATCAACAAGTAAAAACTAACTTCACCATGTTACTCAGTTGAGTCAAAGAGAAGCTTTAGAAATTCAACAAGCATCTTGGACTCATTTATGGTTACCCATATACATTCTAGCCACTGAGCTTGATTGTTTAATTGGCTCCAAGACTAACATAACTCAACACAACCGCACAAATGTGTTTTCTTGGAAAACAATGGGAGCAAAATTTCAATTTCTGCCAATATGGTGCCATGATTTTCAGTTGTTAATACGGTTTTCAAACTTTTATTTTCCTGATAGGTGCTAGTCACTGTGTTTATGTATTTCTGGAAGTCGTTATCTCTGCGATAAGTGTATTTGCTATTTATTTCTGTCCTTGCTGTTCTAATAATGTTGTAAAAGTATGAGGTTAAAAAAAAGTCTTGGAAAGTTTAATAGAATTTCTCTCAGGTAAGAAAATGTACAAATGCTTTATATAAACAGAACCGGTCTCAGTAACGTGCAGATATTTTTTTTTACAAATGCACTCTCAAAAACGAATGCTCAAACCACACGAAGCTTTCGTCGTATTTGACGAAATGGCTTCGTGAGAAATACACCGAGTAAACCTTTCGTCAAATTGACGAAATTTGTGTAGTAACTATTCTAAATCACGTGATCGCCCGAGGAAAGAATCGTTGTAATGGACGAAATTTTCTTGACGATTGCAGAATCGTCGAAAATGAGGATTCTGTTTCTGAGAGTGTGTACTAACGGTTTGCAATATCGCATGCAATTCCACTGTCCCTATCGAAATTGTTCGAGTCAAACGTTTTGTTGTGTTCAATACTGTATAAAAAAGAAAAAAAATGAATAAGTACGAATTTAAACAAAAACATAGGACCTGTTTAGAGGAAAAACAATATCCACGAACAAATTTGTTTTAAGGAAACGAGGTGGTTTTCAAATAATTCAAAAGAAAAAAGTTAATTCGGGAATTTTTGTTAATGAAAATGGAGTGAAACATATTACTAAGTGCTCAGATCAAAACATTACGTAATGTAAGCTCAATTCTGTATATATTACCTTCCAATGTTTTAATGTGTAAAGTATTTCATTCAAACTGGAGATCCAACGAATCTAATATAGGTGTTAAACAGTTTAAAAACGATGGAAAATTTTATGTAACATATTTATCGCACACTTGAAAAGTGTTGCTTGTTGATAGGTAGACTTTATAATAACTTTTCATGCGTAGGATTTTAATATAATTTTTATCATTACTTTAGAGCTTCAAACAATAAGACTGTTTATTATGTGTTAATGAAAAGTGTTGTAAATTCCAATGTTGTCCTATAAACTAAAGATATGCTATAAAAAGTGAAATAAAGATATTTATTATTTTTTGTTTTCAGTGTTTCTTTTTTCCCCTTAAAATGATTTTTTCGTTTACATGCTTGTTTTTTTGTGTAGTTAAATATCACTGTAACCACTGGAAGTTAGCCGTAATAACAATATTAGCAATGCATTTTGAAATAAATTCAAATGGTTCTACAGGAAATGTTTACGAAAATCCCAAACTAATTCGAATTTTTGCAATTTTAGTTAAACATCACTGTAATCACTGTAAATTATTCGAATAACAACAAACATAATGAATTTTGAAGCAAATTCCATTGGTTGTACTGGAAATTTTTACGGAAAACCCTAATTTATTCTATTTTTTTGTTATTTTTGTAAAATATCGCCGTAACCACTGTAAATTATTCGAATAACAACAATAACAATGCATTTTCAAATAAATTCAAATGGCTGTCCTGGAAATGTTTATGGAATGCCCAAACTAGTTCCAATTTTTTTTTCTCTTTTTTTATACTGTTTACTGCATGCATGTATGTATACCTCACGAAGAAAGCTTTTGAGTGTGTATATGACTGGTGTTCGATATCCAGACTAAACCACCGCACTTACAGTCACGATATTTTATATATGTTGAAAATTGACTCAATTTATCTTGAAATTTGCATAAAAACGTTAAATGAAGACATTCTAAACATTTTAAAATTACTGCTTTGTTCTTTTTATATGATTTTTTTAAAAGTACTTTCTCGGATCATAAAGGAATGACATTTAAATTTGAACAGTTAATGCACCATTTTGTCTACAATGCTTTATCAGGGGTCACGCCAGAGAAAATTCGGGCACCTTTTAGGGGCTTTTCGAAAAATTCCAATTAATCAAAACGGACCCTTCACAATATTCAAATCAATTAAAAGGGACCCTTTACAAAATTCAAATCAATCACTACGGACCCTTCACAACATTCAAATCAATCACTACGGACCCTTCACAAAATTCAAATCAATCACTATGGATCTTTCACAACATTCAAATCAATCACTACGGACCTTTCACAACATTCAAATCAATCACTACGGATCCTTCAAAAAATTCAAATCAATGAGGTCGAACCCTTCACAAAATTCTGATCAATCACTAAGGACCCTTCACAAAATTCCAAGCTTACAAATCGTGTGTACACCGTAAAAGTGGCAAATAATGATACAATTTTTCTTCACTTTATGTTTAAGTTTTCATAAAGATATTTGATTTTCCACAAAAATCTCTTTTAAATTCACAAAATACGGACCATGTCAAAAAATGCTGGATCGAGCCCTGTTTACGTAAAACAGTTTTCAAAGCCTACGTTATGAAACATTTTAATGAAAACAATATTTAGATACTTCTTGTTAAAGCAATCTTTCTTGTTTAAATGAAAGTAGTATTTACATCTTTCTTGTTCAAGCCAAAATAAAGGCATAAAATATGATTATTGTGATATCTTCATTACAATATAACACTATTAAAGCAAAATAATTCCCAAGTAATGAAACAATTCCGAACCAAACCTTCCATCATCTTTTCAAAAGTTATAATTAATTCCCAGATTCTCATTTCCATCCCGGTGTTTGAAAAGGAAAGATTATTTGTTGCGTAATGCTACTCTCTTGTAATGAAAAGATTTGACATCTATGCCATCAATTAATGTGGAGATCATGAAGCTGAGAACAAAACGAGAAGTTTAAGTTCACTGGCAATAATTGTTTCGTATTTTTGCTCTGCATTGTATCAGTGAAGTGTTGTATTTGCAAGATTTAAGTAATTACACTTAGTACAATGCACGGCGCATTAATCACGAGCCACAGAAACTAAGACAAAGATGAAAAATACCTTTTAGGAGATATCTTCTTCATTTGTAAGAGGAATATTTGAATGGCGATATTGTATTTCTCCTTTCTTTCAGAGCTACATTAATTCATATTTTTTTCAATTAAAAACACAATTTAATCTTTTATTTCGAAAAGATAACAACTCTTAAAAACAAGATTTTTTTTCAAGAGACAGAAAAAAAAGGCTTATGAACACTTTGAAAACTTTACTATCTTATTTTAGCAGGTAATAACAATGCAATATTGGTAAATGAAAACGATTTTTTTATTAACTCTTATAACATAATTGATTAAATATGCCATAAAAATTAATAAATTAATATTGAGAGTTGTTCTTTTTTCAAAACTGAGATGTTACCTTTTCGCAATAAACGACTCAATTATACATTTTACTTTTACGAACAAAGTTTCTTATTTTTCAAAAATATGAAAGAGCCTTAATTCACTTGAGAGATTCATATTTTCAAGAAAATAAAATAGTTACTTTAGAAAAAAGGTTTATTTGTGAGAAAGCGCTACTATTTTTTTTTCTTTGTATATTTATTTTATTTCAACACACTATACTCCTGTAGTGTTAAAATACGGCATTGAATATTATTTGTTTTAAATTATTTTTATTATTATTTCTAATGATATGCGTAGTAGTGGTTGTTTTAAAATAATGCAAACCAACACAGGTGCAAATTTCAATGCTTTTACTCTCCTTCGTCTTCGGTGGTTCAGTTGTAGAATGCTCGCCTGCCACGCGGGCGGCTCGGGTTCGATTCCCGGCCGATGCACCATTTAAAAGAACGCAAACCAACACAGGTGCAAATTTCAATTTTTTTATTCTTCTTCGTCTTCGGTGGTTCTCTAAACATGGACAGACATATACGTTGCAAAAAATTACAGAGCGGTTTAATTATACACTTTTGAAACTGATGGCAGCGTCATCTTTTAACATATCTTTTGAAATTATTCCACAGTTGTAAACCATGACAGAGACCTAGTGCGTTCCCAGAGATTGGCACCAGCACTTTCAGCTGCACCACAATAAGTGTGGTACCATTGCCGCAATATTTGACGTTCAGTTTTCCCCTAGATGGTGGCGCCTGAACTCTAATTGATGCAAACTGCGCTAGGAAGTTAATTTACTATCCACGCCAAACAGATACTCAAGTGATCTCTAATATGCCGCATAATCATGCGACATGGGCGCTGGTGATTCTGTGAATGTTGAATTTCCACCTACTGTTGGTCAGGTTTGATCTTGCGAACTTGGGCATACTAGGCCTGTGCCCTACCACTACGCCACCCTGCCGGCTATTGGTTTTAAATAGCCCATGAAATTGTACGTCGTTACGCCGAGCGCAGTTTCTTACGAATTTAGAGATAATGTGAAGACACGTCTATGGAACAGTGGGGGAAAGAAACGAAACACTCTATCTCATCGGTTCCCAATCTTTTTTTTTTCGCGTACCACCATGTTTCTTACAATCCATTTCGCGTACAACTGGAAAATATAACTTTTTTTTATGGAATAGAACACTAATAGATTATAGATAAGTATTTTATTGCCTGCACGCGAACCAACTGACCCAACCACAACCTGGGAACCGCTGCTCTATCTCATTTGAACGCTACACTCGAGACACATAAAATACGTCAATTTATCTTGAATAACGTATAGAGTAAAATTTTGTCAAGGAGTTGTCTTCACATTAAAATGTACATCGGCTGCCATTTTCAAATGGCAACCCCTTTTTTATCACAGATTTACAGTACATAAATTTTGCTTTTGTATACCACTTTTCGTTTCATTTGGGTCAGCCGTTGCTTCACAATTAAACTGAGAAAAATCCACATCGTAATGTTAAAACGTTTTCTATATTTTTAATCAGAATATCTAAACTAGCAGGGTTACGGCGCTAAAACTATGACAAAGCCCAACCATGAAAACATGGTTTTATTGACAATATAAATTTAATATTTTTTATGAATTGCGAAATGATTATTGGAAGGGGAAAAAATGTTTCCAAACTACGTTATATTTCAATGAAAATTTACGTAGAAATGATTTTATACGGACATCCAAAATTTTAGCTTAAAATATTCAACAGTAACGCATAACGTATGCATTATAATGGATAATATAGTTATTATCTCGCTAAAACACCCAAACGCTTGTTTTCATGGCTCATGGCTCTATGAAACTTGAAATGGAAATTAGAATGTTTAAACTAGTGGTGGTTCAGTTTTCAATATCTCTTTTTCTGATGGTCCGATTTTACTCGAATTTGGTAATTAAGAATTTTCCGACTACTCGCGGTTCAGCAGCATACTCACGTCCGACCGGCCGCTTAGTCGCAGATTCTCCCTGGCGAAAGAACGCACTTAACGCAATGTACCTCAATACTAATAATAAAATGCAGATTATATAGCAAATGGCAAATTGTTTAGCGCCATGACTACCGATTGACAGGCTATTTTTTGGTAGCCCCGAGAAAAAAGCGATTAATAGGCTATCGGTCGGTAGGCGTTGCCGATAAAAATCCAATTAATAGGCGATCGGTCGGTAAGCAGGAGCAACAAAAAGCCGACTATTAGGCGATCGGTCGGTAAGCAGCGGCAACAAAAAGCTGATTAATAGGCAATCTGTAGGAAAAGTGTTAAGCTAATTTCAGCACGCTAAATTCAGTACTGTTGTTAAAATTACGGAATTCTATTTAAGTTTTGGGAGCTAAGCTTTGGAAGTTATTACCTTATTCGGAATTTTATTTCAAAAATTTGAAAGAAGGCTTTATTTGATGTCAATTGACACTTTTCTTTTCTTTCTAGAGCTTATGATGGCTGAGTAATTACGAATGTTTTGTCCCTCCCTCCTCTCGACTGTACATGGTTTTTGCGTACGAAAATTATACATTCCGCACCATCATAAGAAGAAAAGAACCGGTTCCATTTATTTAGTCCCTCGAAGAGCTTTCAAGAGAAACACGCATGAACCGTACAAGAAGAAATCGGTAATGTCACGCTTATATATATACTTATATATGAAATAAATCACAAATTCTACTGGTGGTTAAAGAAATGAAGCCTTTTACAAAAAAATAAATTTAATATCATCACTTGTTACAAGAATACGTATTTTTTATTGGCATGTTATAAAGCAATTTAGTCAACACGAACAACACTAAATTACGTATTATGTTTAAAAGGGTATTATTAGTAATGTTAGTGAAGAGACGATCCAACAATCCAAGTAATGAGCTATTTCGCCGATAAAGCTAGTATAGAACGATTTCAAAAGGAAAACTCTTTCAGCGCCATTTGTGAAGCAATTGAAATATTAATGCGTTAGTTTCTTTGCAAATTAAGACCAAATTTTTAATTTTCGTAAGCATGATGTCAAAGTCAGTGCGTCAGTTTATAAGGTTTCGCATAAGTGTCGTGTTTAAATGACAGCACATTATATCACTCTTCTTTTAGCGTCATTTTCATACATTCAGAAGCAAAATTTCAAAATACAAGAACATAAACAAAATGAAATTTATATAAATCAAAACGTGTATGTTCGTTTGTTCATGTTCAACTTCAAATCCCCGAAAGTACTTCTCCGATTGCTTTGCAATTTTGCCAGAACATTGCGTTCGGATACGTGCGTGATTTTATATATCAGTTTTAATTAGTTTTAATTTTGATTTAACTATTTCATTTTTAATGCTTTAGCTGCATGACGCTTTTTTAGCTACCTGTTTTTTAAAGACAAAGTTCTATACTGGCAAAAAAAAAAAAAAAAAAAAAATTTCGGCTTGCTTCTTAATTACCAATTTTATTGTAAGACAAGATGTCAGAAGGTGAAAAATACCAATTTATGTTGACTGTGTGTGACTACAAATGTTCTCCAAGACTGAAATAGAAACATGTACAATAATATGTATATTTATTTATTTATTCAAATACAATAATACTATACTATTTCTACCTGGCAAATATCAGAACTTTGCGTTCGAATACGGGCGTGTTTTTATATATCACTTTTTAATTTAATTTAATTATTTCTTTTTTTTAATGTTTTAATTGAAGTATTTCGTTAATAATAAGCAAACATAAGTTTGCTTCAAATGGCAACATCTGGATTTAGAATTTAATTCTGTTTAAGTTTGGGAACAAACGAGCACTTACATTTCTATTTATATATATATATGGCAACAGTTAATTTAGCTACTTTCATTTTGATTTTAAAATTTTGTGCTTTTTCTGTTTGTATTCAAGTATTTTGTAAGTATTTTTGCACTCGAATATTAAATGAAACTTTAAAACAAAGATTAGTTGTTTAAAATGGCAAAAGTTTAATTTAGCTATTTTTACTCTGATTTGCAAATTTTGTGTTTTTTGCATTTTGTTAGTACTTTTGCACTTAATGTTTAAAATGAACTTCAAAACAAAGGTTATTCATTTTGAACGGCAATTTTTTAATTTAGAATTTTTGTGTCTGGTTTTTCTTCTGTTTGGATAAGGTTTGTGTTGGGAATTTTTCAATGTGCCGATCCAGACAAAAAATCTTCACAGACATTGGAACGACAAAAAAAAAAAAAAAAAAAAGCCCGCAAGCATTCTGAACAACATAAAGCACAAGACCAATAAATTAAATTGAGCAGTTTAGATCTAAACACGGATTGCTTCTCACCTGGAGAATTATATATTGCATGTTCTAGAATGTGTAAACCAGACAATCTATATTTTCAGACAATGAAACAACAAGCATTGTGAAATGAAACATATTTGAAATATGTGCTTTCTCTTGCTTTTCCAGACTGAGCCACACTGAGCCTAATAAATAATAGTAAATGATAGCGAAAAAATAATGCAAATTTAAATAACAGTAAATATATATAAAAAAATATAGAACTCACGCTGATCGAGAAAAACTTTCTATTGCTTTGTCCCCTACGAATGGATTCGGGGCAAAAACTAATGAGCACCAGTTCCCATCAGGGTCTATGTGAGAACCGAATGTCGTTTGATTCAATGCTGCACTTTTTGAGTTACAGCGGCTCAAATAAAAAGAAGAAGAAGAAGAAGAATACATACAGACGCACACAGACAGACAATCTCCAAAAACGGTCAGAATGAGTTAGTTCAGCGCGCCTCAAAGCAAGTAAATCCGTCAAAATCCTTAATCCTAAAATTTCCACGAATTCAATATTTTCTTCGAAGAAATGGACATAGAAGTCAAAAAACTAAAGTGAGTGGCGCGACAGCCCATCTCAGCTTTCGAGACCGAGGACCCTGGGGTGCAGAAACAGTTGTTCCGGTTAAATGACCCCCGACGAGGAACCCCCAGTGTTTAGTACACAAGCATGCATGGCCCTCATTTTATTGACCCCACTAAAGGGATGAAAGGCTGAGTCGACCCTGCCCAGCCCGGGAATGGAAACCCGGGCCTATGACCGTGGTAGCACGGAAGGCCCGGCATCGTCGAACACTCAACCACTGGGCATCGTCGAAGTAAAAATACGTGTAAAAGAATAACCGCAATGATAAGAAAATAATAAGAAAGAAATTCGTTTGAATTCCTATAAATCAATATAAAGCTTACTTTTTATGCAAATAAATAGTCAACTGAAAAAAAATGAAAAATCAAACCAGCCCTAACTAATTTTACATTTTATGATTGTAAATCATTAGGGTTAATATTTATAAATGGGAATACGATTCAAGCACCGATTATAAAGGAAAAATAGCAAAACATATATTTTTTCTTTCAAAAATTAAATCGTTTAACCATTATATGCGTTTGAACTCTTCGTAAAGATGTTTCTGACTATAACAATTTCCAACCAATATCTGAAGCAGAAAATCTGCGTTCGCAATCTACATAATCTTCGGAGAGGGAACAATCGTGAAAATACGAGCAAGACTTGATTTCTCGTAGCTTGCATAACAGCAGAGATTACCAACATGAAATGGACATGCAGGGGACCATTACAGGACGCAATCTATTGTCATTGTGAAATGGAATGCATAGATTTCTGTATACAATAATTATTAGACCTATCAGATTTTAAACAATGTCTCCAATCGCAAACCGCGATTATCAAGCCTTATTACTAGTGCGCTAATAGAGAATGTGAAAATGGAAGTATTTATTAGCATAAGAACGCAATTTTAAAACATGCATAAGGATATTGCTAGTAATTAAACGCAGCAATTGCGACACATAATTAAACAAGAAAGTGTTGAATGCTTATTTTATTATTATTTTTTTAAGTATTACTTTGAAGGTCAAAATACTAGTTTACGTTTCTTTTCCTATAAACTTCAATGAACATTCGCTTGAATTACATTGTAGCCTTTTAATCTCTTCATTCCAAGTGTACCCAATTGGGTACATCTTAAAATACTGTTTATAACCAATGTTTGTGCAATTTGAAAGCTAAAACACCTAATTGGTTTTGAAATTAATCAACAGATCGTTTTAAACATGGAAATTGAGCAATAATTGTTATTTGAACTAATTTTTAATTAAAATTTTAAAAAATGTTTAGTTATTTTGTTTTGTAATCATTTTTTAAACCAGAGAACCAAAAAATTGCGACAATATTGTCTGTGCTTAGTTCTGGGGTCTGAAGAGGTTAAGCCAATATTATGAGAATATAAGTATGTATAGGAAAACTGTACGTATTTTAGAAAACATGCTCTTTACCCTCGTGGATTCCTCTTATTTTGGTTACACAGAAGACCCACGGGGTTATTTCTGACCCCAAAAGTTCTTTCAGCAACTTTATTATGCCACTGCATGGATTTTTTTAAATTTACACGCTATTTAATGATAAAAAGAAAAAAGGACAATCAAAGCAAAATTTAGTTTAGGTATAAAAAATATGTTAATTTTAAAGAAAACATAAAATATCTAGAGATATACAGTTGAACTCGCTTAATACGAAATGCCAAAAATCCTAGAATTTGTTCCTATTAGTCGTGATTCGTAACAACAGTGAATGAGTAAAATTGGATAAAAAAAGTATTAGAGATGCATGTTTATATTTTGAAAATAATTACTACTATTTAGGAATGATTCGAAGACGGAAGTTTTGATCCCTGAGAAGACTGGACCTTTCCGAAAGCCAACACGTGCATGAGCTTTATTATCTACAGAGAAAGATTCAACGTATGATTCGAAATACGTACTTGGAGGTTTACAACGACTCAAAATAACCCACAATTTTTCCTTAAAAAATAATTATATGCAGCCGAGAAAATTTTCCGTGAATAGGTCAGAAACTTTGTTCGTCTTAGACGAAATTTGTATTTTAGCCTTCGTAACATGCGTGAGATGTTTAGTGTAAATAAAAAGTAAACCAAACTTAATGGACAAAATGTTCGTTTTAGCCGTGATTTCGTATTAAAAGTGTTCGTATTAACCGTGTTCGTATTAGGAAAGTTCAACTGTGGTTGCAATTGTTGAAGACTTCAATAAAATAATTTTTGCAACTGTACTGAAACACTGATAACGTCATAACATCGTTCATAACTCATAACATCGTTTTCCCCGCGACCCTTCCTACATCTGGAAATGGAAAATAGATTGAATAAAAGGGCCCTATGTGTATTTTGAAAAAAAAAATGGACATTGTGCCGTAACTTTGAAAACTGCTTTTATAAAATGTCAAAAGTCCAAAGATTATATTCAGCAATTTTCCAGTTTAAAAAACCCTATTAAATGACAATCAATTGAATGAATAATTATAGAGGGAAAAAAACTTTAAACACATCTCCTTGAAGCTTTTGTTTTTGTGACATAGTGCCCTTTACTTCCCCAAATACAGATATAATACAGAAATTACCTTTCACTGAAGTCACCACGAAATCAATGCTTATGTTCTCTCGGCTGAGATTTTAGTGGAAACATTTTTCGTTACATCTTTCGTAACTTATAACATTGTTTTTCCCCGCGACCCTTTAGTACATGGGATTTAGATTGAACAGAAGGGCCCTGTGTCTATTTTGAAAAAAAGAAATTGACATAGTGCCATAAGTGTGAAAACAGCTTTTATAACATGTCAAAAGTCCAAAGATTTGAAAAAACAATTTTTAATTTGAAAAACCCTTTTAAACGACAATGAGGTGAATGAATAATTACAGGAAAAAAAAGCTTTAAACACATCTCCTAGAAATTTTTGTTTTTGTGACATCGTGCCTTTTACCTCCCCAAGTACAGATATAATACAAAAATTACCTTTCACATAAGTCACCACGAAATTATTGCTTCTGTTCCTTTGGCTGAGGTTTCAGTGAGAACAAGAACAACAATTCCGAACTGCGCCAGAATCTCGTGTTTCGCTCTTTCATCACTTTCTTTCATCACGAGCAAAACAGGTGTCGAAGATATTAAAGCAATGAAACAGATAACAGTTCACGTATGAAGTTTTTTTAATCCTGCAAACTATTAATAACGGTCTGGTTAGGAGAATTTATGAAACGTATTAGCTTGGAGAGCGGAGTTTTCATGTTCCGTAACATAAGTTTGTCGCGAAATATTAAATCTCTAAGCTCAAAAACTCATTTCGTTTGGGTATAACACGTTTAGGAAATTGCTCTTTATGTTGACGGAATTCTTTTTTATGCATGCATAAGGAACATTTTCCAAAGGAGTAAATTACATCTTTTGATGTAGTGATATGTGGAAAAATGCTTCTCATCACGTCATCTGCATTTGATGAATGTAAAAAGTTAGAAAGTATACAGGAGCTAAGAGTGGTTATTTATTGATGATGAAGATGATTTTGATGATTTTTCAAAAAGAAAAGTCAAATGGGAATACTTTTTCAGTAAAAATCTTCCGCTTTACATAATTAATTGCAAGTCAACAAAATTATTTGGAAGAGTACGAATACGAAAATATATTTCTTATCAATCTTGATCCTCTTCATTCACCAAATAAAAAAAAGCTTCTTGATAAGAAGAGAAATAACAAAGTTTTCAAAAGTTGTGAATGATACAACTCAAAGAACAGTTTTTTTCCCTTTTTAATGGGGCTGCATATGGTCACCAATTTTTTCAGACCTAGTGCATTTCCCTGAAATTGGCATCCATTCTTTCAAGTAGCACCACTATTGGCGGATGTCATTACCCGTTTATAGGAATTCTGACGCTCCGTTTACCTTTAGTTAATGGCACCATAACTCTCATTGTTGCGAAACTGCATTAGGAATTTAATTCAGCCGAAAGTATCAAACGAATAACTGAAAGAAATTAAATTATAGAATTTCAGAGATGCCGAATGCTACGGATTCTCCGTAGTATCTACGGAAAAATACAAAAATTTGAAGTTGACTACGGACTACGGAAAGCTCTTTTTTTTCTACGGAAAATACAATATTTTAGCCGAGTACAACTTTTCGCGCTTGGCGCGCATATGAAAAAAAGGTTCACCTACAGTCGCGAGAAGAGCGCTTACTGACGATTCGTGGTAGTTCAGAGCTGCGAACAATAGGAGATTGGCGACGGTAGAAAGCTCAAAATTCCAGTTCTAACCGGAATTTCTCCCGCGTGGAGCAATATTTATAGGAACCCTGTTCTACTCGGCCAGAGAGTTCGGGCAAAGTTCCGATTTTTTCGCTGACTTGCGGGATACGACACTTGCTTATAGCCTTTTAGCATTAGCAGTTGCTTTGCATATTGCATTCCATTCTTCTTTCTACGTTGCGTTACGTCGTTTGGTTATTATATTAACTATTTGGTCCTAAATTAAATCAACGAATTCAGTTAGAAATTAAATTTGTATTTTATATTGAAAAATAATCTTATTGGGTGGAAACATAACCGGCAAATCTGAATTCTCAGGAAAGTTTTATGTTTTGGAAAATATCAAGGGATATTTAAAATTTCTCCAAATATCAGGGGAAATTATTCAAATCGGCAAGCGTCCGGAGTTTCGTCAGCGAAATTTCCTTTCGTTGCGTGTGGTCAGCTCGATTGCCGATTTTCCATTGGTTGAAAACGCTTTTTCTCCGATTAAGCAATAAAAAAGGTCACTGTTTTTGTATTTGAGTTAAGAAATTGCAATCTTACGTAAAAAAACGCGTGTCAGTGTTTGTTTCCGAGAATCCGCCAATTTTGGTCGTGTTCCAAAATTCGATCTTCATTAAAAAAGAAAAAATTAAAACTCTCAGCAATTGCAGATTATATTACTTAGAAAATTACGTTATTTTCTCCTTCCAGGGGTGGTAGAATTCTGGAAATATCGGAAATTTTATTTTGCTTCTTGACCCTCTTTTTTTTTTTTGCTTTAAATTGCAGCAATGCATATTTCTTAATTGATTTATGCAGTTCTTTAAAATATCGTGGGCCTTTCCACGTGCAAGCAAGAAAACGTATGCATTCTTTTCTTTACGCAATCTTTCTGCATCCTGTACAAGAATCGTATTTTTTCCATTTTAACTCTTTCTAAAATTTAATAATGAAATAAGTAAATAAAATTCCTTTTTATTTTTACCAGTATCTTACCGTTGCGTGTAAGTCGATTCGCATGTAAGCAGAACCCCCAACTTTCAGACAAATAAACAGAAACCCTTGTGTAAGTCGAACTTTCAGAGATAAATCGGGAACCTTTTTGCAGCGAATTTTTAGACATAAACGTTTTAAAAAGAAGGGGGATGAATTGTAATTGTAATTACAATTGGAAATTTGTAGCTATGATGTGGTGTTTCATTTTTGCGATCGCGATTTTCGTAAAGGGTTCGTGTTTGCTGTTAGATTGATAATTGTTGCTTTTATTCTGAATCAATAAAAAATAGCTTTTGGGTTTTAATTTCTTGCAGTCTTATTAAATGCAATAAATAATTTTAGTAATGTTTTCTTCATCATTTTGATCATTTTTTTTAGAGGAAATTGTATTTATTTTAATAATCCACACATTTTATTAAAATAGTGCGCCCTTTTTGTACCATTTTCCTGTTGTCCTATATTTTATACATTTTCCATTGCAACCCCTGTTAAAATAAGTACTTTTTTCCATTTCTGTCTGAATTAAGTAGTTTTCACAAGTTTCAACAAGTTAAATTACATTTCGTCTTATATGCCAAAAAATACAGTACCTATGAAAAAAAATTCGAGGTTCAGGAAATTGTTTTGAAAGTTCTGGAAATGGAAATCCTTACTATTACCACCCCTGCCTTCACTGAAAAAAAGGGGAATTGCATAAATTTCAGTTGGAAAAGTGGTGTCCCCCCCCCCCCCCCCCTAAATATTTTTTCTGGTTTCACCACTGTGATACTGTCATTACACATGGCAATTACGCTGTGTAACTCACAATTTAATTATAACTTCAGGGAAATTTTTGGAGCCCAATTAGGGAGTTATCAGGTTTTTTTTTCCCTCGGATTCTGTTGCCAGCTGAGGCAAATATTTGGCTTTTAGGTTGAATATTGAGTAGTTTTTGCATCCATGTTTCTCCGGTATTATAAACTACTGATAAGCGCTGAAAACTACTGAAAATTGTTCAGTTTACTACTGAAAACTTTTAGATTAGTGTGGCATCTCTGGAATTTAATTACAGTTTAACAAAAATAAGTTGCAAAAGTAATTTATTTGACGTACAATAAAAGCCTGTAGGAAGAAATAACCAAAACACAATCAAGATGCAATGAAAAAGGCTTATAAGAAAGACATATGCCCCCAACCTTTTTGTACCTGAGAGCAAATACCAGAATATCGGTCGAATGGCGGGCACCATTTATTTTTTCAAGATAAATTTATAGTTAGCGGATCTAGTTAATAATACACACTACATATAATGCACAAAATATTTAAACTTTTAAAAAATTTAAATTAAAAATTAATCAATGTAATTAGTATTAATATATTTGTGTAAAATAAATGATTACTTAATTGCTTGCAGAACAAACGAAGTACAAAAATTATTTATAAAATATATAAAATAACAAGGTCAATTTTTGATCTTTGGCAGTCGTTTTCCTGGCGATTTCTATTTTAGTTCTGCTTGTCATTATAGAAGGTCATTCATAGTTATATGGCCTTTTATTCATATACTATAGATTCCAAATGTTCTCTACTTTAAAATGGAAAACTGAAATATTTTATTGTTGGTACAAGCAGCGGGCGCACCTAGACCGATCGACGGGAGCAGTGGTGCCGCGGGCATAGGGTTGGGGTCCCCTGTCCTAAGGCATTGTTCTACTATTGGTTCGATGCTGGACTTTTAGTGGAATTGAAATAATTAATAATTTTAATTTTAGTGTTACCTCAATGAAAACGTTTTTTTTTTTTTTTTTTATCTAAGGAAAAACAAAATTGTGCATGAAGTAAAAACACTACGATTTGAAGATTTTATTTTAATAGCCATTAATATCAAAGTTCCAGGGGCTCATAAATATTGATACATTAATGTATTTTTTAAATACACACATTTTAAAATCGTTTTAAATAAGAATTTTTAATAGTGAATAAATAATTAAACTTAATATCCATGTTGATGAATGAATATTTAGGCAGATATCTGTAATAAACAGCAATAGGGCTCAAGATTTATATTTATGCTTAGAGAGATTAAATTGGAAATGGCAACAAGCGTGTCACACTAAAAATTTCTATTAATACATGGTTTGATATGTTGAGACGGGAATTTAGCAGTTAGTCGAAGTTATTTGTGATGCTAAATGTTAGGTTCGGAAGCGAATGCAGCAGCTACTTGAAATTGAAATTTGCACTGCTCGTAATTTGTTGATAAATTAAAAATGTAGCAAAGGAAGTCTCGATCTCAGTTCTGATTCGAAGTTTGAGAATCAAATGATGTCACTAGTAAGTGTCAAAATATATGTTATATTATTAAGTGAAACAGCTGGATTGAAACGTAAAAGCAGAATCGCATCTAAAAGTTTGTTTTGATGCTAATTATATTTGGGCGAGAAAGTCGACAGGGTGGCGTAGGTAAGGCACAGGTCTCGTACGCCCAAGATCGCAGGTTCGAACCTGGCCCAAGTCGGTGGATTTTCAAGATGCAGAAAATCGTCTGCGCCCATGCCGCATGGATTGTGCGGCATGTTAAAGATCCCTTGAGTATCCGTTTGGCTTGGATACTCTCGGCTAAATTAAATACCTAGTGCAATTCGCATCAAAGGAGAGCTCAGGTGCCGCGATCTAGGAGAAACTGAGCGTCCAAATTCTCAGTGGCAATGGCATCCACAGACAGTGGTGCTACTTACAAAAAAAAAAGGATTCCGATTCAGGGGTACGCACTAGGTCTGCAAAGGTTAATGACCATACGCAGTCCCATTAGAAAGAAAGAAAAAAAAATATTGGGCGAGAAGAGATTAAAGCAGCGTATAGCGTGGAGAAGACTTAAGTGGGTTATGAAATTTAGTAAAGATGAATGAAGAAAAGGCAATGCGTTAAACTTGAAGAGACGATTACGAAGTAAAGTTAACAAAGCACAAGTAGGAGAAGCAGCGCTAGCGCAGAGAAAGAGTCAGAAATATAAAAATCTGCTTAAACAAAATTTGCATTATTTTCGGGTCATTTCTCATATATAGAACCCAAAGTGGAGCCGGAAATTATTTATTCTTTAATTTTAAATTTTGAACTCACGTTTATCACACTATATTCCAACTTTTGCAAATTTCGTGTACTTCAACGTAAAAATGGAAACCATATTTATTGATTCATACAAAATTTCTTTTTTTTTTTCTCATGATTCTCCACAACTTTCCTCATTATCAGGAAAATTAAAAGATATTTTTTGTGAATACATATGCTTACTACACTATGAATAGTTCACAAAGAATAAATAATAAAAATGTTAAGTTAGTTTAAAAATAAACTAACGAAATAAGATTTTTTCCATTTATACCTTTGTTTCTTGCTATGAATTATTGTGCAACATGGAAAATAAATGTGCTAAAAACTTTTATAGTTTTGTTACCCGTTACTAACGACTACAGAAGGGGAATATTAGAAGGGGTTAAATTTTATTACCCAAGTTAATATTATTAAGTAAAACATTTTATTTCAGAAACTTCAAAACATTTTATCTCAGAAACTTCATACTTATTATTAATATGCATAAGGGTTAGTAAATTATAAAGCATAAAAACTAAAAGATAAAGTTTAAAATTCTTAATTGAAATGCGCACATATAAGTGCAATTGGCAAAACCGCAAAAATGCACTGAGCAAAAGAAATATTTCCTAGCAGTTAATTCATGATAATATTTGAGCTATCAAAAACAAAGAAAGACCAATATGCTTGATGATTCCTTTATATTATTATTATTATTATTATTATTACTATTGCTTTGCTTTTCCTTTTGTACCACTCTTTATTTGTTCCAGTAGTAGATATATAATACAAGACGTAACATTCCACTTATTTAGTTTCCATGAATCCTGTCATTTAACCCGTTTACAAAATAAACAAGTCATTTAATTTCAATGGACTTGAACATACAAGTGTAACGAAACGATTACTACTATTTAACACACATTATGTGTATGATGCGTTCAAAATTCGTAAAATTACTATGAACAACTGCAGTGCCTTAGATTTAAACAATAATTGTAAATAGAATTTTGGGAATCATTATGATCACTAATTTAAAGATAAATTGCCTGTGATATTAAGGAGACAGTACACCTTTAACCACTCTTAAAAAAGTATATTTTAGGTTTAAATATTTACAAATTGAGTCCACAATTGTAATTTTTATACAATATTTTTTTCCCTTTTCTATTTTTGTACATTTTTTCCCTTTTTCTTTTCTTTTCATTACTTTTTTATTTTTTCAAATTTATTTTTTCTGTAGAAAATAAGTATTTCTTTTATAAAATAATTAAAATTAATAATAATAATAATAACAAAAAATAAATAAATAAATAAAAGTAAAAAAAAAGTTACTTAATTATTTTTTCAGTTAAAATTTTTATTGATGCTGTAATGTCATTTTAACTTACATTCTTAACAGCCACTAGAGCCTTCAATAAGTTCATTCTTAACAAAAGGTAAACAGTTTATCGTCAGTACGCAAAATATAAAAATATATAAACTCAACGTTAGCAGCACAAATTAATTAATTAATTAATTAAATAATTGAAATTACTAATAATAATAACAAAAAAATTAATAAATAAAAGTTTTTAAGAAGTTATTTAATTATTTTTTCAATTAATTTTTTTATTGATACTGCATGCCATTTTACTTCACATTCTTAAAAGCATTCTTAAGAAAAAATAAAAATTAAATATATTATGTCAACGTTAGCAGCACAAATAAATGAATAAATGAATAAATAAATTAAAATTAACAATGATAGTAATAATAACAGCAAGAAACAATAATAAATAAATAAATAAGCAGTAAAAAAAATAATTTTTAATTAAAACTTTTATTGATATTTCAATGCCATTTTAACTTATTTCGTGATTCTAATTATTTCCTTGTTTTACTTAATATACTTAAAAAATAATTAATTTTTAGTATTTATTTTATATACCATAAAAACTACTACGTTTCGAAACGTAAAATTAGCAATGAAGCAATATCTCTGAAAAAGTTTGTCTAATTATTGTTATAAGGTTTCTAATGAAACGAACAATAAACTTAGCTTTCAGTCGAAATCCAATAAAGTATCTAATTCCGGATTAAACAAACAAGGAGACCAAAATATCAAGTTAGTAACCAATCGTTTCCCGAACGGGTTATTTCGAAACTATTGGTTTTACGTCTGATGTAAAGTTGATACAACTTTGGGTGATTGTGTCTGATATAATGTTTCGGCAGATACTGTTTGAGCGATGTCATACATATTGCGCATTAAATTTAACTTTTTGTGATAAGATTAAAAATCCATCATTGTAACATTTATATACCTATGGCTGAATGTTTTAAAAAGAAACCCTATTTACAGGATAATCTTTCATTGTTGGAAGTTTCTACGAAAAAAACTTGGTATAGTTTTTTAAATAGAACACGGTAGAAAATATGAAAATTAATTAATAGTAATCATATTTTCGGCAATATCTGCATGAAAAAAACCCCACCGAAAATATCACTCTTAAATGAGAAACACAACGTTCAAGTTTATAGTATAGTTCGTTACCATAAAAAAACAACCAATACTTTTAAAACCTGAGGCCTAATAAACCATTTAACTTTTCAACATCCATCAAAAAAAATAAATAAACTGCGTTGTGTTTTAAATGATTGTGTTTTTATTTTTTATTTTACATTGTAAAATAATTTCGTTCTATATGGAATCAAAAAAAAAAAAAAAAGAAAGAAAAGAAAAGAAAAAGTTGCCAATTTGCTGTATACAAAGAGCTTTTTCAAAATATGGAAAATCTAAGCATTAATGTTTGGACCGAGCAAATTGGGCCATTCTTGGTTTAAATTACCACCAAAGTTTCTGCAGTGTATGCAATAAATACTGAAACGTTGCTGCAATAATGAATAGCTGTTAAATTACCTGAACTTCAATATCTAGTCTGTTTTTCCCCCTGCTAGCGCGACTTGATTTGGCCGTCATTTTAATGCTATATTTTTTAAATAACTTTTCGTGCTTTAACTGTATGCGTTATCTCTTTCAAACGCACATTTAAACTAAGGAAAAAAAACTCACATTCGTAACTTTTCTAAGTCATTAAGAAAAACTGACATTAACGGTAAAAAATAAATATTCAGTTTGAAAATTAACCAGATTTCGGTTACCGCGTAAAACTATCAAAAAACTGTCTTACTTTTTGAAACAAGTTCTAAAATAAGAGCAGTTAAAATTCTTCCTCGAAGAAGTTTAAGTTCAAAACTTCCCATATGTATGCATATCACTGTGCGAAATTTCACTTTCACTGCATTTTCTAAGGCATGGCGGCTTTAGAATGACACTGGAATGTGTCTAGTAGGGGTTGTAATTGAAAATGCTGACGTTAAAAGAAAGAGAGATAAGTTCGAATTTTCTAGTTGAAGTATTTGTCCTGATGTTAGGCAGTTAATTCTAATATTACTTAACTATTTATAAAAAAAACATAAAGCTAGATTTTGAACTAGTTAAGCTAACCAATATATTAAAAAAATGTAAAATAAAGTGGGTTTTTAAGAAATGGTGTCTGTATTTTAAAGGAAGAATTTAAATAATTAAAAATAAAAACATAGAACAGTTTAAAAAAAAGAGAAAACGAAAGATATGTCACATGAAAAAATAAATAATGCTGACATGAGTGACAGAATGTTTGAGTCGATTTGACAATGATTTAACATTTTATTTAATGACATTTTCTTTAAAAAAAACAAAGTAAACTGATTTTTCCAGAACGAATTCTTGATATAAATCCCGTTCTCAGAGACGCTTTTTTGTATGGTACTCTGTACAGTTAAGCTGTATGATCAAAAACAAATTTGCTTGGTTTTTGAGGTTTTAAACGGAGTTTCGGTTTGCTTTCTTCAGTTATTGAGCAGATTGAAAATTGTCTTATTTATTTATTTTCTCTTTATTAAAGGTAAGTTTTTCTCCACCTAAAAGCTTTAGTTGCGAGTCAAGACTAGCTCTTACTATAAAATCTATTAGTTTGGGACATTAATTTCATTTAATGATGCATTCAATATTATATATATATATATATGTGTGTATATATTTTTAATTTACTCTTACCTTATTTTTTTAATATATTTAATAAAATTTAAAGTTATTTGGACATACAGTTAATAAAGTTTAACTTTTTTTGTCTATTCTAGTCATGTGCGGTGTGGTGTCCCGTTTTTCCATTATTCACCCATTTTCTCGCATATTTGCCATTGAAAAAAGGTTCCTTTTAAACCCTAAACACGTGTTTGAAATTTTAATTGTAACTTTGTAAACATAACATTGACGTTAACTATAAACTTTACTTCCATACTTTGCAATTTTGATTCCAATTTTGTGTTTTTGACGTTGATGTTGAAGACTGACTTGATATTTTAAACTTCATGCCTAAAGGCTATTCAAACTGCCTCACTTGGTATTTTGTTATTCTGACATCTTCCAATAACTTGAAGAATTACTCGTATTATGAAACAATGTGAGCTTAAACGTAAGCGTAGCTATTCATCTAAATATATTGCTGCCAATAACTCACAGGAACGATATCCATTATAGAATGTGTCCCCTTGGTATTAAGCTACATGATCCGATATCCTTATTTTAAATGCCTTTGTTATTTAGTTTCCATTAACTCTGTCATTTTCGCTCATATTTAAATCAGTCAAATCCCATCAAGAGAGATAAATTCCCAGTAATCAACGAAATGATTAATCTCACTGCAAAGGCTGCAAATGAAATTAATGCGCCAAATAAACATGACACTTGACAATTCCCGAACTTGGCGGTAAACAGCCAGCTGACGGCGCAATTGAATAATGGCAATATAATAAATCTGTATCCTTGTTTATTATATTTGGCCTATCTTTGCGAAAAGATAATTTACAGAATTAAATGAAAGCATTTTGTAATATAAGATGGTAATTTCATTTCTTATATTTTAAAAAGAATTTTGATAACGTTTTGCTCAATGATGAACTTGAATTATATTGAAATATCTGTTAACTATTTTATTTTATTCCTTGTAAAACTTGATTGTAACAGCACCTCAGTCCTAAAGCTCTGCCCACCATTAAGTTGCAGTGATTTAGTTGGTTTGTGATGTAGCTGGTTGCACTAAATTTTAAAAAATAACCCAACTGAAATGAAAACCCAGTGCTAATTTCCAATTTTTTAACCATGATGTCATGACCAGGAGAATGAAATGCAGTGAGCAATTTCAAATTTATCAACAAATGTATTTATTCCAAATATAATATTTTCCGAGCTTACAGGCCGTCGTCGTTTAGGGAAACTGGCGATGGTTAATTTTTTTTCGCCAAATAAAACTACTATACCATTTTGGGTTGCCGTTTGCGAAGTTTAAATATTTTTCTCAAAAACCAACTCCACACACAAAACATATTGATTTGGAGAAAAAAAAGAAAGTACCATCTTCATAATATTTTCCGGGCTTACAGGTCGTCGTCCAACCAAGATATTTATGGCTGACCTTTCGTTTGACATGTTCCACGCTTCTTCAGAAATTGGTTGGAACACGGCCTATAAGCCCGGAAAATATTATGTTTGGTATGGACCTAAGTTCCTATAAATGTATTTATTGTTAGTTAAAAAAGAATTTTCTCAAATTGAACTGAAAAAAAAAGTGTCACATTAATCATTAAAAAAAAAAAAAAAAATGCTGCGAAATTTTCTAGATTGTGTTATGGCAAAAAAAAAAAAAAAATGTGATTATTTCAGGTTGCTCGATTTTCAATTTGACTCTAACATGCTTCAACTTGAATGCAGCATCTATTCCAATCCATCTAGAAATTAAACCACAACTAAATTGTCTGCTAATCCCATTGGAGATACGCAGATTCAAACTAGATACAAAAAATTAAAAAAAAAAAAAAAACAACGAGCTAACAATACACATTTAAATAAAGTATAGTTGCACTGAATCATTTTCTCTGCTTTTTAAAAATAATATTTTTAAAAAAAGTAAGAAAAAATGAAATATTATTTTAAATACAAATACAAAAGTGACGACCAGCAACAGGCTCAGGGCCCAGCTAGGCTGGTCCAAGTCAATTTAGCAGTCTCCAATGAACATCAAGAGCTTTCTTTAAAAAATTTTCCCCACTGCAATTAACAGTCGCTTCCGGTAAACTATTCCAACTGCCTACAACCCTATTGAAGTAGTAATTTTAACCCAATTTCAAGATTAAAACAAAAAACTTAAAACAATGACTTATGGTTCTACTTTCAGCACATAGCTGTAGTCCATCAACATTTCCCGTTTTAATGAATTTAAACAACTGAATCATGTCTCCTCTGACTCTCCTTTGCTCAAGACTATACATATTGAGCCTTTTAAGATTAACCTCATAATCTAAGTCTGAAAGACCACTTACCAATCTTGTAGCAAGCACTCCTTTGAATCCTTTCGAATAAGGTAATATCCTTTTTTAGGTACGGAAACCAAAACTGAACAAACTCCGGAAACAACATCTAAAGTGTACGTTTTTAGTACCGATTTTTCCTTTTTTTTTAGCAAAGCCAGCTCTAGCTAATTACAATCTTCCTCGGAAATAATTGCTGTGATCAATGAGATGATTTCGGTGTACTTGTTTCTCCATTTTACGTAATTGTTTTTCGATGTAAATTGGTCATTAATTTATGTTTCATCTACATTAACACAAAAGAAATTTCAACCTTAGCCGTTTCTGCCATATTTTATTACCATGACTGCCTAAAACATAATTACCCAAACTCTTTTATTTTGCGGACACCTTATCATTCCTTTCTGATATTTGTGCAGCACCTTCTTAGGGTATCAATCTAAAAGGATTTAATTAGAGCAACATTTATAGATGCAAATTCCAAAGCAGAGTAAAACTGAAGGTAAAGTGTTTCCCAAAAAGTTCTAAAACGGTAGGGAGGTAGAGAAAAAGGGTCCTGAAATGTCACGTGAAGGTTAGAAATGTAATTCAAAACAAGATGTTAAGAATTATGTTTCCCACAACATGAAGCATATATTTTATGCACCAAAATTTAATACCAATTTTAAATAAAATAAAACTGAAAATTTAAATGTTAAGCCTTTTTGAAAATTAAATTTGGTATTAACCCTTGAGCTTTCGCCTATCAAGACATCACTCAAGTCATCAAGTCGGGTCTTATAGACCCGAATTTAAAACTTCGTAAATTGGGTATGAAAAGGAAAACATTGTGTTCTAATTACAATATAATGTAAGAATATATAACATATAAGAAGCATAGAAAAGAAAAGAAATTAAAATTGTACCTGGGTCAATATGACTCAACGTGATAGCTAAAGGATTAAAGGAATTAATTTCATTTTACGTTTCGAGATTGATAGCTATAATTTATCAGAGAGTGTTTTATATAGGTATATATCAAAAAGAAAAATCTTGAATGACTCTTTTTGTCTAAGAAAGAGATAGCCATATAATAGTTCTTACTTTGGCCTAGAAATGGAAGCCTTTCATTCGATTGTAATAGAAAATTTTAATGTCTGAATGGAAGACTGCTATCAAATATTGCTCAGATCTCGAAGATGAACGTGGAATAAGCGGAGCGGAATTGATTAATATTCATACAGCTCACGTTTTCAAAGAAATTGGAAATATTCTCCCCATGATCGTCGTAAGTTAATGCAGTAACTGAATATCACTGGAACGGCAAAATGATTCTGCGGGAAATCCTGAAGAGTTTGATTATTTCCAGGAAACGCTGCTAGCAATATTCAATATATCAAAATAAAACTTAATGGTTTTTGTGATAAAAAATAGATTTTTATTTTAATGCTGGCTAGATTATTCCACAATGATGTACTGTGTTGCATATTTTATGAAATTTATTACATAATCCGTTGAAGGAACTTACCATTTTGGGAAGTAGCATATTTTCTATAGCAATAAAATTAATTTAATACCTGAACAACATCATAACCAGTATTTTTCCGTTTCGGGGAACTGGCGACGGGTAATTTTTTTTCGCCAAATGAAACTACTATACCATTTTGGGTCGCCGTTTGCGATGTTTAAATATTTTTCTCAAAAACCAACTCCACACACAAAACAGATTGATTTGGAAAAAAACAAACGAAATTACCCTCGCCAGCCCCCTGAAACGGAAAAGTACCTTATAAACAACTGAAAAAAATCAAACACTTTTGTGCTTAATGTTTGGGATAATGTTGGATATAAAAAATATAATATTTTTTCACGACTTTATAGCAGTTGACCACAGGATTTAGAATGAAAGCTTTTCAAACAACGAGGAACACTGGAGGGGTATTGCTAAATCTGCAAAAGAACAAATAAATGCTTCCAAAATTTGTTGCAAACCAACAAAGTTACATATTTGAAAAATGCATTTCTAAAATACGTCTAAACGTCGCCGTCACTTAGCCCCAAATAGCTAATAAAAGCGAGGATGTACATCTTCGCTAATATTAGCTCTTTGGGGCTAAATGACGGCGACGTTTGAACGTATTTTAGAAAATGCAGATCTATAATGCAGCTGTACAACTGGCAACTAAAACTTTCCATTTCTCAAATGATACAATATATGTTTTCCATTGTGTGAAAACTCCTAATATAATTCAAAGCAACAATCAATTTATCTTAATTTTTATTTTATTTTTTTAAATAAACGAAGATAATAATTTTTGTCTTATACGAAGTAAAATTAAGTGATTTATATGCAATCATTTGTATTGGAAGAAGAAACATATTTCGCTTTCCCCGTGGCAAAATTAAATTTAAGACGTAAATCATGTTCATAAACCGAAAGCCTTGTGGAATAATCTAAGAAAATTGCAATTCTGGAGTGTTTTAATGAAAGACAAAACGTGCAATAGGAATGGAAACTTCTAATTGAAGGTGAAACAAAAAGTAGAAACAACCCCTCCTCCATAATAGTTACTCGAGCTGCAATTAAGGTAGCTGTAGAACCATGATGAGTTTCATCTAAAGACAATATTTTATTTAAATTGCTCCTTAAGAAACTTTATTTATATGCTTAACTAAAAATATACAAGCATAATTTAATTTTGTGATGATCTTAATTAGGGAACACATTATTTAATTAGGAGAACGTGACAAGTTAAACATTAACATTTCTTATTATGTTTAAAATAAACAGTCTTAAAATTTGCAAACATTTTAACGATATTAAATTAAAGATACATTTTCAAGCTCTTATAGTGACTGATTTTTATGTATAAGTTAGCGTAGTTCATATTAAAAATTAATAAATTATAGAATTCAGTAACAAACTCCCTTTGATGCGTCTAGACAAATTAGCAAAAAATTTACTGAAACACCCTTCAACAAAACTTGTTTTTCTTCTTTTCTTTTGCTTTTAAATTAGAAGACTCAATTGCCACCATTTTATTAATATTTTGTAGTATACAGTATATTTTATGAAGCATTATGTGTAAGAAATGTAATATTTCATCAGAGTACTTTTGTCCCTGCTGTTCTGATTGTTAAAATGTTAGCGAATTGCTTCTAAATGTAAAATCATACAAACGAAGCCTTAAAATTGCGATTTACATTTCTTGGTTGCTTTGAAACGCTGCACTAATAACTACTACTTTGGTATAATTGTGTTAGCAGCGCCCTCCCATCGCTGCTTCTCTTTTTCCCCCTTTGTGTGCGTAAGTTAAAGCAGCGTCATGTCCCTCTAAAAGCAATAAAGCGAAATTTGCTCACAATTTTTAACTAAAAGTTTAGTATAACATTTAAAAAGTGTATTTATGAGTGACTTATACTTACTAACACATAATGATACCCTAAACTTAAACACGAGCCACTTTTTTCAAGCGAGAAGTGTAAATTATTTTAAGTGTAAATAAATATCTATCAGAAAAATCGAAAAAGCTTCAAAAGTCAAATGGATTGGTTACGAATCATCTGTTAAAATTCTGCTGCATTTTCTGAACTCCATTTGAATATTTTAAAGATAAATTGAGTTCCGGTAACTAAGTTGCTACTTCTATTCCCTTGAAAAGTGAACTTTTTCTATGTCTATTTATCCAGATATAACTTGGTAGCATTTTTTCATGTAAATAGAAATTTAAATATTGCTTTTGGTAATCTAAAAGTAACATAATTTGCAAAAACATAAACTTCTAAAAGGGGGTAGAAATTTCGAACTTCTTTTTGAGCTTCTTTAAGAAATCGATTACGTAAAAATAAAATGAGCGTCTATATTTCCGAGCTAATTTAAACTGTAAATATGAAGTTTTAGAAAATATACCCGAGATTGCGAAACGTTAAATATATTTAGTGAAGGGACTCAGAGCTAAATTTAATTACGGAAAAGCGTTCAAATGTGTATCGGTTCCTTGCAAAATCTACAAACTTTAATGTAAAAAAAATGTTCTTCGTCATAAACAGCGTAAAATAGTTAACCGGAAAATATTGAAGGAAACAGTTTCTTCTTTGTCTTCTTTTTTTTTTTAATACAAAACACAATTTGTAACAAGGAACTTATTTTTCAAATATTATTTACCATTGTAAAGAATCACATTAACACTAGATTTACCAGACCAGTCATTTTGACTGTTTCGAAGCTTCCATTGCGCATAATTTGTTACTTATTTTAGTGCAACTTTCAATTGCATTTGGCTTATCTTAATACATGGTAAATAGGACAAGTTAATGTGACTGAAAGTGCTATTGTAAGAAGTAACAATTTGGTATAAAATGGTTGAAAATACAAGTGCTATTATTCATTGCACAAAAGGAAAGATATTCTTGTGTTATTATTTATAAGAACTTAGGTTGGTTCACTAGTTGTCGATCAAAATATGTTTCTTAGTTATTTTTTCTTTTTGTTTTAATTATTCATTTATATATCTTTTGAGTTACATTAATAAGCTTTTCTTTCCTTTTCTTCATTCTATCTACCCCACTTTATCAATCTAATGGTGAAATATTTTTCAGATTCACGTATAAAAACTATTCATAATTTCCCAGTTTTCCTTGTATATTCAGTTCAGTACATGCTTATTCTGTTAACAGCGCGACATTTCCAGTTTTAATCATGAAAACAGTTAATATTAATTGAAATATTAATTGGCATTCCTATTTTTTTATCCAACAAGTTGGACATTCAAGAATATCTAAAAAGTCGGATGCGATTAGTTTCTTACCAAAAGTAGCATATCATTCAAAAACTTGTTTCAATGAATGATCGAATATCAATTCAATTTTTCTGTTACTTAGAAAAATGTTCAAAAGTTTCAACCAGAATTCACTCCTCACGTTCCTCAGCTCAACTCAACCTCATCAAATAACAATCCATAACGTTTCGGAAATGAGACAGCCATTAAAGTTATGATTTTGTTACTAAAAATATCTCTTCCAACTCGTATGCTTCAACACTCTTCAAATCACTTCGCTAATTTACCCAAATGATTCCACCAACAAATGGTGTTACAAAGTTGGGTTTTGTCAATTAAACTCGTGTTACGTTCCGTTGTGCGAATAGTGGAAACATTTTGTTATGTTCTCGTTCGTATTTAATTATTGTCGGCTGTTTAATTCCACGGGGAGCACCTACTGACGCATAATTTCAAATATGGTTTTCACCTGACTTAAGATCATGTATTGCATATGATGATTATAAAAATACTCTGAATGAATGGAGATTCACCGCTAGAGGGACTCATGAGCGATCATCGTTGTCACGTGATATCCGCTCTTTGTTTACTAAGATTTTCAATCGAGTTCTACGTGTCGTTCACTAGGCAAAGTTAGCTATCTTAAAATTAATTAGACTATTTTCACAGCTTTTTCTGATTATAACCCAGTATTTACAATTAATTTAATCATTATAAAATAAATTTATTAATTATTACAATAGTAATAGTGTTGTATTTAGTGTTAATTTTATATAATGTAGAAGAACTTTATTTAGGCCTAGTTTTTAATTAGATTTGTCGAACTCGATGTAAAGCGTGCTACGGCTTCCTTTGTTCACACTGCTTTCATCGGTCCCACGTGACCAATGATCTTGCTTGAATTGCCTCCCTTCAGCAGCTTCCGTGACCATAAAGCAGCAGCATGAATTTAACAGCTTCCTGCTGCTAAAACGGAAAGTCGAATTTACAACAATTTTAGTGCGTGAACTATACAAGAGGTACCCTGCATGAATTTCAATAAATGATTATTTAATCAATTCTTTAACTAAACAAGGTAAATAGAATTTTAAAAACAAGTTGCATAAAAAACTAGGCAAAGGTTGAAAATTAAACTAAATTATTAAATTAATAAAGGGTCCAATCTGGCACTTTTAAGTGAAAAATGGGAAGATGTGAACGTTCAAATCGCTTACGCGGAATGGATAAATAATTTGCAACAATGCAAATTTATTGTTACGAATTTTGGGTTTTAAATGATAAAAGACAGAAAATTCTTCCAAAATCAGGGATCATTATCCAAAGCATTCTTGTCCAGAAATTCTCCTACCAAAAAAAAAAAAAAAAAACAGAAAGATCACTAAGCCAAAACGTTTGATTGCACAGCCAAATAGTTAACGCCGATATCAACGCCAAAACAGTTTTCTAACTACACAATATCTTCCAAAGACGATGGGCGATCGCTTCATACAGCTTTTTCAGCTCCAAATCTGGAATAACCATTTTTGGCATAATCAGGAAAAGACTAGAAGGTTCGAATTTTTTCCAGAATTGTCTGTTTCGCTGTGGATTCAAAGAGTTAACGTTTACACTTAGTGAAATTACTGCTTTTGTTTTGTGTATGAAAGTTTCTGGTCAAGAAGGCTTTAGAAAATTATTCCTGATTTTGCTAGAACGTTTTGGAAATAAACTTGACTATTTCTTTTTTTTAATCATTGATTGGATCATTCAAGAACCCAAAGCTCGTGAAAATATTTTTTTAAATCAGTAAAATTTGAAGCTACGACAAGCGTGGGACGTTCAGTCAGAGACCTGTTTACACAAAGTGTGGTCCATGAGCCATGGGCTAGTATTAGTTCGAGCTCACTCCAGCAGCAACAATTTATGAAACTCACCGAAGTTACTCATTTTATATAGAAACAAAACGATGTGTTCGTCTTGTAACTGAGGCTTCAGGAAATGTTTGTGGTGAAAATCAGAGTCATGGATTCATTCTTGCTAAGCTTTCCTCTAGAAATATTATGAGTCAGTTCAACACAAAGAGTGCAGTAAAATTTGTGTTCATTGGGTGTGCGTCTGAATTTTCATGTTTACGACGTGTTTTAAAAGGAAATCAGAATTTTTTTTTAAATGTCATAGTATTCGTAATTTAATTGCAATTAAGAGAGTTTCTTCTATACTTTGAGTGAAATAATAAGAAATTTTTGTGTTGTTTCCATTGGAATAAATTTTATTTGTCATCGTTTAGCACAAAAAATATTTCGCTTTAGTTGAAGCAGCACATTGCCATCATTCAACGCAATGATAAATATTTCAAGTGGTTTGGGACGCATCTTAATAGTAAAATTCCGCACTGAAATTTTGCATGCGTTCATTTGAACCACAAAGACACCTTTTCTGCCCATTGCCGATTTAAAATTCCCATTTTTTTCCCAATATCGTTCACTCTACCCTAATGTACATGCTGTTACCAAGTTCCTTGAATAAGCTCATTCGAAGGAGCTCTCGACGTGAAATATTTTTTGATTTGAACAATTTTTTTCTTCAATTTTGAACAGTCCTAAAAACAATTTAACAATTGCGCCTACGGGGAAATTTCAATCCTATATAAATCTTGATCTAACAGACGGATTTTCTTGGTACAAAATTTATCGAAAGATCTTACGACGTAAAACATCAACACATAGGAGCTTCATCCAGAACGCAACGAACCCCTTTTCTCATTAAATTTTTTTCATCTGGATTTTTAAGGATATTTCTGATTGAATAAATGAGTGAATAAATTAATGAAGGAATACACGAATACATGAATAATTGAATGAATGAATGAGGAAAGGAATATGTATAACGTTGAAAAATATGCATTTGAAGCAATTAAGAACCGAAGCAAAATGAGAATGAGAGCGATAGAGATAGTTAGATTATAAATTCGATGCTGGTGTTTACGAGAAACTAGGCTCGTAAAGTTCTTGACGGAACTACTTTTTTATGTACTATTTTGCAACATGATTAAAACATTTGTACAATATTTACTATGTGCAAATTTTAAAATAGTTTTCCTAGCTACTTATTGTTTTTTAAATTTGTATTACAAATCTTCCTTTGGAATTTTAAAAATATATTTCGCTTTCTTGAAATATATTAACTAGTTAATGATAAACTAAAAGAGAAACAATCAGGAAAAGAAAGAAAGCCACGAAGACAGGAAATAAGTGGGATTTAATACAATCTGTTAAGAATCTAAACATTCAAAATTACCACAGAAAACCTTATCAGAATCATCTTGTGCCCTGATATGTATCTCATTTTTATGTTAATTCTGTTTTCGTTATCATTATCAATAACGCTGCAGATGGTATCCGTTTACTGTTTTTAAGATAAGGTTCTAGGAACTATTTGCTAAGGATGATACCTTTATGGCTTAAAATGCATAATATTCCTATAATGAAAGAATTTCCTTACCTTGTTAAAGTTTGAATGATACTGTTTCTACTTTATTTTAAGCAAATGTGTGCTAAAAACTTTTAATAACAGCATTAAAAAAATAAGTATACCAAGTTTATTAAGACATTAAATTTCGAACATCGCCGTTCTGCAATTTTATTAAGTATTAGTTGAATATTTTTGGCAGCTAGAGGATATTATCAAATGAGGTGTGATGCAGTTATTAAATATCGAAATAAACAAGATTTTTAATATTATTATTTATTTACTTATTTTACTTTCACCAAACGAGCTAATAAGTCAACCTTGTTTTTAACAGTAGTGCTATTTTTTTTTCCTATGAGAAAGGCATTTCTCGAATAAAAATAAGTACCTATTAAATTTTTGCAATTCAGATAAATAAAAGCTAAAAATCAAGTTTAACTTATGTAACTCTATTAAAAACAAAACGGGAACAGCAAGCGCAGAAACTGAAAACTGGGATGAAAATTTGGGATATTAATATGATTTTTTAAATTTAAAACATCAAAAATTAATTTGCTTCTCTCTCCTCGGTTTAATTTTTTTTTTTTTTTTTTGGGGGGGGGGGTATATTTCAAGAACTAAAGCTAAGCAAGAAAGAGAACTAGATTATAAATTTGCATTTGGTGTATACGGGAAAGTAGGCTCGTATATTTCCAGATGGAACATCTTTTTTTATTATAAATGTTCGTTTATTCATTTAGTCATTAATGAATGATTAAATGAATAAATGAAAGAATGGATGAACAACTAAGTGAATAAATGAGTGAATTAATGAAAAAATAAGTACATGAGTGAATAAATACATGAATGAGTAAATAAATGAATGAATGAATGAATATGTATTAACCGTTGAAAAAGGTATATTTCAAGAAATTCAGAACTAAAGCTAAACAAGAAAAATAGAGAGAAATAACTAGATTATAAATTTGAATTTGGTGTATACGGGAAGTAGGCTCGTATAGCTCTAGACGGAATTTCTTGTTTTATTATAAATGTTGAGTGTTTTGGCAGAAATTGAACGCGAACGGGAAAATAGACAGGATTGTTTTAAGGTATTTTTTTTCTGATGCATAAGGGGAGCTTTTCTGAACCTGTGGTCGATAAAAAGTTGTGGTCTGATAACTGCCTTATATTTATTACATGGCACCCTATAGATTAATTTTTACTCATTTTTAATAGCAATAATAATGCAGCTATGTTAAACTGAATTTATTACTCACAGCAGAATTTTTTTGGCATTCAGTCTGGAAATAACGTTACAAACTACATAAGCTGCATTTTTAATGTGGTTTATTGAGTTTAAAATGAAATTATATTTACGTAAAAAATATAACGTATCTTTCGAGAATTGTTTGTTTCTGGTAAATCAAAATTGTTGTTTCAACAACTGTACAATTTGCTCAAATTGAATGTCATTCTCATATTGAGATTAATACCTCACTAATACAGCGGTGTTAGGTGGTCATTTTCCCTTCGCCTCGTTTCCCTTGCATCGTCCCCCGTGCGACGGCGACCTTGGAGTCTGACCCCCTTGTGTTCCGGAGGGGTGTAGATCCTTCGAGAAGCGAACTTTCTGGAAGGAGGAGAAAGTGATAAAGCGGGGATGTTCAGAGAAAGATGGGGAAGAGCTTGCGTGGCCGGCGGAGAAAAGGTAGCGGTCATCTTCTGTTTTCGGGGAGTTCCCGAGTTCGAATTTCTCAGTGTGGATTATTCAATTTTTAGTGCGGTGTTTCGACTGCAAGGAGGATTCCCTGGAGAATAACAATTAAGGAAAACACACCACCACGAGTCCAGTAGAATTTACGGATATCGAATGAGATGTAAATGCTGCTGAAAAATTAAAGTTTCTCTGAGTCCCGAGGATATCACCATCGATGTACTTCGTGTTGCAGAAAATTCTACTGAATCCAAAGTTCCGCAGTAGCTAATGATCTGTACTTTTAAAGTCACCAATGAACATTTTTGTCAATGAACTGTTTAGTTTCGCATCTCTGACCACCCAGCCCGTTGTATCAGGATGAGGAGCAAGAACTGTGCCTGATAGAGCAGTGTGTGTGATCGTTCAAAGATCGAATAAACATTTAGTTTGTCAACTTATGTGTCGTCAATTGGGTGAGTGACATCTTCATTTTCCCTATTGCACGCTAACATCGGCCGAGATACTGTGAAGCGCATTCCTTTATTTTAGGATCGTTCCTGGGGAAATTGAGAATAGTTATTTCGTTTACTATTTTCATATTTTTATACATCCGGCCTTCTCAATATAACATGTGGTTTCCCGTGACCAGCGGCAATATTTATGCCCGCTTTTTGCGTTCACAGTACCTCTTTTGATGGAAGTTATTTTGTTGTTAATTTAATTGTGCAACCTATTTGATAATGTGTTATTTGCATTGATAACCAAAGAATCAAAAAGTAGTTTATTTTAAATTTTATAGATGACTACAATTAATTTGCAAACATTAGTAGAGCGCGAAAAAAAATTTTCTATGATAAATGTATAAATGATAAGTGTTATACTGGTATATATATATATATATACATTATATATGTGTGTGTGAGTAGTACACGAGTTGCACATTTAAATTAATCACTTAGAAATTATCTGATGCATATGAGTTGAAAATTTGTAATTTATTGTATGAGTTTATAATAATTAATGCCCGTTACAACAAGAGCTATGTTTACTGAATCGCAAACCTCATCAAATAATGTTGCACAAAATGTGCCGGAGCACTCTCGTCAAAACTGTCAGTATAATTTTTCAATTGAATCCTTTAATGGCGACCCTGAGAAATTTGATTGGTTTGCGCAGCAAATAAAAGAATACAAGATATTAAATAATTGGTCAGAAAAGGCTGCTGTATTTTTTCTAAAAACTAAGTTAGTTGGGTCTGCCCAAGAATTCTTTTCAAAATCTCCTGCGTGCCAAAATGTAACAACTTTAGCGGACGCACTGGAGAAATTAAGAGATTTTTTTTCAATACAAGCAACACCTTCAAATTATTTAAATCAATTTCAATTAATTAAGCTACAACAAGGTGAATCAATGAAAAATTTGGCTCATCGCATTGATCTTGCTGCCGTTAAGGCATATCCTTTTATTACTGATGAAAATGCTCTGAGTCACATTAAATCATTACAATTTTTAGCTGCAATCCCTGTGGTATTGAGGGAAAAGTTAATTCACGAAGATACTGTAAACTTTCATGACATTGTTCAAAAAGCACATAAATTTCACACCATTCAGGAAAGTGTATATTTTTCAAGCCCAATTGAACATGTACCGAAACAGACTGATAACAAGCAAAATAATTTAGAACAGGTTGTTGAAACCTTAGCCAACAAAATAGAGCAGTTGACTGTCGCATTTGCAACTGCACAGTCTGTGTGCCAATTATGTGGTGATTCATCACATGCAATTAGTGAATGTATATATAATGCAAGAAACAAAAATATAAGTAGAAATAGTCAAGGTACTCGGAGAAATGACTTTGAGTACAACAATAAATTTAATTCAAGTACTGGAATTAATTGTCAAAATCATGATAGTGTAGGTAATTTTAGTGCAGAACCCAATTCCCACTCTAATAAACAAACTATTCCTAATTTTCATGATATTAAACTTCCTTGCCTTTTTTGTCATAAATTGGGACACAGTTTTGCGGAGTGTAAAGCATATCTTGCTATGCAGCGACAGGGAAAATTTCCATCCAACTCTACTAGATTTACGACACCCCATTTTCCCGTAAGACAAAATAGAAATAGCACGGAACAAATAAAGAGGCAAAATACCCCTTTTAGACCTTATAATAATTACAATCAAACTCGGCCTAAGCAATCAGAATTTTTAAACTCCAGAAGAGGCCATTAGGTTTTGAGAGGACATTACTTCCCCAATTAAACATTTCTGGTTCCCCGTCATTTACACGTAAAAATAAAGCATTAAGTGAATACTTAAATAGTAAAATGGCAGGCAATAACTCCGTTGACACTCAGAACAAAGATCAAACTATAGGAGAATTTCTCAAAACGTTTTCAACTGTTGAAAATAAAAATGAAGAATGCATTGCAAATATTTATATGTTAAATGCATGTTTACCTGTTATTCAGGTGAGTTTCGGCTCCCAAATGCTTTTGTTTCTTCTTGATAGCGGATCTAGTGTAAGTTTAATGCCAAAACATATTTTTGAACAAATAAAAACACACACTAAACCTCGTTATCTTTCACGTGCAGTAAAAATTCGTACAGTAAACTCCTGTTTAAATTTCTCATCTTGTGTTGAAATTACATTTAAAATTTCCAAGCAATATTTTCGCCATCATTTTTACATAGCGGACTTTTCATTAAGTGCTTTTGTTGGCATCTTAGGTTTCGATTTCATTTCTGCTAATAACATTATTATTGATACCAGTAAGCAAGTCGCGACTTTTCAAAATTTTACGGTTCCGTTGATTAATGGGGAGAAAAATTTGGACTCTAAGCATGATAAACATCAGTTGACTCCCGAACAATGTTTTGCTGCTTTATCGCAAAAAGTAGTGATTCCACCGCATGAGGCTGTTTGGGTAGAAGTTTCGGTTTTGAAAGGAACTATTGAAGCGAATAAGAACATTCTATTTGCTCCTGATATTAAAAACAAACACATTGAAATCCATCCCTCTATCCATTGTGTTCAGGCGGGAAAATTTTCTACGTTATTTAAAAATATTGGAGACAGTACCGTTCACTTAAACAAAAATCAGAAGGTGGGATTGGTTTATTCCGAATTTGATATTGATGAGAGCAATCAAAGTACAGCTTCTTCCGATGAAAACATTAATAATCATAGTGCTTTATGCAATGCTATAGCTGCTACTGAAGAAACATTACAGAAAAGAAAAGCTGACCTCAGTGAGCGTGATTTTTCTTTAGATCATTTGACGCCCGCTCAAAAACGTTCAATGATAAAAATTCTCACAGTCAACTACGCTGCATTTTCAAAACAGTTGGGTACTTTGGGGTGCTGCGATCTTAAAAAGCCCCTGATTACGTTAACGAATCATAATCCAATTAAGACATTGCCGTTCGAAATCCCTCATGCACTGAGAAATCAGGTCAAACAAGAGTTAGAGGAATTAATAGAGGCTGGTATAATATTTCGTTATGTGAGTCATTGGGGTTTTCCGTTAGTAATGGTCAAAAAGAAAAAAGAATTAAATGACAGTTCTAATGAGCAAAAATACAGAATGGCTCTTGATTTAAGACTTTTGAATTCAGTTATTGTTAATTCAACGTATCCTCTCCCCAAAATTTCGTCATTAATCCACGAAGTATCAGCTTTTAAGTATTACTCTTTGTTGGACTTGAAAAATGCGTACTGGCAAGTATTGCTTCCTGAGGAATTTCAAAATATACTAACTTTTGTAACATCTTTTGGCTCCTTCAGTTACAAGCGCTTATGCTTCGGAATTAAGAGCGCCTCTGATTGTTTCCAAGCGATTATGGACTGTCTGATTGATGATTTAAGAACCCAAAATGTTACTGGTGTGTTCGCGTATCAGGACGACATTTTAATTGGCTCAAATGACTTTGATGAAATGTCTTGGAAATTAGAATCTGTACTAAAAATTTTAACCAAACACAATCTTACCTTATCTCTTTCCAAATGTGAAATATTTAAAGAAGAAATTGATTACTTAGGGTTTCGTTTATCACATAATACAATTCAACCCATTTCGTCCAATATCGCAAAGATTACCCGTTTTTCTCCTCCTGCGAATGTCAGGCAGGTGAGGAAATTTCTTGGTCTTTGCTGTTTTTATCGGACATTAATTCCAAATTATGCCCAGAAAACATATATTTTGTCTCAACTAACTTCGAAAAACTCGAAATTTAAAAGGACGAGTGAACATCAGGAAGCGTTTGAGGAGTTACAAAATACTTTTTTCACTACACCATTTGTTACCCTCCCAAACTGGTCGGAGCATTTTTACGTAAACACTGATGCTAGTGCCTTAGGTATTGCTGCTGTACTTTTGCAGAAGCACAATGGAAAGCCCAAACCGGTTTCATATTACAGTAAAGCGTTAACTCCCACAGAAAAGAAATATCCGGGAATCAAGTTAGAGCTTTATGCCGTTTACAAAGGCATTACTTCATTTAAAACCTATTTATTTAATAGGAATTTTACTTTAATTACAGATAGTAAGCCGCTGCTTAATTACAAAAATATTGTGTCTCCTGCGAACATCATAACGCGTTGGCTGCTTGAACTAAGCCAGTATACTTTCGATATCCAGTTTTGTCCTGGCCGTTTAAACGTGTTAGCCGACTATATCTCACGCTGTCCAGATGTGAGAAAATCGGCACTGTCCCATGAAAATAACGACCTAATTTTGCCATTCGTGAAGACCACTAGCATTCAGGATGAACAAATATACAATATAGTGACTGATCCTGAATTTGAAATTTCTCATGAAACATTTAAACTAGAACAAAGCAAAGACTCTATCATACAGGAAGTTATAGCACTCTTGAATTCGAAGTCTTTAATTAACCACAAAAAAGTGCAGGACTTTTTCATTTGTCCAAAGACAAATTTACTAATGCACCATAATAAAAAAGGGAATTTTAAAACAATAGTGGTTCCTGAGTCATTAAAGGCAAAGGCTATGTCAATTGCCCACGCTTGTCACAACGGAATTCAGAAGACATATGAGATATTGTCCAAAAGATTCTTCTGGAAACAATGTTACTCAGATACCGTGAACTACGTATTGAGCTGTGACAGCTGCATAATGAATAAGCCATATTCAGCAAAACCAGCTCCATTTAAATCAATGTGGCTACCTCAAAAGCCGTCAGATTTTGTTTCTTGTGACATTGTAGGTCCGATTAAAGACTGTGGACACCTTTTATCTTTTATTGACCACTTTTCAAAGCATCTTACATTATACCCGTTGAAGAATCTCTCCGCTAATAGGGTCACTAAACATCTTATTAATTATATTTCACAACATGGTAGAATGGCATTTCTTCTATCAGACCTTGGGACACAATTTAATTCCGAAGTTTTTCAAAACGTCAATAAAACGCTTGGAATAAAGCTTCAGTTTACCTCCTCACAACATCCAGAGTGCAACGCTGTATCTGAAAGAGTAAATACCGCAATTAAATCATCCATACTATGTTTACGTGATAAGGGTGTTTCGTTGCAGAATGCAGTACTAATTCACCAATCATTATACAATGGGACAGTCAATTCAAGTACTGGGTTTTCCCCTAATTTACTTCATTTTGGAAGGGAACTATCACTCTTTTTTGACACATACAGCGAACAACAAGAAATTATAAATTTAGACAAGTCACATTATGTGAAGCAATTACAAAGTGATCTTAAAGAAACATATAAAGCGGCATACAGTTCTCTTCAAAGGCAACAAGTCAAGCAAAATTTGCGTCAATTACCGAATGCAAAATTGAGGATTTTTAAAGTTAATGATGTTGTTTATTTAAAGTCTAAAAATGCCTTTAAACCTAAATTCACCGGACCGTTTATAATTACATCCAGGTCCAACGATGTCAATTATATGATTAGGCTTTTAAATGATTCCTCCGCTGACCCATTCAAAGTACATATTAACAGACTCAGATTAGCCCCGAATAGAAAAGAAAATTTATTACTTGAACCTAACTCTGTTCTTAGAGATAGACCCTCATCTGTCACTACAGACAGGTACATTTTTCGTAGAAGGAAATCTTAATTTTTTTTAAATTTGTGGTAAGGTATTCTGTATTGGTGTGCTGAAGTCAGGGTATTTTGTTTTCTCTATGCGGGCGTAGTTAAAACATTATGCTACTCGCGAGCTGATTTTTGCAACCACTGCTGCAATTGCTTTCTCCCCAAATTTTTGTTTTTTTCCCTCTATCTTATGTTTTGTGCTTATCTACTTATGACACAGCTAAAGGTCTGCATTTAATTTATTTAAACCACAGCAACAAAAAAAAAAAAAAAAACCGTTGGTGATTAACAAGCTTGATAAGCTGTATTGTTAATGTAACGTCACTCATGTAAATTGTCAAATTGTATGGTTCTAAGTGATTTATTTTACATCAGGTGTATAAAAGTGTAGTTTATGCATCAGATGATCTCTTGATGGGGAAAATTGGAGTTAACTTTCCCAAGTTACATTGTTGAAAATGTCTTATACGTTATGTGTTAAATGCTATGTTTACATACATGTAAATTGTACAAATGTTATTCTAGATGTTTTTAATTCTTATTTAGGCACAGTTCGTGTTTTGGAATGTTTTGAATGTAAAAAAAAAACTTAGAAATTATTTTTAAAAAAAAATAAAATTTTTTTTTTTTTTTTTTTCGTGACTTTTGGGTGATATCTCATATTGAGATTAATACCTCACTAATACAGCGGTGTTAGGTGGTCATTTTCCCTTCGCCTCGTTTCCCTTGCATCGTCCCCCGTGCGACGGCGACCTTGGAGTCTGACCCCCTTGTGTTCCGGAGGGGTGTAGATCCTTCGAGAAGCGAACTTTCTGGAAGGAGGAGAAAGTGATAAAGCGGGGATGTTCAGAGAAAGATGGGGAAGAGCTTGCGTGTAGGGATGGAAGTTATAGTTCACTTTAAGGAACTAGTTCCTTTCCTTCCTTTGAATCCTCGGACATAGTTCCAGGAACTAGTTCCTTCGGGCCTAAGAAAAAAAACTTTCCTCCATGTGTTAATTTTTTCTATTATTATTATTCTCTCTTTTTTGAGGGAGGGGGTTGTAGAACAAAAATGTTTCTCAGTATATATGTATATCAGTGTTGCCGTTAAAAAATCAACGTTTTAAACCCGATTCAAAATTCCCGACAAATTTGCTTATGTGGCGCCACCTTGTGAGAAAAATAGTAACTATTCAAAATTGCTGAGGTTCAAATTTGCTTAAATTATATGTCTACCAAAAACCGCTATTTTCAAACACAAAACTAGTTCAATTTTTTTCATCTTTTGGAAATCTTTTCTTTCAAATTTTAAAAAGAGTTTTACGGTACAAGAAGTATACAAAATGAACACGAACAATCGTGCTTCGTTTGCAAATCTACGGATCCCAACCGTCATAGCAATTTGTTCAAGAAAAAAGCGAAATACTCATGCGTTATGTCAGTGGATCTTGATAATACTAGTAATTATTCTAATAAAAAGCTGTAAATAGTAACGAGCATGCCAAAAGAAGATTAACAAGAAGTTCCGTCTAGAACTATACGAGCCTACTTTCCCGTATACACCAAATTCAAATTTATAATCTAGCTATCTCTTTCTCTCTCTTTCTTATTTATCTTTAGTTCTAATTATTGAAAATATACCTTTTTCAACGGATAATACATATTCATTCACTCACTCATTCATTCTTTCATTTATTCAGCCATGCATTTATTCATTCATTCGTTACCTCATTCAAGTGTTTATTCATTCATTTACGCATTCATGTATTTATTCACTCATTTATTTATATTTTCATTTATTCAATAATTTATTCATTCATTCTTTTCCTCATTCATTTATTCATTGATTTATTCTTTCACTCTTTAATTTATTCATTCATTCATTATTTCACTCATTGAGTCACTGAGAAATATCCTTGAAAATCCCGATCAAAAAATTTCATAGCAAAATAGGCTCGTAAGTTCTGGATAAACTTTCTATTTCTACATGTTCTACGTTATAAGAGCTTTCCGATAAAGTTTGTTCCAAGCAAATCGGTCCGTTAGATCAGGATTTATATAGGGTTGAAATTTCCCCGTAAGCTCTGTGTTAATTTTTTGAACTGTTCAAAAATGAACAAAAACTGTTCAAATCAATATTTCACGACGAGAACTCCTTTCAATAAGCTTGCAATAGGAACTTGGCTCTTGTGCCCAGAGTTTACAGAATTTGCTTCAATTTTTTCCATAGGCGCTAATGTTAAAATTTTTTGAACTGTTCAAAATTGAACAAAAAATTGTTCAAATCAAAAAGTAAAATATAGAAATGAGATGTCCTCGCCGAGATCTTTCGAATGCAAAAAGAATTTTTCCAATCGGACAATTCGTTCAAAAGTTATTAGGGGGGGACAGACCGACAGACAGACAGACAGACCGACAGACACACTTTTTCCCCATCTCAATACCCTACTTTCAAATTTTTTATTTTTCAATCTTTATTTAATTACTTCACTTATTTTTGACTTTTCTTGATTTTTAACGATATATTCACGATACATTAAGCCTTCTTTCATGCTTTATTATTATTTTTTTTAACTTTTACGGGAAAGTAGGCTAAAAATGAGAAACAATTTCATTATTATGATTGTTGTTATTTGTCATTCTCGCTCTCGCCTATGTGGAATTATTTTTTTCTTTCAATAACTTGTTATAACAATTGGGATCCCCAATTTTTTTCATGTGCGTTTATGAAAATAACTCACATAAAAAGTTAATTGATTTCTTTTTTCTTCACTTATTTATTTACACATGAATGGTCAATGTATAGCGGTTGGGATCCGTAAAAATGCATTTCTGATTGTCACTGGTGTGATGATTGATTAAATGCTGCAAACATACCAAACATATTATAAATGACATCGAACTTTGCATTTGACACCGCAAATGAGTGAAGATGATGACAAGCTAATGGTCAAGTTTTCCGACTTGACCTATTAGTTAAACATTCATTTTTAATGCAAAGATTTAGTGACGTAACCAGTTAGTTAAACATCTGGTGACTGCATCCTTAGCCCACACCTTGCCAAATAGTCTGAAGTGTGAGGTCCTTTTCACGTGATCTGCAAACTTGGGAAACAAAAGGGAAGTCATTGACCCATTCGGCGGGTGAGACCGCAACTTGTGCCAGAGTTTGGGACCATAAGTCAAAAGGTCTAGGATTATAGAAATACGTTAGAACTTTCAGACAACGAGCTCGAGAGTAGTTGATCGCTCGTGAGAATCATGTGAATTCTGTTATAGTTTGCTTTGGATAACGCACTTTGTTTTTGCCTCATTTATTTATTTCCCGCTAACATTTTCGCGGATCCCAACCTTTATAGCAAAAAAATGGCAATGATGTGTCATTCATGTTGCTTAATGAAGGAATTAAATATTTATTCTTAATTCAGCGCAGCTCGCAATTCTATAAAAAGCAGCTCGGTTTTCCCTTCTTAAATATATTGTATAAGCGGTTCCTTTTTTTTTTTTTGAAGTGGTTTTTATTTATTCTGCTTCTGATCCAGATTACAGAATATCCAGTCTTTGGATCTTTATCGTACGATGTCATTTTCTGAAGCATAGTGGCTGGCTGTAGTCAGGGTGTCTGGCTCTGCGGGAGACACAAATTGTCAGCTTTCCTTTTCTGCTTTCTTTTGGTGCATGGGACGCATCAAGTGTCCGTTGTCATTAATTAGAACGAAAATCTTTTTCTCATAAACTTTTTTCATTAGAATTTTTACGATACCCTCGAATACCCTCAATTTATAAATACCCAAGGTTGATGTATATGCACATGGATAGAGATGCCTTTACATATATGTGCGTGTATGCTTGCGTTTATAATATACAGTTGAACTTGGTTATAGTTAGTAACATCGTTTATAGTGACAACTCTGTTATGGCGTCAAGAAATTGCAGTCTCTACATTAGCCCATGAATAGCAATGATGCTCGGTGCTCGTTTAACCCTCACTTCGGAAACAGAGTTTTACTGTATCCCCTTTAAATTTAAGCGTTTATTTCATTCAGATTAAAATGCTTTTTCAAATACGCAAAAATCACCTCTTTTATCACTTTTTTTTTTTTTGTAATTTTACAATATTTTTTTTTTTTTTTTTGGGTATACGTTAGGCAATTCATTTTAGAATATGTTTTATGATCAATTCATAATGATGTTTAGAAATTTTATTTCTGTACTTCAAGTTGTAATTTTTTTCTTAAAGCTTAAAAATCCCCACCGCCAATTCGTGTTGATTGGCATCCAGCATCCAGTATCTCTGATTACTATACAAAATACAGTATAATTTCAATCTAGAAAAAATTTAATATTTACTGATATAGATCTCATTCTAAGTCATTACATCCTTATAATGTTTTTTTTTCTAAGACTATGACATGCTTTAAATCTCATGGATTTGACAATAACAACAAACAATAATTACAACAACAAATGTATATTTCTAGTAAACCGTTTTTATTTGCAAAAACTTTATCACAGAGAAAGCATTACAACTAAAAATTAAAAATAAACGAAATACGTGTACAAAAGAAGTCATCATGTTTATGTGTGTGTGTGGTGGGGGGGGGGGGGGGAAGGTGGCTCAACTTAATGAAATCGCAACTCTACAAAGCGTAAGTAACGAAAAGTTCAATGATACACTAACAATAGAATTCCCATTCATGAATATAAAACATAAAAATTCATGATCTATTAAACATACGAAATAACTTGAACAGACATAATTGAGTAAAATAATATAAAGCAATCACGTTCATCACTGCATTAAGTCAGAAATTTATTAAATCAATCCTTGAAAAATTTTACTTGAAATTAAAAACGAAAAGATCAGTGCGTTGAAGTTACACAAATTAAATACCCAAACAAAAGCATATATTCAAGCACAATACTGTTTGCAGGAAGTATTTTGACTGCAACACAAATAATAAAAGAGAAAATGCGAATCAATTCAAAATGATTTCAAAGTACTCATATATGTTTCACGACAGCGTTCACCATTAATCATTTGTTTTATACAAATGAAACATTCTGCTACTACCTCATCAAGGGTTAAGCAGCAAATTCAAAAGTATCAGGCAAATTAATTTCACGCTTTTAAAAACATGTTCGCGCGCACACATTCAATATTCTTCAATTTTAGTTTCTAATAGTTTATACAAATAAATAGTTCTATTAATCGGTTTTAATCGGAGCGTCAAACTAGGGATTTAATCCTTTCTTTACAAAAGTTAAATTTTCTTAATTCAATATATTTTTCTTTTCTTTTCTCTCTTTCTTTCTTTTTCTTGGTGCACCACAGTTGAATTTCCCACTTACATAGGGTTCTTTTGCAACTTTAAAAAAAAAAAAAAAAAAAAAAAATCTGCAGAATTTTAAGATTAGTTTTAAAATTAAACATTTCTATTTCTGATTACCCAAATAATTTTTTAAAAAACTTTTGGTTATTTAAAGGGAACTTAATTGATTTTATATTTTGTTGCACAAAATATGGAAAACAGAATTGTTTAAATGATTGAAGGGGGAGAAAAATGTAAGAAAAGATTAGCAAAGAAAGAATGAACAGAAATAATAAAAAATAATTCAGTATTTTTTTTTGGTTATTATTATAACTGAGAGAAGAATTTTCTTTCTACCATCACAGGATTTTGTTGTTAGGACAATAGTATCATCTGAAATTTCTGCCATATCAAATGCAATTTAAAAATACTAAACTGGATTTTGCTGTTTATAGTAATAATATAATAATAATAATGATAATTAATTCGCATTTTAATCATATAAGCAAAATTTGGATAATTTATATTTTATTGCACAAAATATGGAAACTGATTTTTTTTTAGTGTATTCAAAAAAAGAAGGAAAAATCTATGATGTAATTTTTTAATTATTAAAGAATGAAAAACACGTAACTCTTAAAAGAATTTATTTTCTTTTACGGATAAGACATAATCAGATCTTCCCCCCCCCCCTCCCTCCCAAAAAAGGGGCTCATAGTTTATTTTGACTACCTGTATAAAGAAATGCTATTTTCCTAAAACAAAAAGCATGCTGTAACTTATTACAATAAGCAAGGATTTACTTTAAGTAGTTCAATAAATATATCCTCAAAAAAACTAAAGTAAAGTATCGCTTGGAACTAAAAAGGAAAGAGCATTAAAAACGACGATTAAGGACAGCTGAGTCTGCTTCGAACCGGAATAAGAACATGGAAATAGTTCCGATTCCCAATGGACCGAGCTGTTGTTCTGCTTCCGATCGGAATAAAAACATGGAAGCAGTTCCATCGGACCGATATCATCCGCAGGGAATGAAGGAATAGAAATCCGGACCTAGTTCCAGCGGACCAAGTTTCTTCCCCACCGGAAATAGTTCGGAATAACTTCCGGAACGATATGCATGGAACTAAACTCGGAACTAGTTCCATCGGACCAGGTTTCCTCCCCACCGGAAATAGTTCGGAATAACTTCCTGAACGATAACGTCAGTGATGGAACTAAACTCGGAACTAGTTCCATTTGCGGATTAGGTCCTTCGGACCGGGTCCGATCGGAATAAGCCATCCCTACTTGCGTGGCCGGCGGAGAAAAGGTAGCGGTCATCTTCTGTTTTCGGGGAGTTCCCGAGTTCGAATTTCTCAGTGTGGATTATTCAATTTTTAGTGCGGTGTTTCGACTGCAAGGAGGATTCCCTGGAGAATAACAATTAAGGAAAACACACCACCACGAGTCCAGTAGAATTTACGGATATCGAATGAGATGTAAATGCTGCTGAAAAATTAAAGTTTCTCTGACTCCCGAGGATATCACCATCGATGTACTTCGTGTTGCAGAAAATTCTACTGAATCCAAAGTTCCGCAGTAGCTAATTTTTGTCAATGAACTGTTTAGTTTCGCATCTCTGACCACCCAGCCCGTTGTATCAGGATGAGGAGCAAGAACTGTGCCTGATAGAGCAGTGTGTGTGATCGTTCAAAGATCGAATAAACATTTAGTTTGTCAACTTATGTGTCGTCAATTGGGTGAGTGACATCTTCATTTTCCCTATTGCACGCTAACATCGGCCGAGATACTGTGAAGCGCATTCCTTTATTTTAGGATCGTTCCTGGGGAAATTGAGAATAGTTATTTCGTTTACTATTTTCATATTTTTATACATCCGGCCTTCTCAATATAACAGTCATGAAATGATGTTTTTATTAGAATGGTTTTTGTTTAATTTTTGAATAATTCAAAAAAATTAAAATAAATAAATACATAAAAATAAATAAGAATATCGCCTGTGGCGAAACATCAATTTTGTATAAATCCTGATCTTACAGAGGCATCTGCTTGGAATAAACTTTAAGACGTAGAGATCCTATGACGTAGGGAATGTTCAGATGCGATGTTAATCCAAAACTAAGCGAGTCTATTTTTCCATGAACGTTTTTGATCGGGATTTTTAAGGACTTTTCTGAATAATTAAATGAATGAGTGAAAAAATGAAAAAAAAATCAATAAATGAGTGAAAAAATGAATACACAAATAAATGAGTGAAAAATGAATAAATAAATACATGAGTGAAAAATGAATAAATAAATAAATGAGTGAAAAATGAATAAATAAATAAATGAGTGAATAAATACAAGAATGAGTAAATAAGTGAATTAATACATGAATGAATGAATGAATGAAGAATTAAATATATATTAACCATTGGAAAAGGTATATTTGAAGTAATTAAGATCTAGAGCTGAATGAGAAAAAGACAGATATCTAAGCTTTAAGTCTAATGTCGGTACACACGGGAAAGTATAATAGTTCTAGACGGAAATTCTAGTTCAGTAAATATTGAACAGTTGAGGTAATTTGGTCGCGACAAAAGCCTTGACAGCAGTCTATTTGTACGTCATATTTGCGGATATTAACTGTATTTCAATTGATGAGTCACTAAATTTAGAAGTGAATTTTTTTTTTTTTTGACTTGATATTTACATGTTGAAATACTTTGTTCTTAAGCCAATCAATTCTTTTAAAAAAAAAACAGGTGGTTATCTTTTGTTTCTGAGTCACTAACGTCCACTTCTGTTTTAACCATCAATTATCGCTTCAATGGTTGGGGAACAATGCGAAACAGAAATCTAGTTTCTTGCATGGGAATGAATCTCTTTAAAAAGAAAACAGAAGTCATCTTTTCCCGTTCCTCAACTCAAAAGTATTTTATGGCTAGGAAATATGCATAGTATTTTGAAAGTAACACATTTAAAAGATCACGCATGAATTATTTTATTTTGAAGACTTGTACCGAAAAATTCCAGTTTTCAACTTTAAAGAACGGAATTCCACGTAAGCAAACAACGTAATTCTTCCGGTTGCAATTTCCTGACCTCGTTTTATTCCAGTCAAGGAATTAAAACAAACATCTAGGTTTAAAAAAAATCTTATTTCTTTTGGGATATAAAGGATAAATACATAAGCTCCTTAGATACTTTATTTCCTTATTGCTTTACATGATATAACTCCGATGTGATCAAAATACTCCATGCGAATATTATTTGCTTTCCATTAGTTTTTTGGCGGTTTTTATGCAAAATTGTTTCACAGGAAGTTGTGTTTTTAGAGAAACATGAATTTTAAACTATGCTTATATATATATATATATAATACACTGATGGAAAAAAAAAATCCCAACACCAAGAAATAATTATTGTAGAGTAATGAAATTTCAGCAATACATTTATTTAGGTAACGTACGTAATTGATTACAATTTCAAGATCACAGGTCAATTTAAGCCCGAGAAGAGCCATTGCAGAAGTGAAATACAGGTGCATTAATAACTGGTGTAACCGCCAGAATTTTGAATGCAAGAATACAAACGTGCATGCATTGAATCATACAGGTGGTGGATGTCCGTTTGTGGGATGGAGTTCCATGCCTGCTGCACTTGGTCGATCAATATAGGGACGGTTAAAGCTGGTTGTGGATGACGCTGGAGTTGTCGTCCAATGATGTCCCATGCGTGCTCAATTGGAGACAGATCTGGTGATCTGGCAGGCCAAGGCAACATGTCGACACCCTGTAGAGCACGTTGCGTTACAACAGCAGTATGAGATCGAACGTTATATTGTTGGAAAACACCTCCTGGAATGCTACTCATGAAAGGCAGAACAACAGGTTCAATCATCAGACTGACGTACACATTTGCTGTCAGGGTGCGTGGGATAACCACGAGAGTGCTTCTGCTGCCATAAGAAATTGCTCCCCAGACCATAACTCCAGGCGTAGGTCCAGTGTGTCTAGGCCGCAGACAGGATGGCTACAGCCGCTCACCTGGCCTCCTCCTAACCAACACATGGCCATCACTGGCACCAAGGCAGAACCGGCTTTCATCAGAAAACACAACAGATCTCCACTCCGTCCTCCAATGAGCTCTAGCCTGACACCACTTACGTCGCAAACGGCAGTGGTTTGGCGTTAGTGGAATGCACGCTACAGGACGTCTGGCTCGGAGCTGTCCTTGAAGTAACCGATTGGTAACAGTTCGTTGTGTCACTGTGGTGCCAACTGCTGCTCGAATTTCTGCTGCAGACGCAGTAAACTCGCTACGTCCATACGGCGAACACGGCGGTCTTCCCTCTCAGTAGTGCCACGTGGCCGCCCGGAACCGGGTCTTATTGAGGCAGTGCTTTCCCTTGACCACTGCTGCCAACATTCATGCACAGTGGATGCATTCCTGCCAAGCCTTTCTGCAATCTTGCGGAAAGAAACCCCACCTTCTCGTAGGCCTTTTACACGACCTCGTTCAAACTCAGTGAGCTGCTGATAATGGCTTCGTCGTCTTCTTAAAGGCATTGTGGACTAACATCAACTCACTACATCAAATCTCGACGCTAAACAACGCTCAGGAACGTTACAGTGAAGATTTAAAGCAAACCTGATTTGCATCTTCCGTGTGTCGCTACTAGCGTCACACTGATGCACCGAGCGCAAAATTTGAATCTACGTCATCTTTCAGATGTATAAACACGCTTGCCAAATTTCGTTTCGCTAGCACAACTCCTTCTTGGTGTTGGGATTTTTTATTCCATCAGTGTATATATACATACATATATATATGTATATATATATATATATATGTATGTATATATATATATATCTTTACTTATGTTTGTATTTATTCAAATTTTTTTGTATCATATCTGATTATTGTTACGAAAAGACAATATTTTTATTAGTATTTCCTTGCCTAATGTTTTTTTTAATTTTGTCTCGAATCATTTTTCGAATGAAAGGAACTTAACTTTCTTCTATTGATTTAACCTGATATTCTGTTGGTCTAGTTTCTTTTTTCTTCAGCCAAAACACTCTTTTTTTTTGAGTAGTCCTGCTTCTGATTGAATAATTTCACTACATGACACCTATATGTAGCACGATGTAATGTAGTAATATTCATACTATTCACCTTTAAGTCTTTACCTGAAGGTCTAAGCTTAGTTATGCTGTAATTGGCCGAACTGAGCTCCGGCATAGCAAGCAATGGGATTATTATGTTTTTATGTATGTGTATTTTTATGAGGACTCTTTACAAAGCATATACCTACTCAGGAAAAAATATGTCGCAACCATGAATCCCAGCGTGTACATAATGTTTGGTAAATGAAAAGGTGATTGAAAATTCAGACAAAAGATATGAGAGTTATAGCATACTTCTTGACAACGATTGTAAAAAAGGTGTCAGTACCAGTAAATTCTGTTATGAATTTAGCAACTGATAAACTCTAATGTGGTGGTGTTCTGAGCGGCTAGAACTTGATTTTCTTTCAAAGGTGCTCTTTTGCAACAAAATTTATTAACCTGGCATGTCATGGCAGGGTAGTATATTCTTTTTGACATAACACTTATAGAAATTTATTTTGATTATTTTTTATCACAACCGGTAGCAGAAGATATGCTCTAAAGTATCTTTAAAATTTTGAGCGCTTATAAAAAATTAAAAACTTCCGCCTCGTTTGCGACATAATTGTTTAAATTTATTTAAAATTTACTGTATTTATTTATTCTTCTATTCATATTATGCGTTGTTTTGTATTGAATGCATCAATGTGCTCTGTATTGAACACGATGTAAAGATTATATTATTGAAATGTAATGGGTTTATGGTCTTGTCGTTATACATTAAGATAACGACCAATAAAAAGTGTTACAAAAGAGCAATGAATTTTGTACACATAAATTATGAATAAATACCATCAAAAACTCAATCGGCAGACAAAGGAGTGAACAGGCCCTTAGAGAATAATTTAATTTTTAGCATCCGACAGTGGCGTAGTTTTACTTTTTTTTTTCCTTCTCGTTTTGGAGAAGGAGTGGGGGGAGGATGGTTTATAACAATCATTACATGTATATCTACAAACGATGTAGTATTGACCTATCACGGCTCAGTGAGAGGGGTACTTGGTAGGACTGTACTTTACTCTTCTTTTGGTTGCTCCCAATACTACCAATATACAAGGTAAAACCTGGCGATATTACGCGGTCGGAGAGATGGCGCACTTGAATTTTGTGGATTAAGGGAAGGTGTGAGGCCACTACAATTTCAGGTAGTTGTACAGCCACAGCAGCACAGTGCGTATTTGAATCATAAGTTTTTTTTGTCTGTAAAGGTATGACACAAATGCGTTTTTTTTTATTTTTTGCTTTCCAAATGTATAAGTAAATGTATATGGCTTGTATTTTGTTTACTGTTCATCTGATTTTCATTGTGATGTCATTACTGCAAAGATACTTTTAAAAAAGCGTTTTTTTAGATCTTTTAACAATTTACTTGCAGTTAAATATTAATATAATCTACGTAATATCGAAGACAATTTCCATGCTTGTAAATTGTAAACCATCCACGCGCGCAATCTCTCCTGCCCTACAAATAGGGGTCTTAGTTTTATACCTGCTGTCGTTTTAAATTACAGCATAACAAGCAAATATTGAAGGAAATGCATACAGAAGAAATGTAATCTATAATATTCCCCAAAACGTTGGCAAAAAATGAAAATTTTTAGTTTTTATCATGTTTTCCAATTGTGCACCAACTCCGACGTCTTTACCTTACTGCATTTAAAACTCAATTAGTTATTTCTGCAACACTGAACAGCAACAAGAATACATAGCTAGCGAGATTTATGCATATTGTCTACTTTTTATAATTTATTCTAAAAAATTCCAATACTAGGTAATTTAATGCACAATTTTAGCATTTCATACCTGGTTTTGGCAACATCGCAGCTAAGTTTTGAACATACTTTTCTATAATACAGTGATACCTCGAGATACGAGTTTAATTCGTTCCGTAACCTTGCTCGTATCTCAAAGCGATTTTCCCCATTGAAATTAATTGAGAGGCCATTCTGTTAAGCCGTGTTTTTGAATAAGAAAAATATATTTATAAATGACAAGTATCGTATAAAAACATAATAAAAGAGACTGTAAAGCAAAAAGGCACAGTAAACTGTGTGGGACGTGTGCAGCGTCGCCGCTGGCCGTTCCTCGTATCTCAAATATCGCTCGTATTTCAAAACAAAACTTTGCTGCTCTACAGCGCTCGTATCTCAAATAAGTCGTAAGTCAGGGCACTTGTATCTCGTGGTACTATTGTATAAGAAATTCAGTGAATTACTTTCAAATGTGTTTGAGAATGGACTTGCATTCCCGCTTCTTACCTATTCGAACACGTCCCCGAGCACTACCACTCCTAAATATTTTGATACATATTACGAAATGCTGTTAGTACACTCGCTCTAAACAGCACTCGAATCGGTTTCTAACAAAACATTATGTAAATGTGCTAAATTTAACTTCTTTTGCAAATGAAATTTCCCATCTGGAATTCCTTTCCATTTCTAAGAGAACATTATAATGCAAATATATTCCTACCGTATAATACTAGGAAACAATTTCTGAAACTAAGAAACTAGGTACGCATTAATATACTTATCTTTAAAGCGAAGAATTTGAATTCTTTGTAAACTAATTTTAAAATCGGTTTAATTCTGTTTTAAAATTCTACGTTTGGGTAATTTCATTAGTCACACCATTGACTAAATATTAAACACGTAAGGGCAAATATAAGTGATTTATTAATTCTTTGCAGTATTTTTAAATTCCTTACTATACTAGAAAAATGAAAGCACGCAAATCGAGCCGTTTCATTATGTATGAAACTGGTATCCTCTAGTAAACTCAAATATTAATTAATAAACTCAATAATGTTTTGAAAAACACATATTCTTACTGCTATCTTAAACAAAATCATGCACATACAAAATATTATAATTTTATACATTTATCGGCTTTGAATTAAACTAAAACTTTTATTATTCTAAGATATCTATAACTTTTCTAGCAATAATATTTTGAGAAAATGCGTGGAAATTATTCATAAACATTTTTCTAGACCTAGAGAGGTTTATTACTATACCATTTTGAAGAAATTTAGAATATATATATATATATATATATATATATATATTTAATTTTTGTGTCGGTTATATAAAACAAAGGTAAAAGCAAAAGAAGTCTAGAGCATTTTAGAAAAAGTTCCCAACTTTATTTGGACATTTTCGTTCGATGTTTATTATAAATACAAGTACAAATGTGACGACCAGCAACAGGCTCAGGGCCCATCTAGGCTGGTCCTAGTCAATTTAGCAGTCCCCAATGAACATCAAGAGCTTTCTTAAAAGTTTTTACTCCACTGCAATTAACGGTCGCTTCCGGTAAACTATTCCAACTGCCTACAACCCTATTGAAGCAGATTTTTTTCCTAATTTCAAGATTGGCCTGAGATTTGAAAAGCTTAAAACAATGACCTCTGGTTCTACTTTCAGCACGTAGCAGTAGTCCATCAACATTTCCCGTTTTAATGAATTTAAACAACTGAATCATGTCCCCTCTGACTATCTTTTGCTCAAGACTATACATATGGAGCCTTTTAAACCTAACCTCAAAATCTAAGTCTGAAAGACCACTTATGGTTTTTTATTTAAATATTTTTTGTTTCGTTTTGTTTTGCTAGATTCCACGCGTAAAAAATGAGCATGCTTTTTTTTTTTAAAAAATAACTATATATTTTAATATAAAGTTAATTTTTTTCCTGGATAACTTTTAGTGGATCTCATTAAATCTGGGCTCCCGAAAACAAAATTCGAAGGATCTCAAACTGGTTTCGCAATAACGGAATTCGAAGGATGTCATTAACTCTGGGCTCGCTACAACAAAATTCCACTGTAATATATTGCATTCTTGTGCAGTATACAATTTAATGTTTAACTGATACACATTTGTGAAATTTGATGTGAATTAAAAAACAATCTTTAAAGGAAACAGTTCACTAAAGTAAGCCGCTTTAACTGCTAAAATAAAAATTAATACAAAATATTTTTTTAAGTTGCATGAAAACAAATTGCCTGCATAAGTAAAATTTGTTTCATCCAAATAACGTGTTGGTAATTTTTAAGTTCTAAAGTAATAGGACTAAAATTAAATTAACCGTGTATTTTTTGGAAATTAATTTCTTTAAATTCTTCCCATGAAACGTTTTGGCTCAATATCCTTTGACTTAGAATGCCTCATTACCTAAACCATCATTTAAAACTCAATCATTTCTCCTAGAAGACAAAATAACAATATCATCTATCTCAAAATAACAGTATAATGCCGTAATGTTTTTTTTTTCTTGTATTCCGAAATATATATATATCTATTAATTTTTAAAAGTAATAATTGATCAATTACGCTAATGAATAGAATGCACATTTTAATTTCCGCCTTTTGATGGTTGATCATTATTTATGTTTATCGACCGTCGAAAACGCTATTTAAAGCAAGAGATATTTTTTTTAAGTATAGGCTAAAAGCAAATCCAATACTAATACTATAGCTTTTATTCTTCTTGATGTTTTCATAAAAGTTGACAGTTGTAAAAAGTAAGGACATAAAATGATGCATAAGAAAAAGTTTTTAGTATTAGCCTAAATATTAATGGATTTGGAACCTCCAAACTAAAACAATGTTCCTAACGACAAAAATAAAAGTGGTTGAAAAGATAAGAGCTAAAAAAAGTAAACTCGTTATAGGATGGAATTTAAAATATTGAACTATTTATACAGCGGCGCATTTTTTCAGGGTCGCTCTATACAATAATGTACTGAATATATAATAATCGGATTACAAATTAACTAAGTGTACTTTAAAAACCGACAAAAATAAAAGAGGTTAAAAAGATAAGAACTAAAAAAAAAAGGAAAATAAAACTCATTATAATGTGGAGTTTAAAATAATGACTATTTATACACTGGCTCATTTTTTCAGAGTCACTCTATACAATTTTTTATTGAATATATAATCGGATTATAAATTAACTAAGTGTAGTAATAAGTAATAGTTAGAGCATATCTTTATTTGATCTGAAATAAGATATTTCTGAGCAGTACAAAGCTTCAGCAAGCAATTATAAGATCAGGACCGTAATAGTGTACAAATAATTGTAAGATCAATTAATATTGCAAGTAAATAATAATTCCATTTGATTTCAATATCCTAAAATCGTACGAAAATCATACTTTATCGAAAATGAAGGGTCCACTGTAAAAATGACCTAAGTCACGTACTACTTTTTGAAATTTGCTTTATGTTTTATTCAATTATTTTATAACATAAATACTAATTTTAACTATACGAGCCTACTTTTCCGTAACACCCACATTCAAACTTATAATCAGAGGTCGCGCTAGGAATTTTTGTCAAAGCGTGAAAATACTCCTTGGAGATTTTTGGAGGAGTATTTTATTTTCTGGAGGAGTGAAAATAAAATACTCCTCCAAAAATCGATTTTGACTGCTTCTATTTTTATACTGTTTTTCTTTTTTAATTGTTAAAATGAAACTACAAATAAGCAGATTTAAGGTTGTGCATGCAAAAAATATCTTACAACTTTCAAGATAATTGAAATAATTGCAGGATGGAAAAGGATTGAAATTTCAAACACGGTAAGCAATTTCCGGTAAAAATCGGAGGAAAAACTAGCTTCCCGAGTGGCGCAAAAAAAATTTTTATTTATTGTTTTCTTATATATATATATATATATTTTTTTTTTTTTTTAATTTCCAATGGGGCTGCGGTAGTGGTCCTCAACCATTGCAGACCTAGTGCGGTCCCCGGTAATTGGTACCATCTCTTTCAGCGGCACCACAATGAGTGTGATACCTTCGCCGCATGAGAATTTTGACGTTCAGTTACCACTAGATGGCGGTATCTGAGCTCTCCTTGATGCAATATGCACTAGGAATTTAATTTAGCCGAGAGTATCCAAGCCACATGTATACTCAAGGGATCTTTTACATGCCGCATAATCATACGACATGGGCGCAGACGATTTTCTGCATCTTGAAAATCCACCGACTTGGGCCAGGTTTGAACCCGCGATCTTGGGCGTACGAGGCCTGCTGCCTTACCACTACGCCACCCTGTCAACTGTGAAAAATTAACTCCATGTAATGTGCGCAAAAATTAACTCCTATATTTTTCTTCTCTGTTTACTTTTTAGTGAACAAGAGAATTTGGGAAAAGGTCGCGTGTAAAGATTAAAGGTCGGGGAAAGGGTTTTAGCATTAGCAAATGGTAGCCCCATTGGCGACTTCAATGAAAACAAGAAGTTCCGTCTAGAACTATACGAGCCTACTTTCCCGTATACACCAGCTTCAAATTTATAATCTAGCTATCTCTCTCTCTTTCTCGTTTAGCTTTAGTTCTTAATTGCTTCAAATATGCCTTTTTCAACGGTTAATACATATTCGTTCAATCATTCATTTGTTAAGTCATTCATGTATTTATTCAGTCATTTATTCATTCATTATTTTGCTTATTCATTTAATCTTTCATTAATTCAAAAATATTCTTGAAAATCCCGATCAAAAAATTTCATAAGAAAATAGGCTCGTTGGTTCTGGATGAACTTTTTATCTGTACATATTCTACGTCATAAGAGCTTTCCGATAAAGTTTGTTCCAAGAAAATCGGTCCGTTAGATCAGGATTTATAAAGGATTGAAATTTCCCCGTAGGCACTATGTTAATTTTTTTTTTGAACTGTTCAAAAATGAACAAAAATTGTTCAAATCAATATTTCACGCCAAGAACTTCTTCCAGTGAGCTTGTTCATTGGAACTTGGATCTTGTACCCAGAGTTTACATAATTTGCTTCATTTTCGCCCATAGGCGCTAATGTTAAAATTTTTTGAACTGTTCAAAATTGAACAAAAAATTGTTCAAATCAAAAAGTAAAATATAGAAATGAGATGTCCTCGCCGAGATCTTTCGAATGCAAAAAGAATTTTTCCAATCGGACAATTCGTTCAAAAGTTATTAGGGGGGGACAGCCCGACAGACCGACAGACCGACAGACAGACCGACAGACCGACAGGGACAGACCGACAGACCGACAGACAGACAGACAGACCGACAGACCGACAGACACACTTTTTCCCCATCTCAATACCCTACTTTCAAATTTTTTATTTTTCAATCTTTATTTAATTACTTCACTTATTTTTGACTTTTCTTGATTTTTAACGATATTTTCACGATACATTAAGCCTTCTTTCATGCTTTATTATTATTTTTTTTTACTTTTACGGGAAAGTAGGCTAAAAAACGAGAAAATTGGTCGCATTTGGCGACTGGCGACCGCGAGTTTTTATATAATGAAAAATAAATTAACTTAGATTATTCTATTTATCTTGCAATACTTAACAAGCTAAAAGTTGTTTAAAAATATAGAGTAAAAATACGCATTTTTTAAATTTCAATGCGTATTACCGATTTTTAAGGCGTGAAACACGCTTGTAGAGGCGTTAACGCGATCTCTGCTTATAATACATATATTTATAATACACAACTGATATTTATTTATAATACATAATTTATAATAAAACATAAAGCAAAGTTCATCAAGTAGTATGTGACTTAGGTCGTTTTTCCAGTGGAGCCTTCAAATGTCTTTGAAAAACCCGATTGAAGCCGTTACATTTTGTTCAAATCTGAAAAGTTGTTTTACCTGCTTTTTTTAATATGGAAACAACAGATCTTATTACAAATAATAACGTATTTTTCAACCATTGTCACATCTTATTACAACTGCGTTAAATAACAAACAATATTTAAACAATTTCTCTCTCTTTTTTTTTTTTTTTACTTGTTTCAATAGAAAACGATATTTATTACCCAACAAAGTGATAAATCAGTGGTATTAAACTGTAGTGTCAAAATACGTAATTACGATACGGTTTGGAACGATTTTTAATTAGATGCCGTTGCTATGCCAATAAATTGCCCTTTAAATGCTTTATCAGAAAATTTATTTTCTCAGAGCAATTAAGGCAAATTGAAGTTCGAAAGCGAGCGTGTGCGGACTACGTTAAATGCCACTTAAAGTGATAAATGTTATGAGTCATTATTTTGTAAAGTTATCCTCGAAGGTGAAGAAGTCTCTTAAAAACATATTTTTTATTGTATGATTTAATACGTTTTTGATAATAAAAAACGTAAAATTTTTTTTGTTAAAGTTATATATTAACACTTCGTCGGTCCCGCTGTATCGCACAGATACAAAGCTTTGAAATTCCTTTATTTTGAAAGGAAGGAGAAATGTCAGAATCTTGACCAGAGCAATATCTGCCCTTTAGGTCACGAGGTCTACTGAAATGTTGTGGGAATAGGTGTCGGGGGATTCCCCCCCCCCCCGCTTTTGGGGGTTCATTTGCGGTTTGTATCAGGGATACAGCGCGACCAATGACGTTTGCCGTGTGTTATACTGATTTTATTATTCTTTGCGTTTATTTTGCTTCGGAAAATGAGTAAAAAACGCTTTCTAGATTTAAATAATCTGGAAGTTCTTGAAACAGTTCGTAATTTTTTTTTTTTTTTTTGATGAAAGTAAAGGTTTAGATGCAGAAATTTTCGATGACAGTGATAAGAATCAAGATTTCATGGACTGTAATTCTGGTTATGGAATGTCATTCAACAAAAAGACTAGGTTAACACAATATAAGTGCCTAAAATGTCGCGAAAGTTTTTGCTTAGAACATGCCGTGATGTTTTGTAAAAAATGTGCAATTGATGAACCAAATGTATTCGAGTCGGATTAATTTTTTCATTTGCTAAAATTATTGGAATAGTTAATATTTTAATTAAGAATATTTTCAAATAATATAAATATATATTAACTATTGTACGCATATATTTTATTACTTCACATCTTATTTTTTGCTTGTAAGTATTTGGGTTGTAATTTAATGTTTTCAGTGCATTTTGTATTCAAATAAAGGAAATAAAGGCGAGGTAAGGGGTCCAAGTGTAGGGGAGGTCGAGCCTGGTACGAAAAACAAAAATTAATTTAAAAAAACTTTTATAATTAATTTTACGCATTGCTATTACGAAATGTATCTGTGAGATACAGCACACCCGATAGTGCAAGATTCGGAGCGCGCCCGACGAAGTGTTAATAAAATATTTGATAATAGACAGTGTGTCAAAGAATTTTTAAGTAAAAATTCTTTTACGTTTTATAAAATAAATCGTTTTATAAAATAATATAAAAACTAGTAATTATATTTTTAAAGGTATTTTTATTCAAAATAAGATATTTCGGCTTCAATACATTTGTCACAGCGGTTTAACAACGATTCGAATGCATGTTCCAGCTCACACTGTGCGACTGCCTCCAAAGGTCGCGTCGAAGCTCTTTGTATAGTCTCAATGTCATCAAAATACAAAAAAAATAAACAACTGAACTGAGGTTTTGGCAGTAGATCCACTGATAGTTAAGGAGTTCACGAATGCTCGATAACACATATAGCGCCACTGTAAGCTTCGTTCCAACTGTAGTCTTAAAAATTCTTTGACACACTATGTACAGCCTCGACGTGAGCTTTGGCGGCAGTCAAACAATGTGTGCTATAACAGGCATTCGAATCGTTGTTAAATCGCTGTAACAAATGCATGGAAGCCGAAAGAGTTTATCTTGAATACAAATACTTAATAAATATAATTACTAGTTTTATTTTATAAGCCTAGTCTTTTAAAAAAATTTTTTGACAAACTGTGTATATAATAATAATAAATTATGTGATTATTTTGTTATTCTTTGCATTAAATACATTTCATACATGTAGTGCTTTGTCACGTGATCAAGGATACAAAAATATGTATGAGCAGGAAACCTGTTCCGTGAAAGGATAAATTCTACATTTCCCAAAGTGCTGTGAGGCTCGCCAAAGCAATACATCACGAATTACTCACTTTTGGTAGCTGACGATATTTAAAAAATTGATATTGATATTCAGCTAAATGATTACTATTGATGTCATTGAATTCGGTCCTGACCACCACCGGGTGTCCGAAAGTTGCTGCGTCCAAGAGTTTTCGCGATGCTGAGGCATTACTTCTACTTCTTCAATAAAGGACAATAATTTTGACAATTGTGAACTGGATCAACCGTGAAAATCTTCTCAAAGCGAAGAACGCGTTTAACAAGTGATCAACGCAGACCTACTGGAGCAGCAATTTGTGACATGTTTCCAGTCGCTGGCACTTCATTACGTTGTTGACACGGACCATTTTCAGAAGATTGAATTTTTCTTTCAATGCTTCTGCAATCCATTTTTGCGGTTGGGACATTTTTGTGCGTAAATATTTCCACCACAGCACTAGAACTTTGAACATTAGCTTTTAATTTGTATGTTGTGTAGAACGTATCTTTAACCCTGGTGTATCTAAGACTAAAGTTTCTCAGACAAAATGGTTTATTTAAAAAACTTTAATTTGCTCATGTTGCGGGTATGACATTAACATCAAACCCTCAACATAAACAAATATTTCTTATAATATGAAAATTAAAAGGTAATGGTTAAAACTTTGTATTGTAGTACAAATGTATGCATTCAAATGTCACACCCACAACAATGCATTGAGTATGCTACCCTGGACGCTCTTTTTGTGGACCTGGAGCTGCTTTGAATTCGTTGAATTTTGCAAATTTCTGAACAATTTCATCAGTTTCCTCTATTTATATATAATATATATTTCTATATCTGTCATATAATCATCCCTCCCCCCTACGTGTGAAAAATATAAAGAAAAATATAAAAAAGTAAAAATACAAAGTGATTTCGAAAAATATCAATTTTTAACAATCTTTTGGTGGTTGAAGTACTGGAAGAAATGGTTGGATTTTAATGAGCATTAATGTGTGAAATACCGTACCAAAAACACAATTATTTTGCCCCTCCGCAACAAAATAAGTTCATTTTTCCTTAAATTTCCTTATTCTCCTATGCTGCATCCGACTACTTACTGAAGTTAGCACAACTGCAAATCATTTCTGCGCGTGCATAAGAGGAAATACAATTACGACGAACTGAACAGAAAGAGTGCGCTTACTCGATACCCGAAACTAAGCATTAATCTTAATTTGGTATCTTAGCTTTACGTACGCGAACTTTTATTTATATATATATATATACTGAAGTTTGAAAGAAAAAAAAAACTGGACATTGCATAACATTTGTGGCTTTTCTATCGTTATAAAATGTTGGAACAACTGCTAAAGACGAATCTTTCACACCATTTAGCAAGCATTCGGCTTTATTTGTTGTTACCAGGGATTTGGCGCAGAAGCGTGGAGCAGTGAAGCAACGAGATCATTCTCGAAACTGGAGCAGAACATGGAAAAAGGAATTGCTGTGTTCCACTGCTCCCATTTCTTTTCCTATTTTATATATATTTTTTTAGTTAAAAAAAAAAAAACATTAACTAAACTGAAGGGATAAAGAATATAATCTATGAAAATTATTCAAAGAACGAGTAGAGCTGGGGCGGAGCAGGAGCATGTATTTAGAAGTCGGAGCGGGTCAACTCATAAAAGTGGCTGCGCCAGATCCTCGATCTCAGGCAAACCCTGTTGCGCTAATACCTTGAGAACAACAAAAAAAAAAAAAAGTTTTTCATGCTATTGAGCATGCCTAAGGAATAATGTTTTTGTGCTTTCCAAACCAACAGGGTATTAACAAGATAAACATAGATTTGCCTTTTATCTTTTCTTGTTTGAGGGAGATGGGCTTAGCATTTCACCGAGCTAATTACTGTTTTGGTTTCAGCCAAATTTTGAAGTGTCCGAATTTTGAAATCCAAATAATTGGAACTTTCTCGAATGAATAAAATCTTTTTGAAAGACGTATTTATCACTAAAGCCGTTTCAAAGTTAAGCCAGAATATTCTGCAGTTCTTTTGCATAACGAGAGCAAGAAGGTACCCGCGTTTTTTTACACACGAAAACACGGAACGCAAAGGATGAGGTGCGGTCTCACAGACTGCTATCGTGCAAAAGTTTGGAATTTTATCAGTGACCACAAAAGCAAAAACATTTCGAAACGATGGGACGATGTTCTTGGTCACTAAACATGAAGCTATAGGACCCATTCATTCAATTGGAATAAAGTAATAATTGGGGTAAAAAAAGAAATATATTAAGAGGTGGTTTGAGAAAGCGCACGTCTTCTGTTACGGGTAAACTCAAAGCTTCTTTTCTTTTTCTTTCCAGGATTTTTTAAGGATTCCTATAGCACTCATCCATTCAATTAGACTAAACATATAATACATGTAAAAAGAGAAATACGCTGAGTTTTGAGAGACCTCACGGTGTACTCGAAGTTTTTCTCCCCCTTTTCTTTCTTCTTCTCTTTTTTTCTTTTTTTCTTTACTTAAATTAATAATAAACTAATGCGTTAATTGTTTTTATTTTCATTATGTGAAAGACTTAGATGTAATTTAGGTTTTGAAATTATATGCGTTGGAACAATGTGATCATGCATTGAAACCTTTGGACAATAATATTCTTGAAATAGCAAATTTCACGATGATTCCTACAAATTTTAAATTCTAAAGTGCTAATTTTCCTATTTCTCAGCATGTTTTTTGCTTTTGATTTTTCATGCAAACAATGTTTTTAGCAGAAAATAATCCATATTAAGACGTTGTTTAAATGTTTAAAGAACAATTGATAAATTAACAATGTAAGGTATTACTGTTACTATTTTTACTTTATAATTAAATCCTTTTAAACTAGTTTGTCTTGATTTGCAGTCTTGTATTCAACAAACATTTCAGACTGAATACAATATCGTTCAGACGTGCCTTAAGTTTCGAATTGCCAATTAAGGAGCTATGCTCACAAACAACACTAGAATTTAGCCAGCTAATTGGCCCCATCTTCTCTATTGTTGAGTTAAAATTTATGAATTTAAATCAAAAGAAAAAATTTATTGACCTACTGTAACGATAATTCATCGAAAATAAATGATAATGAAGAGAATATAAATAATCGAATATCATAACACAAAATTATCGATAATCATTTATCTACGAGTAAATTAAAACAAAAGAGACTCTTAATATACTTTTTCGTTAGTTCAATCGTTAATGGAAGGAGCGATTTGTGATGGTTCTGGTGTGACAGAGATAAAGGAGGAGGACGTTAAGGCGAACATGCCTGGTTCTTCGAAGAAAGCGAAAAAGAATGCCCCGAGCCCGGTGAACAGGAGTGCCGAGGCCCTTTTCAGGGCCGGCGGGGTTTCCCCCGTCAACGCGGCCTCTGCACCGGGTGAGGAAATCACCTCCGTACTCGAAATGAAGTTGGAAGTCTCGGGCCTCCCTTGCGAGCTGCAGCAGCTAGATCAACTCATCAGCTACGAGGAAAACATACAAGAGATTAAGAAATGGGAAAACATTATCGAGACAATCATTGCTTCGTTCGAAAGCAAGTAAAAGAAGGAAAAAACATCACCCAGAAGGACTTCCAAGATTTCAGCTACTTCACGCGATGCCGGCTTAAGGCCGCCATTAAAATCGCTCTCTTCGGCCAACAAGACGCTCTCGACCAGGCCAGGGAAGAAGCAAACTTATGGATGGATAAACTCGAGGAATGCAGAGAACTTTGCGGGGACCTCCAGGATGAAAACACCACCCTCAAAGATCAATTAAAAGAAAAGGAATGTAAAAAGGCGCCCCTCGCAGCCAAAAGGAAAAGACCCAGGAGATCGGTAGTTCTCCTAAACGAAGTAAACCCCCAAAAGACCATCTCAGCGATCAAGAAAAAACACGACGAGCCCTACGAAGTTCAACTTCGCAGGGACGAGGTGAAGGTATTCCCTACCAGCGAAGACGGCCACCTGGTGGTGATCCGCTACGCCGAAGAAGAGAAGCTAGAGTCGACCGGCGCCCTCCCCTCAAGGTGATCCTAAAAGGGCTCCCGGTCGATTTCAGCATCGACGTACTTGACGAAGAGCTCTCCAAACAAGGGCGGAGAGCCGAAAAAATTAAACAGTTCCAGGGAAAAAAACGGGCCCCTGCCCGTCTTTTGCATCCAGATGGATCCACCGAGGAAAATCTCAAGATTTTTGAAGAAACTTTTTCCATCGCCGGTTTCTAGCTAAGGGCGGAGCGGCTACGTAGGAGAAAAGGCCCAATCCAATGCTACAGGTGCCAGAGATGGGGCCACAACTCCTTTGTTTGCAACGCAAGTGAAAAATGCAAATACTGCGCCGGCCCACACCGTTCAAAGGAATGCATGAGAAAAGACGAAGCACCGACGTGCGCCAATTGTCATGCGGCGCACCCGGCATTAAGCGACGACTGCCCGAGGCTTCCGCGGAGCCAATAGCAAAGCTGCACTACGACCCAAGAGGACCCCCCCCCCCCCCAAAAAAAAAAAAAGCCGAAGCAAGACCTCTAGACCTACTAGCCATCCTGAAGGCAGCACTTCAAAGCTATGAAGAACGAACAAAAAAATTAACTCTTACACCTCCGGGCCCAGGCTCATCTGTTACCTCCTCCCTATTTGCACTCTCTGCCCTTCGGGGACAATGAAGTTTTTTTCTCTGAAGCATACCCTCCGAAGTGTCCTATTACGGAACCTGGGTAAAAGTAAAGAGGTAAAAGTAGAGACGCTATAAGGAGAGACGCGACATATGCAGGGATAAAGAAAAGCCGACTTTTAACCACCTTAGGGCTTGTTGGGGAACTTCTCGTAGACTTAACACAGGAGAAACGAGAGGGGTTTACAAAAACGCGTATTTCACGGAAGCAAGGTTTTTCAGCAAAATTTTAGCGTCATGTTCCAAAGGCGGAAAACACAGGCTTCAATTTCATACAATTTTTATGTGTCAAAAACGCATATTAGTTGTATTAATTAATGTTTTACTGTTCGGAATCTACCATCTTCTTCCAAACTTCTGATGGGAGAAAAGGAGAAGTTCCTTGGCTGTTTTTTGGCGGAAGTAGTTGGCGCTGTAAATAATTTATCGGAGAGTGAATGTCCAAACACTCTGATGAATGATTTTTGGGGTTCTTTTCTTTTTTAAATTAACATGCAAACTGTGCTGAATTAACAGAAATCATTATTATTAAACAGTTGTGCATTCAACACTATTCGAAGCTTTAAGAATTCATAATTAAACATCCAAATTAGTGAAGCATTATGTTCGTGTTAATGTGTGACATTATATAGATTGTTTTAAAATGAGTTAATTATTAATTAAACTTTATTTAGTCGTTCTAAATCTACTTGTTTTTTATAAAATATGTTAATACAAAAGGAATTTCTCACTGGAATTTTCATTCATAACAGAAAATTATCAGTAAAATTCTAAATAAATGAAAACAATATAATACAAATATAGCCTTGAACTTACATTCAATCTTTACGGAAAACCTTGAAATATTCCTAACGTATCTTATACATTTTAAAAATTATCTTTATTATTTTGAATTTTTCCTTGCATTTTATTGGAAATCATATTTTTAAAACGCAGATCTTTAGTCACCCAAAAGAAGTATGTATAAATAAATAACGAAATAGTATTAATAATAAAACAATAGAGGTAGTAATAAAGAAATTAACTTTTCTACATAATGCTGGATATAATAGGTCTTTTATAGTAGTAAACTAAAATACAAGCTTGATTCATATTAAGATGTTTAAAACTACTTGTAGTTTTTAACTGTTATATCATTCAAGTGCATGCTGAGATCATAACCTTCTTTTATCCTAGGTAAAATTTGCTATAAAAGTATGCTTTTTAAGGATCTGTACTTACAACATTTCAAAATATGTTTCTTATTCATGGCGAATTTTGTCATACGATTCTGAGAAACATAAAAAGTTTAAACTTGATAGCGGAACGAATTAAATAACATACCTCATATTGCACCATAACCCAAAAACTCCTATTCAAAACATATATTGTATTTGTTTCAGGGCTCGAAAAATCTTTAAAATCGTACATGCCCTGTCGGGCATATTTGTCTAAAAAATACATGCCCGAACAAAATTTTTACGCGTCCAAAAGTTGTTTTATTGGATATTAATAAACACATTTGAATTTATAGTATAGCATTAGTCAGACAAAAATAAATAAATAAATAAATAAATTAACATCTTTATATCTGAATCAAGAATTATTTAAACGTTAATCTAAGTCATTAATAAATTCCATCACATATAAATATTATATAATGTCGTTACAAGTCAAAATTTGCAAAATTTAATTTGTATTACCAATTTTATTGTTGACATGCATGTCCGTCAACGTATCAAGGTTGATCTCCAGTAAGGAATAAAATACGAAACAATAAAGTTTTGGAAAGAAGTATTTGATTATATAAGAAAAATATTTGTACATTTAAAAAAATAAATATAAGTACATAAAATCAAAAAACTTAATTCGGAACTATAAATATAGCTGTCTATCTAAATATATATTACATCTATATATTTAGTGCAAAGAAGAAACGTTATTTCATTTTTCACTGGCAATATACATTTTATAGGGTAGAAATAATTTTTATAGCACGCATAATTTGCAAGCATGTAAGAACAAAAATAATCAAGTAAAAAAAAAGTTCTGAAACGGCGATTAAACTTTAAACGCAGAGTCCTGGCTCTTTTGCAGCAACTTGTTGTTACTAGAGGGGATAATTAGCTTAATGGCAGGGACTTGACGCGACCCCCGGAAGTAAGACTCCCCCATGCTCGAAAGGCAATTCTTTTACCACCTCAAGAGTAAACTGGACCCAATGTCATGAGAAGAAAAAAAATTCCACTTTTGTTGTTTAAACAATTGATACGTACTAACGTATACGTACTTAAATATACGTATATTGATTTACGTATATTTTACGCACGTACAGGTTACCACAAACATATTTCGTCTATCATAGTTTACAGCTTTAAAATTTTGAAAAACTGATTTAATAGAAGCATTAAAATTTTTAAAAAAGATTATATCCTCATTTTTAAACTGTTCTCCTACCAAATTTTGAATATTCAAATTTTCAAAAACTGATGCAAGTTGTTTTTCCTGTGGGCACAGGTGGTTGTCTTCGTAATATCAATTATTTTTGTTTCTCTGCTTAGAGAAACGTTTCTTACCGTTTTAATGCTTCACGATACTATTTGAGGCGTATGCCGTGAAAGTACAAAGCCGAGGATATCAAGATTTAGGAAAGCAAAATCATTCTTAAGTGTGAAGTTCTTACAATTTTTGATTAATAAAATAATTTAGTGCATGAAAGGCATCAGATATTATTGGTTACAATGGGGAGGAAATATATATTTTACACAGAAACCTAAAAAAATGATTTGTAATTTTAAATTAAATGTTACTGCCGTTTTTTTATTATAAAAATATTTTATTATATTCTGTGGAAATAAATTGTAAATAAAAAGAATATTTTCATAAACACCCATAAAATAATTTAGTGAACCCTTTGAAAAACATAATAATAAACGTAAATAATGTTATTTTTTGTTTCTTTTTTTAACCGAAACTCTTAGAACTACAAAGTCAGCATCTGAAGGAGTCCATACAAACACTAACTGCAAAAAGTTCGGAAGAGTCTTTGATAAAAAGTCTTATGTTTCTTCATGCTTCTGTGAAGCATCGTTAAGGTAATGAAATTGTGGGGGCAAAAGCTGCAACTTCCGAAAAAGAATTGCTTCTAAGGTAAGGCTCGACCGATGCATCGGCCTCGCCGATGCATCGGCGCCGATTGTTCAACAAACTTGCCATCGGCCATCGGCATCGGCGGCCGATGTTAAATTCAGAAAAACATCGGCCCATCGGCCTTAAAAAACATCTAAAAGCCGATGCCAGGCCGATGTTTTCCAACTTTCCACAAAACTTGATACAACTTTCCGCAAAACATTCTGTCTTTAACTGTCTTCCTCTTCCATAGCTAGTTTTCTATTTCCATACAATAAGAGGCAGCACAGCAGTTAAAAACAGTTTTCGCCATCATGGGGGAGCCAAGGGGTTTCTAATTTGGCTATTTTTAAGATAAATACGAAACATTTGGCTTTTGGAATAATTTGCATGGCTTCCTGGCTTTCTTTTGGCTCCTTAATATTTTTTGGGAGATTTTATAAATATTTTAGTTTTTTACAACAGAAGTTTTAAAGATTTTTAAAAAACAAATACTATTTTTAATTTTAGAACTATGCCAAATTTTGTTTTACACCGTTTTGATAACAAATGGGTGTCGCTTATTTTATATCAGCTCAGGCTCTTATCCGGTTGCCTATTTATGCCGAACATGCCCAATTTTCGTGCTGGAGTTAATAGACATTCGGAGGGAATACTCGGAAAAGCAGTCGGATATCTTGTTCTGTGACTTCATTCGACGATTCTACAGAATTCGCTCTTTTGTTCCGAGTCAGCGAGAATTATTCTAAGAATAATTCTCACACATATAGCAAAAGAAGAAGAACAGAAGAGGGAAAGAAATATTGATGTTTCTTCAGCAAGAAAAATATCTGCAAGAATGCTGCTACAAAATTTGTTTTTTTTTTTTGCTTAAAGTTGGATGCTTTTGTGATATTGTTGGTAGGGTCAGTTGGGGTAATTGTAAACGCTTTTTCAATGTTTTAACTTTTGATCCTTCCCTACCTCTTAAATGAATTCAGAGAAAAAATTTTGAGCATTGTAGCCACTACTGTACTTCTTGTAAGTAAATGTGTGCAAAAATTTTGACTTTATGACTATTTGTTAACGAATGAGCTCGTGTTTACAATTACCCCAGAGATCTGGGGTAATTGTAAACAGTGATTTAAATTCGAATAAGGTTGATGCAAATGGAAATTTGCTTCATACACAGTCTTCTTGAAGGTTTAAGAAGTTCCGGAGCAATGCTTCTCAATCTGCGGCCAACAGGCCGCATGTGGTCCGCTGAGTTATGTTATGAGTCGACTGAGATCATTTAACGAGAAATATCTTGAAAAAAAGCAAGTAATGCGACAAATTTATATAAAATTTGTCCCGCAGTGGATCAGTCGGTTAAGTTTGGATCCCATAGAACACCGAAAATGAAGCACAACTGGCCGTGGTCAACGCTTGGGAGGGTGACCACCTCCCGCGATTGATTACTCTGAGACTGAGTGCGCTAAAGGGAGCTGTGCACGTAAAATACATCGTCGCTTCAAATGCCCACCAAGTTAGAAATAATTTCCGTTGAGGGACCATCCTAGGTGACGATCTCTCATCTGGGAGCTGTTTCAAAATCATTAAGCCCCTCTGAGCCAAGTGTACTTCATTATAACGGAGCTCATTAATAATCAGTAGGAGCTTCCTTAATTCATGGTCGCCCTGCAAGGGGGCTTGGATTTCCCATTGGAATTAGCAACAACAACAACAGTTATGTAAAATAGACACAAAAGTATAATTTGCATCAAAATAAAATACTTATTGTCCCTCCTAAATATTGGAAATAGGATAAATTTAAGCGTTTACAATTACCCCAGAGTACGAAATATATGGGGTAATTGTAAACACCTAACTTGCACATGAAAAATAACAGGGAGGATTAAATTCATAGCTAAATGTTTTTAGCAGCATTCCATATGACAAATAAAAATGGTTGAAATCGCTTGCATCGCTTTTGTAGATGAGCTGGAGAGGAAAATGTAAGATCACTAAATTTTGTTAAACAACTTTTTTCACTGTGCCATTTTCAAACAATAGTGACGCCTCCACAGTTGTTTCGAAACTTACGAAACTGCTTCAATGTCTTCCCTATGCAGCCAGTTTATCCCCTCACAAGCAGTTAAGTTTTCAAAACCACCACCAGTGTAGCTATGAAGCTTGTTTACAATTACCCCGTGTTTACAATTACCCCAACTGACCCTATGTTTGTAGCATTTAATCAATCAGCACACCGTTTACTATTAAAATGCATTTTTACGGATCCCAACCGCTATAGATTAACTATTCATGTGTAAATAAATAAGTGAAAAATAAAAGAAACCAACTTAATTTTTGCTGTGAGTTATTTTCGTAAACGCACGACACAAAAATTGAGGATCCCAGTTCTTATAACAAGTTATTGAAAGAAAAAAATAATTTCACATATGCGAGAACGAGAATGACAACAACAATCATAATAATTAAATTAATACTCATTCTTAATCTTCTTTCGGCATGCTCGCTACTATTTACTGGTTTTTTTTATAATAAGTACTAGTATTATCAAGATCCACTTACATATTGCATGCGTATTTCGTTTTTTTCTTGAACAAATTGTCATAACGGTTGGGATCCGTAGATTTGCAAACGAAGCACAATCGTTCATGTGTATAGTTCTTGTGTCCTAAAATTCCGTGATGCAATCACTGAGCTAAATGAGAGAAATCTGGAGTGAGGACTCCCCATGCTTCAACAGGGCAGCTTGCGAGCCGACGCGCATGAATACAGTGCTCGAGCCATCAAGGCAAAACATCGCTGACTTCCCATTGTGGAAGCATTGGCTCGTATGGTGTATTGTTACAAATTTCGGTTTAATTTATCATAGTTTATCAAAAAATTTTATTTTCGTCATTTAGCAATACGTTTGCATCCTGTTGTGCAAAGGGATGTAAAAATAAATTCGTGAAACTTAAAAGAAAACGGTGTTAAAGCTCATTTTGATGGCGAATTGCCTATTTAAACTTTAAATGCCTTGTTCTCGTATTCTATCTTTGAATGGCTTTTTTTCACAGAAATTTAATTACTATGCCCATAATGTACACAAAATTGTTTTTGGATGAATAAAGTTTACCTTAAATCATAATATTACAACTTAATTACATTGCTGAAAAACTTTTTCTTTTAGCATTATAGCCTAAATATGTCTCCTGTTTTCTCGATAGTCAAACCTTATTACGTAATATTTTATTATAAGTGAAAATATCAGTTACACAAATAGTTAAATCATGTACCTTTTTTGCTTTTATCTTAATTTGCTAGTTAATGGAAATTTCAATAATAATTTTGATGTTTTTGAATTAACTTTTCATTTGAGTAAAATTTTGATTTTTGCGTGTGTTCATTTTTATTTTGTCAAATTGTGGCTGTTTTTAAAAAACATTTATTTTATTATTTATTTATTATTTTATTACTAAATTAACATCTACACTCAAAGATTTTTAATGAGTTCATAAAGCTTTGAATTGCAGCACTTTTCCCCTGTAAATATACTGATCAGCTGAAATTTTTATTTGTGCATGATTTAAAAAATCATGATAAATATTATTATGATCATGTTTTTTTGTTACTAAATTAACATCTGCACTCAAAGAGTTTTAATGTGCTTATAAAACTTTGAATTACAGCACACACTTTTTCCCAGCAGATGCACTGATCAGCTATATTTTTAATTAGTGCATGGTTAAAAAAATAAGTAGTATTTCTTTATTATTCTTATTTACATTTAATATCCATAAATGAAATGTTCCAATAGTGAGAAATATTTAACTTTGTCAGAGGCAAGCAAACTTATAAAATATAAAATTTGTAAATGCTTATACATTTCAGATTCACCTCAAAATGACATGCTCCATTCCAGTTATTTGCAAACTTTTTTTAATAAAAATGTTATCCTATAATATCTCCAAAAAATGACTTCTTTCTTCTTATTTTAAGTGCTTCTTCTTTTTTAATTGTATTATGTTTAAGTGCAATATCGAAGTGTAAGAACTCTAAAAACGCATTTATCGTTTTTGGGAATAAAAGTCGCTATATTGATGCTGTTCGAAGCTGCTCACTGAAACTTCTTATGAGATTTATAATTTAACTGTGTAAAGTATTTATTCATCAGTAGTCAAGGAGAGTAAATCAATTAATCAGGGTGTCTTCCTGTCTAAATAAACATTTTTTAAACCTGCCATAGTCGCACACTCCCATATAGCATTCAAAGATAATAAAAAGTGTCGCAAAATGTTTTTTATCGTGAAAAAATGTATGAATAATTGTTTTAAAATATGAGAAATTTTAAATTATTATATGTCAGGCATTAGAATAAATATTTTTAGAAAAATCGGAAAAGAATTAAGAGCTCGAGAGCTCTTTAAAGTTAGCCGTTTTATCATTGCGCGAATTGGTAGTTTGCGCGTTTTGCCTTGATGGCTGAAAAGGGTGTGAAGCGGTTCGACCGCCCAGTCCAGTCCTCGCTCCAGGTTTCTCTTATTTAGCTCAGTGGATGCAATGGCGTGCAGCAATAACTGTCGACATTAATTTGTGTAAAAAGAATTGCAGTTTAAACCCTTGAGACTCCAGAGCCCTCTCTTCCCAGAATAAACCTGGTTTCGTCACCGTGAGAACTTTTTTTAAATTTGATAAAAAAGAAAAGATTTCCAAAACATTGCAAAATTAAACTAATTTTGTGTTTAAAAATAGCGTTAAAAAGGTAGACATATAATTTAAGCAAATTCGAGTCTCAGGAATTTTGAACAGTTACATTGTTTTCGCAGAAGGCAGCGCCACATATAAAAAATTGTCGGTTATGGGAGGGTATTTTGAATCGGGTTGGAGGGTTCAATTTGAAACGCAACACTGCTTTTTATACAAACTGCCGTTGTTAAATCGACCATTCTCAAATACGAGAACGAAAATTGCACGTTATTAATTTAAAATTCGTCCGTTTTGACCCCTGGTATTTTGTCTTGCAAAAAACTGGTAGCCAAGGCGCAAATTGAAAAAAAAAAAAAGTTATTTTTATTTTCTTAACCAGTATCGAATCCCAAGTTTAAACAAACTGGTAGCTAAAAACGCGTCGTGCATCTCTGGTCTAACCGTACGTAATTTTTTAATTCAAACAAAATACTGCACTCGTTTAAAAATGAATGAGTTTCATAAAAAAAGAATACTAAATGTTCTAGTTCCTCTGCATCAAAATCAAGGGATTCATGTAAAACTCTACCATGAACTAAAAAACGGAGTTAAAACGATGAATAATCGGAACCAATCTTTGCTTCGTGCACGTGCCTTACAAGGTCGCTTTAGCTGATGTTTGTTTTCTTCTGATTGTTTATTCTACATTTATTCAGTTTTGTATTTACTAGTATTACTATTAGTATATTTGAAAAGTAACGGATTAGGGGAATATAAGATCGGAAAATAATATCGCGATCGGGAAATTGTCCTGTTTTTTTTCTAGATACAGGAAAGTGATTTTTGGTACTTTTCATTCCGAAGTAAAAATAAATTAAAGTCTGGAAGATATTTTTCCATACGGAAAACATAGGCATTGCATCGGCATTTAGATGTTATTCAAGGTCGATAGCCCAAAGCTTTTCCGAAGTTTCCGAAGAATGCCGGTGCGATGGCTAGATTTTTTAACTATCGGCACTGGTGCATCGGTCGAGCCCTTATATTTATTTATTTATTGCTCAGTTAAAGATGTTTAACAGCATTTCACATGAAATGTTGCAATTTTAAGCAAGTCTCTTTAAAAAAAAAAATTAATAAAACTGAAATCGGAAAAATGTTCGAACTTTCAAAGTTACTGTATCATGTAAACTTCCCCCAAAGTCTTTTATGGTGCTTGAATAAGGCATTTATGTTTTTATAAACATAAAAATAAATAAATGATTTAAATGACATTTTTGACAAGCATTCTACACGTGGTTTAAAGGGAAGTTTTTCCATCGGCCATCGGCATCGGCCATCGGCCGATGGAAGAGCAAAATAATCGGCCATCGGCCATCGGCCGATCTTGGAACAATCGGCCAACAATCGGCATCGGCCCATCGGCCAAAAAATGCCATCGGTCGAGCCCTATTCTAAGGAACTAATTTGCATTCGGTTCATTAAACACTTCTTTTTTTTAAGGGAATTTGTTTTTTTCTTTAAATTTTGCTAATTTAAACTTCATGGATTTTCAAGATCTAAACACCCTTTTACAAAGGGAAATTCTTTCTTATGGATAAAAGAAATTTCGAAAATGACAAATGCAGTAATTGTTCAAAATTCACACGCTGTGTGAATTTTGAACAATTCTAACTGTGTGACTTTATTTACAACAAAAAAGAAACGGGATCAAATGGTGAATGATTTAATATTTTGAAGTGTTTTTTCTTTTTCCTAAGCAGTTAAGTGAATAAACTTACTTAACTTTATATTTGAATGATAAATTAGTTCATTAGTTACAGAAATAAATATTTTTCAATGTGGAAGAACAATATTTTGTCGGGTGTATGTGCACTATTTTAACACGTCATATAAAATTAAGTATATGTTTTGGAAATATTTTGCGAAATAAAAAAAAAAGAGACTCCTTTAAGAAGAGCACACAGAAAAAGGAAGTAAAAAATATTAATTTCATGAGGAGATATTTTTAAAAATACTAATGCATCACACGCCCATTGACTTAACATTAATGAGCTGAATTCGGAAGTTGACTGACGAGCAGCCTTAATTTTTATGGGTGCAGTTTTATTCTAACAAGATTATAAATAGGTAAAAGCATTATTTTTTTCATTCTACCCTACTTAAAAAAAGAAAAAACATTTTTAATTTTTAAAAAATAATTTTTATTTTAAATGTTAATAATTTTAATTTAAAATTTGTACTAAGTGGGATACTATGATACAGTAGCCTATATTCATACGAAGTCCCTCATAAAAAGTAATAAAGATTTAATTTTGTACCATTTATGAGATGATTCTTGCTCTTTAAGATTTATATTTCACACAATAAAAACAAAAAAAAATGTCGTCCAAAACCGGATACTACCCGGTCTTGTCCACCTGTCAAGGTCCCGGTCTTGTCCGACTGCCGAGGTCCCGGTTTTATCCGACAACGCCATTAATCAGAACAGACGGCTTAGCACATTTCAAACATGATGCAAAACCTGGTTTAAAAATTTAAAATAACTGCTGAAATAAGTGTTATCAAATGTTGCACTTACCTAAAACAAATCTCTAAGCAATTAGAAACTTCCAAGTGAAATCGGTGGTGTACAAATCAAAACTTTTCCACTCGAATTTTTCGAAACATCGGCGTTGACAAAAAAAGAAACAACAATGGCTTTCCTTTTACTCCAAATAACATGGCGATTGTTTGCAACTAGTTTCAACCGTTTTCCGACAAATGACTAGTCAAGCTAAAACTGCTGGGTCCCGGTTTTATCCACCTACCCGGGTTTATCCAACTTTCCCCTATATACATATATATAAAACAAAAGTTTGTATCTACGCTGAATAGTAAAGGAATAAAATATTTATCTTTGTTTCACATTCTACATAGTGCTACCCTTTAAGCATTAAATTATTAGATACTTGATTTTTGAAGGGACACAGTATATCTTTTGAAAGCGATGTTTTCATTAGATTATATTCAATTGGAGTAATGGCATTACGTTTTAAAAGGGCTCCTTTCCTTTTATATTTATGAACACATGCCATTTGTTCACATGATCATTGCAAAAGCATTCTATTTGCCCACCGAAAACACGTGCCATTTGTTCCCACGGCTATTGGAAAACCATTCAATTTGCACATGGAAACACGTTCCGCTTGTTCCCATGGCCATTGGAAAACCATTCCATTTACCCATGGAAAACACGCGCCATTTTTTACTTTACAAATATCAACTACTATTCAGTTATGTTAACGCAGTTTCTCCGATTTTAGAATCGCTTAATGCTTAGAAAGCCACAATTTGTAAGGTAATTCAGCTCCAAAAATTAATGCAATCGTTCCAATTTGTCCACAGCATAGAAAAATTAAATGTTACTTAGTGGTTCCTAAAATAAAGTGTAAACGTTTTCGTACCATGCGAATGATCCGGGCAATAGAATCGTCACGTAGAGAAAGGCTAGAAGTCGTAAACAGCTGGTATTTTTACCGACAAATAAACACGAAGAAAACTTTAACCTCTTCATTCCAAGTGTACCCAAATGGGTACATTTTAAAACACTGTTTATTAACCGCTGTGTGTGTAATTTTAAAGCTAAAACACCCAATTGTGTTTGAAATTAATCAACACATAGTTTTCTTCGTTTTAAACATGGAAAACATGAAAATTGGGCATTAAGTATTATTTAAACTAATTATTAATTAAAATTAAAAACCAATTTTTTTTAGTTATTTTGTTTTGTAATCATTTTTTAAGTCAGAGAACCAAAAAATTGCGTCAAAATTGTTTGTGCTTAGTTCTGGGGTTTGAAGAGTTTAAAACACACGAGAAGAATAATATTATATTATATAACCAGGGTTTCCAAACGTCCCGGATTTTACGGGATTGTTCCTCATTTTAAGAATTTGTCCCGCTTTCCGGTGAAATTCAGTACGGGAAGACAAAATTACCGAGTTGCTGCCAGGATATTGATTTTGCCGGATATCCTGTGACTTTTACGTGACAGCACCGTATCGAATATCAGCCCTGATGTTTTAAACTTGTAAATTTAGCCATTTTTAAATATCCCCAAGCTTTCAAATAGGTAATGTTTTTAATTTGCATAAATTTTTACAATATGCTGAACTTTTAAAATCCAAATTGAGATGCAGGATTGCCGGTCTTTTCCGCAATGGTTCGGATCGGATATTTAAAAAAACCGGTTTACTAGATATTGGAAGCCTTCCATGACCCGACCAACGCAAACCCTGGTTTCATGCAAATACTTGCTACTTCATAGTATCGCAGGCATGGTACATACGTTCACACCACAATTCATGAAAAGAGAGTAGTGACTATAATCGTCGATACAACATTCAGTAATCAAAGAAATATTAAGTATAATATGGTCAGTTAAAAAAAACTGGTAGAAACTAATAAATTGATGAAATCTGGCAATAACTACAAGCACAGAGTTAAAAAGTTTATGCTCAGTTTTAAAAAGAATTCTTTATTAAATAATGGTTGATGTCATGATGGCAGCGGCCTCAAGAGAAAGAATTTCATATTAAATATCCGTTTAAAATATAGTCTTTCTTTTTAAAGTGACTGAGAGATTAGAGTTTGCCACTTGGTTTCTATGTGGCGATAAAAAATCTATATATGAAATTTTTCCGATTTCAGAATTGCCATCTACTTTATATTATTATTAGTTCTGAGAATTAAACCGACCTCTTGTTCTGATAATTGATATAAATACACATGTTAATTGACAACAGCAGTAAAACAAAACGTTTCATTTCTCTTGCGAATCACACACTTTTAATAATGAAACAATTTTATAATAATGAAAAAGACATTTGCAATTACTTTTTGCACAGATTTTACCACAAATTTCAGAGAGAGATTTCTAATCACATTCTTAAAGGAACTTACAATTCTTTATCAAGTATAGATAGTTTTATACTATTATTGGTGCAAAAGTCTTACAAAGTAAGGCGTGGACTAAGAGTGTGGGAACAATGTAGAAGCATTTCGTAAGCATTGAGGAGTCACTTCCTGAATAAAAGATATCCGTGGTAGTACTTTTTGTTTTCTTTTCTTTAATTTCTTTATATATTTTTTTGAATTAATGTTGTTTTTCTTCGCTAAACTGTTTTCACATCTTCTTGTCTTTAAAACTGGTTTTCTTGTAACCCCTCATTTTTCCTTTTCCTTTCTTTTTTTTTTTTTTTTTTTTTTTTTTTTTTTTTGTGCTTCTAAGATTGATTTTTATTTTTAATATTTTTTTTGGCTGAAAATTAAACTTTTTCAGCCACGAATGAAGGTGTTCGCAATATGTTGCTTTAGTCAACCAAGACAGGTTGCCATCTGCTAATGTAAAACAATATCACATTACAATTAGAAATGAGGCTTGACTGACAAAAGCGAAGGGGAAATAATTACCTAATGACAAATTATTTCCTTTTTTTTTTTTTTTTTTTGTTTATTTGATATCACTAAAACTCGTCAACACATACTAAGCAATAAAAAAGTAAGAAAATCCGTTAAAAAACAGAGGTGAATATGGATGTTAAATGTTTTGTCTTTACTTATTTATATATAGATAGTTACACAAAGAAAAAGAAACCTACTATGTAAGAAATCTAAAAAAATATGCATATTTATTAGATGAAAAATATACTTTTCATTTTCTTTATTGCAGAAACATGTCAACTTCAGATTTTAACAGTTTTTACTCAAAAACAAGTAGATTTTTTTATTTTGCAAAACTGCTTAAAATTTACATTTCTTTAGCAAAATAATGACAGTATGCTGCGAAAATATTTTCTGATGCTTTGCTGCTTTTCTGAAGCGATCATTTTCCAACATGTCTAGTTTCTGAAATAAACGATTCAAATTAATGCTTCCTTTTTAGTCTTCGATAATCGACTTTCACCATACGGAAACGTCATTTAGACCACGCTCTTTGAAGCACATTGAATTGGTTCACCCTTCTATTTTCTTTAGTCCATTTACATCCCACGGAAGCGTAATGCGGTCTACGCTTCTTTACCCTTTCATAAGACATTTATTTCTCTTTTGAATTTCTACCAGTTTTTTATGTTTCATTTTCAATTAAACGATAGCATTTAAGGAAATATATTTTGTTTTGCCAAATTTTATCTTTGTATCTAATTTTAGGGCGGGACTTATGCTACCGCCCCACACCCTCCAAAAAAGATAATCATTGAGAAAATTCATTTTCATAGTGTTTATTTACTGTTAAAAGATGAGAAGCAGGTTGATGCACGACATTCTGCACGCACATAGAGGGTCCTCTTTTTTAGCCTTTGTGCTACATTTACTACATCGTCTGTAGTTGGGAACCCTCTTTTGCATATGATTTCTCACACAAGCAATACTGTTCCCATCGTTATAATAGCAAAGCATTATAGTAATATTGTTACATATTTCGTTTAAGATCATGTATGTGGGAAGTATTATACCAAAGGCTTTTGAAGAGTTAAAGCATATTGATTTCGTCCCTCAAGAAACAATCAAGAGAGGCATGCTGGAATAAAACGAAAACTTTAATAATGTCCAATTACTGGATTTCTTCTTTCTTTTGAATATAGTACTCTAGAATTTAAAATTTACTGGTGGCTGAAAGGAAGTAAAGACTCTTGGACAAAAATTGATTTAACATCATCACTTGGTTTACAGTCTATCTTTCTTTTTTGAAACTACCTTTTTTTCTTTTCATACATTGAAAAATTTACTGCTAAAACTAGGTAAAAAAATGTAAAGCTTCTTTTTTCTCCAAAACGCAAATCAACTTAGATTCAAACAAGCGCATTTGTGATCAGTATACAGATATTTTTGAACAGGGATTTACAACGAATATATTTTACATAAATTTACAGTTATCGATTCTCATTTACGTTCATAATCTGCATAATCTGTAAAGACAGGAAACAATAGTTAAAATACAAGCAACGCTTAATTTCTCGCAGACGAATGAGAATGTGAGTGTAGATGTGAGACTGTGAGGTGATTCACAGAATTTCCAGCATGAAATGGATATGTAGGGGACTATTATACGATGGCCGCTCATTAGCATGGTAAAATGGAATGCATAGATATACGTGGGGAACGGTTTGAGCTATCAGATTTCAAACAATGTTTCCAATTGCAAACAGCGATCATCACACCTTGCTACTACTATGCTAACAGGCAAAGTGAAAATTGTTCATATTCATTACTCCATTAAGACACAATTTTAAAACAATAAGAATTTTGCCGAGAATGAATAAAACAATTACAATAGATAATTTGACCAAAAAGTGTTGAATGCAATGTTTTAATTTATTATGTTTTAAAATACGAATACCCGTTTACAATTTTTTTCAATAAACTACTATGAACAGTTACATGTGTTATGCTTTAACCATTTAAGGATATTATGAGAATAAAAATGAATCTTTTTTTTTTCATGAAAGGAAACAATTCTTCAAAACAAAATTTTTTTCAGGAGAGAAAAAAAAAAGGCTGATGAAAAGTTGGAAACTACTTTATAGGTCTGATTTTTTACTATTTTATTTTAGTAGGTAATAGGAATGCAATATTGGTAAATTATCGTAATTTTTTAATAACTATGCCATAAAAAAAACTATCTTTATCAAAATTTCAAGTAAGGAACTTTTCAGTCACTGTCACGATGAAATTGTTTCTTCTAGCTTATTTTATTTAAAAAAATAAATATTTGGTTTATATTCAGTACAGTTTGAGTTCCGGAATGAAAAGGTTGCAAATCACACCTTAATAAAATCAATATAAATCAATAAATATTGTTTCAATTTTTCTGAAACTTTCAGGGAACATTTTTAAAGATTAATTTTACACTTAAGACAGTAAAATTGTTTTCTGTTTTTTCGACATTTCTGGCTGCTGACTTCCCCTTAAAAAGTTTGTGCTGCCAGCGAAGCCTCAAAATGCTTAAAATGTTCATAAGAATTGTTATTTGTTAACGTGTGGATCGAATGGCAGCAATGCAATACAACAGTTTCCCATCCGGTGGTTCGCGAACTGTGCTTTCCACTCAATACAGAAATGTAGCGGACTGGTATAGGAAGTATACATACAAAATTTAAAATTCATTTATTTCTACTCTTGCCTGATTTTTAAAGTTGGACCATAAATTGGAACCGAAAGATACTTATTGATTTATTTTAAATTTTAGCTTGTACATTTTGTCTACCATCTCCAACTTATCCCTCGCAAGCGAGAAGAATGAGTCGTAAATATGAAAGTCTACTGCATAAAATGTAAAAGTTTGTATTATTTTAGGCTAATTTCGCACTATACAGAGCCTCAAATGGAACCAGAAGATATTTATTTATTAATTTTAAATTTCTACTCTCATTTATCACACTTTATTCCAACTTTTCTGGATTATCGCAATTAGAAATTTGAAAATATGCAACTCTTTTTTTTTTTTTTAATTTTCTAAAATTTACCGAACTTACTGCGAAAATGTTTTTAAAAATTATTTTAGGAATGCATACATTTACTGATCGGATATTTAAAAATCGGTTTACTACTAGATATCGGAAGCCTTCTGTGAGCCGACCGACGCAACCTGTCTCATGCCACTTGAAAGTATCGCAGGCGTGGTACATACGTTCACACCCGCAATTCACGAAAAAGATGGCACAAAAGTTACGAAGCGCACACACCATACAATATCCAAAGAAATTTTTATTATAATGTGGTTATTTAAAACAACTGATAGAAACTAATAAATTGATAAAATCTAATAATAACTACAAACAGAATTGAAATGTTTCTGTTGAATTTTAAAAATAATTTTTAATTATATAATGATTGATATGATCGCAGTGGCCTCAAGAGAAGAAATTTCATATGAATAATTCTCTTAAAATATACACATTTTTCGTTCTTTTAAGTGACTGAGAGTTTTATGTTTGCCAGTTGGATTCTATATGGCAATAAAAACTATGTATGAAATTTCTTCGATTTCAGTTTTGCCATCTTGTTTATATTATTATTAGTTCTAAGCATGAAACCAACCTCTTGTATTGCTGATTGATATAAAAACACATTTTAATTGACAACAGCAATAACGCACATCGTTTCATTTCTCTTGTAAATCACGCAATTGTAAGAATTAAACATAAACCTGACTCGATTAGGAAACTATTCTCAACCATAAAACTGGATGGTTGATGGTTGGTTTAGTGTCCAACAAGAAGTCAATTGCATCAGTGGCTTTGGTGACTGCTCAACCATACAATGAGCGGTGCGTGCGGTTAAAGCTTTTTGACTATAAAGGTTAAGGTCGCATTGAAAAATCTTCATATTTTATATTTAATAAATTTAAAAGTGTTAAAATTACTCTTTGACTCTTATTCTCATAAAGTAGCATCTAGGATACTTTCTGAGAATAAGGGTAATTCTCATAAGCACGCTCAGTATAGCAGGCATTTTGCGTTTTCACCCGCGTTAAAAAAATAACTATATAACACTTTCATATCATACAAGACCATCTACAGATCCATTGAGAAGGACAAAAGCAATTTTATTGACTTATTTTATTCAAGCTCCTGGTGTAATGATGAAATAAAATAAAAATGAACATTAATCTTAAAGGATGCGGTGTGAAGTATGCTTTACACCAAATGTATTAAGTTATAGAGGTTCGTAGTAAGTTGTTATTAATCATCTGATTAACAGAAACATGTATAGACTGTGGGAAGTATATACCAACGATGGAGTTGGGCATAAAAAGTATGCTAATTTTGTAATGACCTTTATTTGAATTTCATTCTTAAAAGCAAATAAAGGTTTAAAGCACAAAACAGGAATAATAATTTACGCTGATCTGTGTTCACACGCTCTTAAGACATTTCCAATTATATTTTGCAAGGATTTTACCTCCAATACAAGAGAAAGATTTTCCTATATTTAATATAAGAATGTACAGGTCTGTATATCAAGTAGATAGTTTTATACTATTTCTGGTGGAAAAGTCCTTACTTTAGTAAGGACTTTTCCAAGGCGTGGCTAAGGGATCATTCATAAATGATGTCACGCTTCGAGGGAGGAGGGGGGGTTCGTGAAAATGTGACAAAGTGAGACAAGAGGAGGGGAGGGGTTAATAAGAAGTGTGACATCATGCTTAGGCAACATAGCGTGACATGTGACATAGGGGGTAGGGGGGTCCGTTGAGGTGTGACATTTTGTGACAAAGGAGGAAAGGGGGGTCAAATATATGAGGAAAAGGAGTGACATCATTTTTGGGCGGTCTCTTAAGAGTGTGCGAACAATGTAGAAGTGTTTCGTAATCACAAGGATTCACTTTTTGAATAAGAGATATCTGTGGTAGTACTTTTTTGTTTTCTTTTCTTTAACTTTTTCATATATTTTTTTGAATTAATGTTGTTTTTCTTCGCAAGGGTGTTCTTGTCTTTAAACCTGGTTTTCTTGAAACCCCTCATTTTTTCTTTTCCTTTCTTTTTCTTGTTTTTTTTCCTTCATTTTGTGCTTCTAAGACTGATTTTTATTTTGAATATTTCAGCTGAAAAAGTAAACTTTTTCAGGCTTAACGAATGAATGTGTCCGCAACCTGCTGGTTTAATCAATCAAGACATGTTGACATCTGCTATGTAAAACAATATCACATTACAATTAAAAATTATGCTTGCATGACAAAAGAGAAGGGGAAATAATTACCTAATAACAAGCTATTTCCTTTTTTTTTGTTTGATATCACTAAAACTCGTCAACAGATACTAAGCAATAAAAAAGTAAAAAATCCAGTGAAAAACAGGGAAAATGGTTGTTAAATGTTTTGTCTTTACTTATTTATGTATAGATACTTATACAAAAGAAAAGAAACATAGTATGTACGAAATCTAAAAATATATGCATATTTATTAGATGAAAAATATAATTTTCTGTTTATTTATTGCAGAAACGTGTCAAATACATAATTATTTGTTTAAAAAAAATATTTTTTTTTTTTGAAAAAATGTTTCAAATTTGCATTTTTTCAGCAAAATAATGAGTCTGCTGCAAAAATATTTCATGATGCTCTGCAGTTTTATCTGCTTTTCTGGAATAGTCATATTCCAACATGTCTAGTTTCCGAAATAAACGATTCAAGTTAATGCTTCTTTTTTAGAAATCGATAACCCATTGCACCCCACGGATACGTCATGCGAACCTCGCTTCATTACCCTTTCATATACCATTTATTTCTCCTTCGAATTTCTACCAGTTCTTTATGTTTTATTTTCAATTAAACGATAGCATTTAAGGAAATATAATTTACTTTGCCAAATTTTATCTTTATATCTAATTTTAGGGCGGGACTTATGCTACCGCCCCACACCCTCCAAAAAAGATAATCATTGAGAAAATTCATTTTCATAGTGTTTATTTACTGTTAAAAGATGAGAAGCAGGTTGATGCACGACATTCTGCACGCACATAGAGGGTCCTCTTTTTTAGCCTTTGTGCTACATTTACTACATCGTCTGTAGTTGGGAACCCTCTTTTGCATATGATTTCTCACACAAGCAATACTGTTCCCATCGTTATAATAGCAAAGCATTATAGTAATATTGTTACATATTTCGTTTAAGATCATGTATGTGGGAAGTATTATACCAAAGGCTTTTGAAGAGTTAAAGCATATTGATTTCGTCCCTCAAGAAACAATCAAGAGAGGCATGCTGGAATAAAACGAAAACTTTAATAATGTCCAATTACTGGATTTCTTCTTTCTTTTGAATATAGTACTCTAGAATTTAAAATTTACTGGTGGCTGAAAGGAAGTAAAGACTCTTGGACAAAAATTGATTTAACATCATCACTTGGTTTACAGTCTATCTTTCTTTTTTGAAACTACCTTTTTTTCTTTTCATACATTGAAAAATTTACTGCTAAAACTAGGTAAAAAAATGTAAAGCTTCTTTTTTCTCCAAAACGCAAATCAACTTAGATTCAAACAAGCGCATTTGTGATCAGTATACAGATATTTTTGAACAGGGATTTACAACGAATATATTTTACATAAATTTACAGTTATCGATTCTCATTTACGTTCATAATCTGCATAATCTGTAAAGACAGGAAACAATAGTTAAAATACAAGCAACGCTTAATTTCTCGCAGACGAATGAGAATGTGAGTGTAGATGTGAGACTGTGAGGTGATTCACAGAATTTCCAGCATGAAATGGATATGTAGGGGACTATTATACGATGGCCGCTCATTAGCATGGTAAAATGGAATGCATAGATATACGTGGGGAACGGTTTGAGCTATCAGATTTCAAACAATGTTTCCAATTGCAAACAGCGATCATCACACCTTGCTACTACTATGCTAACAGGCAAAGTGAAAATTGTTCATATTCATTACTCCATTAAGACACAATTTTAAAACAATAAGAATTTTGCCGAGAATGAATAAAACAATTACAATAGATAATTTGACCAAAAAGTGTTGAATGCAATGTTTTAATTTATTATGTTTTAAAATACGAATACCCGTTTACAACTTTTTCAATAAACTACTATGAACAGTTACATGTGTTATGCTTTAACCATTTAAGGATATTATGAGAATAAAAATGAATCTTTTTTTTTTTCATGAAAGGAAACAATTCTTCAAAACAAAATTTTTTTCAGGAGAGAAAAAAAAAAGGCTGATGAAAAGTTGGAAACTACTTTATAGGTCTGATTTTTTACTATTTTATTTTAGTAGGTAATAGGAATGCAATATTGGTAAATTATCGTAATTTTTTAATAACTATGCCATAAAAATACTATCTTTATCAAAATTTCAAGTAAGGAACTTTTCAGTCACTGTCACGATGAAATTGTTTCTTCTAGCTTATTTTATTTAAAAAAATAAATATTTGGTTTATATTCAGCACAGTTTGAGTTCTGGAATAAAAAGGTTGCAAATCACGCCTTAATAAAATCAATATAAATCAATAAATATTGTTTCAATTTTTCTGAAACTTTCAGGGAACATTTTTAAAGATTAATTTTACGCTTAAGACAGTAAAATTGTTTTCTGTTTTTTCGACATTTCTGGCTGCTGACTTCTCCTTAAAAAGTTTGTGCTGCCAGCGAAGCCTCAAAATGCTTAAAATATTCATAAGAATTGTTATTTGTTAACGTGTAAATCGAATGGCAGCAATGCAATACAACAGTTTCCCATCCGGTGGTTCGCGAACTGTGCTTTCCACACAATACAGAAATGTAGCGGACTGGTATAGGAAGTATAGATACAAAATTTAAAATTCACTTATTTCTACTCTTGCCTGATTTTTAAAGTTGGACCATAAATTGGAACCGAAAGATACTTATTGATTTATTTTAAATTTTAGCTTGCACATTTTTTCTACTATCTCCAACTTTTCCCTCGCAAGCGAGAAGAATGTGTCGTAAATATGAAAGTCTACTGCATAAAATGTAAAAGTTTGTATTATTTTAGGCTAATTTCGCACTATAAAGAGCCTCAAATGGAACCAGAAGATATTTATTTATTAATTTTAAATTTCTACTCTCATTTATCACACTTTATTCCAACTTTTCTGGATTATCGCAATTAGAAATTTGAAAATATGTAACATTTTTTTTTTTTTTTTTAATTTTCTAAAATTTACCGAACTTACTGCGAAAATGTTTTTCAAAATTATTTTAGGAATGCATACATTTACTGATCGGATATTTAAAAATCGGTTTGGATATCGGAAGCCTTCTGTGAGCCGACCGACGCAACCTGTCTCATGCCACTTGAAAGTAACGCAGGCGTGGTACCTACGTTCACACCCGCAATTCACGAAAAAGATGGCACAAAAGTTACGAAGCGCACACACCATACAATGTCCAAAGAAATTTTTATTATAATGTGGTTATTTAAAAAAACTGATAAAAACTAATAAATTGATAAAATCTAATAATAACTACAAACAGAATTGAAATGTTTCTGTTGAATTTTAAAAATAATTTTTAATTAAATAATGATTGATATTATCGCAGTGTTCTCAAGAGAAGAAATTTCATATGAATAATTCTCTTAAAATATACACATTTTTCGTTCTTTTAAGTGACTGAGAGTTTTATGTTTGCCAGTTAGATTCTATATGGCAATAAAAACTATGTATGAAATTTTTTCGATTTCAGTTTTGCCATCTTGTTTATATTATTATTAGTTCTAAGCATGAAACCAACCTCTTGTATTGCTGATTGATATAAAAACACATTTTAATTGACAACAGCAATAACGCACATCGTTTCATTTCTCTTGTTAATCACGCAATTGTAATAATTAAACATAAACCTGACTTATTCCAACATGTCTAGTTTCCGAAATAAACGATTCAAGTTAATGCTTCTTTTTTAGAAATCGATAACCCATTGCACCCAACGGATACGTCATGCGAACCTCGCTTCATTACCCTTTCATATACCATTTTTTTCTCCTTCGAATTTCTACCAGTTTTTTATGTTTTATTTTCAATTAAACGATAGCATTTAAGGAAATATATTTTACTTTGCAAAATTTTATCTTTATATCTAATTTTAGGGCGGGACTTATGCTACCGCCCCACACCCTCCAAAAAAGATAATCATTGAGAAAATTCATTTTAATAGTGTTTATTTACTGTAAAAAGATGAGAAGCAGGTTGATGTACGACATTCTGCACGCACATAGAGGGTCCTCTATTTTTCCCCTTTGTGCTACATTTCCTACATCGTCTTTAGTTGGGAACCATCTTTTGCATATGATTTCCCACACTAGCAATACTGTTCCCATCGTTATAATAGCAAAGCATTATAGTAATATTACTATTGTTTTTTCACTTTCCACAGGTATATTTCGCAAGATCGTGTCGGTTGGAAGTAATATACATAGGCCCTTGAAAGGGTAGATGCACATCGAATTTGCTCACCTTTAAATATATTTCGTCCCTCAAGAAGCATCTAGAGAGCCGTGCTGGAACATAAATTAGAAGATAATAAAGGGACACGAGAAATTTCTTTCTTTTAAATTTAGTACTGTGGAACTTAAAATTTACTGGTGGCTAAAAGAAAGTAAAGACTCTTGGACAAAAATCCATTTAACATCATCACTTGTTACAAGTCTATCTTTCTTTTTGCAACTACCTTTTTTCTTTTCGTACATTGAAATAATTCACTGATGAAACTAGGTAAAAAAATGTAAAGCTTCTTTTTTTTTCCAAAACGCAAATCAACTTTAATTCAAACATCCGCATTTGTGATCAGATTAAAGATGTTTTTAAACAGTGATTTACAATGAATATCGAGTACAGAATTTACAGTTATTGACACTCATTTTTATTGACGTTCATAATCTGCATAATCTGTAAAGAGACAGGACAATCGTTAAAATACAAGCAATACTTGATTCCTCGCATAACAGGCGACTGTGAATGAGAATGTGAGACTGTGAGGTAATTCAGAATTACCAGCATGAAATGGACATGTAGGATACTATTATACGATGGCCGCCCATTATCATTGTTAAAAGGAATTTTACAATGATTTTAGTTATTTAAAAATTTAATGAAGATAGAAATTAAAAAATTTATTTATATATATTGCGTTTATAGTGCTTTTTTGCTCATGTGAACTCATATGCATTTTAGTTTTCTTTCCTTTCGAGTAGTTATTTAATGTCTACGGACTTGAAACTACGACAATTTGTGATTCGTTCTCGAGTACTTCGTGACATAAGAACTCAAAGTTAATTTACTACGTTCACGTGTTTCATGAACTATTTCTAATTCTTGATAGTCTTCAACTTGTGAGAAATTATTTTTTTTTGCCCTCTCATTAACTGTTGGCGGCGATGTGTAGACGTGTAACTTGTTAATAAATCAATGAATAATTAGCTATATTTAATTCGTACATAAGAATATTTTTTATTTGTAAGAATATCTTTATATCAAAACAGTAAATGAAAGTATGCATTTGAAACATTGCTCACCCACTTCCAACGCACTCTGCGGTGGTGAACATAAATCGTGAATCGTGGATTAGTAGTAGAATTCGAGGGTGTGAGGTTTAAAATCATGCTTTACAGCTCAGTACGTGTCACAAATTTTAAAGCTGAATCGGTTGTATAAAAACTACGTCCAAAATCAGCCATTTTTAGATAACTGTCAAGAGTACCACTGAAAAAGGGGAACTACACGTTAAAATGATAAATAATACTTTATTAAGACTTCTCACATAGAACAGCTAGGCATGGTGTTAACAAACAACGAAAAGAAAAGCAAGTTTGAAAGCAAAAGTTGTTTCTGCTAATATCTCAAAAAGGTTTTTCTAGTGGTATCATTGCTTTCCCACTCGCCTATTCAGTTGCATCCGGCTGTTTAGATTTTTTTTTCGGATGCAACGCATTAGCACTTCTTTTCGGTCTGCTCTAAATCCAAACTTGTACATGAATGCCTCTTTTATAGTGGATAAAATGAACCGTTTAAGAAGCAACAACAATTTTGGTTGTGAAAGAATATATCTCATGGAAGCTTGCTGCTGAATATAAATCATAGAGGCTCGCATGCGCTGTAAAAAGTTAACTCCTTTAAAAAGCAATAATTTTTCTAATACTCAGTTTTTTTATTTTAAATTTTAACAGAATGGTTCTTTCGCATCTTGCCAACTTGGTGAAATTTCTGGCAAAATTGTGCATGTTATCGGCAAGGAACGTGCGGGGAAATTGGCATTTGAGAAGGAAATGTTTATAATTCGTGTCCGTAAGCATTCATGTTTATGCACTACAGAAGTTTTCATGAAAGAAGGTTTTCATGAAGAATAATTGTTCATATCAAGTAAACTATTTTGTAACATTCACATCCTCTTTGCAGCTTTTCACGAAATTATCAAAATGTGTTTCCTTTTTCTTCAACTTATTGCTAGTCTCCTAAATGTGAGGTCCATTTTCAAAATGTACTGTCACTGAGTGAAAAACAGTGATTATGCTCAGAATATGTTAATTTCAACGGACTATAAATACAGTAACGACTCGTTATATCGCTTGATCGAATATATCGCGCTTTTTCTGTCTTCCAAAATTTTAAGTTTTAGCTCTCGAAAGTAAAAATTTCTCAGTATGGACCTTTTTCCTTCATTAAACAAAGCAATGAAACAGGAATGTTTTCCTTTCTTCTGAATGAGCTGCAGTTAAAAGTTGAACAATTCTTTTCCCAATCCGCAACTTACATACCTACCGAATGATTCTACTCAAACCAGTTGACGTTTTACTTGAGGTTTCTTTTTGTATTGATATTAATGCCCATTGAATAACGAGACAGATTCTTAATAATAATAGAAAATAAAATTTTAGTCTTATTTGCTATTATTATTAAGAAAGCTGTTTTTCAACTGCAAAAAGTAAATGGCTTTCAGGAAATTATGCAACTAGTATAAGTGCTTTTATTGAAAATGTGTTGACATCTGTTGGTGTCAACTTCGGACTTGACATTGACACTGAATTTTCTTCCAAAACCCACATGATAATAATTATCACTAATAAACAAAGCAAAATCTAATTATCTAATAATATTCAAGCAAAAGAAAGAACTGAATTTGTATTTTTGGCATAAAAATCCAAGTAACAGACTTGACATTGAATAAAAATAACTTATAAGATATTCTTTATAGCACAACATTTTTGTTTTTCAACTGCAGAAAATAAATGGATTCAGGTAATTATAAAACTAGTATAAGTAATTCTGTTGAACATGTGTTAACATCTGCTGGTAAAATTTTCAACCCTTTTTTCCGGTTTTTTTATTAAAAAACAAAGTGACCAAAAATGTTCCTAAATTATAAAATACAGAAACGGGACTGCTATTTTCTTCATCAACTAGATGCAAAAGTATGTATATCTCCAGTAAAATTATATAAATGACGTATTTTTGTGTTATAAATATATTGTATAGTGTACACAAGAGAAACGTACTATTTATAGCTAGTTGAAATTAACACATTCAGAGTAAAATTACATTTTTCACTCTGAGACAGTATATGTACGCATATTTTGAAATTAACCCATAAAGTTTTCTGCAAAGAGGAACCAACAGCTTGTCCTTTATATGGCCGAAGTTACGGAACAGTTCGTCATGCATTTCTCTAATAATTTGACGGAATGATAAACGTTGAAATGACATGGTTCCTTACTGTAGGGGAGTGTATTTGGTAGTAGGCAAAAAACTATGTTGCCGAGTATCAAACTCCATATTATGAAGGATTTCTGTTCCGAAGATTTCTTACGTGGTGTTATAACTTACGTCAGCTGTTACAAATGTCGAACAACCATCTGATGTATGCAATTGCAGGTCAGGGAAACCCCAGTTTCACCAGCAGTTTTAGTTAACGGGATATTTTTTATATTTTCCCACAAGTTATAAAACCGTTAAAAGTCTTAAACATCAAGACATGTTCTGAGAATTCTATCATCACGCTCGGGATATATAGCGTTTCGTAAAGACATTACCAGTGATCATTATGCAAGCATGTGGTAAGAAGTTGAGAACAAGTCTTATTGAACAAAAAGTCTAGTCAAGAAAATTCCTGCCAAAATTCGACACAAAAGGGGGTAACGAGCGTTTGTGTGTGGTTAAAACGTAAACATTCTTCAACAAAATAATGGTATTTGAATCCTTCCGACTAGTTTCATTTATAATAAAAAAATAGTCTATGTAAAATTTGTAAAGAATATTGTTGTTAGTTTATCCTCTGCAGAGCTGCAAATGTATAAAGTTTCAACATTGTGTGGGTAAAGTACAAACGTAATTAACAAAAAAAAAAGAAGACAACGCATTTATACGCAAATATACACACACATTAGGGAGGCTTCTTGAGATTTCAAAATTTCCCATGCTACTTAATTTATTTTTGGTTAAAGCTGAAACTTAGTGATTTACTAGGTTTTATAAGGTTAAACTAAATTCGGCATCCATTATGTAATATAGATATATATATATTATTAAATAATTTAAAAACAGATTCATAAATGAATGCTATTTTTTGTTTATAATGTTCCATTATTTCCGCATTTTGTAACAATTTCAGCCACAACTAAAATTGTAACGCAACGATCATTTTGAAATTTGATTAAAAACTGATGACATTTTTAATATTTAAAATTTGAAAATAAAATTCCTTTTATTTATTTATTTATTTTTATATTCCGTACATTCATTGCGTTATTTGCAAGTACAAAATTTTTTAAAGTATTGCGTGAAAAAGTTAAAAAGTGAAAGAATTTGAAGGTCCGCCGTCGCCTTAAATAAAAAATTTTAATCTGAGGAAAATGAATGCATCATTAAAAAAATAAAATAAGGTACGTTCAGATATGTAGTCAGTTTTGTGTCTATTACTAAAAAAAAAACACCTATTCTTAGTACAATGGGATTTCGTATCATTGTTATCACACACGTAACTTTGCCATTCATACAATGGTTCACATATGTGTACTTGCATGCTTTTTGACTGTACTGCTTTTTAGCCTACTTTCCCGTAAAAGTAAAAATAATAAGAATAAAGCATAAAAGAAGGCTTAATGTATCGTGAAAATATCGTTAAAAATAAAGAAAAGTCAAGAAAAAGTGAAGTAAATAAATAAATATTAAAAAATAAAAAAATTGAAAGTAGGGTTTTGAGATGGGGAAAATGTGTGTCTGTCGGTCTGTCTGTCTGTCCCCCCCCCCCCCTAAAAACTTTTGAACGAATTGTCCGATTCGAAAAATTCTTTTTGCATTCGAAAGATCTCGGCGAGGACATCTCATTTTCATATTTTGCTTTTTGATCTGAACAATTTTTCGTTCAATTTTGAACAGTTCAAAAAATTTAACATTAGCGCCTACGGGCGAAAATGAAGAAAATGATTCAAACTCTAGGTACAAGATCCAAGTTCCAATGAACAAGCTTGCTGGAGGAAGCTCTTGGCGAGAAATATTAATTTGAACAGTTTTGTTCATTTTTGAACAGTTCAAAAAATTAACACAGAGCTTACGGGGAAATTTCAACCCTATATAAATCCTGATCTAACGGACCGATTTGCTTGGAACAAACTTTATCGGAAAGCTCTTATAACGTAGAACATGTAGAAATAGAAAGTTCATCCAGAACTTACGAGCCTATTTTGCTATGAAATTTTTTGATCGGGATTTTCAAGGATATTTCTCAATGACTCAATGAGTGAAATAATGAATGAATGAATAAATGAAAGAGTGAAAGAATAAATCAATGAATAAATGAATGAGGAAAAGAATGAATGAATGAATAAATTAGTGAATAAATGAAAATATAAATAAATGAGTGAATAAATACATGAATGCGTAAATGAATGAATAAACACTTGAATGAGGTAACGAATGAATGAATAAATGAATGGCTGAATAAATGAAAGAATGAATGAGTGAGTGAATGAATATGTATTATCCGTTATAAAAGGTATATTTGAAATAATTAAGAACTAAAGATAAATAAGAAAGAGAGAGAAAGAGATAGCTAGATTATAAATTTGAATTTGGTGTATACGGGAAAGTAGGCTCGTATAGTTCTAGACGGAACTTCTTGTTGATAATAGTTTCATGTTAAATTAATAAATTCATAGAAATGACAGAGCAAATAAATATAACGAAAAAAGTTCTCTAACTGAACTACTTAATTATGCAATAGTTAAAATGACTTACAGAGTTTACAGAGTGTGTGAAAGAATAATTAAGACTACATTTGTAAAATAAAATAAAAACTAGTAATTATATTTTTTAAAGAATTTTTTATCCAAATTAAGCTTTTTCGGCTTCAATACATTTGTTACAGCGGTTGTTCCAGCTCACATTGTGGGACTGCATCCAAAGTTCGCGTTGAAGCTGTTTCTATAGTGTCAATGTCATCAAAAGTAAACAAATGAAATGAGGTTTTGGCAGTGGGTCAGCTGATAGTTAAGGAGCTTCACGAATGCTCCATAACACAGATAGCGCAGCTGTATGCTTAGTTCCACTTGCAGTCTTAAAAATTCTTTGACACTCTGTACAAACAGTTTCGATGCGAGCTTTGGAGGCAGTCCCACAATGTGAGCTGGAACAGGCATTCGAACAGTTGTTAAGCCGCTGTAAAAAAATGTATCGAAACCGAAGGAGCCTTTTCTGAATAAAAATACTTTTTAAAATATAATTACTAGCCTTTTTTTATTTTATAAACCAAGTCTTAAGAATTTTTGACACACTGTGCATGTATCATGCATTCTGACATGCTTCCATTTCTCAAAAATCACCTCTGTTATGTAGAGTTCTACTCAAATCACTTACAAGCGATCAATTCTATTTGAATCACCAGAAATCGTAATCATCTATGATTGTAAAAGTGTAGGTAGAGTTGCAAATTTTCTCACAGAGCATTTTAAGAACATAGGGGCGAAGGTCCACATGTGTTTCGAAGTAATGAAAACGTGAAAAATATATTAGCTTCTTCAGGTGTATTTTGTTGCTTGTTTTTGATATTGTTCTGAACTAATTGTTGTAGGTCTGGACATTCATTAAGTGCAGCTAAAATACATTAAAATAAAAAGTGAATCATTTTTGTACAAGTATAAATTATTTAAGCACTTAATAAATTGTAACTTAAATTAGTTATTATGTTTCGGTCTGAAGAAGTCAACGGTAGATGTATTGTATATACATCACCTGCAAAAAAAGGAAATATTTACTACAAAATGGTTCATTGCTCTAAAAGTTTTGCAGATTGGTTGGAATTGTATCTTATTACTCTAGCGGTTTATGCTAAAGTCATTCGTAACGCAAATAACAATCACCTGGACTTTATTGGTTGTTTCCGAACGTGAACTTTGACTATATCTCTTTGTACAATGTGCCTTTTCAATGAAGTTAATCACAATGAGTAATTTGTGAAAACTATCATATCCTGCCTGATGAGCAAGGTTGCTTGACCCTAAAACACATCCCACACTCCTGGTTTTGTTCTTGGGTCTTAGACCAGACAACAGAACAGAAAATCAATGGACTCCAATATCGCCATCTGAGAACTAACCCACTAACTGAACAAGAAGTTTGATTATGAACTCAAATGACCAACCGTCTGTGATCTGAATATTGGCTAAACATTGAACAAGAAGATCGCCTGCTACATACCTACCTTATTGTCATAAAAACTATAACGATGTATGATGATTCATTTTAATCTCTAAATTTGTATAAAAATGCTTGTTATTTTAAAATGTACATATTTAAAATTTGTCATATTTAACAGTCACTGCATTAATGACTAGAAAATTTATGAATCTTGCTTTTGGAATAAGCAATTTCAATTACCAATAACCCCTTAAAGCACGATTTTTTTTTTTGTTTTGAAAAATTAGTTTAGTGTAAGATATTATTTTCAATTTCAGGTTGTGGAGGGTGACTAGTGAGCGGAGGGTGGGGTAAAAGTTACATAAAAAAATATATTGTACAAACAAAGTGTAAACGGATCTCAGACGGGCATTAGAAATAAAATAACGCACGGGCATGAGCAAACTTTCCGGTGACTTTCGCCCGTGTCAGAAACGGGCAATTTCGTTACGGGGTAAATTTAAAGTATACCCCATGGTGCTTTTTCTTTCCATGTTCTCGCAACGATAACTTTAATCAAGTTCAGTTTTTCAAAATAATGTTACAAAGAAAAGTACTTCCAAATACGTATACTGTAAAACCTGTAAAGTTTTCCATCTTTGTAAGTTGACTAGTTTTGTTAAGAACTTAATTAGCCCTTCACCCTCTACCTCACCCTCTATAAGTTGACCATATGTCTAAGTTAACCGCTAAAGTGCTGCACCGCAAGTGGTCAACTTACACAGGATTCACTGTATATATTAGTGCTATAAAAAAATCTGAATTTCTGAACCATTTTTTTAAAACTCATACAAGCATAGTATATATCATTATTTTTTTAAAAAGTACTCAAGTTCAATAGATAACAACAATTGCTCGTAACTACCAGTAAACTGTGCTACATTTTTAATTCATAAGCAGTTAGTAAATATCTGTCAGACGGTGTCCACTGTTAATCTAGAAGTCGCTAATCTAGAAACGTCTTTCCCTTCGGAGGGGAAGATGCAATCAAATAAACGTACCGATGTTCTACAACTTTCCCCCCGAAATTTACAGTTCCTGTCAAAATTAATAGACGCACAACAGATTTTTCGTAATTTCATAATAAGCACTCAGTTTCATACTAAAATCCCATTTTTACCTTATTTGGTAATGTTTTATTCTACAATGTTCATATATTATTGAAAAATTCTTTTCCGCACTTGGCGTTTAGGGGACCATTAACAAATTGAACTAGTCTGTTAAGGCAACCACATAACTTCCTTCTACGTTCTTTATTATGAGAATTACTACTCGCCAAATATCGCTATTGTAATACAAATCCTTATTGATAAAAAAAGGCTAAAAAAACTGAAAAATATGATTTCAAAGTAGGACAGACTGATTAAGGGGAGTCGGCACCATGAGATCATTTTTTCCCCTATGGTGTTTTTATTTACAATTTTTGTCTCATCTCATGTAATATCACTTCATAAGAAATTTAATTATAAAAAAATGGATTTCTTAAAAATAATTTGAGAATTTTAATTTTTAAAATGAAATTCAGCATTTTTTAGAAATGCATCTTCTTTTTCGAAAATTGGCGTAAAGTCTGATTTTTTTTATATTGATTCATTACTCATAAAGCAAAACTCGTATGCTTTGAATTTTTATAAGTCAAATACTTTTTGAGAAAAAATTAAAAACTGAAATGACGCAGAAAAAACAACAAAAAGTTCAAAAAACCTACAAAAATATTTTTTAAAAGAAAGTATATAAGTTTTCATAAAAGTAAAGCATAAATTTGTTATGTACAGTTTCAGGAACGTGTGGGAAAAAATTGACATCATAAATAAAGATCTAAAAATTGCATTTTACTTAAGATTAAATGCGCAAAAACAAAGCTAGAGAAAACAGCATTTTAAGTTTTCGGCTTGCTATATCTTTATTAAAATTTTAAGTAAGGAACTTTTTGGTTCAGTTACAGTCACGATTAAATTTCTTCTTCTCGCTGACTTTATTTAAAAAATAAATATATGGCTTGCATTCAGCACAGTTTCGGTTTCGAAATGAAAAGGTGGCAAATCACACCTTAGAAATAAAATTTCACGTTAAATTAAAGCACAAATGAGCATTAAAACGCAGACATATGTTTCGGGATTGCTTGGAATCCCTTTTTCAATGCGACAGGGAGCTTCTAGATGCAAAACATCCAAATGAAGCCTTTGAGTTTGGCTTCATTTGGATGTTTTGCATCTAGAAGCTCCCTGTCGCATTGAAAAAGGGATTCCAAGCAATCCCGAAACATATGTCTGCGTTTTAATGCTCATTTGTGCTTTAATTTAACGTGAAATTTTATTTCTATTCTTTGCACAAAGTTAAATTATTACTAAATCACACCTTAATAAAATCAATAACAAATCAATAAATATTGCTTAAATTTTTCTCAAAGTTTCAAGGAACATTTTTAAAGATTTATTTTACTACTTAAGTCAATAAGAAAATTTCGATTTTTTTTTCGACATTTTTGTCCCCTTAAAATGCTAAAACTATTCCTAAGAATTTTTACTTGTCAACGTCTGGGTCAAATGGCAGAGATACAATACATCAGCGTTTCCCATCCCGATGGTTCGCAATCTCCCAGGTGTTCCCGCTTTGCAGAAAGCGGGTTCGCCATTTTCTTTCGAATCTTAGAAGGAATTTGCAAGGGAAAAACGGTCGGGAAACACTGCAATACAAAGCAAAGTCTTATTAGCTTCCTTGGCGCCAGAATAATTACTTGAGTTGTTGGATTCTTGACATATACTCTCAGCGTTAAAAACTCTCGATTGCTGTACCCCTTGTAGCGAATAGCGCCAAAATATAACAAACAGTACTTCATATCAAGATGTATGCGTGTACCAAATTTATTTTAATTCTGTGTACTACGTCTTGAGTTACAGCTGCCACAAAAAAACTAAAAAACAGTTTGCTGCTCCTCCATTGGAGCGAATAGCGCCAAAATGTAATTAGCAGCTGTTCCTATTGAGCTTCCCTTGCGTACCAAGAAAAAACACATACAGACATTTTCTCAAAATGGTCAAAATGGGATCCGCACACCTGAAAAAGCGTAAAACCATGGAAATTTGAAATTCGAAAAATTTCAATTATTCATAACTTTCTTCAAATAAACGGTAAAACCTGTAAAGTGTACCACCTGTCTAAGTTGATTACTTTTGTCAGAATTGAAATTAGCCCTATATTATGAAATGGGGGGAAACCTTTGTAATTTGACCACCTGTCTATATTGACTACTTATGTACGCCAAATTTGGCTAGGAGTATTGTAAAAAACCCTTTGTAAGTTGACCGCCTGACTATTTGCTTATCTATTTTTGAAAAAATTAAATAACTTCTCCAAAATATTTTTATGCCATAATCTTAGACCAGTATTTGTCGTTTTTAGAGGAACCTCCACATGAAGTTTGTCGAAACCTGTTTGTGTTAACCATATGGGAAACCTGCTATAAACATTCTTTTTTTTTTTTTTAATAAGTTTCTTTTTTTTCTTCCTCTAATTGATCTAGCCATTTTGAAAAGTTATGTATTTTTAAGTAATCTTTACCATGAAATAAGTAACATACATAATTATCAAGATATTTACCTTTATCTTAAGTAAGCGCTTCACTTTTAAAGTTGTATAGGATACATTGCATGTCATTCACGTTAAATGTACCTAAAGATATGTTAGATTATTGTGAAAAAAAAGCTAAGTAATTACCATTTGAAAGTGACGTTAACACATGAAGCTATATTTCAATTGTTTACATATGAATAAATGTACAGTTCTAGAGATCACGAAAAAAAATCCTTCACCCTCTATAAGTTGACCACCTGTCTAAGTGGGAGTTGACCACAAAACTGCAGAACCGCACGTATTCGACTTAAGCAGGTTTCACTGTATCAGATATAGAGAAGAGTAAAAAGGCGAAAAATTCTTTGGATCATGCCGCTGCATCTTAAAAAGCTGGGAAAAGGTGTAAATTTCAGACAATACTTTATTACAGTGGGAGAAAAAGCCCCTGAAACAATCTTACCTTTTTGGATGCTATTCACACTAGAAGCAAATGAAATGGGTCTTTTTATGAGGAATAATAATAACAAAGTTATGAAGTGAACCCTGTGTAAGTTGACCCTTGCGGTGCTGCACTTTAGTGGTCAACTTAGACAGGTGGTCAATTTATAGAGGCTGAGGTAGAGGGTGAAGGGCTAATTTCATTCCTGACAAAACTGGTCAATTTAGACAGGTGGTCAACTTACAAAGACGCTCCACTTTACAGGTTTTACTGTATATCAATGCAAAGAGCAAGGATATAATGCAAAAAGTTTTGCTCAATTATCTAATTTCTGTCAAAGTTATATTCTCTGTCTCAAGCTCTATCTCTAACTTATGATCTCTATCTTTATATCTATATCTACTTTTCTCCACCAGACCCCTACCAGTTAGCCGAGGCCTTAGGATTGCTTACGTACGGGGAGAGGTAGTGTGGTCTACGGATTTTACATGCACACATCCCCAAGTATACATGGTGGTCTTCAGTGGGTATCGAACGCGCGACCTTCCAGGTAGACGTCCGAGGTGCTAACTACTAGGCTACCACAGCCCCTCTCTGTATCTACTAATAATAAAGTACATTGTTCGGGCGTGCGTGTGTATGCCTGTTAGCGGTCGGCAGAACATACCATTGAAGCTAAAGGGCTATCAAATTCTGTACAGATATTCTCTGTACCCTCAGGAGATGCAACTCGGAGCCCCTTTTTAAAAATACGTTCCTTTTAAATTCCATTTGTATTCCTTTCGGGGGAAATTGAGATAGTTTCACCATGTGGTTCTTTGTCATTTATATTTGCTAATAATAACGTACAATGATTGTACATCTGTGTTTGTGCCGATTGCCATCTACACAAAGGACCGTCGGACCTAAAACTACTAATTCCGGAACAGATAACCTTGGAACTCTGAGGATGCGTAATATTAAGATTGAAAGGCAGACGTGGGGGGAAAATTACTAAATTTTAAATCGGTCAAAGTGAGAAATGCTGTCCATCATGAATAAATTATTGCGTGTGAAATTTCAGGACAGTCAGATAATATCGTCATGTACCGCACGGCAGTTAAACTTCGCAAATCGATGGAATTTAAAACGAACGAATTTCCCAAAAGGGGCTTCGAGGTACATCTCTTCAGGGTACAAAGAATATCTGTACCGAATTTGATAACTTTAGCTTCAATGGTCTGTTCCGTAAACCACCAACAGACATAAACACGCTCACCCTATCATTGTACTTTATTATAACTAGAGATAGTCATAGAACTAGAGATAGAAGAAAGGCTATTTTGTTTTGCCACGAACACAGTATTCTTTAGAAAGTTTCAGAATCGACCAATGGGGGAAAAATGCTCAACGTGACTTAAATGTTATGTGAAAATTTCAAAATAGTCAGATAAAATCTTCATGTCAAAGTTCCCACATTTAGAGTAATATTTTTTTTTTTTTTTGTCGATTAGGAGGAGGGAGGAGGAGGTGGCTTTTAGAATGCTCATGTATATTCAAAATTTTGAAAGCAGTTCTTAGCTGTTTTCTTGTTCCTATTGTTTCGAAACTGTCTACCAGCACAATTATGTAGTTTTCAATAGCAATTTATTTAATTTCCATGCATAACGTCGAACGCCGAGACGAAAGCTAAAGTCTCCAAATTAGCATATTCATCCTGGAACGATGGACGCGTTTGTTCAAACCATTCAGCCTCTTCAAAGACAGCAGAGGGCTCAAGGCAAATAAAATTAGCATCTGGATATTGACCGTCAATTGAATAGCTAATTAGAGGTTACTTGACACATTCTTCCACTGATGCAAATTTCTCCCTTAGAGATGTATGACATTAGAAATGATCAATTAAAAATGTTTTCCCCATTAGACGATCAATGATGTTGCACCACATATGAATTATGTACACTCCATTAAAAGTTCTAATAAAGTTATGCATGACATTTGAAACGCAAGAATAATATAGGCACATCTAATGAAATAACTCATTCAGTACTGCAGTGCGTTGATGCAAATGTTGCTTCATTGTAATTAATGCATAGATAGGCAAAGACAAAACAGTTAAGAACTATATTCTTCTCTGTGTAACAGCCTATTTACTTTTTTTCTTTTTTTGTTAAGTAGCTATTGACAAGTTTTAACGATACCAATAAAAAAAAATTGGAAACAATTTATTATTAGCTATTTATTTCTCTTTTCTTTTGTCAGGAAAAGAAATGCTCAACACACTACCAGAAAGTTTTGAGCAAGCAGGGGCTCAAAACTTATCGCTCACAAATTGTGTGCTGAGCATTTTGTTTCCTGCACTGATGAAAAGGCTCCATTTCAGACTTGAAATAGTTAATTTTAACAATTTTTGCTCTATTTACGATGTGTGCTCTATTACGTTTAAAGGAATATGCATCTGAACTCATAAAAAGGGAAAAACAATGATTAACACACAACCAGAAAGTTGTGAGCAGATAGGCTCTCACAACTATTCGCTCAGAACTTGTTTGTTGAGCATTTATTTTCCTGCACTAATAACAGACCCCATTTTAGCCTCGAAGTAACTATTTCCGTTATTTATTCTAACAATTTGTGCTTTTTTACATTGTTTTTTCCTTACACGCATATTTTAGCAAAAACCATTTTGATCATTTGTCTTATACTATACTAGGCTGAAAGTAATTTTCATTTAAATATATGCGCATATTTATGTAAATATTGCCAACTGTTACAACAACAACAACAAAAAAAAAGAGATAAAAGAATTTCAGTAAAACCTGTAAAGTTGACCACCTTCGTAAGTGGACCACCTGTCTATGTTGACCACTTTTGTCGGGAACGGAATTAGCCCTTCACCCTCTACATCACACTCTATAAGTTGACCACCTGTCTAAGTTGATCCCTTAAGTGCTGCACAACAAGTGGTCAACTTACGCATCTTTTGAAATGAAAAGTGATTTTTGTTTTCACAAAACACGTGTCCGCAATTTTATTGACATATTGTGTTTTCGATAATGAATTTCTTTTTTATTATACCAGCACCAACAAAAGAGTAAACTTCCTATTTCTTATTTTAAGCTTGTTTCCGAAGAATTATTCAATCCACCTTTACATGGTAGTTGACCACTGCCGTTGCAGCATTTTAGTGGTCCACTTATAGACAGGTGGTCAACTTATAGAGGGTGAGGTAGAGGGTGAAAGGCCAATTCCGTTCCTCGCAAAAGTGGTCAACTTAAACGGGTGGTCAACTTACAAAGGTAGTCAACTTTACAGGTTTTACTGTATATTGCATTTCTGATACCTTCAAATCATTTAAAGCAGCATTTCCCAAACTGTGGTACGACTACCACTAGTAGTACGTGAAGAATCTCTAGGTGCTACGCGTCCAGGCAAAAAAATCTATCTATAATCTATTGATCTTCTATTCTATATAATAAAGTTATATAACAGTGGTACGCAAAATGGTTCTCGAGAAGAATGGCAGTACGCAAAAAAAAAAAAAAAAAGATTCGGAACCGCTGATTTAAAGAATTATTCGCATTATAGTTCACCCAATAGTCGAAATTCGACCGTAATATTTAAATTTAGCATTGAAAACAGTATGCTATTTATACCTGTAAAATTATATAAATATTTTGCTCATCAAATTTCGCGATTATAACGTCTAGCTCAGCTGTTCCCAAACAGTGGTACGCGTACCATTAGAGGTACGCGAAACCTCTCTAGGTGGTAAGCGTGCAGGCAATAAAAACAATTTATAATCCATTAGTGATGTATTCTATATAATAAAGTTATATTAGCAATGGTACGCAAAATAGTTTGCAAGAAAAATGGTGGTACGCGAAAAAAAAAGATTGGGAACCGCTGGTCTAGTCTATTTTGATCAACCGCTCCAAAAGGAAACGACAAAGGCACAGTTGCGCTCATAAATGTAGTTGCTTGTACTTTTGCCGATTTCGTGCTGAGTGGTAGTTGAATAAAACTACCATACACTATACACATTTGCTTCCATACACTATTCTCATTTTTTATTCTATTGTTTCAGAGTAGCCTTCACTCAAACTCCTATTATAGTTACCTTCATTATTACTGCTATAGATTATAACATAAATGGTGGCAACGTGGTTATTCTTCTAGACCAGGGGTTCTCAACCTTTTTCGACTTGCTGCAACACTTATATGTACCAAATTTTGTCGTGCCCCCCCCCCCCCTCGTGCAAACTTTTATTTTTCATTAAGAAATTGCTTCTTCCAGTTTTGATAGCTGGTATGATTTGCCGTATATAAGAAATTCAAACCGACTGTTGATCTAATAGATACCACAGCGTTCAACTGATATATCCTTGAGTACAGTAAGCACATTCATGCTTTCAGAGAAAAATTCAATATGTCTTATATTATAGACTTATAATATATTTGATATTATAATATATTTGATCAGAATAATGTGCAATATTTTATCAGAATAATGTGCAATATTTTACCATTATTTGGAAGGTGGAATATTTTATCAGTTTGAATGGATTGGTTCGTGGTCTCCTTTCGGAGATTTATGACTCACCTATTTTACTATTTTCTGCTAGTGGCCCCCAGATTTTTTCTCGGGTCGCCTATGGGGGCCATACGGCTCCCGTTGAGAAACCCTGTTCTAGACATATTGTTATCAATAATTCAAAAGAGTGACATCTTAACAGAATATGACCTCTTAGGTATTATGGAGCAAGTTCCGTTGTATGCATTTTAAATACTGCTGGTATTTTGTTTCCATTAACTTTGTCATTTTCGTTCATATTTAAATCAGTCAAATCCCGTCAAGAGGGATAAATTCCCAGTAACCAATGAAATAATTAATATCACAGCAAAGGCTGCAAATGAAATTATGCAGAAGAAGTTCTGCATAATAAATGTGACACTTTACAATTCCGTAAATCCGCGGAGCTTCCTAGCCGAAGGGAGAACTGACCAATGGCAAAATAATACATTTCTATTATTTACTAATCACTAATCAGCTACTAATTTATCTTATAAATGTAAAAATGTATAACAATTGCAGCTTTTTAGCCTACTGTTCCGTAAAAGTAAAAAAAATAATAATAAAGCATGAAAGAAGGCTTAAAATGGATCGTTAAAATTTCGTTAAAAATAAAGAAAAGGGGAAGTACTTAAATTAAGATTGAAAAATAAAAAAATTGAAAGTGGGGTTTTGAGAAGGGGAAAATGTGTGTCTGTCGGTCTACTGCTGCCCCCCCCCCCCCCCCTAATAACCTTTGAACGAAATGTCTAATTCGATAAATTATTTTTGCCTTCAAAAGATCTCGGCGCCGAACGTCTCATTTCCTTACTTTACTTTGTGATTTGAACAATATTTTTTTCAATTACTATTTCATCTGTTCGTTTATCATTCTTGCAACTCTCTCTTGAATAGGCATAGCATTCTTTACCATCTATACCCACAGAAGACTTCTGACGAGTTGTTTACACGCTTATGGTATCTGGAAAATAGGTTCTAATTAAAGAATTTCACGCTTTGAATAAAAAATGATTAAGAAGAAAAAAAAGTAAAACGTTTTTGAAATTAGGAGGCATTGCAATAAGTAAATAAGAAAGTTACTTCACTCTTGGGGGGGAGGGGTAGGTAGAAAAAAGCAACTCTCTTTTTTATTAACCTACCCGTAAAAGTAAGAAAGAAAAAAATGTGAAAGAAGGCTTAATGTGTCGTGAAAATATCCTTAAAAATAATAAAAGGTCAGAAATAAGTGAAGTAATGAACAAAGATTGAAGAATAAAAAATTTGAAAGTAGGATTTTGAAGATGGGAAAAATGTGTATATGTCGGTCTGTCTGTCCCTCCATACTAACTTTTGAGGGAATTTTCCTGTTGGAAAGTTTTTTTTTTTCACTCGAAAGACTCGCGAAGGACATCTCATTTCCATATTTTATTTTTCTGATTTGATCAAGTTTTCGTTCAAGTTTGAACAGTTCAAAAATACCTTAACATTAGCACCTAAGAGGGAAAATGAAGCAAATTATGTGAACTCTGGAAATAAGATCCAAGTTCCTCTGTACGATATTATTAGAAGAAGTTTTTCACGGGAAATATTTTTTGATTTGAACAATTTTTGTTCAATTTTGAACAGTTCAAAAAAAATATTATTATCCCTGCAGGGAAATATGAATCCTATATAAATCCTGATCCAACAGACAAATTTGCTGGAAAATAACTTGATCGGAAGAAGCATATGACGCAAAACATACACAGATACGAAGCTCATCAAGAACTAAACGAGCGTGTTTTCTTCTGAAAAGTTTTGTAGGTAAGATATTTCTGAATGACAGAATGATTGATTGAATAAATATGATTAACCGTTGAAAAAAGGAAGTAATGGAAGTAATTTGAAGTAATACAGAACTGATACTAAACGAGAAAGATAGAGAGAGATAGCTCGACTATAAATCTGATGTTGGTGTAGAAAGGAAAGTAGGCTCGTATAGTTCTAATCCGAACTTCTTGTTTTAATTTCAATTTAAAAAAAAATAATAATTTAAAATTTCACAAAGCAAATTTATTTAAACGAGCAGACGATAGTACGATGAATATTTCACAACTGTTTTGCGTTATTCTTTTCATAACTACTCATGGACGCATTCACATCATGGTAAAATTGGTTTATTCTTATGCCTGTTTCTTTGCTGGATGCTGATGCGAAAAAACTAATAAAATATAAAGATAAAGCTAGCGAATGAGAGCAATCACTTATAGGATGCTGTTACTTATTATTTTCTAAATAACTAGAATCAGTTTTAGCTAAAATGACTTCTTTAGGTACTTGTAACAACTGAAGTAGGCCGTCGTAGTCTAGTGGTTAAGATGTCTGGCTTCCAACCCTAAGATTGGGTGTTCTATACCCGACCCACCATGTACACTTAAGGATAAGTACATATATAGGTGTGGCCCATGAGGCAGTTAGGAGGGTACCGGGGTTTGGAGAACTTCCCCTCCTTTCACTTTTAGGTAAAAAATAGAAGTTGGCGCACTTGTGGTGGCTCCATCTGGTTTCATCCAAATACATAATGATCCAAGTCGAACTTAAACCGTTGTGGAGCTCTCTAATAAATGGAAGGCGCTCCTTACTGCCTTAATTCGTGGTTGCTCTGCGAAGGGGAGCTTGAATACCCACGTGGCATTAGGAACAACATCAGTTGCATATTATAAACGTTAGATTCACAGTGGTAGATAGGTTTCTAAAGTGAAGAACTAGCCCTGATGTGTAATAGAACATTTTCTAATTTGTCTTTTACTGAAGTTGGTTTGTCTTTGCATTAAAAACATTAAAAAGTACTTTTAAGGTAAGAAACAATAATACCTTTACGAGGGGAAGTCAAAAAGTAAAGGGACTTTTGTAATCTCTCGCACTGAGGCTTGATAATACTGCTCGGATCCAGCGCTGAATTGAGACACTTAGAAGCAAAGGAGTGCAAGTGACAAAATGGAAAATTTTGAGTTAAATAGTAAATCCATTGAAAATAAATTTCTTTAAATAACTATGGGATTGCAAAACAACTGGGTTTTCTCCTATAATGGAAAACTTGAGTACAAACTGCAAAAAAAAAAAAAAAAAAAAAAAAAAAAAAAAAAAAAAAAAACGAATTTTTCTTTTGTAAAGCAATTACTCAGCAATAACTTGTTTTTTCTTTCTTTTTAATGCGTTTATACATCATTAATTATTGCTTTCTATTATTTCAACAATCTACCAGGCGCGAGGAACTTCAAACTCATGTCTAGGGAACGTGTTACCGAAGAAAATTGAATATATTTGCATCACATGTCAAGAGTTGTTATCCAACAAATAGTTATTGCATTAGTAGTTTGACATCTAGAATAGCTAATGCGCAGCTGTTCTATCTTGAGCATTTCTATTATCCTAATGATATTTGTATCATTCAGTGATGTTCTATGCGTCAAACATTTGATCCTTAATATTTTCTATCGTGTAATTCAATTACGATTATTTAAATTTACATTTCGATTCAAAAAATACTATTATGAATAACGAGTCAGCATTTTAAGCAAAAATGATTGTAACCGTAATGACTTTAATCGTTGAAAAATGGCTATATTACTCAGAAATCTTGTTTGCATGCTTAGTTGACGATAAATCAATTTTTGTACTTTAACAGGGATTATAATAGGGTTTTAACATAGGAAATGACAACTACGGCATAAAAATAATGATATCAGTATTTATGAAAGGAGAAAAGTATTCATTTAATGATAACCTAAACTTGCTTCTTTTTCTTTTTTTTTTTTGCCACAGAGATGAACTGTTATAGCTCTCTTCCTTTACTTTCATTGTAAATGGCAAGATAATAGATATGGACGAAAAAGTGTACAAAAAATGTTGATATTATTATTTTTATTTCTTACTTTTCATTTCCTACGTTAAAACCCTGTTTTAGGCTAAACAGCGCCTCTAGCGGCTATTTTTAGATTTTTTTTTCTTCATGATTCCTTTAGCGCATCTCGTGTATAGTCCAATATTGGTGTCAACCCGTTGAACGGTTTTAGCTGTAAAAAGCTCTGAATAGGGGAAGTTTCATTATAACCACCGGTATATAGTATTCCGTGAAACCCCGCTATTCGTACACAATTCATACAAGGAGGCTGTTCGAATGGCGAGTTGTACGAATGGCGAATAATTTTTTCGCATAAGATACAATGTAAATTGGATTAACCCGTTCCAGACCAACAGGTGGTTTTTTATTTAAACCTCTAAAAAACAAATGTACACGAAATTATAGATAAATCACGTAACAACATCCCTTCAGGTGTTTCCTCCGTTTTGCTGTTCTTTCTTTTTTTCTGTCTTTTTGCATTACAAAGAACGTGGGTTTCTTTCTCTCAGAACCTGTCCAATGCTGTCTGCCTTTAACGATTTTTCAAAATTTTTCTAAAGTGGTCAATAACATTGTCGCTGAACAAGCTAATGCTTTTGACCACAGTAGTGTTGGGATGCCATTTTTCCTCCACTCTCTGTGTTTTCTCAAGGGTAACACAGCTCCTTTATTTCTGCAAAAGAAAGGCTTTCCTTACTATTTTCATCCTCTGAAAAAGAATTTTCTTCAACCACTTCCTCTTGCTGCCCCCTTAGAAAGTTAAAACTGTCAGTATAATCTCAAAAAGTATTAAAATTTTTAAAAATTCCAAAATGCCAAACAAATTATTTCCAGACGAGTTCAAAATCAGCACAATTTCTCGATTTTTTTCTTAAAAAAAGCCAAACTGACAATGGTTTTAGCTGCAGGATGCTTTAATAGGGGAAGTTTAATTATAACCATCCTGTATATATGTGCATTTAAAAGCTTGTTTTTCATAGTCAAAACATAAAACGAGGTACATTACGCTGTAAAATAATTAATCACCAATGCTAGTGTTTTATTCTCCTTTAGCATGAAAGTGCACCCTGAAGGAATATTATGATAATGTTAAGATTTTGCACAACCCTCAAAGAACATTTTATTGTACTTTTGGTGACTATCAGATGCTGGAAGGATATGCATTACAATTAATATTAAATGCTTTTATGTATCGAATGTTATGATACTTTTGTGGAAATGAGGACACTCAAAAAAATTTCCAAAAGCTCTGAACCTTTGTTTCTTTTTTATTCAACGTAGACTTCAATACGTAACTTTTAGTTGTCATAACATTTTGATATAAACATAAACTCTGGCAACAATACACACTGTAGCAACTAATTACGCGAAATAAAATTTACCATTGATTTTTTTCTTGACTACCAGTCAGATATATGTTATGTTACTTAGAAATAAATATTATATCTGACTCCTGTAGGAAGTATAAAACGTCGTTTTGATTGAGTTACTCCCTCTTGAAAGCTTCTGGAGGGATCCAAAGCAAAAAGTCGATGAGTCTGCTATATCATAGTGAGAGGTGCCACTTCTAGGGCAACTGCTTACGCAGCTTCTTCCGATCGTTCGCTAATTATTCCCACACGTTAATGGTTAGCACTAAACTATTTTCGAGTAGCTTCATGGAAAATAGATTCTCTGCCATAAATTACGTTCTGCCAACTCTTAAGAATCCAAAAAACATATCTTGTAACATAATCAGCGTAGATTTTACACAGTATCAAGAGCTGGGCGAGATTCCGAATGTCACTGTTACTGTGTTACTAAACACAACTGAAGAAGTATATACGTATACGAAGTAATATACTTACTCAGAAAGTTAAAATAAAGACAATCGTATCCTTAAAGTTATGTATACTAATATTTTTACGTACACGTTTTATTTATTATTATGACTCTTTGTGACGATAAGAAGAATTTTAGTACTTAACCTTTTATTGCGTATTTTAAGATTTGTTTAAAGACTTTTTCTTATTTGGCAACAAAGATATCGCTTTAAAGCTTAAAGTAATGCAATGTTTTCCATTTTGAGCCAATGTGATCTGTTTCGTTTGATTGCATAAAGTACTAAAGAGAAAAAATCTGTAGAGTATGTATTGTGCACATCAAAATGCTCAGACGTGTTGATTTCTGCTTATGTTTATACATTATTATTTTAAATTGCAGTTTGGGTTTAAAAAGCTACTTTTGTAAGCTATTATAGACAGTGCCGTACCGTTTAAGCTTTCTTTCATTTCACGTTGATATTTAAAATTCCTATGAAAATTTTCACAACAACTCCTTAGAAGACTTGTGTGTTTTTTCTAAATTTAAAACTGGAAGTTAAATAAAATATAAAAATGCATTAGGATACATTTCATACATTTCAATTTATTCTTGAATTGCCTCAGGGTACTTTATGCATATAACTTTATTTGTTTTCTTAATTAAAATATGTGTTTTTGAATTACCTGCCACTACTCATTATGTTTAAAATCAACAACTAAAATTTGAAAACACTAGGGTAGACCGGGGAATGCCGCCACCATAAGGAACTTCAATTTTTATCACCATCAAACATCGTATTTATGAGCTAGATCAATTTTTGGAACATAGTACGCAATCTTAAGAATGTATACTAAATTTGTTATCAATAAATCTTTAAAGGAAATAGTAACAAAACATTAACTTATTAACCTCTGCACTGTGGCGGTATCACCCAGGGAGCTGAGGTAATCCCGCCAGGAACCTGGGGTAATGACACCACTAGCCAATATGACTAAAATACTAAGAAGGAAAATTTATTGAAAATCTTATATGCACTTTTGGTGACTATCAGAAGCTGGAAGAATATGCACTATAATTAGCATTAAACGCTATTTTGTATCGAATGTTATGTCACTTTGGTGCAGATGAGGACACTCAAAATCATTTCCAAAAGCTCTAAACCTTCCAACGTAAACTTCAATATGTAACTTTTAGTTGTCATGACATTTTGATATAAACATAAACTCATACAACAATACACACCGTAGCAACTAATGACGCGAAATAAAATTTCACAATGATCTTTTTTTTTTTCTTGACTACCAGTCCGATTTATGAAATGTTACTTATAAATACAAAGTACATCTGGCTATTGACATACAAGGAATAACTTTTTCAATATTGATCAAGTAAGCCCCTCTTGAATGCTTCTGGAGGGATCGAATGCAGAAAGTCGATTGGTATGCTATTAAATAGTGAGAAATGCCGCATCTAGGGCACGAACTATTAACGTAACTCCTACCGATCGCTCTCTCATTATTCGCGCACATTAATGATTCTCACTAAACTGTTTTGGAGTAGCTTCATAGAAAGAGTACATTCTCCGTCAGAAATTACGTTCTGTCAACTCCTAAGGATCCAAAAAATATTTCTTGTAACATAATCAGCATAGATGTTACACAGTATCAGAAGCTTGGCGAGATTCCGAATGTTACCGTGTTACTACCCACAACTGAAGAAGTATATACATATACGAAGTAATATACACGCTTAGAAATTTAAAATTAAGAGAATCGTATCCAAAGGTCAAAATTATAAATTATAAAACCAATGTATACTAATATTTTTACGTACACGTTTTATTCATTCTTATGACTCTTGGTGACGATAAGAATTTTAGTACTTAACCAGTTATTGCATATTTAAAGATTTGTGTAAAGACGTTTTCGTATTTGGCAACAAAGAAATCGCTTTCAAGCTTAAAGTAACGCAATGTTTTCTATTTTGTCCATTATGAGCTTTGTCGTTTGATTGCGTAAAGCAAAAAATAGCAAGAATCTGTAGAGTATGCATTGTGCACATCAAAATGCTCAGACGTGTTGATTTCTGCTTCTGTTTATACATTATTTTATAACTGCAGTTTTTGTTTAAAAATCTACTTTCGTAAGTTATTATAGATAGTGTCCTACCGTTTAAGCTTTCTTTCATTTCACGTTGATATTTAAAATTTCTATGAAGATTTTCATAACAACTCCATAGAAAACTTGTGTGTTTTTGCTAAATTCAAAACTGGAAGTTAAATAAAATATAATAATGCATTAGGATACATTTCATACGTTTCAATTTATTCTTTAATTGTCTCAGGGTACTTTATGTATATAACTTTATTTGTTTTCTTAATTAAAATATGTGTTTCAGAATTACCTTGCCACTACTCATGTTTTGTAAAATCAACAACTAAAATTCGAAAACACTATTGAAATATTAGAATAAACATTCAGATTTAAGCTAACACTTTGTATGAAACACTAATATTGATGTACCAGTGAGTATTGATGTACCCACTGATATTGATCATAGTTTGAAAAAAAAAAGTGAAAAAAGAAAAAAAGGTCAACCTAAAATAGCCATTTTAGAATTTGAACAAAGATGTAAAATGCAAAAGATAGTTTAAAACAATCTGTTTCCTTTTTTAACGCGAAAAATGTGTTTTATTTTGATGAACCAGTAAAATGATGGATATATCGGCTATGCAATCTATATATCATAGGAAAACAAGTACTTCGTAACTAAACATCCCTTCTGAAATTTATGTTAATGTCAGTGTAACTAAGATGACTGAAACTAAACATTTTGTCAGATCAAATGAGATTTCAAAATAAAAAGTTTTCCGTTTACCATTTGAAAGTAAATTAGGCACTGATATTTGCCTTTTAACACTCCCCTATCCACTAATTTTTTGACATTCGAGCAACTTTTCAAGCGAAAAATGTTTCTAGTATAAATAGTGAAATACATTTGCAAACCGAAAATAGTTACAAATGTCATGCGAAATTGTTAGGAATCATTTATTGACATTCGGCTGCATTTTCAGAATTTCATTTGAATATTTAAAGAACAAATTCTATTTTTGAAACTATGTTGCCACTTCTGCTCCGTTGAAAAATACGAAATTTGAAGATTTTTATTTAATCCAACGGTAACTTATTTGCTCATAGTTATCACGTAAACAAAATTTGAAAATACTGCTCAAAATTCAAATGCAACATAATTTGCAAAGTCGTAAACTTTTTAAGGGTAGAAATTTCAAACTTTCTTTCCAACTACTTCAAGCAATCAATAATGAAAATAAAGAAATGAATAAAATAAGCATCAATGTTTATAAGATAGTTGAAAACTATTAATCAAGAAGTTTCGTCTAGAACTCTGTGAGTCTGCTTTCCTGCATACACCAATATTAAATAGATAATCTATCTATTTCTCTTTCTCATTTATTTCTTAATTATTTCAAATATTCCCTTTTCAATGGTTTATACACATCCATTCATTCCTTCATTCATTCATTCATTCGTAAATATCCTTAAGAATCCATATCAAAAGGTTCCGTTCAGTTCTGGAAGAACTTCGCATATGTACATGTTCTAGGTAATAAGATCTCTTCGAGAAAGTTTGTTCCAAGCCAATTCGCCAATAAGGGATCATTCATAAATGATGTCACGCTTCGAGGGGAGAGGGAAAGAAGAATCCATTATAATCCTTAAGAATTATAATGGATTCTTCTTCTTCATATAATAATCCTTAAGAATCCATATCAAAAGGTTCCGTTCAGTTCTGGAAGAACTTCGCATATGTACATGTTCTAGGTCATAAGATCTCTTCGAGAAAGTTTGTTCCAAGCCAATTCGCCAATAAGGGATCATTCATAAATGATGTCACGCTTCGAGGGGAGAGGGAGAGAAGAATCCATTATAATCCTTAAGAATTATAATGGATTCTTCTTCTTCATATAATAATCCTTAAGGCGTACGTACACACTAGGACTTTTTTTTTTAAATTTTCACTTTAAATATCCTATAATTTAACAGTAAGTAACTGGTGTATGTGTAAAACCATTTCACCATAAAAAAACTCTAATGAGATAATTGGTAATTAATTAATTAGGGTAATGTGAGCTAATTAGCATGTTTTTTAAAACGCGATATCTCAAAATCTAATTTGTCTAGACACACAATTTCAATTGAAAATTATTCCTAAAACTATTCTTCATGTTTTGTGCCTCAATAAAGATATTAGAGATTATAGTTTTTTTTTAATAATTTTTTTCACTACGGATAGACGAAAAATCAAAATTTTTCATGAAATTTTGCCGTTTAAAAATTCACTAAAAATTTATTTTTAGAATAATAACCTAGATTGAGGCAGACAACATCTGCTGTACTATACAGCACATAATGATACTAAAATAATTATGATAGGTTAATTCATTGCTGAGTTATCATGTTTGGAACAATGCAATATATCGCAAAAACAGGATTCTTCAGAAATTGAGTTTAAAGTTTGGAAACATGTTTTCATAACTTCATGTGAACAAAAGTGATAAAATGGGTAGTACTTACAACACTAAAACCCTCCTGGAACATAAGTAGGTCCTTCTTTTTCAATTTTTTTATCTTCTTTTTTCTTTTTGATTCCTCGTAACTGCTTCCTCCTCTGTTTTTGAATAGGGGTTGCTTGTCGCAAACTTTCGTCGAGTCTAAGTTTGTTCCTATTTTCCACTCCGAGTACCATGTAATGTCCAGGATTGATATTCATTCTTCTCATAACTTCAAGTTCAGGTTTGAATCCACTGTTAAAGTGGAGAACAGCATCAAACACTGATAGTTTTACTGTTTCAATTCCGGCAAACTTGATTTTCGGGCATCGTTTCCAAATTAGGGAGTGGAGGCACTCATTAACATTCTGAGTTTTTCCGTGGAGGCATTTTTTCAGCATTTCGGGGTTGGTCAACCTTTCATAAATTGGTTTAATATGTTTTAACAGAGGTAATGGAAGTCCTCCTTTATGCTTGTAAGTTATCTGCTTTCCCCGAGCTGCGGCACGTTGATACGAACACCAACTGTCATTTCCCTTTGGGCATTTGGTGTGGAGAGGATGATCATCCTTCGCACTCAAATGGTAAAATGTACTCCAAATTGCTTTGGACATTTCTGAAACTGACCCAGTGTTGTTTCTTAATGCAAGGCCAAAATAGTTTTGCATTTTGTTTATTTTGGCGTCAGATAACTTTCCTTTGCCGCCAATTCCTTTCACTGTTTTCTTCAATTTTCTCAACGCAGTCCCAAGCCTTTTTTGGTAATGCCCAATACACTCTTTTTTTTTAATCTCCTTCCCGTCATATGGGTCTAGTTCACAGACAGCAGAATAGCTCTTGCTATCACCATCGCCATAAAAGTCAACATACTCCAGGCCTCTTGTATCAACGGAACGCTGAAAAATTCTCCCAGCACCGATAGCCTCCATGTTCGCAGAAGAGCCATGGTAATTTATGGCGCAAACGTGATTTGCCTTCCAGCTTTCATATTTTGAAGAGGACTTGTCTTCTCCACTCCATTTGCGGCACCCAATGCAGTCCTTTGAGAGCACTTCTACGTCGAGGACTTCCCCTGTGTCGACAGAAAGCGCTGTAACTACTCCATTTAATGATGAGTAGCCTCGCTTATGCCAGCTTCCGTCCATAGAAACTCCACATTCAGCAGATCCTTTAATTTCAGCAACTCGATGTGCAGCCATACGCATGGTTTCTTCAGCAAGTGGCTTCACGACACGAAGTAGCGCTTTCATGTGTTGATTGTATGGAGTCGGATTTGGTGGCGGAGGCATGTTCATAACACTCATGAACTGAGTCGCTTCTCTGTGGCCACATCCTAACTGCCTCATGGCGTAAACTAGCCGTCTATTCACTTCGTAGAACTGACCAATTTTTTTAGAGCTTTCACAAGGAGCACTAAGATAGTCACAGTTGTGGCATGCCAGGTTCAACTTAATACAGCATCCCATATTTATGTTGACATTGCTTTGTACATACAGATTATTTGCTGAGCAATTTGGGCAGTTTATTACACTGAACAATTCATTGAGACAATCCAGTTCAATAAAAAAACGCTCTCCTAACACGTCATTGTCCGTTTCAGAATCGTTAACATTGCCCAATTTTGTCTTCGATGCAGACGATTGTTCATCATTACTTTCAGTAATACATTCAGGTTTTACCTTTTTATGCTGATTGCCAAGGAACTTCTTTTTTTTTGATCGACTAGAGCGACTCGAAGAACCCATTTTCAATCAAAATAATTTATAAATGCAAAGCGAAGATACACAGATGGGAAGAACAGAAAATAGAACACGCCGGTTAAAAAGTAAACAAACGAAGCTCAAATCAGTTATTTTAACAGTTACATACCGTTGCCAAACAGCCCAAATTAAAAAAAATATTTTAAAATAATTACTTCTTTGCCAAAATTATAATTTTAAAATAAAAATCTAGAAAGTTTAGTTTGTTTGCATTAGGCTTAGATATCGAAACATGAATTTTCTGTGGCAGTATCTCAAGAAAAATCTTTGTAACTCCGGAAATATTCCGAATATTGACAATATCTTAGTATTATTGGAAAGCTGAAAATATGGAGAATCTTTTGAAGCATTAAAAAAAATAGCGATATTTTGGTCGATTTTCGCGATTTCAAGTGTGTATGTATACCTTAAGAATCCATATCAAAAGGTTCCGTTCAGTTCTGGAAGAACTTCGCATATGTACATGTTCTAGGTCATAAGATCTCTTCGAGAAAGTTTGTTCCAAGCCAATTCGCCAATAAGGGATCATTCATAAATGATGGCACGCTTCGAGGGGAGAGGGAGAGAAGAATCCATTATAATCCTTAAGAATTATAATGCATTCTTCTTCTTCATATAATAATCCTTAAGAATCCATATCAAAAGGTTCCGTTCAGTTCTGGAAGAACTTCGCATATGTACATGTTCTAGGTCATAAGATCTCTTCGAGAAAGTTTGTTCCAAGCCAATTCGCCAATAAGGGATCATTCATAAATGATGTCACGCTTAGAGGGGAGAGGGGGGTTCGTGAAATTTTGACAGATTGTGACAAGGGGAGGGGAGGAGGTAACACGAAGTGGGACATCATGCTTATGCAACATAGCGTGACATGTGACAAAGGGGTGTAGGGGTTAAATTGATGTGTGACATTTTATGACAAAGGTTGGGAGGGGGGTCAAATATATGGAAAAAAAGCGTGGCATCATTTATGGACGGCTCCTAAGGACAGGATTTGTATAGGATTGAAATTTCTCGGTAGGAGCTAATGCTATTTTTTTTAACTGTTCAAAATTGAACAAAAAATGGTGAAGCCAAAAAGTGTTTTCCTTTAAAGGTTCGTTCATAAATAATGTCATAATTTTTTTTTCAATATATATGACCCTCTCACCCCTTTGCCACAAAATGTCACACTTCATCCTACCCCCTACCCCCTCAGTCACATGTCACGCTATATTATAGAAGCATATGTACTTGCAGTTCAAAAACGAAGTACTGCATACGATCACACTTCTAGTTTTTTAAAAACTTTTCAGGACATTTGTGAACATAATAATAATGACTACATGTGTACTTAATTCGTGTAAAATAAGGTTAGAGTTTACATCACAAAAGATAATTAGTATACAGCAGTCAAATATATTAACTGTTCTAAAAAATGACACACCCAATTTTATCTAAAAAGTGCAAATGCTTAAGGAAATGTCCCTTTAAACTTTTAACAAAAAATAAATTTAAACCCTAATCAGCTTTGGTGTTTACGATACAAAATGATCAATGAAACTTTAAAATCAAAATATGAAAATCAAAAAACGAAATTTAATTTGCTGATCTTTAATGTTTTTACCGAAACAAAAATAAGTAATGTCACGCATCTTATTATTCCCTCCCTTCCCCTTCCCTTGTCTCAAAATAACACAATTTTTTCGAACCCCCTTTCCCCCCCTCGAAACGTGACATCATTTATGATTTGCCCCTAAGAGCGTCTTTTAATAAACTTATTAAAGGAACTTAGATCTAAGGCCCAGAGTTTACACTTTGCTTCATTTTTGCACACAGGCGCTAAGGCACATAGGCGCTTATACTACCGTAATTATCGGTAAATAGCCCGCATCGTTGTATAGTCCGCAGGAAGAAAAATTCATTCTAAAAAAATTAAGTTCGGTGTATAGCCCGCATCGTTGTATAACCCGCAGCCAGAAAAAAACATGGGATACACCCCTAGAAAACAATACATTCCCCTGTAGCGCCCGAGAACCAATCTGCTTTGGACCATTGTTTCGAAAGCTACGATTTATTTCTCTGCGTTTTGTTTTGCAGGAAAAGAGATTTCGATATTTTTGAACGGAAATTGTCTTTTTAATAATACTTTTTTTTTTTTTTTAATTTCATGCATTGCCCGCATCGTTACATTGCCCGCAGGTAGTAAAAAAAGGAGTTTTTTTGTAGATAACCCGCGGGCTATACACCGATAATTACGGCATATTTGTATGTTGAAACAATACTTTAAAATATCTTAATCATTTTACGGGAATCCGTGTTTCAAATTGTTCCAGCATTGGACGACCATCAGACAGCATTGGGGCGCTGCCCCCGGTGTAAACTAAAAGTACTTTTTGAAGAAAAAAAATTTGTCTAAACTTCCGATTTTGAAGGAAGCTGAAGCCACTCCTTTCGCTAATCGACTGCCGTCTTCTAAAGTATTTTCAATTTTTTTAATCCGATAAAATTACCCTCCCTGTTTCGTGACTTTCTAACGGCAGCGCTTTGTACTATAATTTACACGCAGCAGCAACAAAATTTCTTCCGTAATTGAATTTTTTCCAAAAAGGAAAGCAACTTATCGAATCTTCCTTAACAGGAGCAAATAGGTTTCATCCTGATAGTTGGGAAAATTTTGCGTTTGCTTTTATTTTCCCTTATATATTTTAACTATGTGAAGCTCGTTAAGAAGTGATTGACACTTGCCTAATAATAATAGCAGAAGGGTCGACCATGAACAACGTACCTCAGGCTATTTCAGCCTGGCCCCTTTCGTTTTCTTACCTCTCTGATACACGATCCGACCCCCGGGGTTTCGGACGATCTCGCTGTGCGTGCCTCAAAGGATCAGTGCATCCACTTTGGCGGCTTACTGCCGCAATGACATCCTCAGTATGATTTTCGCCAAGATTCTCTCGCCAATCTCATCCTAAATGTTGCTTTTTTACTTATACTTCTCAGACCCCTCTGCTCCGAAGCATTTAACATAGGTTTCTACCGGAGTGTCCAATCTTCTCGAGTGGAAGATCGTTGGTTCTACCATCAACCAAAGCAATCACCCTGGCAGAGTGCCAGGAAGAATCCGATTTCGTGCAAGGGAGGAACTGCTGGAAAGTTGTTTGTTATCTCATTTTATTTCGTTTAGCATACTCGATGTCTTTCGAACTGATGCTATATGACAGTTTATAAATTTAGTTTCTTTCAACAAACAGAGAAGCAAACATTCTAATTCTCATGCTAATAAATGCACCTGCAGGACGAATTTCATTAAAACTCGAATGGATCTTTCTTTTTCTGCCATGCGTAGAAGCGTCTAAATGTCAAAACTTCGTGGTCGCATTGTATTATTGATTACTTTAAAATTTAGTTTTCGTAGTATAAGTCATTATATCATTTGATCTGAATTAAAATCTCCTATTGCAAAAGATTTATTCGAAATTAGCCATTTTTCTTATGCTAAGTAATTAGTAAGGAATTGATAATTAAAAAAGTAAAAAGACATCAACCCGAAAACAGCGAATAAGAGGTGATTACTTCAATCGCTTAAGAGTATGAGCGTTTAAAATTAGCCCAGAAAAGTCATCAGAATGAACTGTTCCTCGAAGTCATTTCTATGGTAATGCCGTTTACGCTGTTTCTAAAGTATCATTATCAGAATTGCTGCATATGGTTTCCCCTTAAAATTTTCGGAAGAGAAATTTCTAGAAATTATTTTTGCAAAATGATGGGCAAAGATGCATAATTTCGCTATAATGAAGCAATTTCCTTCTCTATATTAAAATTTGAACTGCGCTGTTATAGATTTAGCTTTAGTATTATTTTTCAATAATTATATAAAAGAAAAAGGGATTGAGTTAGGAAATAAATGAGAATAAAAATATTACTACTATGAAACTAGAATTTGAACATCTTCCTGATGGAATTTTGTAACGTATTAATTGCATATTCTTTGGAATAAGAGTGTATATTATCAAATTTAGGTGGGATGCATAGAAACTAATAATTTTTCATGAAAAAAAAATGTGCGTGTGTGTGGACAAATGAATTTGTACAAGGAAATTTATTTTTTTCAGAGAAATGTATTTGTATTTTCATTCATCGTGTGATACTGGTTGATAATAACTGTAGTTTAAATTGCTTTTATGCAGCTGATCCTATAATAGATACAAATTTATCTCCAGTCTTCGATTAAAATAAAGAAGCCGCCAGCACAGGAAACGAAAGCCAGAAAGTAATTTTGGGGAATTGATACCATGTTTTTAAAATTTCAAAATCAAAAAGGAATTTATTCCTCAAGGAACATGTGTCCAGTACGTTAATAAAATCAGTTTATAGTTTTTTCTTTCTGTCTGTCTTTCTTTTTTTTTTTTCTTTTTTTTTTTTTTTTTTTTGTTTGTTTCTTTTATTTATATATTTTATTTTTTAGCTGCTTTCACAGAAATGAATTGCGAATGGAATAATAAAAATTGTGTGGTTTATCGAAAATTAGAATAATAATCGTAAGGTACTGTTTAGCCGGCATGATGGCATCGTGGCAAGGCGCGGAGCTCGTACGCCGCAGGTCTGAGGATCGAGCCTGGCAGTGGCGGTGGATTTTCACGATGCAGAAAATCGTCGCTATCAGGTAAATTAAATTCCTATTGCAAGTTCGCATCAACTGAGTCTGGGTGCTCGCCCTTTAAGGTGGATAAAACGGACGTCAAAATTTTCATGCGGCGATGGTACCACTTTTTTCTCCACCAGACCCCTACCTGTTAGCCGAGGCCTTAGGATTGCTTACGCACGGGGAGAGGTAGTGGAATCTACGGATTTTACATGCACATATCTTCAAGTATACATGGTGGTCTTCAGTGGGTATCGAATGCGCGACCTTCCAGGTAGAAGTCCGACGTGCTAACCACTAGGCTACCACGGCCCGCGATGGTACCACTCATTGTGGTGCCGCGGAAAGAGATAGTAGTAATCTCTGGGGAACGCCGTAGGTCTGCAATTGGCAGAAGCTAACAGCAGCCCATTGGAAATAAAAGTTACTGTTCATAAAACCGCCTTATTTATTCTCAAGCACATTCAGCCTATCTAATCAATCTATCTATGCTATGAATTTTGATAAAAATTGAGCATTTATGAACAAACCCTTACCACCTCTTTTCTTGGCTCTGCAACGATTGTTATTCGGAGACAGACATCAATTTTCGAAACTATTAAAATAGGTGCTTTATTGATAGGTATTGATTGGTGCTTCAAAAAGCACCAATCACTGCCAAGAACAAAGGGGAGGAACCAATCAAAATCAGTTCCAGATTGGTGGCTTATCCCATGAAGTTTAAGTACATGTGATGCTTAATATATAAGGTCCAGATCTCTGCTTTAACTCCATTTTCATTCGGAAGAAGCCCAAAACATGTTAGGAGAAACGTAAAACAGAAATTCTTTGGTTGGAGCACGGTTTGTAAACCGTTGTTTGAAAATATTAAGTTTAGTATGGACACCGGCCGTGAAAGCCTAAGTTCCTATATTAAAATAGGCTTTGTTAGAAGGAAGAAATCATTACAATTTGTGTTTTGAAGCTTCAAATTTGCCTCATGTGTAAAAAATACTTTATTCTCGCAAAATTAGTTAAAATATCATGCATGAAAAATTTCATTCGGATGACTCCTACAACTAAATTCTAATTCTCAATTGCAAAGAACGGAATTCCGTATAATCAAACAACATAATTTTTCCTTTTCTAATTTCCTGACTTCGTTTTATTCCAGTGAAAGAATTAAAACAAATGTTTTGTTGTTAAAAGAAACTTATCTGTTCCGCGATTTAAAAAGTACAAACATGTGCTCTTTAATTACTTTTCCTTTCTGTTATTTTTCATCATAAAACTGATCTATAATAAAGATGTACCACCAGAATACAGTTTGATTTTTTACTCGCTTTTTGCGAGTTTGCACAATGACTTCATTCATAATATATTTCCTTCGAATTGCTTAATATTTAAATAAGAGTTTCGTCGGAAATGCTATATTTTAAAAGACATTACAATTTGTAAACCATAAAAAAAAAGCTTGCGCTGGATGTTTTATTTCTATGTCACAATAAAATCAGATATGCATATGTATTTTTGAGCAATATGTGCCTTTTTTGGCACATGGTTAAATGTATAGTTTTTGAACGAATGTTTAATGTAAATACATGAGCTGAAATGAACTTTCTAAAACGGATCTATATATATAAAAATAAAATGATTAAGGTATTATTAATATTAGGTTTGGATTGTGGTTAGACGATCTCTTGTTAAAAGGATGATTCCCACAGAAATATTTCGTCAGTGGAAAAAGCGATGGAGCAATGTAGGTCATGACATAGATGTTAATTATATTGTTATTCTTTTTTTTTTGGTCTCAGACGAAAATTACGAGCTCCATCTTGTCCGTCGATTGCAGACTGCAATTGCAAGGTGTTGCACAAATGTGTATAAAAATCGGCTGCATTTGAATATTTTTCTCTTAATGTTTTTTAATTGTTCAACTATGTAATAAAACAATCTGAAAACTTCTCTAGACTTGTTTTTTTTTTTTTTGTTTTTTTTCTGTTCTAAAAAAAATTCCTCAAAAAAAGCTTTTTATTTTTCCTTCTAAAGCAGGCATCGGCCTTAAAGTGACTAAATGTTTTGGTTAAATCAATTTTTTACTAGTCATTACGTGAATATTTTTCGCTTAATGTCTTCGAACTTGGAGTGGTGTTGTTTCTAAAGTATCGTTTAAAACTCAATCAACAATCTTTGAGAGCAAAGAAAAACAACACCTGTCTAATATCATATTATTTTTATTAACTGCAACTGCATTTTACCCCTAATTTATTGTATACTTCTAAAAAATATCTCGTTAAAAGTTTAAGAGTAATAATTAAGCAGTTGCATTGATCTCATCTTCAGTTCTCATCTTTTAATAACTGATTACTTTTCATGTTTATTACCGACTTTTTCAAACTTTCATCTTAAAATAAAATAATGGTGCAAATTACGTCTAGAACGTTTCTTCTACCATTAAAACTTCACATTTACGTCATCATATGACCATTGAAAAACGGAACGGGAACGCCATGTTCAAATTATTTTTTATTTAGCGTTAATGTTAAACTGTTGGAGTCATAAACGTAAAAGCATTATATGACATTGCGAATAGTAATAATGAAACTGGTGGGTATCATTAGTAATAAACAAAAAATTAACGTATTTCTCTGTTTCCTCCGTAATTGCTCCTTGCTATATTCAAATCTCCCACTCACAAAAGTCATTTTTATAAAATTTTGACATAAACTGTAAGTATGTTATTCAAAAAGAAAAAAATATACTTGCGTCTTTAGCACATAAAAAACATAATTTGTCGCAAAAACGTTTAAAAAAATGCTATTGAGGCATTGATAAATTTCTTTCAATTTGAGGAATTTGTTTTATCTGCCTCATTTTGTAATGAGAAAATAAGAAATATTTACACGAATGTTAGCGAATTTTTTTCGCCCAGTGTGACATTTTACTATAATTGTGTTGAATAATGAACAATGTTTAAACAATATATCTTGCTATTTATAATATGTTTTATTAGAAAACGGTATTTATTACACGAAATAATAAATCAGTGATAAAATTGTAGTGCGAAAATACGCAATTACGACGCGATTTGAAAACGATTTTTAATTAGATGCCGTTGCTATGCCGATAAATTGCACTTTAAATGCTTTATCATAAAATTTATTTTCTCAGAGCAATTAAGCCAAATTGAAGCTCGAAAGTGAGCGAGGGCGGAACTACGTTAAACGCCACTTAAAGTGATAAATGTTATGAGTCATTATTTTCTAAAGTTGTCCTCGAAGGTGAACAAATCTCTGAAAAATATCTAAACTTTTTTGCATCATTTAAGGTAAATGACCCGGGAGTGCACACAGTTAAGAAAACTTTCGTACTCTTTTACGTACCTCAATTTTTTTTCAAGGGACTTACATCAATATTTACATATCTAGATTAATCGCCAACTATTTCTCTAAAAATTAATTACTTATAAAATGTCGCTTGATGAAAAATTAGGATTTTTACGACAAATTTACTAAACGCTTAATTTGTATCTATAGTGGACATTTATAAGACACGTATTTGCATTAGTAGTGGACAGAAATTAATATCATTTATTTTCTGCTGTTAAAACCCATTAGGCGCCAATGTTCCCATTTTGGGAACATGCTATAACTTTTAGTTATTAATTTTTTTTTTACAAAATCAAATGAAATAGGTATAGATACCCTCTGTACATTAGAAAAAAACAATTACTTATTAAAAAAAATGTTTTAACATTTTTTTAAAGAAGTAATTGTAGCGGCGTATAAATAAGTAGCGGCGTTTAATGGGTTAACTTGGAGAAATATTTTCAAAAAGGACTAAGGGAGCATTCATAAATGATGCCACGCTTTTTTCTCATAAATTTTCCCCAAAGCCCTAACCTTCTTATCAACCGGCTTTAGTAAAGAGCAGCAAATGTGACCGTTGAGGAGGCAGCTAGTAAATTTTATACGCAACAGATGGAGATTTTTGGTGTCACCCCTTGTGTAAATATAAACGGGCCATGGTACCTAGTGGTTAGGATATCGGATTTCCAACCGGAAGATTCGGTGTTCGATACTCGACCCGCTGAAGACACACCAGGTACACTTGGGGATACGTGCAGGTAAAATCCATGGACCCTGAAATATGCGGGCAGATCTGAGTGTATCGAAGGGTGAAGAATTTAATTTCCCTTAGGTCAAAAAATAAAGTTGGCGTATTTGTGGTGGCGCCGCATGGGTCATCCAAATACATAATGAGCCAAGTCGTACTTCCACCGTTGTGGTGCTCATCTATAAACGGAAGGCGCTCCTTACTATCTTAATTTCTTGTAGCTATGCGAAGGAGAGCTTGGATTCCAAAGTGACATTAGAAACAACGACAACAACAATTAAAAAAAAAACAGTCGATAAAATATTTTAATATATTACACATTCATGTGCTTGTTGAATTTTTTGGATAAATACTATACTAATCGAAACCTTAAACGTTCATCCCGGCAATATTAGCTCATCCATGAGCATACCGAAAAATCTGTGGCATCCGTTACACATAAATTTTGCTTTAAATTTAAAAATGTCATAAAAAGCGCCATTACTGCTATACTTGTATTTACAAAATAATTATAAGTTATATCGTACGTAACGAATTTTACAGTGTTTTCGATAGTTTGGGGAATTGTATTCTATTAAAAACTGCCAAATATTTTTTATACGGTTATTATTGCTATTATTATTGTTGTTGCTTTTAGCACCCGTGGGAGGTGTCGAGAAAGTATTTTATAATTTTCAGTTTGCTGTAAATAAAAAAATGTCAGTAAATACGCCGCATTACGTCATTCCTTCGTAATAAGCTTGCACTGTTTTACTGCTATACTTGTATTTACAAAGTAATTATAAGTAATATTATACGTAACGAATTTTACAGTGTTTTCGATAGTTTGGGAGATTATATTCTACTAAAAACTGCCAAATATTTTTTATACGGTTATTATTGCTATTATTATTATTCTTACTTTTAGCCCCGTTGAAGGTGTCGAGAAAGTATTTAAAAATTTACACGCATAATTTAATTGTGGGTGAATAGATGTTTATTTTTTTTAGATAAATGCCATTAATATATACAAATACAGTAAAACCTGTAAAGATGACCACCTGTCTAAGTTGGCCCCTTTTGTCAGGAACGGAACTAGCCTTTCACCCTTTACCTCACCCTCTATAAATTCACCACTAAAGTGCTGCACCGCAAGTCAACTTATATAGGTATCACTGCAACCGCATTCGCTACCGAGCTAGCCAGAAGTAATGTTTTATTAAGGGCCATTTCACAGTATTTTGTCCAAACGTAGAGTCCGCAACATGACACTTTTTTTTGTTACAACTACGTAATTTACAGTTTAATTATCCACCAAATTTTATTTTCAAATAATGTGCTCAGCACATTATTTGAAAATAAAATTTAGTGATAATTAAACTGTAAATTACGTAGTTATAACAAAAAAAGCGTTATGTTGCGGACTCTACATTTTTAGAAAATACTGTGAAATGGCCCTTAATAAAGGTCTTATTCAAAAGCCGATTTGGACCTTCGAACTACAGATCAAAGGCTTCCTCAACCAATCAGAACGCTTAAATCGGCGGTTCGAGTGTTTGACTGAGGTACAAATTGATTGGTGAATAAGGCTGTTAATGTTCTTCGGAGCTACCTACGTAATTCCGTGTTGTTCAATTACCACCAATGCTACATAGAAGCGCCATACCAATTTTTAGCCCGTTTTCCCACTATAGATGAAGAAATAAATTATTGAAGCATTGCATAAAAGTAATAAAGTGTAAAGTACGGCTATTAGTTAACTGAAATGTGTTTGTCTGATAATAACATAACGTTTGCTGTAAATTAAGAAATGTCAGTAAAACGCACCATTACTGCTATACTTGTATTTACAAAATAATTATAAATTATATTATACGTAACGAATTTTACAGTGTTTTCGATAGTTTGGCGAATTGTATTCCATTAAGAACTGCCAAATACTTTTGATGCGGTATTATTGCTATTATTATTATTCTTACTTTTAGCACCCGTGGGAGGTGTCAAGTATTTAAACATTTACACGCATAATTTAATTGTGGGTGAATAGATGTTTTTTTTTTTAATAAATGCCATTAATATACAGCGTGTCCCAAAACAATCGCATAAACTCTGCACAGCTAGATTCCTCGTTGGAAGCACATAAAAACTGCCCAATGAAGCGTTCCTTTACGATCCATAGTTAACGAGAAAAATACGAAAAACAAAGTATGACGTCACTGCCGGTGCAAAAAAAAAACACTGTATTGGACATATCAACATTTGCATATCTGTCCAGACGATAATGTTTAAAACGTTCACTTTAAACATTATTGGGACACCCTCTATGCAAATACAGTAAAACCTGAAAAGTTGTTTACCTGTCTAAGTTGACCACTTTTGCCAGGAATGGAACGTGCCCTACACCCTCTATCTCACCCTCTATATGTTGACCACCAAAGTGCTGCACCACAGGTGCACAAACTATACAGGTTTCATTGCAACCGCATTCTCTACTGAACTATTCAGAAATAATGTTTCATTACTAACTGTTCTTCGGACGTTCCTGTGGTATAATTTTAATGCTCTTAAAGCGTCTGACATTTTTTCCTGCCAGTGGCAACAGGCTACGAAAAATATCTGTCATTCGTTTGAAAATCCGTTTTAAGAACGGCTCCTCTTTTGTTTACATATGTACTGTCATTTTGTGTATTAAAGCCTTACTTTAGGTATGAGAGTAATTTTCATTACAATTTAATACACAAACAAGGAAATCATCTCTAACTGGAATTCCTTTTAAGTAAATGTAATGTAAAATGTGTCAATGTAAAAATACTTAAAGAAAGACAGACTACATTTAGATCCGACCAGCTCGACAGCGGATAAGCAATGGATACATTGGAGAAAGACTTTTGATAATTTCTTAAAACATATAAAAGATGTTTTTGACGGTGATAAGCAGCAACGTCTTACAAATTATGTCTTTTTGAATGCATTTCAGTACATAGAAAGTTGTAAGGATTTTGAAGAAGCAATCGATACCTTGAATTCATTGTACATCAAGCCTAAAAATGTTATTTTCGCCAGACATCGCTAGGCGACAAGAAGCCAATTGACTGGAGACTCTGTTGATCAATATCTCTCTGTTTTGAAACAACTGCGCAAAGATTGCAATTTCGAAGCTGTAACTGCTGATCAAAGTCAAAACGATTATATCAGAGATTCATTAATCAGAGGATAAAATGACAGCCGAATTCGCCAACGATTGCTGAAAAAGGATCTCTATCTCTCGAAAGCGCTTTCAATCAGGCTCGTTCTTTAGAGTTGGCGAAACTACAGTCTGCGAATTACTCTGGTGTATAAGAATATTCTGACTGTTTTAAACAAACTTGTCAGTCCACTTCTTTTGATAGTGCTACAGCTCAATTCAGTAATAAGAGTAATGAAGCCTCAGACACTTCTCTGTCAACAGTCGCTTCCTTATCAAAAAAAGGCAACTGCTACTTTTGTGGTGGTCATCGCCACTCAAGAAACGTATGGCCTGCCAAGAATGCAGTGTTCAAATTATGTTCTAAACGGGGACATTTTCAACGAGTTTGCCTTTCTCGAGATGCTCCAGCAAAAAGAAATACTGTTACTTCTACTGACTGTATCGCATCAGTCTCTGTTGCATCACTTTATTGTCTTGGGAAATCTGTAATTCAAGTAGAAGTAAATGGTGTCAGTGCAAATGCATTAATTGATACTGGGAGCTTCTTGAGTTTTATTGATCATACCTTCGGGAAGAACTGTAACATGACGATCTTACCATACCATGGAAAAATTACTATCTCAAATTCTTCACTATCTTCTGAAGTAGTTGGTCAGTGCAAAGTGACAATTAAAATGCAAGGTTATGTTTACGATAATGTTTCCCTATTAATTATGAAAAATCTTTGCTCGGATGTTTTAATTGGACATGACGTATTACAGTATCATTCTGCAGTTGAAATTACATTCAGTGGATCACAGTCACCTCTTAAGATTTGTAATTTAGCTGTTGCAAAAGGTATGCCTGTTTCTGTCTTTGCTAACCTTTCTCAAAACTGCTCTCCTATTGCAACGAAATCTAGACGGCATTCCAACACAGATAACTGCTTCATGGAATTAGAAATAAGAGGACTTCTATGTGAAGGCATCATAGAGCCTAGTAACTCTCCGTGGCGTGCGCAAGCTTTTGTTTTCAAAGGAAGAAATGAAAAAGAAAGAATGGTGATAGATTATTCTCAAACTATAAATAAGTTCACTTTGTTAGATGCTTATCCGCTTCCGAGAATAGATGAAATAATTTCTAAGGTTTCGAAATTTGAAGTATTTAGTGTCATAGATTTAAAAAGTGCACCAAATCACCAAATACCAATTTTGGAATCTGAAAAACCGTATACTGCTTTCGAAGCCTGTGGACAACTTTATCAAGTTAATTGTGTTCCATTCGGTGTCACAAATGGAGGGGCTTGTTTCCAAAGAGTTATAGACCGAATAATTCATGAAGAGAAGCTCACTGGTGTTTTTCCATACTTAGATGATGTCACTGTTTGTGGGAAGAGTCAAGAAGATCACGACACAAACCTTGAAAATTTTTTATCTGCTATTAAGATGTATAATTTAACGCTGAACAAAGAAAAATGCTCATTTTCTGTTAGAACTATGAATCTGCTCGGTTATATTATTTCGGACAAAATTATAAGGCCTGATCCAAATCGTTTATTTCCACTCATTGATTTACTCATTCCTGAAGATACAGCTTCGGTACAAAGAGCTCTAGGAATGTTCTCATATTACAGAAAATGGCTACCTAGATTTTCCGAGAGAATACGGTCTTTACTGCAGAAAAGAGCTTTTTCTTTTATCAGAAGAAGCGATCTCAACTGTTCACTCATTGAAAACAGAGTTGATTAATACAACTATGGCTGCTATCGAATATGGAATTGATTTCACTGTTGAAACTGATGCATCCCAATTCGCTATTGCTGCAACTCTAAGCCAGTCCGGTAGACCTGTTGCTTCCTTTTCACGCACTCTAAATAAGTCAGAACAACGGCATTCCTCAATTGAAAAAGAAGCATATGCCATAGTAGAATCTCTTCGACATTGGTGCTACTATTTAATTGGGAGGCATTTCAAGATACAGATCAGCGCTCAGTTTCCTTTATGTTTCATCAACAACACACTGCCAAAATCAAAAATGAAAAGATCCTGCGATGCCGTTTAGAACTCTCTTGCTACAAATTTGATAACATTTATCGACCAGGTAAACAAAATGCATCTGCCGATACTTTTTCTCGGATAAGTGCGAGTATGGACCATGCAACTGACCTAAAGGCCTTGCATAACGCTCTTTGCCACCCCGATGTGCCTAGAATGAATCACTGGGTACGGGCGAAAAACTTACCGTTTTCAGTAGAGGACGTCAAAAGGACGTCAATTCTTGTCACATTTGCGCAGAATTGAAACCTCGTTTTCACAAAAATGAAGGAAAATTAATTAAAGCAACTACACCGTTTGAGAGATTGAACTTAGACTTTAAAGGACCGTTACCTAAACGAAACAGAAACCAATGCGTCTCGACAATAGCAGATGTATATTCTCGTTTCACTTTTGCTTTTCCTTGCTCAGATTTATCTGCTACTACTGTAATAAAACACTTGAAATATTTATTCAGTATTTCTGGAGTTCCCTCTTATGTGCATACAGACAGGGGTGCTTCGTGTATGTCTCAAGAGCTGAGAACTTTCTTGAATTCCAAAGGTGTAGCAACTAGCAGAACAACTGATACAATCCTCAAGGAAACTGCCAAGTCGAAAGATATAACGGTATTATATGGATGACCATAACTCTAGCGCTTCGGTCAAACAATATGAAAATCGACCAGTGTTAGGAAGTTCTAGATGTAGCTCTGCATTCCATTTGCTCTCTAATTTGTACCTCAACCAATGTAACTCCTCAAGAACATATGTTCAAGCATCCCAGAAGAACTGAAAACGGAAGATCTATGCCGACTTGGTTGATGGAGAAAGGTCCAGTCATTATGAAAAATAATTTGCGAACGAGTAAATATGATCCACTCGTGCAGGAGGTTCAACTCATAGAATCTAATCCGGACTACGCCCATATTCGCTTTCAGGATGGACGTGGGTCTACTGTATCAACTAGACGGTTAGCTCCTCGTGGTGAGTTACCAGCAGAAGATACTAACGTCACAATAGAGGAAGAAAATTCGCCTGCAGAGCCGTCTGATCTCTCTTTTTCGAATCCTGAGGCTTTTGATTCTCAGATGATCGAGTGCCAAACTCGGCCTTACCGTCCAGTCCGTTCTAAAAGAAAACCAGCTAACTTATCAGACTATGTCACAGATTTTGAGAGGGGAGTGACTGTGGTATGATTTTAATGCTCTTATAGCTTCTGGCATTTGTTTCCTTCCAGTGGCAACTGGCTACGAAATATATCTGTCTTTCGTTTGAAAATCCATTTTAAGAATGGATCCTCTTTTGTTTAAGTATGTAGTGTTATTTTGTGTATTAAAGCCTTACTTTAGGTATGAGAGTAATTTTCATTACAGTTCCTACGTAATTCCGTGTTGTTCAGTTACCACCAATGCTACATAGAAGTGTAATGCCAATTTTTAGCACGTTTTTCCGCTATAGATGAAGAAATAAATTATTGAAGCATTGCATAAAAGCAATAAATTTAAAGTACGGCTATCAGTTGACTGAAGTGTGTCTGTCTGATAGCCTGTGTGCCACTCAGTTCGTCTGTTTGCCCCTCCCACCATGGGAGCAACCAGGGTTTTGAGAATTAACGACCCTACAGCCTTTGGTTCTAGTATAGTTGCAGGGGAAAAGAAAAGAAAAGGGGAAAAATAAGAAGAAGAAAACACTCTTAATTACTCAACCCATGCGTTCTAGAAATACAAGCAAGAAGTCAAGTCACATCGACTAAAGTCTTTTAAACCAATGAAAAAAAAATCGATAAGGGGCCGTATATAAAATAAACTCCAATTTCGAAAAGTTGATTAGAATGCCCTTTTTTTGACAGCAGAACTGAATTCCAACGTTCCAACCAAATAAACCAAAAAAAAATTTCGTTGAAGATTAATATTGTTTCCGATAAAACATTTCTCAAGTATTATTTTTTGATTCATTAAACAGTAATAAAAGCATATGTGTAAAAATTATTACTGTTGGCCAAGCCAAACGCGTTTTCATGGTTGAATTGGTTTATATATATATAAATTGAAAAAAAAAAACTTTTCTGTGAGCGTGGTAGTTTAAATATTTTAAACTAAAGTATCTAGAAACATTTTAACATTACAAGCTGGATTTTTCTCATTCAACGGCGGAAAGAAGACGAAAATTGGTATGTAAAATTATTTCTTAAGCTCAATTCAAAAATTTGCAATTAAAAGAAATTATGATTAATATTTGATCTTTTAAAATTGAAGCTCAATTTTATGTAGCTACTAAAGAAATATTTTCCAATTAGAATTTGAAACAGTTCGATAAAGTGACATATCTCGAGCGTCTCTAACGTAAATAGGGTACCAATGTGAATGGGTGTCTGCGTGATTTTTTTGCATTCCCCTGATTCTGCAGTCGACTTGCATCATAAGGACGCCATCCAGACTTCCTTTTATTGTTTCGTAAGATCAAATAGTCGCTAAGTCAAAAGAATATGTAATGCTACTCTCAAACAATTCTCTCTCTTTTTTCAATAAATTCTGATTAATATTTGATCTTTTAAAATTGAAGTTCAATTTGATGTAGCTACTAAAGAAATATTTTCCAATTATAATTTGAAACAGTTCGATAAAGTGACATGTCTCGTGCGTCTCTAACGTAAATAGGGTACCAATGTGAATGGGTGTCTGCGTGATTTTTTTGCATTCCCCTGATTCTGCAGTCGACTTGCATCATAAAGACTCCATCCAGACTTCCTTTTATTGTTTCGTAAGATCAAATAGTCGCTAAGTCAAAAGAATATGTAATGCTACTCTCAAACAATTCTCTCTCTTTTTTCAATAAATTCTGATTAATATTTGATCTTTTAAAATTGAAGTTCAATTTGATGTAGCTACTAAAGAAATATTTTCCAATTAGAATTTGAAACAGTTCGATAAAGTGACATATCTCGTGCGTCTCTAACGTAAATAGGGTACCAATGTGAATGGGTGTCTGCGTGATTTTTTTGCATTCCCCTGATTCTGCAGTCGACTTGCATCGTAAGGACTCCATCCAGACTTCCTTTTATTGTTTCGTAAGATCAAATAGTCGCTAAGTCAAAAGAATATGTAATGCTACTCTCAAACAATTCTCTCTCTTTTTTTAATTTGGTTAAAAGATTACTTTTAAACGAGAAAAAAAAAGGAAGACAGCTAGATTGACGAAATATAAGTTGGCACATGGAAAGGGAGGCTCGAATAGTTCTAGATGGAAATCCGTACTAAAATTGTTTCTTAACAAGAAGTTCCAGAGGAAATGCATCTCATGTTTTCTACAGACAGTGTAGCCATTATTATTATTATTATTATTATTGCTAGGAATCATTCATAAATAATGCCGCGCTTCGAGGTGGAGGGCGGATCGGGAAATTGTGACAAAGGGAGAGGAGGGGGTAACAAGAAGTGTGACATTATACTTATGCAACATAACGTGACATGTGACAAAGGGGGGAGGATGTTTGTTGAAGTGTGACATTTTGTGACAATGGAGGGGATAAAATATATGGGGGAAAAGCTTGACATCATTTAGGATAGTTCGCTATCATTTTCAGTTCAAGTAACGTAGTAGGTGAAAAAATAAATATGTCTCGATCCACTGCGCCATCTGTTGGTACAAACATAATAAATTGATACAGATGTAAAATAATAGTAACTTTTTTCCAAAATATAATCCCGAATTAAGCACATCCCTATTTCCTTTGTTATTTAAAAAACAAAGGGAAAATGTCTCTCGTTTTTGGGTCAGGTGAAATAGAAGAAAAAAAATATATGGAGCCGAAATAATTTTTATATGCGCATAAGTAACCAGTCCATAACACATGTACATGAGTATAAGTAAACATAAATATTTCCATCTTTAGCACACATGAAACACTGTTGAACGCTTAATTCGAGTTAACCCTTCTCAATTTGAGAAGAAGGGTCGAAGTTAAGTAGCATGACTGTCGCGGGTTGGTGATTTAATCTTTTCAGGATGAGTTTTAAAGAGGTCTCTAGTAGCGTGGAGCGAAATATTGGAACGTGTATAACTAAAGACGTGGAGTGTAAAAGTTGTATTTACACTTAATAACATGCATGCATTTCCTCCGCTGTTGCAACGCATTTAAATTTTTTCAAAAACCAATTCTTTTACAAATTTTGAAGTTAAATTTTAAAATAAATGATAAGTTGAAAAATCGATTTTACAAAGAAAGGTGTATGGGCTGAAAATGAGAAATCGTTTATAGATCTATACCTTAACAGTGTAATGCGATAGGTGTGGATTTTCAAATGGAGAATCTGCTTCAATAGACATCTCTGTTTTACAAGATATCGCAATTTTATACGACGCATACTTCGCATGCAAACGAAAGTCGTTAACATCTTGAATGGTATGAAATAGTAAACGAAATTAAAAATGTACCTCTCTAAAAACAATAATAATGCTTTGATGGGATATAGCACACACAGATACAGTTCAACTACGGAATTTTGATAGTTGGACGCTTCTACGCCAGGCAGTAAAGAACAATTCCATTCGAGTATTTGGGAAGTTTGCTTTGCTTCATAGAAATGAATTGCCTTTTTCAGTATTTCATAAACATCCTCTCTACGGCCTGCTGGGCAAATCCTCACCGCCAGTGTCATCAAGCTGGCCCGCGACAACTAGTGACTTGCAGTTGTTTTTGTTGCTCATCATCATAACTTAAATTTTCGGGTAGGCCATCAGACCACGGAGGGGCCTTTTACCCAGGTTCCGTATGAGCAAACGTCGTGAGGGTATCTATCAATAAATTATTACTTCCTTGTCCCCGAGGGCGAAAATAGTCCAAGTCACGGACGGTTAGTTACTTAATTCAAACAATTAAACAGCTGCTACAAAGATATATATTTTTGTACATTTTTAAAAATTTTATACATTCTTTTCCTTAATAATTTTTTTGGTTTTTTTAAATATATACTAATATATATCATCCTTATATACTTTTTTTCCCTTATATAATTTTAGTTAGTAGAGAATAAGTATAAATACGAAAAGGCACCAAGTAACATTCACAGCAAGCGGTTTTGTGACAGTTTTTCTAGATTTACTTATTTTTTCTTCAAACCATTAACGACAGAGAGAAAAGACATCCAAGGAGAAATCAAGTGGCCGCGTGAAGGACTTGGTCTGGTTGGGGGTTAAGTAGTGGGTTATTTTTCGTACTTAGCGAATCATAGTCTAAGTAGCTGTTTTTGTTTTGTGGTAAATTGGATTTTAAAGAAAATACAGGATAATTATCTCGGTTTTCTTTACTGGTAGTTTTTTGACTTCATTACTTAGAGTCTTGGATAGTTTGGAGTGCCCTGCGGAAATGATAAAACAACGTTCCTACAACCCTCCTAATCTAGGCCAACTGTGAAATGAATCACCAACTGTTGAAGGAAGCGAAATTGGGCCAACTGTTCAAGAAATCTGTGAGAAGCTTACAGCTTCGTTTTCTGCAGTATGTGTTTAGAATCTGTCCTATAACATCCATGGAATGGTTACGAGCAATGGTTAGAAATAGTTACATGAGTTTTATTTAGCAGCATCACGTGCAAAGTAGATCATCACATGCATATTGACTGCGCGTTGAAAAAACTTGGTCTCAGTCAATGTATTATAAGAAGCACAAGTACAATTTTAAGATGATATCAGAATGATAAAAAAAACCACCTGTCAAACTTATCCTTCTTGTAACATGTATTATGAAGATATTTGCACATGAATGTTTTCAAATCAAAAGAAAGCCCTTAATGAGAGAAGGAGCTTAAAATGTTTGAAAAGTTCTTTCTTATTGTAGATATTTCTAAGCCAAACCGAGAAATTTAGTAGTCACAATTGTGTAACAAAATAACTTCTTTTGCCGTCATGGAAATTTCTCATTCTCAATGCCTACGTTGAACACAGAGCATATCAGATATTTAACAATATAAAAATAATTTTAAATTTCCTTCAATTAAAAAAAAATATTTAAGTTACTTGACGTAACTACAGAACTTCCTACTCCGCTCTGAAAAAATTAATTCGAAAAATAAATCTTTTTTTCATACATTTTCGTATTTTTTCAATTTTTAATAATTTTTCGGGGGGTGGGGCTCCGGAAGATGTGAATTGATTGCTTTTAACTAAATAAAAATTATTGCAAGCGAAAATACCTATTACGTACTTTCCGAACCTCACGGTAAAAGTAGAAGAAGAAAGTGCATAAATTTTAGGGAAAAAAAACAATTTTCTAAACTTTCCGTGGTTTTTCAGGCACCATATGAAATAAATGGATTTCAAAAAAAGGGGGGCGGCTATTACTTAAACACATACTTTTGCACTCCAGCAAAAAGTAGTTTTTTCGTATAGAAATTATATGTTCTTCCGTGTTCCATAGAGTTCTTTGAAAACGTAATGTAATCGTCAGACTGTTTAATCTGGCGACCAAATCAAGTTCAAACAGCAAACGTATTTCAAATGTTCTTGCAAATAGCAAACACTATGTATAATTTTTGCTTTCTAACTACCTAAATAATTTTAAAATTAGAGTAAAACCCCGTTATAACGCAGGTGCCGCGAGACATGTTTGACACCCGCGTTATAACATAACCGCGGTATAGTGAAACTATACTCGCTTTTGTTGCATCATTTTTAAATTTATCAATTGCTCGAAACTTTTCTTCCCCATATAGTAAAATTTTTTTCTTTTCTTCTCTGCTGCCATTTTATTCACTGTAATTGCGGTTCAAGAAGCACACACTCCCAATCAGTCTGTCGAGCGTATTTTATACACACGCATAACTAGACTTTTGAAAATGGACTAGTTAAACATTGAACTGAACAGTCCCTCACAGATTGAGCTCCGCCCATGCCAAGAGAAACAAGTCGGGGCGATTGCACCCGATTTTGAAATCAAGCTATATGTTCTTGGTTGAAAGACAGAAAAGCATGAAAAAGGTTTACATCACGCCTATCATAATGGGGCTTTATCTGTTAGTGTGTCTGGTGGGGGATGGGTGCTCTTTGGCTAGAATATTTGTGTGCTCGGGCATGCTTTATTTACAATGGTAAGTAAGGAATAATCTTTAAATGGCAATGATAAAGGGAGGTTTAAACATCGGAGGACATGATAGCCACCGCGGTATATCCGATTCTGCGGTATACTGAGGCGCGGTATAACAGGGTTTTACTGCACTTTAAATTAGATATAAAAGAGGTTTTTTTTTTAGATTATAGTTAACAGAACATATAGCCTTCTCCACGTTGAATTAGAAAACAAATATACGATATGAATAAATTCAAGAAGGTAAAATAATCTGCAGAACTAACCATAGCCTATGTATCAGAGAATATTTATTTACCAGCAGCTTTTGATGAATTAGTGAAGGGTTACACAGAGCCCTGGCAGTCACATCTGTTCAGTGAATCAATATGCAGGAGGTTTTAAATGATGTGACTTAGGATAGCTCAAATGTCCTCTCTCAGTAGCGCTGAGATTAATTATAAACTTTAGTTTTGCCTAGGGACGTATTTAGAGAGAAAACTATAAGTATTATTGAATGAACATGTGCACCTGTCACAAGCAGAATAGAATTGGCAGCAGATATCTTCAATAGAAGCAAATAGTTAAACATTATATTTATAATATAAATAGGCGAGGACAAAATAGTTAAGAAACTTTTTCTCTTCTGTTTTTCAACCGATTTTCTAACTTTTTTTTTTGTTTAGTAGCTATTGACGAGTTTTAGTAGATATCAAGTAACAGCTTTTGAAAACAGTTTACTATTAGTTAATTACTTCCATTTTTCTTTTGTCAGGCAAGCCTCGTTTATAATTGCAATGTTATACTGTTACAGATAGGAGATGGCAATTTTTCTTTTTCAGTAAATTACTAGGTAATAATTGCTGATAAAAGCAATTATAAAAAGAGTTTGAGTGAAGGCTTTTATGAAGAATTAAATGAAAAATGACAATAGTGTATGAAAGCACACATTTAAGTTCCATTCAGCTACCACTCAACTTAGCATTAAATCGGCAGAAGCAGAAAAGGCGACATTTATGAGCACAATGGGCCCTCTGGCGACAATGATTTACTGTACGTTTGATTTAAATGAGGATGACCAAAATAAACTAGACCAGCTGTTCCCAAACTGTGGTACACGTACCACTAGTGGTACGCAAAGCCTCTCCAGGTGTTACTAGTGCAGGCAAAAACTGCTGATCTATCTGTGTATAAGTTATTGATCTTCTTTTCTATATAATACAGTTATATAGCAGTGGTACGCAAAATGTTTCGCAAGAAAAATGGTGGTACACGAAAAAAAGAAGATTTGAAACCTCTGTTCTAGACGTTAAATTTGCCAAGTTTGATGAATAACACTTATTATTTGTGCTTTAAATTAACGTGAAATTATATTTCTATTACTAACACTTATATAATTATATAAATAACATAATGTTTTGAATTCTAAATTAAATTATTAATAAATAAATACATGATATTTTACGACTTCAATATTAGTACTTCTTGACTTTGTGTTTATAAAAATTATTTTTATACATATTTGTCCTAAATTTTATTTTGCAGAATTGGTTGACAAAACTGCCCAATTTTTCACCAGTTTTTCGGGTTGAGAAGTTTTCTTTTTTTTGTCCGAGTGGTTTGCAGCTCTTGTTCGTCACACCAAAGGTTTGTGTTTGATAGTTGCTTCTCCATTTTCTAATGAGTGTTATGGGGGAAAACATTTCAATACCGAATTAGAACATGATTATCAATCGATAGAATAAGCTATCATTGGTTGGAGAACGTATACTTTTCTGTTGATGCAATTTATGAGAAAGCCAACATTGGACAGCACTAATTGCAAAATATATGGCACACACTTGCAAGGGTGCGTGTAAAAATATATTCTTGTGAAGTTCGCATTTTTACCGTAGGTCACTTGTTGTTCGAAAACTGGCTTCAAGTTCTGAGAAAGATACATGAAACAATATTATTACTCCGAATCATTCGAGTAATTCAGCTTTTATACAAAATTAGATAATTTATGGCCACGAAAAAATGATATTGTTTTATTGTATTAAAACTTTTATTGTATTAAAAATATTATTAAAAAGAAAATGAATAGTAACTTAAACGGGCTGTGAAAAGGTTTAATATTCAATTGTAACTATTGTCCGGGAGAAAAAAATCCAGAATATATCATTTTATTTCAATATCTAACCAGATTTAAAAGAATTAGTGTTCTAAGATTATTGCTAAAAGCTGTCTTGATATTAATCGAACTTTATCACGCGAGCCAAAATAAATGGTGTCAACTCGGTTAATATGCTCTATCAACTGATAAATGATCTTCTTACTGACTTATCTTAAAACACCCAACAAAGAGTTTTAAATAATCGAAATTTTCCTATTTCAGATAAAGAAAATCTCCAATAAAAGTCATTGTAATGACCAATAAATTGTAGCCTTTAACTTTAATTTTCCCATAGCAACTTATTTTAGAATATACGTTTTTAACATAATTTCATTGAGCAGCGGAAAGAAATCATTGTAATGATTAATATATCGTTATAATTATTATAATACTATTAATTTATCTTTCATACTAATTTTATCATAGCCAGTTATTATTATTAGTATGTACTTTTTCAATGCAATTACATTGACTTGCGGAAGGTCTACTATGTCGTCATAACTATCATAACGCTATTAATTTATCTTTAACACTAATTTTCCCATAGCCTCTTATTGTTATTAGAATGTACTCTTTCGATGCATCTACATAGAACTAGGGAAAGGAATCATTGTAATGATTAATGTATCGTTATCATTATCGTTATAATATTAGATTATCTTTAATACTAATTTTCCCATAGGCTCTTATTATTATTGGTAATTTTTCAAGGCAACTACATTGAGCTGTAGCTAGAATATGATTTTAAACTATATTGCTCTTAGAAAGAAATTGATTCCGTAAGACTTTATTTTTTAAACTTCTATGTCAAATGGATATAAGAGATATCTTAGTGTCTTTTGATAATAATTGAAAAATTGCTTTACTCTTTCTGTTAAATTCCTAAGCATTGGGTTAAACGCTTCTGATTTTTTGCATTTATTAGATGTTCTTCAGATAATAATATTTGGGTAATTTGTAGACATGAGACTTAAGTAAAACATTCTACAAGCTATCGCAGCTTGTAGAAAGTTTTCAGGAGAAGAAAGATTATAATTTCAATACTTCATTATAAAAAATACTACATTATAAAAAAGTATTTCGACTCAATATAGCATGCGGAAATGTCTCGGTGGGAGGCGGCAGGCCGGCTCCAAAAATTCCTAAGATGCTGTAATAGTAATATCATTGACAACATGACCTACCATAGTAGGAGTGGCAATAATGGGAGGAAGGGGTTAACCGCTAACCCTCCAAATTCTCTGCTCACCTATTTTAACTAATGTTTTAAAAAATCACATAATTGGATCTCGATGTATCGGTATTTCATTAAAGTGATGTGGCTGGTGTGATTTTTGTGGTATTCTCAAAAAATGTGGTTCAAAACTATAATTAAGAATTCGAAAAACAAGTAAGAGATTTTAGGATCTTAAGAATCAATTTCTCAGTAGACTTAGCATTAATGCGCAAATTACTAGTTTCAACTTTACGCAGTTTTCAAAAAATGATTATTAAAAACGAAAGATTGATCCCAAAATGACAAGCTTTGCTTAAAATTGGAGTAAAAAAAAAGAACAAATTCGAATTTCGGTAAAAAACGATTCAAGGTGCACGAAGACCTTGCGTCTACGACCGAAGTTACAGTGAAACCTCGATAACTCGACACCCCAAGAGAACACGAAAACATGTCGATATAAGCGGGCGTCAAGTTACCGACGTTCCGTAATTTCAATTGCTAATATTGGTCTGTATTGTTATTTAATTACCATTCAAGTTATAAAAGCCAATTCCAGTGAATGAAATTATCCCCGTTTATTATTTACCTGTTATTATTACTATTTTAAAAAGTTATACATGTCATGCAAATAATATATAAACATAGTATATCAAATCACAATCCCTCATGAGTAAAAAATCTATATTTTAGTTAGTTTTTCCTTCTGTAGAGAAAACATAAATTCATCAACACTATTAGGCTTGCTAATTTGCAATTCACTTGAAACACCGCGAAAAAATGCCGGAAGAAAAAGGTAATTAGAATACAAAATGGAGGTCGACTTACAGAGGTTCCTGGAAATTGCGTTTCAAGTTAGAGAGTTTTTCCCCCATTGAAATCAACAGTAGGCCAACCATTTGGGGAGGGAAATATCGACTTACCGAGGTAGTCGACTTATCCACGTGTTGAGCTACTGAGGTTCCACTGCACAAAATTTCACGCTTCTGGGCCTTTTTATCTCGCCAGAAAGCAACCGACACACACACACACACACACACTGATTCACAAACTTTCTCTTTTACTTACATAGATTATATACATAATGCAAAAAAAAGGTGTAATACAGAATTAAAAAGTGCTTTCTCACAAAGTAATTGCATTGTTTCTATTGAAAGGCCATTTTGAAATATCTTTTAAATTTTCAGATATGGATATTATATTACATCATTTCGATTCAAAAGTGATAGCGCATTAACACTTATTAGAAAATCAATGTTAATGCGCACATGCACTCAGCCCAAAAGAAAATATTGTCCCACATTGTGCAAAAAAGTCGTTTTTCTTTTTTTTCTTTTTTTTTGATAAATTTCTTCCTTTCCGAGTGTTAGGAAAATGCAATATGTTAGCCGCCAAAAAGAAGTTTATGAGAAAAGGAAATACAACGGAAACTCTCTTTCGAAAAAAGTTATTAGTCATGTATATATATATATATATGTAAAAAAACAAGTATATAATAAATCTATATATGTATATATATAGTTGTTTTTATTTTGTTGTTGTTAAAGAATAAGTCTAATGCTGTGCTTTCTTTTTCTATACCAATAGATTGTAGTACAATGTTGCTTGTTTGTTATAGCTTTTACTACGCTTTTACTATAACTTAAATGCTGTTGTGAAATGTTTTCACCTCCATGAATTTTCAATAATTTTCTTTCTTTCTTTTTCTTTTTTCTTGTATAGATCCATATAAAAGGAATTGATATTAATCAAATATGCTGCAGCCAAGACAAAAGGGTAGGAGAATAAAAAGAAAGGATGTAAAAAAAAAAAGAGGAAAAGAGAACTACAAATATGTATGTATAAATATGTGGAATGAGTCTCTGCTAATAGTAAAGCGTACCGCACCATTTGTGGTGCTGCTGAAAGAGATGGTACCAATCCCTGAAGAACGCCGCAGGACTGCAATAGGTAGAAGACAAATTCTGGACATTGAAAATAATAATAATGAAAATATACAGTTTCAAATGGTTGCGGTACCTACACATTTAACAATTCTTGCTGGTGTTATCTGAAACATTAAAAGATGCACATATTTCCATGTGGCAAAGGTAAGAAAAGGGATTACTAATTTATTTTACTGATACCAGGTTTTTAAGTATTCTTAACACTAACTTATACGTTAAAATAACAGCAATAATAACAATACTAATAACAAAATTCGTGTCACACAAAATGTATTACCAATTTCATTATATTACTTAATGCTTAGTATACAAAATAGTTCATACAAACTTTTCTTGTACGTTTAGCATTAATAAACATAGAATTCTTTGTGGACAAGGACACCTGGTTACGTATTCATTTTTACTTTGTCTATTTGTGGTTCATTAGCGAAATTTGTTAGTTTTTTCATTTTTCAAAAATAAGTTTATGTATCGAATAATAATAATTACAACTTTCAACTAGTTTGACATGATGGGTAAATACATTAATTAATATTCCGATAATGGCCTTTTATTAACCTGCTTCAGTGTATGTTTTCAAGGAAGCCTTAAATCAACGAACGTATAATTATCTATTTAATTGCGTAATTTATGGAGAATATTGAGATGTTTATTCAAGTTGCTATCAGTCATTTTCAGTCGCAAGATTTCCATAGGGGTTCGATTAAGGGAAATTGATTCGTTAATGAGGAATATGTTAATTTTGAGACCATTGGGATTTTGTCTGGCTTGTGATGTCAACAATTGAAGGAACGCAAATACATGATAATTAAAGTCGGACTAAAATAATATATATACATATATATATGTATGTATCTGTGTGTGTGTCTGTGTGTAATGATCGCTCGAAAAAGTGGATCAAGTTTTGAAAAGGTAAAACAGTTTACTCTTTTACACTATACGTAGTACCTATATTATGGAATAAAATCAGTAAAAAACAAAACAAAGTTGCAGTAACTTTAAACTGCATATGATTTCCTCATTGCAATTTTCAGAAGCTATTTTACACATATTTTCAATCACGTATATAAAGTTAAGCAAGAAACGTCCTGCATATATCAGATTTTATGTTGAATGATTTCATAAACTCTAGTGATAACATATATGATGCAATTATTAAAATCGTATGTGAGCAGTTATATGAACAATTATTTTATGAGCAGTTATGGAAATTAATTTCACTATTTCTGCTATTCTGATACAGAAACGTTTTGAAATGTTAATGTAAAGTACGAATGGAACCTACTAATTACTTGGGACTGAAAATATATTTACATTTCGAAAACCAAAGGGGAGATCAGACAGTTGTTGCAAACATTTTGAACTATTTTTCGAGAAGAAATTACTTGGAATATTTTTATTAAATATGATTTTCTTAAAACTTAAAAATAAACACACGATAGTGGCTAAATATGAAATGTACAAACGTGGCAGGTCTTCAAAATGCATAAAAGTCAAGTATTCGAACACGCGTATCGTTGGAAACGCGCCCCAACTTGAAGCAGCAACTTTTATTGTATCAATTCAAATATGGTTGTACATATGCATGTAAGAACGTTTTTATACCTACCTTCATTGTGGAGAAAATGCTTGTTGCTCTTAGAGCAGTGATCTACCAATTGTAGATCGCTCGCGTAGAACTTTTATGTAGATCACGGTAGCGCTTCATCTTTTTCTTTAGCGTAGATCACGGTTAGTCTGTACATGTGAGCACTATTGAATGTCAATTTATCAGTGCTATGAGCACTGAATAGTGCCTGGGTCAGAACTAAACAAAAGGCGATTATCTATTGCAAGAATATAAAGTAAAAGGTGAAACCTTGTCTTAATGAAACGAAAGGAGAATATCTATTGACAGAAATATAAAGTAAAGTAAAAGGTGAAACCTAGTCTTAACGAAACGAAAGAGAGTATCTATTGACAGAAATATAAAGTAAAGTAAAAGGTGAAACCTTGTCTTAACGAAACGAAAGAGTATGTATTGACAGAAATATAAAGTAAAGTAAAAGGTGAAATCTTGTCTTAACGAAACGAAAGGAGAGTATCTATTGACAGTAATATAAAGTAAAGTAAAAGGTGAAACCTTGTCTTAACGAAACGAAAGAAAAATCTCTATTGACAGAAATATAAAGTATAGTAAAAGGTAAAAAATTGTCTTAACGAAACAAAAGGAGAATATCTTTTGACAGAAATATAAAGTAAAGTAAAAGGTGATTACTTGGTTTAACATAATAGCCTGCTCGTGTTTTTGGCATATAATAAAGAACTGAAAATTAGTTCCTTATCTCCTTTTTTGCAATGGTGTGTGTGTGGGGGGGGGGGGGGAGTTGCTCATGCTCATAGTAGAATACGAAAAGAGTACTGTTGCCAGTGGCTTCATAACTTTGGCGGCCGATTCGAAACTTCACAACACAAGCGGTGAAATCATTTATTCTTTTGGAAGCATTTTACTGGCGCCCTTTAGTGTGAGCTTATAATTATGTATTTATTGCTTATTATGTACTTATTGCTTATTATGTATTTATTGCTTAATTGTTATTAATTGAAATTTATTATAAAATTATGTTTGACAAAATGAATTGTATGTTCGATTTGTACATGTATAATCGAATGTTCAGGTTAGTCATATCATAAGAATTGGAATAAGCGCTGATGACAAATAAACTATACTATAAGTTAATTATTTTATAACAGATAAAAAATGAAATAAGTTAATTTTCTAAAAATTGTTTTACTCTCCCTATACATGAAATAACTAATTAACTAGATACTTATGATCGTCCCCACACCAAGAAATTTATTACTATATTTTGCAATACACAATATTCTTTCGCTGCTGAATAAACTGTTTTTGAATACAGAAAAAAATAAACTTACGAAATAATAATATTAAACAAATGCAAAATTAAATTGAAAGAACGTTTCATCGATTTCCTCACATAGGACTCTGCTGTGATGATTTGGCTGCCCCCCGGCCGCTGACCCCATAAAGGAACCATGATTTTTTTGGTGGGGTTTCGCCTTTGGGAAGTGCCTGTGTGGCCTAATCGATGTCCAACCACTGTCCTGAACATTTCCTATTGTAGCAGAGAATCCACTTTTCATCACACGTGATGATCCGATCCAAAAAAGTAGATTTTTGGTTGTACAAAAGCAATGAAGAACAAACCTCGAAACGTGGCAATTTCTGCCAATCGTTTCAATCGTGGGGCCCCCACTTTTCGAGTTTTTTGACCTTTCCACTACGTTTTAACCACCAAAAACCGCATTGGAGCCGACAGCCTGTTCTTCCGAAATCCCATGTACCGTTTGTGATGGCTTAGTCTGCACCAGGGTCCTCAAATACACGTCCTGGATTACTCTTGATCGACCCCTTCGGGGCTTATCTTCGAGCTTAAAATTTCCGGAACGAAATTTCATAAACGAACGTCGAACAGTGCGTTCATTAACACTATCATTTGCAAATGCCTTTGGGTTTAAATTTTGGCAGCGCTTTGGTTCAATTTGAATTCAGAGAGAAAAATTGGCCGAAAATCGTTTAATGACATCATATAGTAATTGTCGGAAAATAATAAAAAAAATAATTAGAAAAAAATGAGCAGCATCAATGTATAGAGTACAAAATTCTCCATCGATCAGTATATATCACAACGCAGTAGAATAAATATTTATTGAGATATGGAGCTACAAAAACACATGACACTAAAACGGACAAAACTTTTGAAAAAACCTTAAATTTGAAACTATTTATTTTTGTCCACCAGTAACACATATGTCTTAATACAAAAAAAAAAATAATAATAATAACAAACTTTATTAAAATCAGAAAAATTTAAAGATCATCAAAAAGTCATGTGACTCTCTTCAACTAGAGAGACCTTTCAAAAAGGAGTCCGATAGGATGGAAAAATTAAATTTTGACACTAATGTACAGAAATTTGGTGTAGTTTTGGTGAACTTACAAAGTCCACTTCATTAATATATAAGTTATATAAATTGTATTTGTTGTTTTCAAACGAACTGTGTATGTTGATTCTTAACCATTGCAGACCTAGTGCGTTCCCAGAGATTGGTACCAACCTATCAGCAGCACCACAATGAGTGTGGTACCATTACCGTCACGTTTTGACGCTCAGCTTCCTTTCCCCCAGATGGGGGCACATGAGCTCTAATTTATACAAACTTCGCTAGGGATTTAATTCAGCCGAGAATATCCACGCCAAAAGGGGTAAAACCTTTAACATAACGCATAGTCATACGACATGGGCGCATTCTTTTTTCTGCATCTTGAAAATTCCATCGACTTTGATCCTGCGAACTTGGACGTACCAGGCATGCACTTTACCGCTACGTCACCCTGGAGGCATGTTAATTATTCATCTTCACATTAAAATCTGTCCTTTATTCTTATATTCCAAGAAAATAATGTTCTTTATCTAATAAATTTTACATTAAAACACTTAAAGTATGGTGAACACAAATACTATTTGAACTTTTTAGATCGAATTAGATATTTAGATGTGCGGGCGTATAGGCGTGAAATATTTACATTATCAAATAGTTTCTTAGTGTTTTTCTATATAAAATGATAGTATTTTAGATCATACATGATCCAAAAAAAAATTGTTTTCTGATACCGTTACTATGATTTTCTTCAAGAAATATTCTACTGCAAAAGTCATATTTGCGAGCTTATAAGAAATTACCTTACGCACTTTTCGTTTATAATGATGCATTACATGCATTCAAAAGGTTTTGTTAGAGAATTTAAAGGGCGAAATATTGCCCATAATAGGTATAGTTACCGCGGAAGTAAATGTTGTTAATATTGGATACAAAAAATAGAAAAACTGAAAAAAATCAGGGTCATAAGCTAAATTACTGTTTCTGATTATTACCTTTTATTTAAATACGAGAAATATTTTCCCTATCCTTAGGCAATATACTTCATTGGAAAGGCCTAGTAACCGAGTGTTGTTTATTAATGTATCCAACGCTTTCTTCCATAAATTATTGTCTCAAACTCAACACCGTTTCAGTAAACAGAGTGACAGGAAATAAAACTTCGAAGGAAGAAATATTTTAGAAGGAGTCGCACTTGTGTCTAGGTTGCCGCCTGAAGCACTTATGGCTGTCATCATATTTCAAGGGAGTTGCGCAGGGATGGAGACAAGAAACTTGTCAACTCGCAAGAAACTTATATAGCGTTATATTTAATCGAAGTTAAACATGAATAAAAACAGCGAAGTTGTCAGCAGACGGCACTTCCTGAATTAGCATTCAAACAAGTTATTTTGTAGAAATATATGTATATATTAATGAAACAATGTCAAAATAAGCTATTTATTTTTCAGCCTATGCCCAACAAAATTAAAAGGTAATGTCTACATATAATAATAAAATACATTATGTGAATAGTGTATAAATGTAATGCATTAAAGGGATGATAATAGAAACATAATATGTGAGAACATAAGTAAAAATATTTTAGAACTTTAACATTAATTATGAATGCGTGACATTAAACATGTAAAGTATCTTACTTTAAATATCGTTTTTAGCCTACTTTCCCGTAAAAGTAAAAAAATAATAATAATAAAGCATGAAAGAAGGCTTAATGTATCGTGCAAATATCGTTAAAAATCAAGAAAAGTCAAAAATAAGTTAAGTAATTAAATAAAGATTGAAAAATAAAAAATTTGAAAGTAGGGTTTTGAGATGGGGAAAAAGTGTGTCTGTCGGTCTGTCTGTCTGTCGGTCTGTCTGTCGGTCTGTCTGTCTGTCGGTCTGTCGGCCTGTCCCCCCCTAATAACTTTTGAATGAATTGTCCGATTCGAAAAATTCTTTTTGCATTCGAAAGATCTCGGCGAGGATATCTCATTTCCATATTTTACTTTTTGATTTGAGCAATTTTTGTTCAATTTTGAACAGTTCAAAAAAATTTAACATTATTGCCTATGGGTGAAAATGAAGCAAATTATGTAAACTTTGGGTACAAGATCCAAGTTCCCATGAACAAGCTCACTGGAAGAAGTTCTTGGCGTGAAATATTGATTTGAACAATTTTTGTTCATTTTTGAACAGTTCAAAAAAAGATAACAGACGCCTACGGGGAAATTTCAATCCTATATTATTCCTGATCTAACGGACCGATTTGCTTGTAACAAACTTTATCGGAAAGCTCTTATGACGTAGAACATGTACAAATATAAAGTACATCCAGAACTAAGGAGCCTATTTTCCTACAAAAAATTTTTTGATCGGGATTTTCAAGAATATATTTGAATCAATGAATGATTAAATGAATAAGCAAAAGAATGAATGAATAAATGAGTGACTAAATACATGAATGACTTAATAAATGAATGATTGAATGAATAGCTATTAACCGTTGAAAAAGGTATATTTGAAGCAATTAAGAACTAAAAGTAAACGAGAAAGACAGAGAGAGATAGCTATATTATAAATTTGAATTCGGTGTATACGGGAAAGTAGGCTCGTATAGTTCTAGACGGAACTTCTTGTTAAACCTGATTTTAACCCTAGGTTTACAGGACGCTTCATTTTGAAGCATTTAGAATCTTTTAATTAAAATTACGAAAACCGTTTGCATTTTTATTTTATCTCTTGTACTGACTTTATCTACTGAACGAAGTAAATATATATTGAAGTATCTTTTCTTCAAAAGTGTTGAAATATTGAAGCTCTCTATGTGGTATACCTATCTCTACGGATATGCGTCAATTTGACGTGCGATCGTAATGCAGACAAAAGTTTTAGGAAATTAGTTCTGCCCATGCAAACATTACAACAATAATAAATAGGAATGTACGGACAATGCTTCGATCCGTTATCCGATATCGTTATCTCATATCAAACAAGTAATAAGCAACAGCGGAAAGAACGAAACGCAGAATGTGAATGGAGGCAGTTCACCGCTAGAGGGACTCATGAGCGATCATCGTTGTCACGTGTTATCCGCTCTTTGTTTTCTAAGATTTTTAATTGAGTTCTACGTAGAGTTCACTAGGCAAAATTAGTTATCTTAAAATTAATTAGACTATTTGCACAGCTTTTTCTAATTATAACCCAGTATTTACATTTAACTTAATCATTATAAAATAAATTTCCTATTTATTACAATAGTTATAGTGTTGTATTTAGCGTTAATTTTATGTAATGTAGGAGAACTTTGTTTGGGCGTAGTTTTTAATTAGGTTTGTCGAACTCGACGTAAAACGATGCTACGGCTTCCATTGTACATTGCTTTCATCGGTGCCATGTGACCAATGACGTTGCTTGAATTGCCCCATTAAAGTCAGTGTGCGAAAAGGTATGTAGGTATAATCCGTGTCGATTCAGGCAGGGGGGTACCTTCATAGTCTCAGAAGTTTTTGAATTTCACATATGTTAAAATATAGAACTTTGTGTGTTACAGGTATGTTTTTGTTTTGCTCAAAAAAATTCCTGCTGGCCCGAGATACAATCCGCCAAAGATGGCGCCTTCGGCGCAATTTCGCCCTTGCGATTTTCGACAAAAACTTTCAAGTGCGCTATTTCCTGAACGGTGCAAGATATTTCGATGCGGTTTTTTTTATTTGAAAGATAACTATATTCTGTTTAAGATAAGAGGCTAAATTTTAAAATATCTATTCAACTTTTTTTTGCAACAGCCTTTTGAATTTTTTTTTAAAATCTTTTTAATTCTTTTTCTCAAAAAAGCCAATCTCAAAAAATTTTGTTTTTTTACTGTTGGTTAATACCATTACATACTACATTCCCTGAAAAGCAGACCTTCCACTTTTACGTTTAGCGGTTTTTACAAACAATTTATGATTTTGCCATATATTTCATCAGTTTTGTTAAGAACATAGTCATATATTGGTCCCATTAAGTCAAAATTATATTAATGTAATTTTCTTTGACATGGCATTTAATTCTTAATAAATAATATTAGCGCGAAAAAATCATGACTTTTTTTTTTTAATTAGAAAAAATTTTTTTTTTTTTTTTTTTTAAATTTAAAACCAGATTGTTTATTATAACCATAAACATAACTTAAGATTAACATTCTGAGTAAGATGCAATGAATATAATATTTATTTAAGTGAAAATAAGAATTTTACATTGAAAAGTGTATTTATGCTAAAAAATTAATAAAATAAATGCAATACACTGTACTTTCAACCCAATACGCATGTTTAAGAAAAAATAATTACTGCATATTCGCCAGGTTGTTAGCAAGTAACGTAAATATATGTATAACAACCATTAAAATTATTTATGTATATCATTTATTCATTATCACAAATTGATTAATAATTAAATTTATTTTATATAACACATACAGTTAGGTATTTTCTTGATTCTATTTGCCATTAAGTAGTTTAAAAAAGAAAACAGGTTTGGCTGTCTTTTCTACCCCAAGGGGTTATTTTCTGAGCTTGTGGTGAACAAATCCAAATGTAGAAAGCTTTAGTTCAATTGCTGCTGAAATGAGCATCTGAATTATTTTTGGTTGTTTATTACCCATGAATTCTTTACAGCAGTTACAATTTCATACACTCAAATGTTGACATAGACTGCAATTTCTTTTTCAAATTAAATTCCGCAAAAAAGAAGTGCACAAATTATGAACTTCAAGCCATTGCTTTATAGTTCAGTGTTTTCTTTAACCAAATATAATTGGCTCTTAAACCTCTTATTTTATATTTTGGGGTTAGAGATGGCTAAAAAAAAAAAAGAAAGAAAGAAAGGTGTCAATGCATGTTCATATTAAAAAAAAAAAAAGGTATTGTATAGTTACTTTATCTTGCTGATTTAGGTTATTTTCTAACTTTTTCTGAATACTTGTAAAAGTTTCGGCTAATTTAGTTATCTTCTTCAAATTATTTAGAATAGTTAAAATTGGTTCTTATTTATTAGGCAGATTCTCAACATTCTGTTCCATTGCCCCATTGAAAATATTTTGATATTTATTTCTCTATTAAATTTCTACTTTCTTCTTTAAATACCTGCATAAAAATTAGCCGATTGCTTGTGTAACTTTTTATGGAACGATATATTAAATTCCATTGTACCTCTGAAGGTAAGATGAATGCCATTTCGTTACTATCAGGACAACATAATTAATGAAATTACTTTTTCTTGTTTTGAATTGAGAAGATGTTTATTGTCCCTATACCTCACAACTCATAATGCTAACTCAAATTAGTAATAAATACTTTAACATTTTGTTTGATTTGATTTATTTTAAGAACTGTTGAGTAAAAACAATGATTTTTTTTAATCATTTGCTTTAAATTATGTGCAGCCTGATAAATATTAGAAATATCTTTTCAAAAAAGAAAAAAAGGGAAGGAAAAAAAAAGAAGAAACATTAATATATTACAACCAAAAACATATTATAGCTTAAAATATATGGATGTGTTCCAAAACATACCATTTCCCAAAATTATGTCGTAAGTTATAGATAAAGCAATTAGTGGTGTTTCGTGCATGTGCTTTGTTTTTGTTAACTTCCTTTTGAAAGAAAAGGAAGAAAAATGCAAAGTGATTGAATATTAAATTGATCCCCCCCCCCCCTAGTAGTGTTCCGCATTTTTTTATTAACATCAATAGCAAGATATGAAAATCAACTATAAAATACTGTTTTACTGATTAACACATGTATTAAAATTAACAACTAATAGATTTGAACTCTACCTATGAAAAAATGAGAAACTGATATTTAAAAAAAACAAGAAGTTCCGTCTAGAACTATACGAGCCTACTTTCCCATATATACCAGCTTCAAATTTATAATCTAGCTATCTCTCTCTCTCTCCCTCTCTCATTTTCTCGTTTAGCTTTAGTTCTTAATTGCTTCAAATATACCTTTTTCAACGGTTAGTACATATTCATTCAATCGTTCATTTTTCAGTCATTCATGTATTTATTCACTCATTTATTTATTCATTCTTTTGCTTATTCATTTAATCATTCATTAATTCAAAAATATTCTTGAAAATCTCTAACAAAATATTTCATAGGAAAATAGGTTCGTTAGTTCCGGATGAAATTTCTATCTGTACTTGTGTTACGTCATAAGAGCTTTCCGATAAAGTTTGTTCCAAGCAAATCGGTCCGTTAGATCAGGATTTATATAGGATTGAAATTTCCCCGTAGGCGCTATGTTAATTTTTTTCAACTGTTCAAAAATGAACAAAAATTGTTCAAATCAATATTTCACGCCAAGAACTTCTTTCAGTGAGCTTGTGCATGGGAACTTGGATCTTTTACCCAGAGTTTACATAATTTGCTTCATTTTCACCCATAGGCGCTAATGATAAAAATTTTTGAACTGTTCAAAATTGAACAAAAAAATATTTAAATCAAAAAGTAAAATATGAAAATGAGATGTCCTCGCCGAGATCTTTCGAATGCAAAAAGAATTTTTCCAATCGGACAATTTGTTCAAAAGTTATTAGGGGGGGGGGACAGACCGACAGACAGACAGACCGACAGACACACTTTTTCCCCATCTCAAAACCCTACTTTCAAATTTTTTATTTTTCAATCTTTATTTAATTACTAAACTTATTTTTGACTTTTCTTGATTTCTAACGATATTTTCACGATACATTAAGCCTTCTTTCATGCTTTATTATTATTTTTTTTTACTTTTACGGGAAAGTAGGCTAATAAAGGAAATCAATAAATATTTTAAAGTAGCGGGCAATAAGATTGGGCAATGTATGTCTGTCTGTTTGTCTACTGGTAAATTTCTTTTGTGGGAAGGGGGGGATAAGTTTCTAATATTTATTAAGAAAATTAAATTAATATAATTTTGATTTAACGAGACCAATATATGACTATGTTATTTACAAAACTGATGAAATATATGGCAAAATCTTAAATTGTTTGTAAAAACTGTTAAATGCAAAAGTGGAAGTTCTCCTTTTCAGGGAATGTAGTATTTAATGGTATTAACCAACAGTAAAAAAAAAAAAAAAAATTGAGATTGTACTTTTTGAGAAAAAGAATAAAAATTTTTTTTTTTTTTAAATTTCAAAAGGCTGCCGCAAAAAAAAGTTGAAGAGATATTTGAAAATTCAGCCTCTTATCTTAAACAGCATATAGTTAGTTATCTTTCAAATAAAAAAAACGCATCAAAATATCTTGCACCGTTCAGAAACTAGAGCACTTGAAAGTTTTTGTGGAAAATCGCAAGTGAGAAACTGCGCCGAAGGCGCCATCTTTGGCGGCCTGCATCTCGGGCCATTAATTTTTTTGAGCTAAACAAAAACATACCTGTAACTTACAAAGTTCTATATTTTAACATATGTGAAATTCAAAAAATTTCTGAGACTATGAAGGAAGATTTTATTTTTACCTGCCTGAATGGAAGCGGACAATGCCTTTAAGAAATGTCCATAAACCTAGTGTTAAAAGCTCTAAATCAGTGATTCTGAACCTTTTTAATGTTGCCGCTCCATTAAGGAATGAAAAAATTTTTAACACTCCCTTTGGAAACACCTGTAATTTCTTGGGGGGGGGGGGGGATGGAACGGGCGAGTGAAAATATACAAAAAAATTAAGCAACTTTCTTTGCACCAAATGCAATTAATAAAAAATGGTTTTTTTTTTTTTTTGCATTTAAATGTAGTATTAAAAAAACATTTGAGTGCGTATGTGAGTACGATAGTTGTGCTTGTTGATTGAGGGCCAATTTTTTTAACTTTTGGTTCAACATTTTTAGTCAAATGAAGGCTGCAAACTCCCTCTCTCACGATTTGTCTCAAGATTCGTCACAAAACTGAATCCGCTCGCGATGAATCAGAGATGGATTCCTAGTCTGGTTTAATAGGGAGTCTGTGTACTGAAAAAGGAGCAAATGATGGTGCATTTTATTAATGATAATACCTATTTCTGCCTTTTCTCTGCGCAGAGATCCCTTACATATACAAAGAAAGAATTAACAATGAAAGTTCAAGCACAGACGAGGAGAATGTAATATACAGCAAACAGAAGTCAGGGTTCCTGGAAATTTTTTGAAACTTAATGTTCTATAAAGGCCTCTTCTAGGCTATTTTTTAAAAATGTTAAGGGTGGGTAGAGGGAGATGATTTGAAGGATCTTTCGCAGTAATTTTTTGATATTAAACATCAAAAAACGGAATTTTCAGTCATTTTCGTCGAAGTTGAGAAGTTTTGGCGAAGTCCATTGATGAGACATCCGAAGAACTTGAGTATGTAAAAGGAAGAATTAATTCTTCATCGTTGGGGGTACTTACAGAGCTGCCCAAATAATCTGTCGTTGAGATCACTACTGAGAACAATTGCAGTGACTGATGTAAATGAACGTTGAGGTTCTGCAACTAAATAAATGCCAGCTGTAAAACACGCAATGAACAGCCCAAAAAATCTGGTATAACTTACCTCTTCAAATGCGCAATGCAGAGACAGCAATTACCCACCTGGACCTCTTTTCGTGGCAACAGACAATGCTCGCAATCGCCATATTTTTCGACAAGACTGGAAATATTTGTTTCTTCAATAGGGATATTCGTTATGTTACCTATAAAATAACGTACTAATTAGTTCGTCTGATAACAAGTTTAGTAATATCACAAATTATTAGATTTTTTATGTAAAGTTTTATGTATTAGTGTAGTTTCAATTTACAGAAAAATAAACAAATAAGAGCACAATATATATTTGAAACTGTATTTATTTTTGTCCACCAGTAATATATATAACTTGATACTAATATATACAAAAAAACCCAACTGTCCTTTGCGATTGAGGTAAACAGAATGAGCTGAAAGGTGAGTGGTTTTAACAATAAGAGTTCGAAAAAAGGAAGACGTTCCAAGCAACGATGTCGAAGACGAAGAAACTAAAGAAGGAAGCCCCGAGTCCAGTGGACAGAAGGGCCGAGGCCCTTCTCAGGGCCGGCGAGGTAACACCCGTCAACGCGGCCTCAGCACCGGACGAGGAGAACGACTCCTACGCCACCTGTGCATTTGGAAGAAAACTGGTTGATGCCAAGTTACATGATTGGCCTCGTCTGCAAAGTCGAATCGAAAAAGAGAGTAGTGATACAGCCTTATTGATGCTCAAAGCGGTAATCACAGTCAAGTTAGCTTGATTCCGAGACTACGCACATGAAGGGAATGAAACCAACCTGTACGATTTCCAAATCTACTGCAGCCTCGCTAACGCCCTGGTCAAAATCAGCACCAAGCTTGCTACCTATGAAGCGGAAGACGATTATAAGGATCAAATCTCCCACCTTAAAGACCAACTTGAAAAGAATGAAAAGGAATGCGTTAAGCTACGTTCCGAGGTACGCAGACTCACCGAAGCACTCGACGAAAAGGATAAGAAGCCTCCCACAAAAAATTTGAAGAGAAGACCAGTAGTCATCATAAACGAAGGTAATCCAGCTCTCGCAATAAGGAGTACAACGCCCCAAGGTTCGATCAATGCCCGCCCATCAAAGTTATTCTAAAGGGACTCCCAACCAACTTTGATCCCAAAACCCTGCAAAAGAATTAACAGCACAAGACAGGAAGCCTCTCCAGATGAAGCAATTCCGCGAGAAAAATGGACCTTTGCCCATATTCTGCGTGCAATTGCCGCACACTAAAGAAAACTTGAAAATATTCAGAGAACCCCTCACTATAGACGGTTTCGTCGTCAAGACGGAAAAAATGAGACGCAGAAATGGCCCCACCCAATGCTTCAGGTGTCAGCGGTGGGGTCACAACTCCTACGCATGCAACATCAGAGAGCGATGCAAATACTGCGCAGGCAACCACCGATCCAAGGACTGTCAGCAAAAAGAAGGCCCATCGCAGTGCGCAAATTGCCACGCAACGCACCCGGCGACGAGTTTAGACTGCCCAAGACACCCCCAGAACCGAGCTGCCAAGAAAACGGCGCCAGCCAGAAAATGCCCCACTCAGATGCAAGCCCCCAACCACAAACGACCAAATGACTTACTGACTCTCCTGAAGAAAGCCCTTCAAGAGTACGAAAACGAGAGGAATTGACGATCTTTGTTTCACCGAGCCCCGGCTCATCTTTTTTCTCCTACCTTTCCCCTCTCTGCCCTTCGGGGACCAAGATGTATGCCTTCGGGCACTTGATGACCATACCATTGACTCCTCCCAAAGGATATCCGGGTAAAAGGCCCCTTTAGGGCCTGATCGCCCATTAGGTGATGATGATGACTGTCCTTTGCATTTGCCTCTTACTTGAGTTGTAGCGTGTCATGGAACTTTCTTCAGTTAGTGAGACCTCTTAAAAACAGCGAACTAGTTTCGTAATGATAGAAGCTACAAATTTTGGGAACTTGTTATGACCCTAAAACACTGCGGCTCAATTCGAAGTGTCGTCTTTAGGAGAAACTTTCCCTCGAAGTCTTGGTCTCGGGATGATTTAACAGTGCTATTGGTTCAATTTGAATTCAGAGAGAAAAATTGGCCGAAAATCGCTTAATGACATCATATAGTAATTGCCTGAAAATAATTAAAAAAATTAATTAGAAAAAAATGAGCAGCATCAATGTATAGAGTACAAAATTCTCCATCGATCAGTATATATCACAACACAGTAGAATAAATATTTATTGAGATATGGAGCTACAAAAACACATGACCCTAAAACGGACAAAGCTATTGAAACAACCTTAAATTTAAAACTATTTATTTTTGTCCACCAGTAATACATATGGCTTAATACAAAAAAAAAAAAAATAAATAATAACAAACTTTATTAAAATCAGAAAAATTTAAAGATCATCACAAAGTCATGTGACTCTCTTCAACTAGAGAGACCTTTAGAAAAACAGCAAATTGTTTTCATAGTGATAGAGGATACAAATTTTGGGAGGTGTAATGACTCTAAAACACTGCTGCTCAATTAGAGGTGTCGTATTAAGGACAAACTTTCCCCAGAAGCCTTGGCCTCGGGATGATTTACCAATCCTATTTCGGTGGTAACATGCAAATGCATGTACTGATTTTCATGATTCAAGAAAAACTTTTTGGTTGTGCTATTGCTACTACTGAAATGATGTCAAAACAAATTGAGCATCCCTATTTGTAAACACAGAACTGCGTATATTTTTATGCGTAACAATCTTCAACTCTATAGCAAAACCAATGCAAAATAAAAAATTAAAATTATTTTTTTTTTCATTTAAAAATGTAGTATTAAGAAAAACTATTCGAGTTCCTATGTGAGTGCGATGGTTGAGCTTGTTGGTTAAGGGCCAATTTCTTGACTTTTGGTTCAACACTTTAATGAGATGAAGGCTGCAAAATCCCTTTTGCACGATTTCTGCTTCTTTCTTGTCTCAGGATTCGTCACAAAACTGAATCCCCTCGCAAAGAAGCAGAGATGGATTCATAGTCTGGTTTGATAGGGTATTAGTGTACTGAAATAAGAGCAAATGATGGTGCATTTTGTTAATGCTAATACCTATTTCGGCCTTTTCTCTTCGCAGAGTGTCCTTATATATAGAAAGAAAGAATTAACGATGAAAGTTTGGTCTCCAGACCAGAGAATGTAATATTCAGCAAACAGAACTCAGTGCTCCTGGAAATTTTTTGAAACTTAATGATTAAACCCTTAAATGGTTACTTTTTTACCTCAAATGTTCCTAAAAAAGGCATATATTTTATTGCATTAATTAAGGTACCAACTTTGTATAAAAGGAAAATGAAAGAATTTTTCAAAAATTTCATAAAAAATGAATTTAAGCATTTTTTTTTATTTTATAATTTTGAAACACAAATGCCCTGAATGACTCTCTCTTCAATTTATTAAAAGTACGGGCAACTCAAAGCAAGAAAGGCGGAAATTTCAATGCCCGTACGCTGTACGGGCAAACCGGTTTACAAAGGCAATTCTAGGCTTCATTTTTAAAATGTTTAGGGTAGGTAAAGGGAGATTTTGAAGGATCTTTCGCAGTAATTTTTTGATATTGAATATCGAGAAATGGAATTTTCGGCCATTTTTGTCGAAGTTGAGAAGTTTTGTCCATTGGGTTTGGTTATGCCATTGCTACTACTAAAATAATGTCAAAATAGATTGCGCATCCCCGTTTGTAGACACAAGGCTGTGTATATTTCTTTGCGTAACAATCTTCAACTCTATACCGGATGCAAAAGTTATATATAGGATGCAAAAGTTAAATTTGTACACTAATGTACAGAAATTTAGTGTACTAAAAACTTACAAAGTCGACTTCATTAATATATTACTTGTATAAATTGTGGTTGCTATTTTCAAATGGACTGCGTATGTTGATTCTTAACCATTGCAGACCTAGTGCGTTCCCAGAGATTGGTACCAACCTATCAGCTGTACCACAATGAGTGTAGTACCATTACCGCCACTTTTTGACGCTCAGTTTCCCCTCCCCCCAGATGGGGGCACCTGAGCTCTAATTTGTGCAAACTACACTAGGAATTTAATTTAGCCGAGAATATCCACGCCAAACTGTTTCTGCAGGTATCTTTAATATGTCGCATAATCATACGGCATGGGCGCAGACGATTTCGTGCATCTTGAAAATCCACCGACTTGGGTCAGGTCCCATCCTGCGAACTTGGACGTACGAGGCATGCGCCTTACCACTACGTCACCCTGCAGGCATATAGATTGTTTATCTTCACATTAAAATCTCATTTTTTCTTACATTCCAAGAAAATAATGTTCTCTTTGAAATACAGTTTACGTGAAAAACACTCTAAGTATGGCGAACACAAATACTATTAGAACTTTTTAAAGCTAATTAGATGTGCGGGCTCAGAGGCGTGAAATGTTTACGTTATCAAAGGGTTTTTCTTAATCTTGCTTCCATATAAATTGATAGTATTTTGGTTCATACATGATCAAAAAAAAAAAAATAGTTTTCTGATACCGTTGCTATGATTTTCTTCAAGAAATATTCTACTGCAAAAGTCATATTTGCGAGCTTATAAGAAATTACCTTACGCACTTTTCGTTTATAATGATGTATTACATGCATTCAAAAGGTTTTGTTAGAGAATTTAAAGGGCGAAATATTGCCCATAATAGGTATAGTTACCGCGGAAGTAAATGTTGTTAATATTCGATACAAAAAATAGAAAAACTGAAAAAAATCAGGGTCATAAGCTAAATTACTGTTTCTGATTATTTCCTTTTATTTAAATACGAGAAATATTTTCCCTATCCTTAGGCAATATACTTCATTAGAAAGGCCTAGTAACCGAGTGTTGTTTATTAATGTATCCAACGCTTTCTTCCATAAATTATTGTCTCAAACTCAACACCGTTTCAGTAAACAGAGTGACAGGAAATAAAACTTCGAAGGAAGAAATATTTTAGAAGGAGTCGCACTTGTGTCTAGAGAGGGATGGAGACAAGAAACTTGTCAACTCGCAAGAAACTTATATAGCGTTATATTTAATCGAAGCTAAACATGAATAAAAACAGCGAAGTTGTCAGCAGTGACGGCACTTCATGAATTGGTATTCAAATAAGTTAATTTGAAGATATATATATATATATATATATTAATGAAACAATGTCAAAATAAGCTATTTATTTTTCAGGCCATGTCCAACAAAATTAAAAGGGAATGTCTACATAAAATAGTGAAATAAATTATGTTAATAGTATATAAATGTGATACATTAAATGGATGATAATTTAAAAACATAATTTGAAACAAAATTTGAAAACATAAGTAAAAATATTTTAGTACTTTACTAAAATATTTTTACTTATGTTTTAAAATATATATAACTAATGCATGTGTGACATTAAATACGTAAAGTATCCTAATATAAGTATTGCTTTTAAACATGATTTTAAATTCTTTAAGTCAGTGGTGCCCAGCCCCCGGTGCGCCCATTTCACTGAAACTTTATTTAAATTCCTTGGTTCTACTAAGTTAAAAGGTTATATCACTTTATATTTGTTTTTTGGTGTAACTTTAAAGGCATGTTTCAATACAATTAAATTAAAATTTAAAAAATCAAAATAATCCAAAATATAAACAATAACCCCCCTCCCCCGAGCGGGCCGTGGTAAAATTATCAAACGTTGACCAGTCCGCAGTGCTCAAAAGGTTGGGGAGCACTGCTTTAGATGAAATAGAACGGGAAAAAGCAGAGAAATGAGATAAGGAACTAAATTTGAAATTTTCATATAATTATATTAATGTAGTGTAAGTTAATTTTAAACGCAGCAGTGTAAGTGATAAGAAATGTACTTCAGCCTAAAGATAAATCGAAAATTAAGAAAAATATTTCTTCAGTTATACATTATGTGAAAGAATTTATTCATCTCCCACATACATTAAAAAAAGAATGATAAAGGCTTTCGCAATTTATATTTCTCGTCACAAAGGTGGAGATTAACTTTTCAGAATCCTACTGAACGGATATGTTACTAAAAATAAAAAAATAAAAAAAATCATAAACCGGTATGTAAAATCTTAGTAATGAAGTTTTTGACATTTATTAAGTCCCGGTTTTCTCTTGGCTCGAATAGCAAACAGTTGCTACAACTTTCGCAGTCAACTTTCAACAAAATAACTGGAAAATATAATTTCCAATAGTGAGAGGACTTATTGATCATACAATAGCAGAACTAATGGGATTATTAATATTATACTCCGTTTTTAATATTGGGAGTCTAACATAACAGCAAACATTATTGTCGCATTTTCATAGTAAAAAGAAAATGTGAGGAACAGATACAAATAGTAGTTAACTCTATTCTGTGTCTATGTCTTTATCTTTGTCCATTGTTATTCCATATTTTTATTTTTTTCTACGTCCATCTTTATTCTATATTTTTATTTTTTCTTATGTCCATCTTTCTTCTACATCTTCATCCTTTTTCTATCTCTATCTTTTTTTCTATGCCTTTTTGCCATGTTTGCATGCCATACCTATTCTAAGTTTTTATTCTACTCTAATAGTGACGTTTCGTAAGTCTTCATAAATTATCAAAAACTGAACTCATATACATATTTAGCCATCAAAGGGTTCTACTAGGAATTAGTACACTGTAAAAATCTCTAGTTCAACGTTTCATCAAAAAAGAATGAAAAGAATGATGAACTTTAGCTGAAACCAACATTTGGTACTCTAGTTAAACAATTAAAATGGTTCCCGGTTTCACATTCATAGTGAAACTATACAATGATAACGATTCAACTTAACTCAAATGTTGTTTGCAGCTAAATTTCCCCATTTTTTTTTTTTCGTTTTTCTTTTTTTTTTGGTGAAATTTTTAAGTAGACTTTTTTACAGTGTACTAGTTCCTAGTAGAACCCTTACTTTGATAGCTAAATATGTGTATGAATTTAGTTTTTGATGATTTATAAAGACTTACACGAAGCGTCGCTATTAGAATCGAAGAAAAACATTGAATAGGTATAGCATACAAACATGGTTAAAAGGCATAGAAACTACACCATGATAATGATGCAATTTAACTCAAATGTTGCTTGCAGCTAAATTTCCCCACATTTTTTTAGTGAGAGGTTTAACTAGAATTTTTTAGTGTACTAATTCCTAGTAGAACCCTTACTTTGCTGGCTAAATATGTGTATGAATTTAGTTTTTGATGATGTATGAAGACTTACGAAACGTCACTATTAGAATAGAGTAAATACTTAGAATAGGTATAACACACAAACATGGGGAAAAGGCATAGAAACTACACCATGATAATGATTCAACTTAACTCAAATGTTGCTTGCAGCTAAATTTCCCCATTTTTTTTTTTTTTTTTTTTGTGAAAGGTTTAAATATAATTTTTTACAGTGCATATGATGTCAAATTATCATATAAACATCACAAGTAATTCCACTATGGATTTTTAAAATAATATTAAAAAATAAAACTGCTTTTACTGTTTCGAGTTTAGAAACACTAAATATCAGCCGATCTAAACTGATATTAAACTTTCCTTTGGGAAAAAAAAAAGCAAAGATAAAAAAAAATGCTTGATCTGTGCCACGTATTAAAGATTTCTGCCTGTAATAAGACAAGTCAACATTAATTTCTCAGAAAATGCTCGAACTTTAAAAGTTTAATCTATTTCAAACCGAAAACGCAAACACAGGATGATAGATTAAATATGTAGCAAGTTACTAAATGACGAAGTAAGTCTCAAAAACTAAAAGATTTTTCAACGAAATAACTCAATTTATTCTTCAAACATGAAAATCATCAATTGTTACTCATGAAGGTGTATTCCTGATGCAAACATTTTGGTCTATAACGAGTTTCTGTAAGCTAAAAAAACGATACAGAGTTTTGAAATCTTTCAAAAATATGGTTAAATTTTTAGTAAAATTTTCTTTTTTCTTAAGAAAATATGTAACGAAAATACTATGCTTACATTACATTTTCCCCCTTTCGTCCTTTTCCCCTCTTTTTCCTTATCTTTTTTTTTTTTCTAAATAAATTACTTCAGAAAACTCTATATTTATAGATGAATTATGTTGTTTTTGAATAAGATGTTGCTAAAAATGTACGTTTCTACAAACCTTCTCAAAACCTTTCACTATAATTTATGTATCTGGTACATTATAAAGATCAAAATCTGTGGACGAATAAAAATAACTTTTCCCCAAAACCAGTGCCATACATAAATTGAACGCAAATGGTGGTTCAGAGAAAGAAATTGCAAAACAGTTCATTAAAAAAGTTCAAATCATTATTTTCGACACTACTATTTTAAACTTCAATTACTTAATGCATATTAATATTAGGAACCCCTTTGCTGAGAAAATTCATATCCTTTTCGGTGTCCTTTCGGAACATGTTTCTTAATTGTTCTATTAAGGACTGAATCTTGGAGTAGTCTTCCAAAAGATATTCCAGAAAGAAAAGTATTTCTTTCTTAAAGTTCAATGAACTAAGTAGAAACTTAATTGAAATATAAAACTTTTGTGTCATAATGTTTAAATGTTCGGAAAGATATTTTTTATATTGTATATTTTATGCTTTATATTTTATTTCAATGTTACACTTTTATAGGTTACACTTATATGTATATTATAAATTATATCAGAAGAATTTTTAAAATGAAATGATATAATTTTTTGTGTATTGAATGATACTTTTTACGGAGACTGCAGAAAATAGCTGAATGTAATTTTGGCAGAAAAAATAGTGTTTCAGCAAGAAAAAGAAGACGAAGCGAAAATTTAAATAGCTGCCCCAAGTAGAAAGCGGCTGTTCGGATTAATAAAAAAATAAAAGTTTAGAACACACGCCTTAACTTCTTATAAAAATTGGTGTTAATCAAAACCCTTTTACCGACACGTGCAGTTTTTCATAATAATTTTCGCAAAATATTTCCAGCAAAGTCAATAGAGAAGGTGACTTTCTCAAAACTCACTGAAACTAAAAAAAATAAAGTGCAAAATGATCGAAAAGCTGTTATTTAATAATAGATACATAAACAAGATTATTTAGTTCAATTCAACTTGTCTTGTCATGGTATTTTCTGAGATTTTTTTATTACAACTTCTTGCTAAAACTATGATTACTAGACTTTCTCCTAACAGTTAAAATTCGACCGTAATAATTGAATTTAGCATTGAAAACATTATGCTATTTATATAATTATACAAAGTATTATATATCAAATTTGTCGGTGATAAAGTAGAGTTTATTTTGATCATCCTCACCCAAAGCAAAAGTATTGTAAATCATTGTCTCCGCACGGCCAATTGCGCTCATAAATGTAGCCCCTTGCAGTTCTGCCAGTTTCATTCTAAGTTGAGTGACAATTGAATAAAACCTAACTATTTACTTCCGTACACTAATCTGAATTTTCATTCCATTGTTTCAGAGAAGCCTTCCCTAAAATTCTTATTATAATTCCTTTTAATCTTACTGCTTTTTGGCAACAAACGTTTTTTAAAAATGAGTTTTATATTTATTACATAATAATTTTCTCAACGAACACATGTTGCTATCTGATATACAATATCACACTACAATTAAAAAAGAGGCTAGCCTGACCAAAGGAAAGAGAGAATAAACGGCCTGTTCACAAACTTTTTTAATTGATACCACTAAAACTCGTCAATAGATACTAATGCAAAAAGTAAGAAAACAGGTCAAGAGGAAAAAAAAATAGTTCTTAACTGTTTTGATTTTGTTTACTTTTTACGTAGATGAATTATTACAATCAGCAGCAGCAGCAGCACAGCATTTTCGATGAGCGTACAGAGTCTATTCCCTTTTACCCGATAATCATGGCCTTTGTATATAGAACTTAAATTATTCTTAATTTTAAATACTTCTAGTCTCCGCCGTAGGCGGAGCACAAGGGGTGTGCCATACTTTATATGGCAATGAGAGTAGTCAGAACCGTTTTGGAAAGTTTTGCCGAATAGAGCATATAATGATAGTTGATTCAGCTCTGTGGGGAAAAAGTTTTTGAGCTTTTTTCCTTTTTTTGTTAATTTTTTAAAATTTTTTACTTTTTTTTTTCTTTTTTTTGATTTTGTTAAATAGTATTTTCATTTTTTTGCTTCAAATTTTATAAAATTATACATTTTTTTTTTCCATAAAAATAAACATAAGAGAAAGGAAGAGAGAAAAACAGTCAGTACGAGAACATTTCAGGCGCAAACCGTCGTCAAGAGGCGCGAACCAATCAGGAGATCCTCATTAGGGGGGGGGGGGTTCGAACTGAGGGTTTGGAAGGGGGTTGTTCGGGGTGCTGAGAGAATCATAATTTATATATTGAGATTGGTGAGGGTAGCGGTACTTTTCGTTTCTGTGGTAGTAAAGGCTTTGTTCTTCGATGTAGGGATTTGCATGGAAGGGGATGAGGGAATAAAAAGACTTAGCAGTTTTGATTATATATCTTGATACCGAGTTGATGCCGAGGTCCGCATGTAAATCTTTCCCTCTGTCGTATCTGCCGGCTTGCTTTATTTGTCTGACGATTTTGTTCTGTATTATTTGTAGTTTACAAATATTGGTTTTTGCAGCAAATCCCCAGACAACAAATCCGTATAATAGAGTGGGTTTAATTATGGTGTTAAAGATCAGTTTTTTATTCTTCTGTGAGAGTTCGCTGTGGTAGCCAAGAAGGGGTTTGAGAGCGTACACTTTATGATCGGCGTTTTTGATAATATTCATGATATGCGTGTTGAAGTAGAGACCTTGGTCGAGTGTAATTCCAAGATACTTGACCGATTTGGAGTAAGGTAGTTGAACGTTGTTTCGTTGTTTATGACTATACGATTTGGATTTTTCTTTCTATCGTTTTTTTTTTTTGAAGCGCAGTATTTTTGTTTTGTCAGGGTTTAGCGTTATGCGCCATTTGTTGTACCAGGTAGATAATTCGTTTAAATATTTCTGTAGGTTTTTTCCTGCTATCCGTCTATTGTAATGTTTTGTGAGAGCGGCGGTGTCGTCGCATATAAAGCCATCATAATCTCCTCATTTTTTGGCATATCATGTAAATAAACATTAAATAATGCTGGGGCTATGAGTGAACCTTGCGGAACACCACTAAGCATATCGCGTGGGATTGAGAGAGTGTCACCGATTCTTACTTGGAATTTTCTTTCTGTCAGATAGTTGCCAATAATACAAGTTAGGTAGTAGGGAGTGTTTAATTCGATGAGTTTGAAAATAAGTCCCTTATGCCAAACTCGATCGAATGCTTTGGTAAGGTCCAGAAAAGCTCCGATTGTACATTTTCCTCTGTTCAAACCTTTGGTGATGTAACTTGCGACTCTGAGCAGCTGATGAATGGTGCTATGGTTTTTCCTAAATCCGAATTGTTCATTTGGAATGATGTTGTTTTCATTAATATGTTCTTCGAGTAAATTACGAATCAATTTTTCAAAGATTTTTGATAGAGCGCTAAGCAAGCTTATGGGTCGATAGCTGGTTGGTTTGTTCTTGGGGCTTCCAGGTTTGTGTATAGGCACCACAATAGCTTTTCTCCATATTTTTGGGAAGTAGTTCATAGCCAGCGATTTATTGTAAATTTTCGTTATGTTGGTAAGTACGTTATTTGGAAGGTATTTCAGCGAGAGGTTGGTGATTCCATCAATTCCGGGCGACTTTCTGTTTTTGAGGGTTTTGATGATGTTGGCTACTTCTAGTGGAGATATGATTGGGGGAGTGGTGATTTCGGGTGGATTTAGGAAAAAAATTGCAATTTTTTCATCAATTTGATTTTTAAGTCTGGAATCTTGGTGGGGGGGGGGGGGTGGGGGGGGTGGTAGGCTCTGAAGTTTTCTCCTATGCTGTCAGCTAGGGCTTCGGCGATTTCTTTTTTTCCGGTTATAGCGTTGTCATTTACAACGAGGTTGGTTATGGTATGGTTTTCATTCTTGAATAGTTTGATGGCTCTGTAAAGGATTTTGTTTTCCGGTTTAAGAGATTTGATAAAATTTTCCCAGTTATCTTGTTTAAAGTAGTTGATCGGTGTTTTTATTTCAGTTTGCATTCTGTTTATTGTTGGTGTTAGAGAGTTGCTCCTATGTCTTCGTCTATCTTTGCGAAGTCTTTTTTTTTTTTTCCGTGATAAGGCTTCTAATGAAGGGGGAGAATCGGAGAGGGTTATATTACAATCAATACTTGTCTTGACATTTTATTTTCTGACCTTTTATAACATAACTGGTTGTTAACACTATGATTATAATAAACAACGTTTTCTAAGTTTACTTGATAAACGAATGCTGTATTAATTTATTTTAATTAAGATATCAGATTATATTAAGATATCAGATAAATTTCAAGGGCACTAGATATATTTTATTATCATGAAACAACGCTTTTTAAATGTATTCCTTCTAAAAAAAAAATCTTACTTCAAGGGTAATTTCCAAAAGCATTAGTCCTCATTTTAGTAATTTAATCTTGTGAAAAATTTAAGAGAAAGCTGTTACTGAAATAATGACTTTAACAATCCGACTCCAAAATACATGGACTTCGCAGGAAATAAAACCCTCGAGTTATAATGCGATCAAAAAAGCGAAAAACATTGGATTACACCTTTTATTTTTTTCTTTCTTCAGTAAATATCTTGTTTCTGAAAGTCTAGTAACAGAAGCTTTTTTAAATCCTTCGCAAATACAAAATTTTTTTTTCTGAACTCTTTTCTTTTTATTTAAATTATATTTAGATTTATCTTCTTGCTCCTAACATGCCTTGAAAAAAACATGTTTTAAGCAATTTTGTAAGAAGAATAAAAGTAGCACTTTATTAAAATATAGTGTTCTAAAGCACACTTAACTAAGATGCACCTAATGTAAACATTTGCATTTTTTAACTTATTTTTTAAAATATTTAACTCGTTGCATATGATTTTTACTACCCCAATATTTGCTAGTAATTTTTCACATCTTCAGGTTATTAAAATAAAACGAAGAATCACTAATTATGGCATACGTTCCATGTTTGACAGTAGTCTTGCTATAATTGAATTTGCATTCAAAAAGAGTTCATTGTATGAGTTATAGGAGTACTTTGCTCAATGCAAAAAACGCAAGTCACTTACAAAAATGTGTTTATAAAGCAGAGCACGTTTGACCAGAGCTTTACGTTGTCTGCAAATATAAAAAAAGATGTTTATTTCCGAAAATTATACACTATTATTAATTACTTATATAATTTACTTTTAAAAACCCGTTTTCATTCTAGAAAGTCTTTTCTTGTCTTTTATCTTAAATAGTTCAGAGCTAAATTGCTCAGCTTTTTAGATTATTATATAATTTTTTTTACTCCTGTTTTTTTTTAAACTATTTTTTCTTTATTCTTTCTGCTTTTATATTTCAAAGTAGTATTGTAATTCCCACCCGGATCTAATAAAAATTGAAATAACTTAAAGATGAAACGAGCGAATATTTCAGTAAATTTTAGGAAATATAATTTATCTCATTTAAATTCACAAAAAAAAAAAAAAAAACATTAAAAAAACACACGAAACTTCACTGACCTACTGAAGAACTGATATTATACCTATACAGTAAGAAATATTTATAAAATTTGGTGTTTTATTTATGATTAATCGTAAAAAGTAATTTTGACAATCTTTAATATTTTATTGATCTAACAAGTTTGAATCAATTGAAATGTTTTTAAATAGAATTACGGCTTAAGTGACATTAGTAAGTACTTCACTAATGTCATTTTCTTCATAAATATAATTTACTCGTATTTATTTACTTACTCTTTGCGCAGTTTTGTTCGGTTTATTTGTTTTCTACCTTCAAGGATTAATGGTAGCCGCTGGGAGACACAATGAAAGGTGTCAAAAGACAAAATACATACTGCTTGTCAGAACTTATTTCTGATAACTCTCAGCACTAAATGAATCACAACTTAATGGTAAAGAAAAATCTGTTATTTGTCTGATAACATTAATTAGACAGAAAGAGAAGGGCAGCTTGCCAAAGCGTAAAACGATTTCTGAACTATTTATCACCCGCTGCCGTTTCCTGTACTGAAACAATGTGACAGGAATATGTTTCATTTTTCATACATTATTGCTCATAGCACTATTACGCCTTTGTTAAAGTTTTTAAATTATAGCTAAGTCTCACTGTGAGGTGCATCTCTGTGATTTGGTTTTCACTCTTTGACGAAGCAAACTGAAAAAAAAAAAATTAAAAAAAAAATTCTTCTTTCTTTCTAATGGGGCTGCGTATGGTCATTTACCTTTGCAGACCTAGTGCATACCCCGGTAATCGGCCTCCATTTTTCAAGCAGCACTATTGTCGGTGGATGCCATTGCCACTGAGAATTTGGACGCTCAGTTTCCCCTAGATGACGGCACCTGAACTCTCGTTTGATGCGAATTGCACTAGGTATTTAATTTAGCCGAGAGTATCCAAGCCAAACGGATACGCAAGGGATCTTTAACATGCCGCACAATCCTGCGACATGGGCGCAGACGATTTTCTGCATCTTGAAAATCCACCGACTTGGGCCAGGTTCGAACCTGTGATCTAGGCGTACGAGACCTGCGCCTTACCACTACGCCACCCTGTTGACAATTTTTAAAAAATAAATGGTTTTTATTTCAAACAGCGTGATGCGGTCTGAAATAAAAACCACTGAAATCCTAACTGTTTAAACGGGATTGCATTTACACTGAGTTCTGTTTTCAAACCGGAGAGATAAAGGGAAGAGGAGTCATAAAGCACAATAATTATGCATAAGGTAAGAGAAAATTACACTAATGGAGAACAAAATATCGCAGAGAAACACAAATCAATGAAAATAAGGATTAACCCTTTATCTACTGAAGTTACTTAAAAGTACCACTCACTTTAAAATACCCCTCCCCCCGGAACCATTTTTACGAATGTTTCGACGTTACTTTGCAGGAACACTCTTTTGATTCTACCTTTTCAAAAAACAATGCAGCTTAGGCTGTATAAGGAGTATTTCAGCGAGGAACGAGGCCAGCTTCCAAACCGATGCTGCACTTTCAGCTGCCATATAGCTCAGATGGCCAAACGTTTAAATTTTTGATCCACAAAAGAGTAAAATTTAAAAGTTAGGTCTTGATTGTTTTTTATGTGTTAGTTTAAAACTCAGAAAACACTTTGACCAGATATTTTGAGTGAACAGAATGCGAATTGATTTCACAGTTAAATTACTCTGTGTTAGTTATTAGCTGTAAGGAATTAAATTTCCGTAAGCTGAGTATTATATTTATGTAAATCCCTTAACTCTTAATGTACTTATTTAAAAGGAAAAAGAAAATAAATTAAAACATGAAAAAAAAAAAAGCTTTAGATAAATAATTCAGTAGGTAAAGGGTTAAAAAAAAGACGTTTAGTTGATTGGTTAAAAACATAAGATTGTATTTTTATGGGAATAGTGCATTTAGACAGGATACATGTAAGCATTTTTAATACGTGACGCAAAACATGTAAGCAATTTTGATTTATTTGAATAATTTATAAAGTAAGAAATTAAGTGATGGTTATGATGTGCTGTGCTTCTTGGAACATCATTTGCAGTCATTGGAAAGAAAAATGTGCTTTGATATTTTTAGAGTTTGCCTTAGAAAAAAAATAAAGTATGTAGTTAGCTGGAAGAAAAAAAAAGAACTTATAGCTTGGATTGCCTTATGTTTCACATAATGCAATTTAGAAAAATGCGTATAAAATGACGAAAACATTTCTCCATCACATATTTCGACTTCGTATTCGATGCAATTTTCCTCCCATCTTTTCTTAACAATTTGATTTATGTCTTCTTCGCCTTCAGGAATTACTTTATAACTTAAGTATTAAAATTTCGAGAAAGAAAGAAAAAAAAGGAAATTCTTTTGATGTTTAGCTAAAAATAGAAAATATGAAATAAACCATAAATAAAAATCTATTAATCTCATAAGATGCCTCGAACCATTTTTTATACAAATGTATTGATAAAAAATGAGCGAGTATCTTCTTTGAAAGAAAATAAATTCAAAATATGTCGTATGAAAGTTAATGCAAAATTTTTCAGAAAAACATATTTTTTCGAATGTTTTTTTTTCTTTAATTTATAATCTTCTTTAAGATAAAAGTATTACTTGTTCCTATCGGCATGTCAGATAAATTGAAAAAAATTAAATAAACAAAATTTAAATATTGAGATATTTATATGTTTAAAACAAGCTAATGCAGCCTTAAAAAATGAAACCTAATACGAAATATTATTGTTTTGAGACAACACAGCGCTTGATCACGTGAGTCCTTGCAGTAGCCTTAACCAGCTTCTGTGTAGCATTGTTTTGAAAAAATTCTCAGCTGATGAAGTAATTATATGTTTTTTTTCTTTTTTCAGAAACGCTTTCATACTTGTCTCTTATATATTTTTAAGGAAAATAATAGGTTGCATTGAGCCGGAAGGGTGGAGTAGCAGTAAGGCACTGACCCCGTACGTCCAAGTACGTAGGATCAAACCTGGCTGGAGTCGGTGGATTTTCAAGATGCTGAAAATCGTCAGCACCCATGTCGTATGATTATGCTTTATGTTAAAGATCCCTTGAATATCTGTTTGTCTTGGATAATCTCTTCTAAAATAAATTCCTAGTGCAGCTTCACATCACTTAGTGCTCAGGTGCCGCCATCTAGGGGGAAACTGAGTGTCAAAATTCTCGAAGTGTTAATGGCATCCGCCGATAGTGGTGCTACTTGAAAGAATGAATGCCGCTTTCGGGGGAATGCACTAGGTCTGCAAAGGGTAGTTGAAAGAAAGAAAGAAAGAATGATAACAATGATTCCCCAAAAAAATGATTCCCCATTAAAAAGAAGGAATGAATGATTACAATGATTCCCTATTAGAAAGAAAGAGATTGATTAAAATGATAAGGTAATAAAAATTGTTTATAAATTTTATGTTTTGAGTGTAAAGCGAAAATAAATAACTGCATGGCTTCCTAATTTTCAGTTGCATTATACTCAAACCTAAAAGGGGGGATGGGAGGGAAATACTTCTTGTTTATTTGATAAAATATTACAAAAATGTTGACTTCATTTTACGCAGCAATTAGTCTTGGTACTAATTTAAAAGCAAATTACCAACACCGTCATCAAACTACTTTGAAAAAAAAATTTAAATTGATAAAGCAATTTTTTTTAATGTAGGGAACATTTTCATCGTTTATCGCTAATATATATTTAAGGTTACAATTACAAAATAACAAAAAATGCTTAAATTTCTTATATTTTGAGAGTAAAGCACAAACCAAGAACTAGACGACTTCATTATTTTCAGTTGCAATATTATCATGCCTAAGAGCGTTCGAAGGAGGCAATAATTTTTGTTTATTCGATAAAATATTGCAAAATTTTGGCTTCATTTTCTAGGAAAATATTGAATGCAACAAAAGACACACTTTATTGAGAAAAGAAGAATGGATGAATGTAAATACTTATGCATTTGTTCATGACCTTTTTCCAGAAATAGAAAAAATACTACTTCAGCAGCATTGGAATGCGAAAGGAAAGAAAAGCAAAAAATCGACATTATGCATATTTTACGTGAGTATTTCTAGGAGCAATACTTTTACAATACTGCTATTTTATTCCAAAAGGCTTAGGAATCGGCTTATTTGAATCAAAATCTGTTTTAGAATATTGCTTTCATAGAAACTGAAGTGTTTCTGAAGTTTTTTTAAAAGTAGTGCCCGAGGATTGTGCAGGATAAGAAGATATGTTATTAAAAGGCTTGGGGATTTAACAAATTGTTTTCCTTCCATTGTTCAAAAGCTTTCTATGAATGGGATCGTCATAAAACAAGGGAAAAAATCACTACAATAATTCAAGTAAAATTTAAATATGAAACAGATTTAGAAAAAAAGATTTATCAATAGGCAGTGAAAAGTATGGAAAATGTTGCTGGTAATAGCACGCATTTTCTGGTATAAAATTTCGAAAAAACTTTAAATACAGGGTGGAGCACGGTAAGTTACTGATTTTGGAATGAAATAAAAAAATAATGAACGCTTAGAAGCTTACAACTTTTTTATCTTATAGGACAATAATGGGAGTTTCTAATTAGTACATGGTTTTAAACATTGTGTCTGGCAAGTGTCTACCTTCACAATCCAGACTGCTGCAGACGTTTTCTGAAACTCTCACGCACTCTTTCAAGCATGTCTTCTGGTATTCTTGCAATTTCAGCTTCAATATTGCTCTGTAGGTCTTCCAGTGTGCTGGGACGGTTGCAATACACCTTCGACTTTAGGTAACTCCTAAGGAAAATTGGGTTAAGTCCGGCAAGCACGCTGCACTGCAATGATCGAGTGGGAATTCGAGAAATACACTTCAACACAGAATAAGCGCTAACGTTTCCACCGCATTATGACAACTTAACAGCAGATGAATACACTAATGTCGGTCACTATAAATCACACCCACTCTCCCCTCTCTTCGACCAACAGCTTTAGAATTCACACCACAGTGTGAATTCTAAAAAAGCAATTTACCGCGCTCCATCCTGTAAAAATACGAATAACATATTTCGTTTTTAGTTAAGTAAAGCTCGGCATATCTGCATAATTTATTTCATTACTGCTTTGCTCTTATTTATTTTGATGCATTCCTTCTTCAAAACGGAATCATTGAAAATAACAAAATAAAAATATATCAAAAATGCTGTGGTTGTTTGAAACGTGGACGCCCTTTCCTTCTCGGAATTAGCCCTTTTCAGAGCCACGGAAATTGGTGGCTATTTGCAAAGGCTTGCCCGATTGACCGACCATCTTTAACCCTAACAATCTGCTATCCGACGTCACCAGATTGCTCCACCACAACTACGCCACCTCCCTTTTTAGATCTGAGACTGAAGGGGATACGTAACTCTTCTCCATCCTCCAGTACCCTCGGAACTTCAGGGCTAACGGATTTCACGTGCACGTAAAATGTGCATGTTCCCAAGTTAACATGATGGATCTTCAGCCTATCGGGATGCTAACATCAAACCTTCCGGTTCGAAGTCCGGCGACCCACCCACTAGGCTTCCACGGTCTCTAGCACGAATAGTTTTCAACTTTTTGAAAGAGATTTCTTACATGTGATGAAATACTTTTGCACATTAGTCCCGCATCATCTTTCAATCACATTTTGCGTAGCAGGAGAAATGTGGCTACATTGGAATATGGGACACACACACACAATCAGACAAAGGCTATAACTTAACGACTTCTACATACAAAATAAAATGCAGAAAAATTCCCACTATAAGACGTACGTAATATTTGTTTGTAGCAGAAATTTCCCGTGATTTTGTGAAGGCTATTTGTTCTATTTGTTTGTCTTGTGAAGGCTATTACAAACGATAGTTTTCAAATATGGTAAGTCATATGTTTAGTTTTCTTAGCTGGCTAATTGTTGATAATTTCCTTCGTACAATTTTTTTTTAAATTTCGGCAATAGTCCTTTTAACCTTTTAAACAACTTCTTTCTTTCTGCTAAATAATAGTTCCATGCATTTTGCAATATTTTAGGTTTAATCAATGTTTCCAGAAAAGAACCTAAGGAGAAGACATAATTTTTTTTCAGTTAGCTGCTTTCTTTTTTATTGTAACTTTATTTATGTCTTCTATTTTATTATTATTTTTATTTTCCTTTGTAGGGATAGAAGTCGAACAATATAATTTTTATTTTCCTCCTTTTTTTCAATGTCTTAATGCATCGCTATCCTAAGCATTTAAATAAATTATACACGTTCTGCTATTTTCCATAAGTAATTTCAAGATTGTTGTGCACACAGATGCGCTTTTATTTTGCACCACTTTACATATGTGTGTGTATTGCACTCATTACTTTTATCTGTATGTGTGCACCCATCGTTTCTTATTTATTTATTTATTATTATGATGATGATTATTATTATTTTGTGGTTTTTAGAAAGAAAAACAAAACAGGTGGTAGTCTCAAAGTACCTCAGTCGAATTAGTCCTGTCCCGTGAATGGAGCACATTGAAACAACTTAAACCAACTTCTATTTATTTATTATTATGATGATGATTATTATTGTTTTGTGGTTTTTAGAAAGAAAAACAAAACAGGTGGTAGTCTCAAAGTACCTAAAGTCGAATTAGTCCTGTCCCGTGAATGGAGCACATTGAAACAACTTAAACCAACTTCTATTTATTTATTATCATGATGATGATTATTATTATTTTGTGGTTTTTAGAAAGAAAAACAAAACAGGTGGTAGTCTCAAAGTACCTCAGTCGAATTAGTCCTGTCCCGTGAATGGAGCACATTGAAACAACTTAAACCAACTTCTATTTATTTATTATTATGATGATGTTTATTATTATTTTGTGGTTTTTAGAAAGAAAAACAAAACAGGTGGTAGTCTCAAAGTACCTCAGTCGAATTAGTCCTGTCCCGTGAATGGAGCACATTGAAACAACTTAAACCAAATTCTATTTATTTATTATTATGATGATGATTATTATTATTTTGTGGTTTTTAGAAAGAAAAACAAAACAGGTGGTAGTCTCAAAGTATCTCAGTCGAATTAGTCCTGTCCCGTGAATGGAGCACATTGAAACAACTTAAACCAACTTCTATTTATTTATTATTATGATGATGATTATTATTATTTTGTGGTTTTTAGAAAGAAAAACAAAACAGGTGGTAGTCTCAAAGTACCTCAGTCGAATTAGTCCTGTCCCGTGAATGCAGCACATTGAAACAACTTAAACCAACTTCTATTTATTTATTATTATGATGATGATTATTATTATTTTGTGGTTTTTAGAAAGAAAAACAAAACAGGTGGTAGTCTCAAAGTACCTCAGTCGAATTAGTCCTGTCCCGTGAATGGAGCACATTGAAACAACTTAAACCAACTTCTATTTATTTATTTATTTTTCAAAATTATAAAACAATAGTAGAATGTTAACTAAGAAGTTTTGAGATTTAGATAACATTCAACATAAAGTAAGCTTTAAATAATAAGAAAAGTATTTAGTTCGAAAAAAAGAGTGTTAGGTAGCATAAAATATATTTCCTGCAAGTTAACATACCAAAATTAGCTCAGCATCATTATTTTGATTACTTTTCTCCCTTAAGTAGGTTATGATTTAACGTATTTATATTATTGTGTATAGCATGCTTGTTGTGATGCAACATATCTCTATTTTCCGAAGTTTATTAAATATGCTTCCTTCTTATGACGAATATCAAAATATTATCTTGACATCATTTTTCAAGTACTTTCTTATCGTATGCTTGCGTCTTGATGAATATGCGTTAGCGTAGTATCATCATTTATATACCCCTTTTGTGCCTTAGTTTGTGGTGTTGGAAACTTGTCTTCATTTTAGTTTCTCTCGTATCCTATGTTGTGTTTGATTAATTGAATATCTGTCCAAGCATTATCTTTTAGTTACTAATGTATGTCTGTTATTTACTTTGTTACTTTGCATTGTATCCGTTGTTCTCTCATGAATTAGTTCTTAAATCGTTCAGTTTTATCTCTTAATTCCTTTTGCACTGCATGTTTGCTTTAACAAAATGTCGTTAATACAAATCGAACCTTGAATTTTCGTTTAGTTGATTTTCAGTTCTTGAATGCAGAAATGATTCCATATAAATGTAGAGACAATTCCAGTCATAAGTATAACATTTGTGGAGAAAAATATAATTACAGTTGCCGTTCGGTTTTACGTACATTTTGGGACCAAGAAAAATGTTCGTAAAATCGAAAAGCATTTTTCAATAGGAGATTTTTTGTAATTGGGAAACTGTTCATAAAACCGTGAGTGTTCGTAAGGTTAGAGGTTCGTAATGATTCATTACTCATAAGACAAATGATCAAAATGCTTCGTGCCGAAATTTAACCCTTATTCTCATAAAGTAGCATATACGCTACTTTATAAGAATAAGGGCAAGCAAATAACAATGCAACATAGGCGCTGGCGTCACTTAATAAATAAAACGTAGGAGAAAACCAGAAGTAGCATAGATGCTACTTTATGAAAATATAAGGGTTAAGTTCAAAGATAAAAATACTTAAAAAAGCACAAGCTGCGATATTTGTTCTGCACATTCACGTTTTTTTACGTTGTTTTATCTTTGTACTCATATAATTACTAATGTTCAGTTTTAAGAACATAAGTAATGACAGCTTACTTACGTTCGTAAAACCATGGAAAACAGACGATCCTATTGTAAAACAAACAATAACTATGCGTAGAGCTGTAAACGAGACTCAACTGTGAAGAAAATTTTTTAAAGTCTACCAACTGATGCATCAACTTATATTATTCGACTTACTTGAAAATTTGAAAAACTAAATATTTTATGAGCCACATATTCTCAAAATTCATTGGAGCAAATGAAACGTTATAAGCAATAAATAGATTAATACACTTCGACCACGAAGTTCTGACCCTTCGATGCTCCTGCGCATGGCAGAAAAGGACGAATCCATCCGAGTTTTAGGTAAGTTTTTTCCAGACACCAATTCTTTTACAAATTTTGAAGTAAACATTTTTAAATAAATAATAAGTTGAAAAATCTATTTTGCAAAGAAAAGTGTATGGGCTGAAAAGGAGAAATCTCTTACAGTTCTATACCTTAACAGTGCAATGAAATGGACGTGGAATTTCAAATGGAGAATTTGCTTCAACAGGCAGTTATGTGTTACAAGATATTGGAATTTCATACGACGGATACTTCGCATGGAAACAGATCGCATCGAAAATAACAGATCACCTTAACAGTGCAATGAAATGGACGTGGAATTTCAAATGGAGAATTTGCTTCAACAGGCAGTTATGTGTTACAAGATATTGGAATTTCATACGACGGATACTTCGCATGGAAACAGATCGCATCGAAAATCGTTAACATCGTCAAATGGTACGAAATAGTCAACGAAATTAATAATGTACCTCTCTACAATACCCGGATTGTATTTTGATGTACATAAAACACAAATACAGTTCGACTACGGAATTTTGATTCTTGGACGTTTCTGCGCATGGCAGAAAAGGGCGAATCCATTCGAATGTTAAGGAAGTTCGTTTTGCCGTTGCATGCGAATTGGAATTCTTGCTCCCCATTTGTTGAAAGCAGCTAAATTTTTGAACTGGCATGTAGCTTCAGTTTGAAAGAAATCAAGTATGCTAAACGAACTAAAAGGAGAACAGAAACGGCACGTTTCTTATGTTAGCAGTTCCTCCCTTGAACATGAATGGATTCTGCTTGGCACACTACCAGTCAGAGCTATCTTTTATGGTAGGACTGTGTGTATGTATATAAATCTGGTTAGAAGAATTGTAGCAGTTTCATATTTTTACGTTATATTTCTATCTTCTTTTTTTAAAAAACAAAATTGAAACAATGACTAATTATTTTACCATTGTGTATCATGTTAAATGTAATTAAAAAAATGCCACAGAATGACAAATCCAATTTGGTGCTTATTCTGGCGGTGAATGTTCAAGCGATATTTGCAGACGAAAATTAAATTTTAATGCGTAATGTATCCAACTCAAAGACCATTTTAACTAATGAATTTTCTGAGCAATTGATTCTTTGCTGAGAAGATGATGAAAAATAGAGAAAAAAGAACACCATATTGTTTTGCTCTTTTGGTGTTAAAGGTTAACTCACAGAAGTGAGAAAAATCGTGTTCTTGAAAAGTGAAGAATTACCTACTCGCCGCTGTTTTTCCTCACGCAAAAATGTCATTATGATCGGTAAAAGGAAGGTTTCAAACGTGCCAAAAATCCAGTTTTGTTGTTTTCTTTAAATAATTGAATTATGTTTTACGGGAGTGCTTATTACTAAAAACATATTCTTTCTATTATTACGAAAAGCTTTAAAAGTGTAAAAAATTTATTTAATAGAGGCACTCACCTTTTGGGTGAAAAAAGATTATTAATATATTTAGCTCTGCCTGCTCAGGTATTGTAATATTTGAACTTGGCAAAACGCTTTCAATATCTGTATGGCATGTATGGATTTACATATTACTACGTCAAACTCTTGAAGCTCGAGTTTTTTTCCGGGAAAATTGGTAAAAAATAATCGAGTTTGTTTTCTTTTTAACAAGAAATGAATATATAGGTATAGTATAAATTGTTTTTAGCAATTCCAGTTGTAGGGGGTGACTAGAGAATGGGGATGGCGTAATAGTTGTATAAAAAATTATTATACATCAAAGTGCAACGGGTCTCAGACGGGCATTAGAAATAAAATAGCGCGAGATATGCAAGATCGCCCGAGTGAGACACGGGAATGTGCAAATTTGCCGGTAACATTCGCCCGTGTCAGGCACGGGCAAATACGTTAAGGGGTTAATTTTAACGCCTTGTTTATAAAAAGGGTGGGTAATAAAATTTTTAGGCCTTCCGAAAGAAATATTCGGACATATAATACAGCTAATTTTAGCTTACTTTACCATAAAAAACAGAGCAACAAACGAAAACAGTGTTTCCTTTGTTTTTTCTTTCCGATTTTTCATTAATATTTCTTCAAATATATCTTACCATAAAATTTATTTAGATTATTTTCACAGCTTTTCTGATTTTAACCCAGTATTTACATTTAATTTAATCATTATTCAAGAAATTTATTAATTATTAGAATAGTTATAGTGTTTGCTTTAGTGTTATGGTTATGTAAAGTAGAAGAACTTTATTTAGGCCTTGTTTTTAATTAGATTTGTCGAACCTGAAGTAAAGCGATGCTACGGCTTCCTTTGTTTACTCTGCTTTCATCTCTGCCACGTGACCAATGACGTTGTTTGAATTCATTCCATTATCCCGGTTTAATTTTCATTAACTTAAAATAATAATAACTATAGCAAATAAATAAATATATATATCAACAAATAATGCAGTTCAAGAACATTTGTTAAACGCTTTAGCATACATATTTTAATTGAAGCCACATAATATAATTACACTGTAAGCAAACATCAATAAGCAAATATTCTGGTTTATAGAATATGTAATGCAAAGAGCCCACGAAGCGAAAAATTTCATTAAAGATAGGATATCCATGACTAATCCGATAGAAACCTATCAATTTATCAGAAACATGTTATGCAAACAACGGCTGATGCAATAAAAGTGTGGTCCTTTTTATTAGTTTTACGCTCGCATGCAAACCGATGCTGGACCTTCAGTGTTAGCCGTGTGTGTATTCTCCATAAATTATGGCAGAATGATTAGCTTTGTTTTCGTAGTACGGCACAGAATATTGATTGATTGATTGAATAGTTAGACGAAATGACATTATTTATAGTCGGGCCAGTGTTTGAGAACAAAAGTGGTACAATGTTATAGTACTATGTTTTGGAAAATGATATGAAGTTAATGTTTTTAAAATTGTGACTTGGGGAAATTGTTCAATTTGAAACAACAAGTTTGAAAATTGTTCTGCTACTATAAGGATATAATTAGGTTTTCAAAGGTACAGTAAAAACTGCAAAGTTGACCACCTTTGTATGATGACCAACTGTCTAAGTTGACCACTTTTGTCAGGAACGGAATCAGCCCTATATTATACAATGTAGGAAAACCTTTGTAACTTGACCACCTAATTGACTACCTGTCTACATTGATCAAATGTATATGCCAAATTAGGGTGCGAGTATTGTAAAAAAACCTTTGTAACTTGACCACCTAATTGACTACCTGTCTACATTGATCAAATGTATATGCCAAATTAGGGTGCGAGTATTGTAAAAAAACCTTTGTAATTTGACCACCTAATTTGACCACCTGTCTACATTGATCAAATGTATATGCCAAATTAGGGTGCGAGTATTGTAAAAAAACCTTTGTAAGTTGACCGCCTAATTATTATAATATTTTTTTGTTTATCTAGTTTTGCAAAGATAAAAAACCTTAAAACGACTTCTAAAGCTTATTTTATATGTTATAATGTTAGACCAGCATTTGTCTGGATGGATGAAGCTTCAATATAAAGTTTGCCTAAACTTCTTTGCAAGTTAACCATACGGGGAAAACTACAATGATGTCCCTTTTGTTTTTGAAAAAAGTATCTTCTTTTTTCTTCTATCTCATATAGCCAATTAGAAAAATTATGTATTTTTGGGAAATCTTTAAAATAAAATAACTTACATAATTAATAAGATATTTATCTTTTTTTCAACTAAGTACTTTAATTTTAAAGTTGTATAGTCATTCAGATTAAATTTCTCTAATGATATTTTGCTAATTGCGAAACAAAATAGCTAATTACTAGTTTAAAGTAACGTTAGTGTATGTAGCTACATTTTAATTAGTTACAAATGAGTAAATGCAAAGTCTAAGAAATGACAAAACAAAAAAATTCTCCACCCTCTATGAGTTGACCACCTGTTAAAGTTGACCGCTAAAGTGAAGCACCGCAAGTGGTCAACCTTCACAAGTTTCACTGTATATACAATTAGAAACACCAGACTATCATTTATATGCATTGCTTATTGTAAGATCCGAGAGCACAAGTTGTATAAATCTATTTTATAACAAGTTATTATCTAATAGATGGCGCCATATAGGTAGCGGACACAGTTAAGAAAATTTTCTCACGCATTTACGTGGTAAACATTTTTCAAGGAACTTACATCAATATTTGCATATTTAGCTTAATCGCCAACTATTTCTCCAAAAATTAATTACTTATAAAATGGATTTTTACGTGAAATTTACTAAAAGCTTAATTTGTATCTAATGTGGACATTCATAAGACACGTATTTGCATTAGTAGTGGACAGAAATTAATATCATCTATTTCATGCTGTTAACTTAAAGAAATAATTTTTAAAATGACTAAGGGACCATTCATAAATGATGTCACGCTTTTTTCCCCAAATCCCTAACCTTATTATTAATCGGCTTTAGTAAAGAGCAGCAAATGTGACCGTTGTGGAGGCAGCTATTAAATATTATGATCCATGTACTTCCATAGATGCTCCACGCCAACTTTAGTTCTATAAACCAGCCCTAGGAGCCGTTCGCTATAGGTTATGATAATTCCATTCAAGTTTAATGTTACATTCGCTTATTTTAGGAGCTTAAAGATCTAAGTTTCCGCTACTATATCAGTGTCACCGGGTCATTCACCTTACTGTTTGACGATATCTGATGTCTTGAAAATTAATCATATCGTCGGAGAAAGCTATAGAAATTTTGCACAGAAAACTTAAAATTTGATCTGTAATTTTGATATAAATTTCACCACCTTTTTTAGATTTCAAAAATATTTACTTCATTCTGAAGCCATAAATTTAAAATAAAAAATTCTGAAAATTTTCCCGTAAATATCAAATAAAATAATTGGTCCTCTCTGTTAAAAGCGGTTTTAGAGGTATTCGCACGAATTCGCTCATTAATTTAAGGCTGAAGTGCAAGTTGTTTAGTGAAGTCTTTTAAAAAACATAAAAACTAAGTGTAAACATGCTTTTTTTTTTACTCAATCGAAACTTTTAGAACTAAAGTCAACTTTTAAGGTAATCCATACAAAAACGAGTAAAAAGTTTCGGGAAAGTCTTTGATAAAAAGTAAAGTTCCTTTATGCTTCTGTGAAGCATCGTTAAGGTAATGAAATTGTAGAAGCAAAAACAGCAACTTCCGAGAAAGAATTGCTCTAAAGACCTAATTTGTATTCGGTTCATTAAACGGTTTTCTTTTTTTATAGGAAGATTTTGTTCTTTCCTAAATGTGGCTAATTTAACCTTCATGGATTTTTGAGATTTAAACACCCTACTACAAAGTTAAATTGTCTCTTTCGAATAAGAGAGATTTCGGAAATGGCTAATAAGGATTAGTGCAAATTTTAGCTCGTAGAAATTGTGTTTTATGACTGGGGGATAGCCTTTAAATTCACACCATTTAAGATAAGTAAGAAGGTTTTAATATCTTAATATTAGCGTTATGTCATTGCGGGATGTCTGAAGAAAAAAAATCTGCTTATATGGTAGACAGTTTCTGAAAGAAACCTGTTTTAATAATGTTCACTACCTACCTGTTTCGTTATAACCTTTGTTGTTTGGTAAAAATATATTCTATTGGGGAAGAAGGATTGCGCGTTGAATAGGCACGTTTCTAACTGGATTTCAGTCGTTGGTATAAACGTTAGTAAAACAAGTTTCTTTCAAAAATCGCCTGTCATACAAAGTTTTTTTTTTTATGTATGGAATAAAATTAGAACTTCTGAAACAAGAGATACACTTACGTTATTAGAACTATTTTAAATTATTGTAGTGCATTATTGCACCGAGACCACACTTTGTAACATAGTTCAGCTTCATTAATTGATGGCAGCTCTAGGAGTTTCCGATTTTTTCATCACATAGAAAAGCGGGATGTGCATGGAATAAAATAAGACATTTATCATGTAACCCTTCTGAAATAAGAGATACAATTACGTTATTACAGATATTTTAAATTATTATAGTAATATAACGCACCCAGACTACACTTTGTAGCATAGCTCAACTTCATTAATTGATGGCAAGCTGTAGGAGTTTCTGATTTTTCCATCACATAGAAAACGGGATGTTGCTTTGAGAATTTAAAAAAAAAAGTGTCATATTATTTCATTGATCGAGAAATAAAAAATTTTCACTCAAAGAGAAAAGGTCGCTAATAAGCAAAATTTTAACGAAAAAAACCCTTAAAATCGTAGAGACGAACAATGTAATAGCACTAAAATTTGTAAAATATATGACGGCACGAGTTTATGACGTATTTCTTGTAAACGGGTCATTCCACTTACAATCAAAACAGGCTTAAAGTATCCAATGTTGAAATTTGACGCATATTTACTACTGGTTTAGCTTTGAGAAAATATTAAATATTACCGGGAAGTGTGTACTTATTTTTCGTTAGCAGAGTTGCATAATTCCCAAAAATTGAACCAAAAAACAGGGGCAAATTTTGCCTTGCTCTAGAAGCGTTCCTACTTAAGTTAGTTGGGTATGGATTCATTTCGCCGTACTTGTTTTGATCTTCTCAATGATGTACTACATTATATATGTTGAACTTAAAAAGCATAAAAAAAAGTTTCCAACTCAATCTATAAATACTTAGTTGTGTTGAAAATGACAGAATAAACTATGAAGAATCGGATGACGATGTATTAATAATTTAAACTATTGAAATACTTTTGTTACCACCAACGACGTCAAAGTTAAAAAATATAACATAAAATAGTTTAAATGACTACAAAGATAAAACAACTTAAAAAGGCCAATTTGTCAGAACAAATAACGTAAATAACAGGGGTCGAAAATTATATTGCCCGACATGCCCGGGACATGCAAAAATTCCGATCGGGCATAAATCTTCAACCCTTACATGCCCGGTAGGGAATGAACCTTTTTAAATAAGTATCTTTCAAAAACTTTATTTATTTCGTATTTTATTAAAAAATCCCCGCATACTTACCGGAATTTAAAACTAACATGTTGACGGACATGCATGTCAACAATAAAACTGATAATACAGTTTAAATTTTTCAAATTTTGAGTTGTAATGACTTATTATGTAATATTTTGTCTGTAATGTAATCTTTAATTTTTTGATTCTGATAATATAAAGCTGTTTCTTTTTGTCTGATTAATGCTATACGACAAACTCAAATATTTTTCTTAATGTGCAATAAAACAACTCCTGGGCATAAGAAAATTTTGTTCGGGCATGTATTTTTTTGACAAACATGCCCGGAAGGGCATGTGAAATTTTAAAGATTTTTCTGAGCTCTGGTAAATAGCTATTTCGAGGCTACTATGGAACCTCGTCATCAGTGCAGAAAGGAAGTGCTCAACACACAACTAATAAATTATATCACGTTTAACGTCTATTATAAATTACACAATTTCCTCTTTTTTATTAATAAATGTTTATGTTCAGAAAATTATCATAATACTTTTTCAGGACTTTTCTTTTTAAAACTGGGCCCACATTTTCAATTAAAAGCCAGAATCATGCCAAGGTTACACAAATTATGCATATTTTTCAAGAATCCATCTGAAACTAAACCCAACTCTTCTTCCGACTGCTAATGAAACCTACTGGCTTTGAATGTTGTATTAATGTTCAATTGGATATCTTACCCACTCAATATTTTGTTTAAATCAAGAAACTGCTTTTTGCAGCCCCATTTCTGAATATCCTTTTCACAATTACGCACCGAACTTGTAAAGAAGGGAAATGAGTCAAGATCTTTGCTACAAACAATCTTTTGCAACAAATTTAATTTTTACAGAAAAGCGGCTTGCTGCATCCACAATGTGAAACAATGAAATTTCTTCGCAATGACACAATATTAAACATACGTATAACCTCCTCTTACCATACCATATGACATGAGCCACACTGGCAATTCAAGATTTTACATACGGACGTTTAAAACACAAAATGACCGATGCGCAAATGCTTTTAAATATATCAGTTGATGTTCGAAAAACTGGTGGGTAAATTCCGATTTTAACAATGCTAACATAAGATTTAAATAGATTAGGCATAAAAGGGGTACTTTTGATAACTTCCGATACCATGATAAAATTATGCGTGGCTGAATTATGCAAGCAATATAAATTTTTATTAACCGGGAGTTAATAACTTTTTGTTTAAAATAATTATTTTATTAAATGAAAAGTTTTCAATTTATTGCATAACTTATTGTATAATTTAGTTCTTCATAAAACATTTTTTGTTCTTTACACTTATTACTTCTGTCCTCTGTGTGTATTTTTAAAAATTTTATATTAACTTAATATTAAAAAATAATTCAATTAAGAACATGCAGCTACACATATGTATACTTTCGGGTGCATGGTGAACTTAACGACTGAATTAAAATTCAATTGTACTATAAGTAAATAAGTTTATACATATTATTTAAGTTTAATTATATATATATATAAGATATTATTACAAATATTTAATTGCTGTTAATGAATTTTAATTTTTTTTACCGTTTGCATAATTAAGTTAATTATAAAACTAAGATTAAATGCAGTATTCATATTATGTTTATACTAACAAATGTGGTAGTTAAAAAATGTTGGACATCTTTTGTTATTTGTAGGAGCAAAAAACTCATTATTAAAATGCAATTGACCATAATACAATAATAATTACCTGGGGTTGATGAAAATGACTTAACTTAGCACTAGCTAAGCCAGAGCATTTTTCATTGCTGCAATTAAACACTGAAAAAGTAGAAAGTGAAATAAAAGTTAAACAAGAGCAGACGCATTTTCACCGAAGCTGAAACAGCTAATAAAATAAGCTTTTCCGATTCCATACTTTAATCACATCAAATAACTTATTTTTTTAAAAATGTGCATTTCTTCAAATAACTAATATTTAAAAAATACAGTAGAATGTAAAACAACTATCTCAACAAAAATATTGACGTAGATAATAACTGCAGAGTTCTCCAGTGCACTCTCTAAGACAGAAATTACGCGACAGTAAATGTTTACTCTACATTAAATCCCTGAACGAAACTATCACTAGTAATAGCAGACAGATTTATAACCCTTGCACCAACTGGATCTAAAATCGGAAGTCTAGCAGACAGACAAATTGTTAAAAGAGGAAAGTTACATCTTGATTCAAAGTAATGATTTAGAGCTGTTATTTTAACCTTAACGATAAAAGACAATAAATTACAGATATACAAAATGCAGTTGGGATTTTTGTCGCAATGCGTTTGTTCAGTAGTATAAAGTAAGTGTTGCTTTCATTTTTTCAACCAATTGTCCCCTAACCGGGTTTTTTAAACAATCTTATCCCGAAAAATCTTATCCTATTAGGGGCCGTTCACAAATGACGGCACGCTTTTTTCCCATATATTTGACCCCCTCCCCCCTTTGTCACAATATGTCACACTTCAGCGGACCCCCCTCCCCCCCTTTGTCACGCGTCACACTATGTTGCATAATGCATGATGTCACACTTCTTGTTACCCCCTCCCCTTCCCTTGTCACACTTTATCACAATTTCACGAACCCCCCTCCCCCCCTCGAAGCGTGACATCATTTATGAATGATCCCTTAGAGTATTTATACAATTAATGACTTCTGCTATCAATTAGAGTCTTTTAGCACGACACAGGAGAAAGTTACCGGTAAATTTGCACATATCCGTGTCTCACAGGGATCATTCATAAAGGATGTCACGTTTTGAAGGGGGAATAACAAGAAGTGTGACATCATGTATTATGCAACATAGCATGACGCGTGACAAAGGGGGAGGGGGGTCCGCTGAAGTGTGACATATTGTGACAAAGGGGGGGAGGGAGTCCGCTGAAGTGTGACATATTATGACAAAAGGGAGGGAGGGGGTCCGCTGAAGTGTGACATATTGTGACAAAGGGGGGATGGGGTTCAAATATATGGGCAAAAGCGTGACGTCATTTATGAACGGCCCCACACAGGCGATCTTGCATCTCGCGTTATTTTATTTCTTATGCCCGACTGAGATCCGTTTGCGCTTTGTTTGTATAATATTTTTATATAGCATTTACCCCATCCCCCGCTCTCTCCTACCCCCTACAACTGAAATTGCCAAAACAATTTATACTATACCTTTATATTAATTTTCTGTCAAAAAAAAACTCGATCATTTTTTACCAGTTTTTCCGAAAAAGAAAACTCATGCTTCAGTGGGTTAAGTGGGCGATACATGTAATTGCCTGAATTTTGACCGTTTTTCAGAGGCTTATTTAAAAGGGAAGGAATAAATGAATCGTTTTGAATTTCAGTTTGTTTATTCATTATACATTAAACTACAAGAATCAGATTTTTGTTTTTTTGTTTTTTTCAAAATGGCCGCCGTAGTAACTATTCTTCCGAGACCCTCGCGGCAAGAGACATTAATCGGCGGGATTTTTAGCTTCTCTTGCAGTGATCTGAAACCAAATATTTTGATTTGAACGTGTTCGTAATACACATATCTTCTAGTTAAACCAATAAAAAACAAAAAGGTCGGAAAATCGTAAATTGGCACGCTTCTGAATAAAAAGTTTGATTTTTTACCCTTTTTTTTCAATGGTTTTTGGGTAAAAATGGTAATTTTTGAAACTTTTTTTTTTTTGTCATTTTTGAGGTTCAACTAGAAGCTAATACTATAGAGAAGACGTGTGCCAAATTTCATAAGAATCGGTTGAGAAATTTTTGAGTTATCTTGCCCGCCAATTTCAAAAAAGTAGTTTTGAGAAAAACGCGTTTAAACTTTTGACAGAGAAACTGAAATAACGGCAACACTGGTTTTAAGTACTTTATAGTAACTTTACAGTTGCTGTTTTCATAGAATTAAAGAACAAAAGGCTTTTTGAACTCTGCTGTCCCGGGTCGACCATAGAATACACTCCCAACGTCAGGAATTTGACAAGCAAAATTTGAGAAGCAGGTGCGAGAGTCGAGCGCTCCGAGTTGAGCCGGAGCACTTAAATGAGTTTTCAATCGATAAATAATGCGAATTTCATTCTAAAAATTTACAGGTATATTTTTGAGATATTCTTTTAACTATCCCCCCCCCCTTATAAAACAAAAAAAAAATCCCCCCCTTAATACAACATTCATGCCAGAAGGTTTATTATATGGGAGCGGATTGGAGTTGGTTTCAGAAGGATTCTTGAAATATAAGCATAAGACGCATAATTTTAATATCATTGCCGGTTTCAAACTGAACATATGTATCCAGATTTAACAACGAAAGTCGTCACAAATTATGATGTTAATATTCTCGGCATACACTATTATCATCGTTTTCGTTGATTATAATGATTTCCTGTTTCTTTACAGGTCTCTCAAGAATCATTTCTAAGAGACTAACACGAATTGCCGTATACCTACAACAACTTTCATTAGTTAATGAATTGCATATATATTAAATATATGAAGTTTGTCATAAATCATACTGGTGGGTGAAGCTAAAAGGCTATGAAAAAGTTGATTTAGAATAAACAGTAACGACAAATAAATGCTGCTTTGTTCTTGTAAGGGCGAAAAAACTCGTTCCTCTTTCGGAAAAAAATTTTGTGCTTCAAGGGGTTAAAACTGAAAAACATTTTTTAACGTCATTCAGGTGTTTTGTTTCATTTCCACTACAAATTTCCATTTTGTGATGAAGAACCAGTGGTGAGCTGGGATGATGATTACTTTTAAAATTAAAAAAAAAAAAAAAAACAATAATAATTTTCTTTTGTCGAATATTTTTATGACCATTTTATTAATTTAAATTTTAAGAGTTTGATTAAATTTTGATCCACCCTAATGGGAGAACTACTCGCTATAATAATTTGATAGTATTATTTCTAATATTGTTATTCTTATAATCATCATTATCAGTACTTTAATTATGTCCTGTTTACAGGTTAAAATTTGACTGACTTTTACACCTTATATATCAAAGGAACAGATTTTTAAACTTGCTAAAAGCGAGAACGTATTTATTTTTATGTCAAATATAGAAACTTTTTTTTGTAGTATTTCTTACTTGATGAAAAATATCATATATATATATATATATATATATATATAACACATACAAAAAGGAAAAATCTATGTATGTATTTCTAAAGAAGTTGAAAACTAAGGATATGTTTAACAAAAATTGCTTTTGGCACACACAAAGAAGGCTCGCTTAGTTTTGGAAGACTATATTTTAGCTTTAACTTCACAAATGGTTTCCTATGTTTAGTCGCAATATGTACGTTTCTAAAAGGGAAAAAAAGAGAGCATAATTATTCGCTGAAGTTTTCCCAATAAGTAAATAAATTCCAATATTTGTTGCTATTTTTCAATCTTCGTTAATATTTTTATATTTTTATTGAGATAGTAATATTACATTTAGTTAGTTTTTTGAAAACATTTTTTTATTAGAAAAAAAAAGAAATATTTTAATAATAAAAATGTTCAGTGAAAAATAGCGGAGATGGGGGGGGGGGGATCTAACATAAAAAAACCATACATTTTTACTGACCTTTAATTATTAATCACTATAGCTTAACTAGTGACCTACCTAATAAACATATAAAAAAAGAAATAATGCCTTAATTAATTAACCACTACATTTTTCCCCGCAATAAATACTGAAAAAGTGGTGGAATATATGAAGAGCGCAAAACTGTTGGGGCCTTAAATAAATAAGGAACATTTCCATTATAGATTATATAAAATTTATTATAATTAGGATTATTTATTATTTAATTATTCTTAACAAACGCATGAATATTTTAAACTGAGAAAAAATTAAAAAATCCATATCCCCGTCTCCAAATACAGAAAAAAAAAAAATAAATAAATATTTTAAGTTCAAAAGCTACTAAACTTAGATCATTACTAAAATGTAAACTTTTGTTGCTCAAAAAATAAAAATTAAGTAATTATTTGAAAAATATTTCTTGAAGAATTGCGTCAGTTAATTTTGAATAATGGACCATTAGTTTGTCATAAGTTTTTAAAACAAAAGTTAAGCACGCACTTTTAAAACAAAAGTTAAAATGAAGTATTACAAAATTTTACACTGAAAAATTTAAGGTATTACTCTAAGTAAAAAATAAAATGCTTGGTTGAAACTTAATTTTGTTGAATATGTCATGTTTAGTAAAGAAATTAAGTAAATGTAAGTAATGCAAAACATGGTACAAATGACTAAATAGGGTGTTGATTTAAACGTTGAAACAATATAAGCAGTAAAAAAGATTTATTTTTGACATTAAAAAAGGTTTTCCAAAGGTTTGTATGACAAAACTCCTTATTTTAAAAAGCAATATTTCAGAAATAAATGCATAAGCTGCATACAAATTTATAATATTTTTTGGTACATTTTTATTATTTTTATTTTTAAAATAACTTCAAATAACCTACTACCCATTGTTTTAGTTTAAACGCGGTGAATATCTATAACACTTGCAATAAATGATTCGCAATTCAAGCCTGAGTTTTACTGTACTTTTCCAAGTTAGCTAGTTTCTATGTAATGCGCCGTTATACAGATTCCTACGATTTACGAAATCACTTTTATCTCTGCAAACAAAAATAGATTATTGTAGCATGATGTAATCGGTAAAACAAACTTATCATTATATCAAACAATGAAATTATTATTTGATCAAGCGAAAGAAGAGCAGTGGGATCGCATTATTTTTAACCATTCGGTTAGAAGAAAAGGCCTCCCTCAGAGTTAGCGCAATATCTCTACAGAATAGCATGTATTCTGCGGAAGATATACAGAAGATTCCCTCTTACTAAGGATGAATTCCGGTTGATTGCACAGCACTTCACGCCGTGGTTGTTACAGTAAGCCAATTACAGCTTACTAAAGGCGTTAAAGTAGGAATACGTGCTTTGCAGGCGAATTGGCCGAACAGTTGTTTTCAGATGGATTCCTCATAATAATCAAAGCTTTATCGTGGTACTCATGATCCATATTTATACAGTAAATTTTCTGATTGCAAATGAAAATCCTTAAATAAATTCCTGGTTTGCATGTGTACTAATAAAAAAACTTTTCGTTAATTTTGTCATGTTTTTCTATTGCTATGAGCTGCTGTCGGCTTCTGTTAATTGCAGACCTAGTGCGTTCTCGAGAGATTGGTACCATCTCTTTCAGCGGCACCACAATGCGTGTGGTGCCGCTGAAAGAGTATACACAACCGTAATACAAATCGATTGAAATTATGTGTAAGCTTCCTTACATGACACCTTTCCTCTCGCTCCCATCAAAATCATAGAATATTTTTTTTTAACAAGGATACAATTACTCACAATTATATTCAAAAGCTTTACAACATTAATGAAATACCGAGATGTCACCCCAATTTAAGCAAAGGATCTTTTATTCGAAATTGAATAACCATGAAAAAGCGTCGTCTTATTAAACTCACCATGACACTTATGCACAAAGATTCAATGAGATTAGACAGGGTTCGCACGCTCTTAAGCCACGCTTTATTTTGTTAGGACTTTACCACCAGTATATAAAATATATATATTTTTTACTTTATTAATAAATTCACAGTTCTTTAACAAATAGGTAGTTTTATATAATGTAAGTCAAAAGTAATAACCCGGTTTTGAAGGGTTATAAAAAAAAAACTAAAGTTTTTTTATATTTTGATCTGTATATCAACCCATTTTTTTAACATTAAGTTTTGAATACTACTTCAGCAAGATGGCGGCCTTCTGAAGCAACACATTGATACAGTCTATTTTTCCACACATAAAGAATAGACTGCATCTTTGTGTGTATTTCAATATTCCGCGTAATGTTACAGTCACTAACTTTTTTTTTTTGTGGGGTTATTTGAAGGACAAAGTTCCCCCTATTTTAGAAGAGCTGAAAGACTGAATTATCGGGGAAATATCCGCCATATTCCCTTGAAATGTGCGGAAAAGTTTCCCATAATTTCAGAAATGGACTGCATCAGTGTATTATTTGTTTTTTTACGACCCTTCAAAACCGGGTCATTACTTTTGGATTGACGGAGCTGTTCCATTACAGCAAGTTCCCAGGTAAGGTTACAAAAGTCTACTACCAACGTTGCCATGCTGAGTGTTTTCGTTTTAGCAAACTGTAGTCGCCATCAGGGAAAAGGGATCTCTAGCTTTGGGGTTTCTTCAGTCTATTTTATCTCCCATATTTCCTATATGCAACGTGGAAAAGGACGCTGCCACGCATCTTTTATGAGAATCTAATTAGATTGTCATGCCACATGACACTTTGTTTTTTTACCTTAATGTTAAAGTATTAAAATGATTATTTCAGTCTAGAAGAAAAAAAGAAAGAAAAAAAAAACATGAACATAAAACGAGACAATATACCATCAAAGAATGTACACTAAATCAACTTCTATTTGATAGTAAATAGTTTTTAAATTAACTACCAGTTATATTCATAATGTACCTCTCATCTTATAATTTTAAACACATTTCACGTGTGTCTTCAGTCGCTTGTCTATCTTCGCAAAAGTCTCTCTTGAAGTGAGCTGGAGAGGCTGGAAGGATCAATAATTTCATTGCCCCCTCGCACCTCCCGAAAAAAGGAGAATGCCAAAACTTTTCAATGCACTAATATTTAATTTATGCCGCCAATTATTATAAGAACCGATTTTGTTTTAATCGATTGGAAAGTCTAATTTAACGTACAGCAATTTAAGTACAAATTGTTTTTTAGAACATTATGGGTGAAAATTAAGTATCATATTGATTTGAAAGGTTTGGTTTCATATGTCTTTCTTGAGTAAGTTATTAATAAATATGAAACTCATTGTTAAAAGGAGTTTTCTGCCATTAAGCAGTAACATTTAAAGCACTTATCATAAGGGTCTGAATGAAGGCTTCTCCGAAACAATGAAATGAAAAATGAGATTAGTTGGGGGGGGGGGGGGTATGAAAGGCTTCTCTGAAGTAAAAATTAAATTAATTCCGTCTGTTTAAGACTTTTTAAAATGAACTTCAAAGCGAAATTTATTAAACAAATAATCATTTTTCAGCGGCAGTAACTCAAAGTAGGTGTTTCATTTCATATCTCTCTCTCTTCTCTCTCTCTCTCTCTCTCTCTATATATATATATATATATATATATATATATATATATATAGTAGAGAGCTCATATAAAAATGTATGGGCACCAAAAAGAATATTTAAAAAAAAAGAGTTTTTAGAAAAAGATAGAGTCGACTTCAAATTAATTTTAATTTGTGCTAAAAAGTAAAACATAAAGTCCTTCTTAAATCAACATCGATACGACTTTTAAACATAATTTTTGAACTCGGTACAAAATTATGATCAAAATCTTTTTTAATCAATTACAAAGATAAAAGGCATAGAAATTGCAACAGTTTCAAGATAAAGTAACACATTGTGTAATGGTCATAATTTTGCACCAGTTTCTAAAATAATGTTTAAAAATCGTATCGATGTTGTTTAAAGAATGAATTTATTTTTTACTTTTAAGCCCAATTTTCAATTTGAAGTCGATTATATTTTTTTACAGAACGTAATTTTGCATATTTTACCACTTAGCCGAATTTTGGAAAATTTCAAATTTTTTCGATAATTTTTATCAATTTTAATTTAGCTGCTTCCTAAATGTAATCTCTCGAATTCTACATCGGAAACTCAGAAAATAATAACTAGATGTTATTTAAATCCATCAATATCTATGCTAGATGTCATTTAAATCCATCAATATCCATAACTAGATGTTATTTAAATATATCAATATCTACAACTAAATGTTATTTAAATCCATCAATAATTATAACTAGATTTCATTTAAATTTATCAATATCAATAACTTTATGTTATTTAAATCCATCAATCTCTATAACTAGATGTTATTTAAATATATCAATATCTATAACTAGATGTTATTTAAATCCATTAATATGTTCTGTCCCGCATTGCTTTTAACTTTAGAAAAATTTTCATAACAATTTATAAACAAAGGTAGATTACAACTCCTAGGGTAAAATACTAACAACTTACCAGTCGTTTTACCTTTAGTTGAATTTAAATTAAAATTTTTAAAAATGTATTTGAACGAAATTAATATCTATCAGCTAATTATCAATTGAAAAATTTATTAATTCTTATATCAGATTACAATATTTCCTCTAGTCCTAGAAAATCATGTTGCACACCACAATTGAATATCTCTTTGCTAATTGCTAGCTGAGAGCATTTAAAATCTGACTTAAGAAGACTAAACACGCTCAAACATGTTGAACCAGTATGTATAAGTATGATTGCGCAAGCGAATTTAAACGTGTGTAGGACAAAACGATGCTTACGTAAACATCGCGCTTATGCCAATTTCTTTTAGACACACATTAAGTAGGCTTTTCGCCGAGACCTATTGCTGGTCCTCATTCATTTGTCAGCTGTAAAATGAAGTGGTATATTAAACTTTTCTTAATATGAATTCTACTAGAAGATTTTGTATAAAAAAATGTAAATCGTTTTCTTTCTGAAATGTCGCTAGCCCTCAAATTCCTCTACTCAAGCATCATTGGTCCTCAGGTAACTAGGTTGGACCACGCTGACCTTTTAAATTAACCATTTTAAATCGTTAGATTATGCCCCCACGGTGGCGTCGGGGTAAGGCCGCGGGACTCGGCTCCCCAGTTCATAGGATCGAGCCTGGGAGTGCATGCATCAGTTCAAGATGCAGAAAATCGTCTGCGCTCATGAAGATCACTTGAGTAGGCATTTGGTCTTTGATACTCTCAGCTAAATTAAAGTCTTAGTGCAGTGTCGCATCGTTAGAGCCCAGGTGTCGCCATCTAGGGGGAAACTGGGCGTCCAAAATCACTACCTATCCTGATGCTGCTAAAACAGATGGTAGAATTCCTGGGGAACGCACTAGGTCTGCAATTGGCAGTCCATTGGAGAGAAAAACTTTGTTAAATGATAGTTAAAGTTTAACCCGAAGATTTATTGTACAATAGAATTTGCAGCATTTATGATAATTGTTTCGCTTAGAAGTAAATAAAAGTTCCTCTTCGTGTCATTATATCCTAAAATTAACTATATCGTGATGTAGGAATATTGCGCTTTCCATTTTAAAGGCGATAAAAGGACTTCAAGGATTGCTTTAATTAAATAAAGTAATTTCAAATAATATATAATAATGCAATTTAATTTCTATTTCTGCTAAGTTTGCTTTTCATGCAGATCACGTCGTTTAGAGACTCATTTCTAATAGTTAAATGCCATTAATTAAAATCTTAAATGTTCTTATCTGCATGATAGAAATGGGTCTGAAGCAGACTTTTCTAAAATTTTGTGTATTCTTCACATTTCGCAAAATGATGAAATTTTGATTTAGTCATTAAATAAAGTCATTTCATTGAAAGTTTAATTAAACTTCAAGTTTATTTACGTCATAAACGTTTGTTTGATGGAAATTGTTTATATACTTGAGGGGAAAAAATGTTCATAAGTTTTCACCGAAAGAATACTTAAATTCTTCAAAGGATTAAATACGAGCATTAGATAAAAGTATGCCGTTTAATTGGATTATTTATCCTTGTAAAAATATGTATTTCTTAATTCTAATATTTTAAAATCTAAATGAGATAAGGGGTTCAAATCCAATCAAGGCTTTTTAAAATTATAATATAAGGTGCACTAAGTATTGACTTATCAGTTTTTTTTAATGAACTACATTATTAAAAATGGGGCCATATCTAATTCTGCTTTAAAATGCATTTCATTCTTTCAAGCAGCACCACTGTCGGCGGATGCCATTACCGCTCTGAGAATTTTGACGCTCAGTTTCCCCTAGATGGCAGCAACTGAGTTCTAATTGATGCAGCTTGCACTAGGAATTTAATTTAGCCGAGATCATCCAAGCCAAATGTCTACTCAAGGGATCTTTTACGTGCCGCGTAATCATACGACATGGACGCAGACGATTTTCTGCATTTTGGAAATCCACCGACTTGAGCCATATTTGAACCTGCGAACGTGGGCGTACGAGGCCGGCGCCTTACCACTACGCCCCCCCCCCCCTGTCGGCAAGATGTATAGTTAAATGAGATCTGCGAACATCCATAAAGATAGTAACTGGAAACATTACTTTTTTCTTAGGAAGCCACGGATATAAAACATCAGAAACTTATCCGTAATATGTCCACTCATCCAACCCTTTGTACTGTTGCCAATATCCCAGCTGTTAGGTGCATGTTGTACATATGATTTAATAAATGGTGGGAGTAAAGTGCCATTTGCGCAAACATGAACCAAGGCAGATAATGATTCCTTTTCTGATTAATGCACCATTTTAAACTTTTTTTTTCTTTTGCATTCCGGATTTGTCCAGTCCTTAGACATAACAAACTATCACTTCGTCACAATTGAATATTCTGCTTGGATCATCTAAAACATTTTTACAGCCGTAGATAATCTATGACCTCTGAAACCGCGATTTAATTTTATATTCTGTAATTTCCGCTCTAAGGCCGGCCGCACACTGAGAAAGATGGGACGAGTATGAACGCAGGAGGGTTTTTTTTTCTTACGTTCCATAACTTTTGCTTGCCATCTTAAATGATATGTCTTCTTAACAGCATTTATAGCTTGAGCCATATTTTTTTCTCTGTATTGGAATATTGACTTTTTCCAGAATTTTCTTTAGAGGCCATTTTGAAAACTAGAAAAAAGTAACAATTATAAGGTAATTGTTAAGATATATTAAATATATCTTAAAAAGTAAAGTGTTAAAAAAATGCTAAACTGCATCGGAATTCTTTTTAAAGTTTTTGAGCCAGTGAATAGCACAGTTTTTCCAGTAATCGACACCGTTGTCTTAAAGACGTGTCAATCACTGGAAAATCAGAATGAAAAAGTTCAAACCGAATACAAATTTAATCTGCATGCAAAGCCCTCCAATTTTATGTGTTTAAAATTATCAACATGGAATGTCAATCAAATCACCCGTGATTGACATTTTATTCCAATCAGTAATGTACAGTATAATAAAGGATCCAGTAAGTGGCATAGCTTATTAATTTACGAAAATTTGTATGATCAATAAAATTTGCATTTCAGTTGTTAAATACAGGGTGGCTCAATAGAACATACATATTAAAAAAATAGATTTTTAAAATAAATACAAAAGGTAAAGTTAAAATAAAACTAAGGAATCGTAAAGTAATAACTGACGTATATTTTTTAAAATTTACATCATCTAAAGCAGGAGTCCCCAACCCTGTGCCCGCGGGCGCCCGTCGATCGGTTTAGGTGCGCCCGCTGCTTGTGCCCAAGGAAAAAAAAATTCTGTTTTCCGTTTTAAACAAGAGATCATTTAGAGTCTAGAGTATATGAATAAAGGGCCATATAAAATATGAATAACCCTAGAATGATAAATGACAATGAATATCATAAAATTAAAATATAGATTACGACTTACAGATGGAACCCGCCTTGACGATTATAAGACAAATTATCAAAATGCTTTGTACTAAAATGTAAGTCCAAAGATAGAACTACGTGGAAAAGCACAAATTCAATTGTTTTATCTTTGGACTTACCTTGACGAGCAGGAATTTCATCATATTCTCCTAATTATGAAGCGCTGGAAAGAAAAATGCAACGCAAAGATCACATTGATTGTATTTTATAAATAATTTTAATACTTCGTATATTTTTCAAGCAATTTAGTAATCATTTATTGTACACACGATTATTAATACTAATTATATTCATATGTTAAATTAATTTTTGAAATTAAATTTTTTGTGCATTGTATGAAATGTGTATTATTAACTATGTTCATCAACTAAAAATTTATCTTGAAAAAAAAAAAAAAAAGGTGCCTGCCACTCGATCGATCTTCTGATGAAGTGCTCTTAGGTCCAAAAAGGTTGGGGACCCCTGATCTAAACGATGACCCTTTCTACGCCAGCACACTTTTAACTGATTAATGAATTTCTGGAAATTACTGAAAACTTTTTCTTCAGTAATGACTGGTGTAATTGCTGCCATTTCACCATGGATATTCTCCTTGAGCTGATTGATGTTTCTCGGATTATTACTGTCTTTAAACACAAAGTCTACAGTCCATCACAATTCAAAACAGTTTATCATGCTACAAACTGAATACATACCTCTAAAAAATAGATACCCATTCCGCTATTAGCATCAAAATAAAGAGTGAAACTGAGGGGGAGAGGAGAAAAGAAGATGTGACCTTCAAGTAGACTACAAATGCCCTTTTGAAGTGATGTGGCCTTTTCAAAATATATTCCGCTCTGCTGCCTTTTCATTTGATTGTCAGCACTAACGACAAGTCACCATTTTAGCAGCCGGAAATTAAAGCCCTGATAAATTTAACTGGTAGCTTAAATAAAGTACTCGAATATATTTAGCATAACAGAAAAAATGGTAATTGTTTCGCTCCTCTTAGCTTCAGAAGATGTATTTTTTTCAATGCAATGGGGGGGGGGGGGGAGTTTTTATTTAACCATAAAAGAACGCCTATTATTAAAAAACAGAGCATTAGTGAACGTGAAATAACTATTTTGTTTGTGAGTGTTTCTGAAATATGAAAGCTAAAAACATTTTATATTAAAAGGATATCGTTTCACTGGTGCCATCTACTAGAGAAGTAACTCTTTATGTTACTAGAATTTATTTTATGGGTACCTACCTGGGGGGGGGGGGGTTCAGTTAATGTAAAAACATTGTCAAATCCTTTCTGTTAACTTTTGTCTCAACTCAGTGAGTTTAGATTATCGATATTCATTGACACGAAATTTGATTTATTTAAAAATAGCATCTCAAACTATAGACACACGCGTAACGAGACGTAGGAAGAATGAAACAACAATAAAAAAAGAAACACACAACAAAACAGAACAGTACCACTGAGCGTTTTGGGTTTTCCTGCCATCTGGCAATAATTTTCTCTCATTTCGTGTTCTATCAATTTTATCTAATCTCACCTATTCATTCAAGTCTTTTCATCAGCCTAACTCAATTAATATCTTTCTCCCGATCTATGTTTAAACGAATGGACGTGATTATCATTGGATCCTGATACGAAGAAACATAACTCAGGCTGGTTATAGACAAAACTAATGCAATCAGTATTAATGGAGCAGAATGTCAGAAATGCACATTAACTATTTATTTAGTGACGGTACATAAAAGTACCACTTCCTTTAAAATTACATTCAGTGACCATTTTTTACAAATATTCTGACGGTCCTTTACAGGAACTTCTATTAAAAGAATTTCAGCGAGGAAAAACAAGATTTGAATTTGCTGTTGTGTTTTAAACTGCCATTTTCTTCAGATTGCTCCACTTTACTGACTTTTGTTCCGGAGAAGAGATAAAATTCAAGAGTTAAACATCTGTTTTTTTAATGTGAGTTAGAGAAACTTAGAGAGCAATTTGCCCAAATATTTCAAGTGAACGTAACTGATATCTCAGTTGAATTACTCTGTGGTACGAATTAGCTGTAACGAATTAAACTTATGTAGCCTGAGTAGTTTATTCAGGAAGTTACCCCAAAAAATTATTACGTGAAATAAATTGCTGCAGGTCCTAATGTTGTTGACAAAATGTTAAAAGTAGGTTTTATGCAACCTTTAAAACGACCTTGTTTTGCAAAATATTACTTTTTCCCTTTACTTACTTAATGAACACATTGACAAATTTTGCTTTTATTTTTGACTGAAATTTACTGTCGAAAATGCATACTATGTGAATTTAGCATACGGTTGTTCAGGAATTGCCTTAGTGTGGCGGGTTTTGATACTACTTTTTTCAGCCGTCAAAAAAATAATATGGATGTCTCAAGTTAGTAACTACTTTTTGGTTCTTCGTCCGCGTATCACAAGAGTGGTTACATTCAGGACCCAAGCAAGGGACAATGCTCAAGCCTAGTAAAATTCAGCAGGCCCACTGCATATCTTTACGAGCCAATGCAGCAAATATTATACAAAAAAAAAATTATTTTAAAATTTAAAAAAAAAATCTTTAGTTTAAAATTTCAAATAACTATGATATTTGAGTCAAATTATTAAATCAACAGATTTTTAATCAGGAAAAATTGGTGGGGGCCCTAAGAATAGGGGCACTAGGCCCGGGCCTATTTCGGAACTGTAATCGGAAATTGATAAAGTCAGAAATTGCTAAAGGTTGGTATCGATTTGTTCCATATATTTGACCTCCCTCCCCCCTACGTCACAAAATGTCGCCCTTCAGCGGACCCCTACCCCCTTTGTCACATGTCACGCTATGTTGCATAAGCGTGATGTCGCACTTCTTGTTACCGCTCCCCTCTCACCTTGTCCCAATTTTACGAGCCCCCTCGAAGCGTGACATCATTTACGAATGACTCCCAGATGAGGCACCGGCGTTTGTTTTCTCTCCACCTATTTTTGAAGAGTTCAGCTGTTCGATTATGTTTGGTGCATACCATACCCCAGAGCGATTGTAGGATTCATTTTTATTTTATTTGATTTTTGTCTTGTGTGTTTTTCTCGATTTTAATTATCTTAAAATAGCTATAACCTACATTTACTCCATCGCCCTCTTTGTCTCTCTTTACCCACACACACCATGACAGTCTCCAAAAAAATCTTCGTTATTCCGATTATCACTATAACATGATGCTTCAAAATAAAGTTTTAGTTGTCACTAGCATTGATAAAAAGAAAACGAAAGAGTGGAAGGAAAATTTCGTTCTGGAAAAAGTACGTATCAACCTACATTTATCCACATGAACCTATACTCCTGTTGGTTAATATAAAGGAGCCGAGGACAAGCACTTCATACACCAATAGGTAAATACCGACAATCGAGGGCAATTTAAAACTTCAATGAAAAAACAATTGTCTAGCATAAGATGACTACCTGATGGAGAAAATGCTGTTATTTCAAACCAAGGACGTCCTCATTTATCGGTGTGTCCTCTGTTTCTTAGTGTGTTAGTATGTTGAAGTCCTTGCTTTCCATCTAAAGCACACACACAAACCACTAAGGGAACATTCATTAATGATGTCATGCTTCGAGGGGGAGGAAAGCGTGACACATTGTAACAAGAAGTGTGACATCATCTTTAACCCTACACTGCGCTGTGTTGTTTTTAAACAACATTTCTATTTTTCGTTCATTAAACTCTTGTTTCTTTGTATATTTTTTAACAAGTGGCACCTCCTTTCGTTTTATTTTGTGTGTAGGGTCGTATTAGTTAAAACTGTTCCCCTAGATCTTGTAAACTGGGCTCAAGTTTCATCTTTTTTCACAAAATCGTAACACACGTTGATTTTGTAAAAAATTACAACTTCTTATTTTTTTTTTTACAAATTTTAAGCAAATATTTTATTTTAAAATATAGTCTTTAATTGCTTACATAGTGTTAAAATAAAATAAATATAAATTGTCCGAAAAATTTCGTGAAAAATACATACTAGGGCGCCTTTTTTATTTGTTGTTTTAACACAACGCCTCGCATTCGGGGGTACATTTTATGCTCCTGCATTATTTGCAGCGTAAATAAGAACAGGTGTCCACTAGAAACTAGGATTCCATGACTTTTTCTAGTAACCGATACGGCTTAAAGTATCCTTACTTTACTGAACTTAGAAAAGTACGCCAAAACTTCTTTAGCATACTTAGAAAATATTAGTAATGGTTGACTGCCTAGCAATTGCTGCTTCTCTTTTTGGGCTTGGCGCACCACTCTCAAGACATAATATACAGCCCCAATGCCCATGAACTGGCGTCTCTCGTCTTAAATAGCTTTGGAACTATGTGCTTTTCTTTTCGTGGATATGACAACAACAATATTAGTAGTAGTTCCCCAACAAGACATTATATACAGCCCCAATGCCCGTGAACTGGCGTATCTCATCTTAACACTTTATCTACCGCATTATAATCCGCAGTATTTTTTTTTACAGAAATAGTTTGTCCAGGTATTTACACTAAAATTAAGGGATTTACATAAATAAAATGCTCAGTCTATAAGTGTTTATTTCTTTACAGCCAATAAGTGCCACAGAGTATTTACCCTGTGAAATTAATTACATGCAATTTTTAATCAAAATATTTCGTCAAATAGTTTTCTAAGATCTTAACTAACACATTAAAAAAATCAGTGACTTGATTCTTGAATTTTACTGCTTTTCTGGTGTGAAACTCTAAGGGAGCAATCTGAACAAAATGGAAGTTCAAAACACAGCATTAGTTTCAAGGTTATCTATGTTCCTTTACTCGCTAAAATATTCTTTATAGAATCCTTGCTGATATGTATCCTGAAGAAGAGGAATGTAAAGACTATCCCTGCAAAGTATCATCAGAATATTGGTAAAAATGGTTGCTGGGATGGAATTTATAGAGAATGGTACTTATAAGTACCGTTGGTAGAAAAAGGGTTAAATAGCTTTGGAACTATATGATTTTCTTTTCGTGGATACGACAACAACAATATTCATAGTAGTTCAAATGCTTTTTTTTTTTTTTTTTTGTATGTTTACTATAAAACTGTCAGCAGTGTTACAGGTCCGTCCCTCGTGCCGCCATCCCCGAACGCAGCATGAATGACAAACGCAATTGTGCGCAGGCTGTTGGGATTGCAACGGTAGGCAAGGCTGCCCATTTGAACTAATAAGCGAGACGTATGCCAACAATATATATTGTATCTCTTGAGAGGTTTTAAACTGGTAGTCACAGTTCTGACGTGTTTGCTTATTCATTTGTTTACAAATTTTAATTGGTAGCCCCCGAGTCTAATATAATTATAATGTCAATGTTGATCATGCAACGCCATTTGTGTTGAAGTCTCGAATACAGTCGTCGAAAGTTTTCGGACTCGAAATAGCAAAAGACCGAACAAAAGCGTTAGAGGATGCTGTAAGCTTAAAGCAAATTTCTTGGTAAAGTGTGCAGTACCCTGTTATACCGCGCCTCAGTATACCGCGGAATCGGATATACCGCGGTCACTATCATGTCCCCCGAGGTTTAAATAACCCTATATCATTGCTATTTGAAGGTGATTCCATATTTACCATTGTAAATAAAGCCAGCCCGAGCACACACATATTTTAGCCCAAGAGCTCCCATTCCTCACCACAAACACTAACAGATAAAGCCCTATTGTGATAGGCCTTATGTGCACCTTTTTGATGTTACTCTTCTTGTACTGCAATTACAGTGAATAAAATGGTAGTAAAGAAGAACAGAAAAAATATATTATAGAAGAAAAGTTACGAATAATTGATAAAGTTAAAAATTATGTAACAAAAAGGAGTGAATATGGTTCCGTAGTATGGTTTCACTATACCGCGGTTATGTTATACCGCGGGTGGCAAGCAGGTCCCCCGACACCCGCGTTTTAACGGTTTGCATTTGGTTACAGGTAGTTCTCTAGTAAATTGTGTGAGATCTGTAATGTTACTAAGAAATTTTTAGTAAAACCAAGCATTTTTTTAGTGTATTTCCAAGTTTTATGGCCAATTCTAAGTTGGACCAATAACTCCAAATTCCAAAGCTTGTAGCACAAACTACAAAGTTTTTATTACAAGGTCTTTTGCATAAAAGAATTTATCCCTTACATAATTATTTGTCGATATTATTTCGAAAAAAATATCTTATTGGAAATAAACACACGGCAAAAACATCGCATTAAAACATTAAAATTAAACGATTAACTGCATCTGACAGTAATAAAATACAAAACTCGCTTATGAAACGAGAGCAAAAATATGTCTTCTTTGAGAAACATTTGTTTCCTGTTCCCAGAATAGTTTTTTCCCCCACACAATTCTGAAGAAGGAGCTATTTGAAATATTAATGTCACACATCTGAAACATATAAAATTGGCAAGTAAGCTAAAGAGCAATTCCTCGAATGTAATTCTTTGGAAGAAGGAATTTCGCCACTAAACAACGGAAATAACTTTGGGGGGAAACTAGCGGAATACAAATCGGACGAAATTCTTCATTGCCATTTACTTTTTCTCAAACTCAAGTACAATGTTTCATAGACCAAAAATAAATAATGCTCTTCACTTCAAGTGCGCCAATGGAGTAAATGGTGAAAGGAGATTTTTTTTGTATCTATGAGCAATTCCTTTTTTTTTCCTTATTTTCTTTGACGTAAATATATTTTCCTGTAATATTACATATTTTAGTTTATATCCATGTTTTCAGTTTCCTTTTCCTGTATAGATGTGAGATGTCGTCCTGATGAGTGATGTGCTTGGATTTTCCGCAGTTTTCAACTATGTTTCTACTAAAATTTAAAAATAAAGTCATTCATAAATAATGTCACGCTTCAATGGAGGAGGAAGTTCAAAAAATTGTGACAGTTTGTGACGAGGGGAGGGGAGGGGGTAACAAGCAGTGTGACATAACGCATTTAGGTCTCTATTAAAGCATTTAAAATCAGGAAATTAAATTCATTTTTAAAGTAATTTGGTTTTCATAATTTGATTTTAAATTTCATTGATCATTTTGTATCGTAAGCACCGATGCTGATTCAGGTTTAAATTTATTTCTTGTTAAAAGTTTGAAAAGAAATTTTCTTGGGTATTTACTTAAGATAAAATTGCGTAGATCATTTTTTCCAGAATTCGAACAATTAATATATTTTACCGTTCTATACTAATTATTTTTTGTGTTCTAAACCTTAGCTACATTTTATACAAATTAAGTACACATGTAATCATTCTTATTATTATGCTCACAAATGTAATTACAGTTCGAAAATACAATTAGAAACGTGATCTATAACGTAGCGCTTTTTTTTTTTGAACTGCAAGTACTTATGCTTATGTAATATAGCGTTGGTGGGTAGGGGGATATGATGAAATTCGGCATTTTGGGACAAAGGGGGGGGGGGTTAGTAGGGGGGCGGAATATATTGAAAAAGTGCGTCATCATTTATGAATGGTCCCATAGTACTTTCTAGGACATAAAATGAACGGCGATATTTCTTTCTCTAATTCCAATAAATAAGTATATGAAAGAAGGTACGAGATGTATATGTATCAATTCTACGAGCATAGTGTGACTAGCAATTTTAAATTTATCAAATCAAAGACGAAAAAAAAAGTCCTATCATATATTAAAATTGGTTAAAATATTCGTTGTAATATTTATCTGCAACTTTGAAAATGCGCATATTTATTTCTTCTTCGAAGACGAAATACAATGTGTCGTGTCAATTAAATTATTTACTTCATCAAATTCAATACTTTGTTTAAGAAACGAATTTCTAAGTATTAATTATCCGCAGCATTAGCACAAAATCGAATTTTCCCAAATCTCGATAAATTAAATTCATGGCGATACAAATTGATTGTGATCATGCTTTCAGTAGCTTTTGGGGCACTTCAACCAGGGGTACTCACTAGGGGTTTAGCATGACGCAGACTGCGGAATTAAGATATTTTAGGGGGGAGAGGTTAGTTTATGTAGGCTTCTGGGGGGCTTAGTCGACTGTTTGGCCGATTTGAGGGGGTCGTCGTTTTGGGGGAATTTCGTAGTTTTTCAGGGGGCAGACACACCCCCGCGCCTGCCATTAACTGGCCTATCAGCGTGATTAGATGGTAAGGGGAAATGGGCACCCTTGCTTTAACTCTTCATCAATACAAGAGCTCGAACGTAATTCATTAAACCTTTCAAGTTCAGCCTCGAACGTTTAGACATTTTAGTTTTTTATGTTTGAAAGCAGTTTGTTTTGCTCAAATATCTCTGTTATAGTGATGATCTCTCCTCAAGGCGACTGATCAACCTCAGAGTTAGTATTTAATGCATGTGTAAGACAAATCCCAACAAAACATAAATGTGAAAAAAGGGCCAAGTTCAAAAGAACAAAAACGACCTTCGGAGTAGTCTGTGTCAGCGATAAAAGAATTGATATCTAACGGGTGCCAAGTTCCATAGCAGATCCTTTGATCATGGCTGTAAGAGTACAATGTTCCTTAATTTATTTAAAAACATTTCTTTATCGGATTCCTAGCTTGGCAAGTGTTAATTAAGGTAAATTACATTCAAAAAATATAACTCATTCAATTAGCAATTTTTAATAGTTAGTAAAATCATGTGTCAAGCTATTATACGTAGTTAATTTCTAATTGTCTTCTTATAGTCTTCTTGAACGTAGGTTATCTTAATTAAAACTTGCCAAGTTAGGAATCCGATAAAAAAAATGTTTTTAAATAAATTAAGGAACATTGTACACTCTTACAGCCATGATCAAAGGATCTGCTATGGAACTTGGTACCCGTTAGATATCAATTCTTTTATCGCTGACACCGACTACTCCGAAGGTCGTTTTTGTTCTTCTGAACTTGGCCCTTTTTTCACATTTATGTTTGTTGGGATTTCATTAATTTTTGAAAGGCAAAATGTATGTTTTTATATTGACGATAAGTTATACTAAATTAAACCAAGCTGAATAGTCGCTATGAATTATTTAAGATTTTTTCGTTTGTTTACATTTCTCCGTAATAAGCCTGTAAATCCATCTTTACTTAATCTTTTATTTAAAACGTTGGAAAATTCTGTATAACTACGACACTGGATTCTTTGTTCTCAGCTTGAGTTTAGCCTTAAGGCGAAAAATTAAAGCGGAAAGTGAATTTCAATTCATCAATTATTTTCCTTCAAGCGCGAGAGAGTATTGTTTACGTTAACGGAAGACAAATATGGCTGCCGTTTCAAGTCGTTAGGTATGATGCTACTTATGAGTATGCTAGTAACTTCGAAGATAATGTAATTTTTTGAAGTTTCGGATTTTTTCCTTTATATATGCCAAATTGTCTACCTTGATACCAAGTTTCAAGTTTCTAAGTCTTCTAGAAGTAGGTTAGGTTTTTGATGAGTGAGTGAGTGAGTGATAAAAATGACACTTTTCAGACCTTAATAATTCCATAACCATAAGAGGTATATCAATGAAAGTTGATATTCTAGGGGTTAAGGGGATCGCTATTAGACGTACAAAATTTCAAGTATGTAGGTCTAATAGTTTTTGGGTAATGATGGGGTCAAAAGCAGCTTGAAATGGTTCGGGTAAATGTACACATTGGCCGGTGTCGCCGTTTCTTAATTTGGCTGGCTTTCTGAACTTGGCGGACACACTGCCGTGTGTCTAGATAATACATACATTTTATCTTTTAACACTGTACCGCAGTAGACCAGTAGGTAGAAGCTCGGTTCCCGCAGAACACCAAAAGTGAAGGAACATTGACTGAGTCAGTGTTTGGGAGGGTGACAACCTCTCGCGGCTGTTTGCTGCGGTCCGTGTACGCTGAAGGGAGCTGGTGCACGTTAAATAGGTCGTGACTCCAATGTCCTCCAAATGAAACGAAACCTCTGGGAGTGCCAATCCCAGGTGACGGTGTCTCTTCTGGGCGCTGGTTCAAAAAATTAAGAGACCTTTCAAAGAAGCGGAAATCGGACTTCTGCCTACAAGGGCCCCGCCAGACTCAGGAGCAGCGTACCTATTCTTCCTCGCCACGTGCGAGGACACGACAACAACAACAACATCTTTCAACACTCATTCTCCTTAAAAGAAATTACATACAAAAATTTTCCTGTCACCCTATTATTATTAAATAAATTCGTAATACAATCCCTCATTTTTAATTTAATCAAGAGTTTTAACGCAAATCAACAAATGTAGGAAAGTAGATTCAAAGACAGATAAGCCGTCCCCCCACTTATTATATTCGACATAATTAGTTTAAAATTGTATCTTATTTTGTTTTATATTGTACTGGACAAACACTCTGCCTAACTTAGCATATATATATACGGATTTCTGAAATGGATTAATTGACACCTTCAGATTAGAATTATTTGGCTTTGACTTCCAGTTAATAGATTACATTTCCTCTTTTGCTTTGTTCATTGTAACATTTTTTCTTCTTTGAATTACAATTATTAAAAAAATATTCAGCAAAATTCAAAAATATGAAATGATTTCCGTAACATAAATGAAGATATCGTTTTCTTTCTTCTCCCCCGTCCTTTTTTTTGGAAACGCATTCTTTCGCACAGGAAATTATCACTTTCAAATTTCTTCACCATTGCGAAAAAAGTCACTTTGGTAATTTCATTTCGTTCTGCTCTAATGGACAGCTACTAGTAACAATTTACCATTTGTTAAATTGACTATTTTCCAGCTCCTTGTGCATTCTTCGACACGAAAGCAGAAATTATATTGCATTATAATGCAACTAAGAAGGAAATCTTACATTATAAATGAATAATGATATCAGTATACATTATCGATCTTTTCAGTTAAAAGGGTTTAAATTAAACCGAATTGCCAGCTTTATTATCTTTTTTGTTTTTGTTTTCTTTGTTGTAAACAATCGATATGTACTGTTTTCACTAATAGGAAAATCAGGAAGTAGTCTATCAACATGTCAATTAGCGCCAAGGTGATTCCTAAAAACTTTATGAGTATGTAGTGAACTAATACTTCTGAAATTATAGAGAGAAAGAGAAAGATTCTCTCTCAAAAAGAGTCAGGAAGAAATGCAGGAAGTAGTCTATCGACATGTCAATTAGTGCCAAGGCAAATCATCAAAATTTTATAAATATGTGGTGAACTAGTATTTCTGAAATTAGAGAGAGAGATTTTCTCTCGAAAAGAGTCAGGAAGAAATGCAGGAAGTAATCTATCAACATGTCAATTAAGATCAAGGCGATTCTTCAAAATTTTATAAATATGTGGGGAACTAATATTTCTGTGAAATGAGAGAGAGAGAGAGATTCTCTCTCGAAAAGAGTCAGGAAGAAATGCAGAAAGTAGTCAATTAATATCAAGGCGGTTTTTCAAAATTTTATAAATATGTGGTAAGCTAATATTTCTGAAATTAGAGAGAAAAAGATTCTCGCTCGAACAGTCTTATCAAGATGAAATATGCTTTCCAGTAAAAACTGAAATAAAACACACGCACACGCGCAAGCGCAAGCGCACACACACACACCCATATATATATATATATATATATATATATATATATATATATATATAATATATATACAGGAAAAAACGATGGGTTAAACATAAGTAAAATTAGCTTAACTATCACATAAAATGTTTTTAACAGCGATAAAAATATTGAAAACATCGTTTAAAAAAACTCATTTTTCGAATATTGAAAAAAATGGAAAGAAATGAATTGGGGAAAAAGGAAAAGGAAGTTATGAAAACGTTTCTCTGTTTTTCTTGATTTCGGTGTGTGACACCCACAGAGAATTTTAAAGGAAATATAGAACTAACTCTTTTTTTGGTTTGTTTGTTTGTTTCGAATATTTTCCCCTTTTCGGTTTGCGTGCTTATAGGCAACAGTTTTCCACACCGAAAATTAAAGGACCAGTTTTTCTTTCGCATAAGAATTCTAAAAAATATATATTATACCATAAAAAATTTTAAAAATTGGCGTGAATAACGAAGTGTTTGCATTTAAAGCATTCAGTAAGACTCAGCTCAGTAATTTAACGAATTAGTAAACGGCTGGCACAAAGTATTATCGATAAATATATTGTTCGTAAAAGCTGCTTTTTGATTGCTATTTATGTAACGCTCTTAGCCCCTTCCCTCTCGCTCCCGTGAAAATGACGGGGTGAGGTTTCGCTCTCTATTTCTCACTCCCGTGACATTACCGGGCTGGAGTGTTTAAAATTTCAAAATAAAAACAAATAAAAAATTAAAAATGAATATATTTATTGTTCATACACATATTTTTATATAATTTTCAGAGATAACAAAATAGGCCCTTTTTAACCGTTTTCTTGAAAATTAACCGATTATTAAGGGGTTAATTATGCACAGTTTTCAAGCACTAGAATGTGCAGCGACAAAAAACGGTGGGAGATGTTTATCTCTGAGCGAGAAAAAAGAAATTTTAAAGAGGCATAATGCTGCAAAGGATGCTTCGGTAACTTCGTCGACCGACTAAGAGTTGTATTACACCTGAAAATATAGAAATACTAAAAAAGAAGTTCCGTCTAGAACCAGAGATGGCGAACCTTTTTGAGACGTGGGTCAAGTTTTGTTCATATTTTTTTTAGTACTAGCCCGTGGGTCACTAATGCCCCTTTGCAGCAAAATTAAGTTAAAAAACTGTAACCCTTATCCTCATAAAGTAGCATATATGCTACCTGGGGTTTTCCCCTACTTTCTATTTGTTAACAAATAGAAAGTAGGGGAAACCCCAGGTGGTATATATGCTGCTTTATAAGAATAAGGGCTAGCAAATAACAATGCAACATACTCGCTGGCGTGAACTTAACAAATAGAAAGTAGGGGAGAACCCCAGGTAACAATATGCTACTTCATGAGAATAAGGGGTAACTGAGTATTTTTAAAGCTAAATATCTTTAAAATTCAATTGGCTTAATTGGTAAAAATGGGTGTGGTTTGACGATTTAAAATATTTTAGTGGGGTTAAAAATTCTCAAGTGTTAGGTGCAAATCGCAATGAGTGTTTGAATAAACAACGAGTAACGTATTATAGCGGAGCTTGGGCTCAAACACTACTGTCTTGCCATAAGCAAAGACCTTCTGTTTTGAATGCTGCATAAATTAAAATTATATCTTGTTAAGACAGCGTAACACAACAACAAGATTTATTGAACTCTTTTTGAACATCGCTTGACACACACCCCAGAGAAGAAAAACATTGACTGCCTCTGGTCAGTTGCGGTTACAGTTAGTTGTCCATTTTACAGTTATTTTCCAGTCAAAGTGCCACAGTATGTTTAATTGATTGTTTTGTCGATCTTTTTTTCAATCAACAAAATGTGAGTAAAATTATACTTTATTTGATACTTTGTAAAAACTTTTAATTTATTTCAAATACTACAAACGCATTTGTCGTCATTTGCATCACTTTATAACTGTAATGATCAAACTGAAAGTTATAGACAGCATTTAAATTCCTTTTGTGTCAATGCAATGCTTGAAAAAATGTAAATAGAACATAAATTACCCGCACAAATTAGAAAACCTAAATATACCTGTAAACAAATAAATTCTTGCCTAGAAATCGTGGGTCAGGTTCGCCATCACTGGTCTAGAACTATACGAACCAACGTTCCCGTATACACCAATATCAAAGTGGTAATCTAGCTATATCTCTCTCTCTCTCTCTTTCTCATGCGTGGGTCAGTGTCTGACCCACGAGTCATAGGTTCGCCATCACTGGTCTAGAGCTATACGAACCAACGTTCCCGTATACACCAATATCAAAGTGGTAATCTAGCTATCTCTCTCTCTCTCTCTCTTTCTCATGCGTGGGTCAGTGTCTGACCCACGAGTCATAGGTTCGCCATCACTGGTCTAGAGCTATGCGAACCAACGTTCCCGTATACACCAATATCAAAGTGGTAATCTAGCTATTTCTCTCTCTCTCTCTTTCTCATGCGTGGGTCAGTGTCTGACCCACGAGTCATAGGTTCGCCATCACTGGTCTAGAGCTATACGAACCAACGTTCCCGTATACACCAATATCAAAGTGGTAATCTAGCTATCTCTCTCACTCTCTCTTTCTCATGCGTGGGTCAGTGTCTGACCCACGAGTCATAGGTTCGCCATCACTGGTCTAGAACTATACGAACCAACGTTCCCGTATACACCAATATCAAAGTGGTAATCTAGCTATCTCTCTCTCTCTCTCTTTCTCATGCGTGGGTCAGTGTCTGACCCGCGAGTCATAGGTTCGCCATCACTGGTCTAGAACTATACGAACCAACGTTCCCGTATACACCAATATCAAAGTGGTAATCTAGCTATCTCTCTCTCTCTCTCTTTCTCATGCGTGGGTCAGTCCCACGAGTCATAGGTTCGCCATCACTGGTCTAGAACTATACGAACCAACGTTCCCGTATACACCAATATCAAAGTGGTAATCTAGCTATCTCTCTCTCTCTCTCTTTCTCATGCGTGGGTCAGTGTCTGACCCACGAGTCATAGGTTCGCCATCACTGGTCTAGAACTATACGAACCAACGTTCCCGTATACACCAATATCAAAGTGGTAATCTAGCTATCTCTCTCTCTTTCTCATGCGTGGGTCAGTGTCTGACCCACGAGTCATAAGTTCGCCATCACTGGTCTAGAACTATACGAACCAACGTTCCCGTATACACCAATATCAAAGTGGTAATCTAGCTATCTCTCTCTCTCTCTCTTTCTCATGCGTGGGTCAGTGTCTGACCCACGAGTCATAGGTTCGCCATCACTGGTCTAGAGCTATACGAACCAACGTTCCCGTATACACCAATATCAAAGTGGTAATCTAGCTATCTCTCTCTCTCTCTCTTTCTCATGCGTGGGTCAGTGTCTGACCCACGAGTCATAGGTTCGCCATCACTGGTCTAGAGCTATACGAACCAACGTTCCCGTATACACCAATATCAAAGTGGTAATCTATCTCTCTCTCTCTCTCTCTCTTTCTCATGCGTGGGTCAGTGTCTGACCCACGAGTCATAGGTTCGCCATCACTGGTCTAGAACTATACGAACCAACGTTCCCGTATACACCAATATCAAAGTGGTAATCTAGCTATCTCTGTCTCTCTCTCTCTCTTTCTCATGCGTGGGTCAGTGTCTGACCCACGAGTCATAGGTTCGCCATCACTGGTCTAGAGCTATACGAACCAACGTTCCCGTATACACCAATATCAAATTGATAATCTAGCTATATCTCTCACTTTCTCATTTAACATTAGTTCCAAACTACTGCAAATATCCGTTTTTCAACGGTTTATACATATTCATTCACTTATTCATTAATTTATTCATTCATTCAGCCCATTAGTTTATTCATTCATTCATTCGGAAATATCCCTAAAAATCCGGATGAAAACGATCCGTGGGAGAATAGGCTCGTTTAGCACTGGATGAACTTTGTATCCGTATATGTTCTACATCTACGTCTATAACATATTTTCGATCAAGTTTATTCCAAGCAAATCCGTCTGCTAAAACAGGATTGAAATTTCCCCGTAGGCGCTGATGTTATTTTGTTTTTCTGAATTGTTCAAAATTGAACAAAAATTGTGCAAAGCAAGAAAGGATTCCCGTTAGAGCTTCTTCCAAGCTCCCCCACCCCCTAACGCTTGTTTAAAGGTCCCCATCTCAAAGACGCGACTTCCATTTTTTTTTTTTTTTTTTTTTGATGAAAAGCATTACAAGTTTGAAACACAGTTTCACACCCGCAAATTTTAGAAAGCCTTATATACTATCAAAACTAGTTGTTGCATCATGGGTTTTAATTTTTCTACTTTTAACGGGATTAAAAACACTGGTAGACATTTATCAATCGATGATATTTTGTGATATTTTAAACTGAGGTTAAATTTACTGGTTAGGTGCCATAAGGTAACAACACTATTGCAGTTACGTAAAAGGTCCAAAGACTTACCTATTCGCTGCAAATACGTTTTTCGTATTTATTTGTCATTCAGATTCTAATATAGTTATTTAGTTCGTTTATCGATAATGCAAAACAGAAAAAGAATAAAAACCTGAAATAAACTATTTTTAGTAGTGCCATATAAAAACTGACCACACACAAGTAATTTAGCTGCTGCATGAATGCGCTCGTTTGTTTCCTAATCCAGTTTCAACATCAAAATCTTTCGCTACCGATGGTATCAAACATAAACTTAGTACAGAAAAATAAATACAATGCGTTTAATTATATTATCTTTATTCTATTTATTTATCTGTTTATTATTTTTTTTAATTTTCGGTAATACATAACTATAAGTAATGCTCTTATATATATATATATTTTTACATTTTCAAAAACCAATACAAACAAATCAGATCTATCTCAATCGGGAATTAAAATGCCATCGATTATGATTACATATTTTTCAAATAAATGTGAACATAAGTCATTTTACGTGTAGCAGACCAGCAAAACGAAACAACTTTTTTGTTTATATTGCGGGCTCCTGTATTTTTTTGACTGATGAATAAAAAAGATATCCGAAAAAAGCTGGCACAGTTTTGTTACACGCATCTTCAACCATACCATCACTTATATTGTAACGTAACAGCAAATTACAACCAGTGATTAATTTATAAACATGAAAAAAGAAAGAAAAAAAAACATTCCGAACTTCTATTTGCGCGTAGATAGATTTAATTTCTAACTCGTGTGTTAAAGTGCACCTAAACGAACCTAAAACTTTCTTTTGATTTCGTTAATATTAGGGTGGAGGGAATTAGTTCAGCATTTTTTTATTTAAACAGTCATAGCTTCTAAGCAATAAGTCAAAATTGTTCGCAATGTGTTCTGATAGACGCGAAATGTATTCCTATCCAAAAGTCAAATCGAACATTTTTCTCATCAAATCAAACATTTTTCTCATTTTTCAAAAAAAAAAAAAAAAACCTGTTAAAGAGCTACATTCCATTTAATGAAAAAAGTCAAAAAACATACTCAACCTATCCTATAGGTGAGGTAAGTTGAGGAATAGTATGGGCCAAGCTGAGCAATTAGAAAATTAAGCCTTTGATGGCGTGAAAGTTTACTCGTCATGTTATACAATTACTACTTTACAACTTTTTCATTTATAATCTCTAATGGACAACTCTTGTAATTGTTGGCATTGAAAGAAAAATGAATAACCTTTATTGGATAAGATTGTTACGTTAAAGCTGATCCCGTTTGTAATACCACAGCTACAAAACCGGATTTCTAGTTTGTGTGTATGCTATAAAACATATTTAGAGCTAGATTAGATGCAATTCCATATTTATGTATTGCATCGACATGGGACCAAACTTTGCATTCGCTATTAGTTAAGCAACGATACAGTATCTCTCTTTAACTAGTGTGATTTATGGTAAAACAGTTGTACACATTTATGGCAGTTTGTTGAAAAATGTTAAAAGCCATATAATAGTATCTATTTTGTATTAGAACTAATTTTTTGTTTAGAATTTTGATAATCATAAATCAGTTATAATATTATGAGAATAAGCCGCTATTATTCATTCCTTCGTTCACTTTCAGATCGTAAAAAGGTGTCACAGTGGCGTCGTGGTAATGCGCGGGTCGCAGGATCCAGCCTGGCAGTGTCGCGGTGTATTTTCAAGGTGCAGAAAATCGTCTGCGCCCATGTTATCATATGGATATGCGGCATGTAAAAGGTCCCTTGAGTAAACAGTTGGCTTGGATGCTTTATGATAAATTAAATTTCTAGTGGAATTTCGCATCAACAAAGTCTGGGTGCTCGCCATTTCAAGTATAGAAACTGGACGTCAAAGTACCCATATGTCGATGGTACCACACTCAGTGTGGTAGCGCCGAAAGAGATGGTACCAATCTCTGGGGAAAGCACTACGTATGCAATTGGCAGAAGTCAAGAGCATCCCATTAGTAAAAGAAAACGAAAAAATATTGTAAAAATTTTATCTAGTATAAACACTAATTGCGGTTCCCCAAAATAAAAATGCATCGTCGAAAAATTCCATGGTCCAAAACGCTTGGGAACCGCTAAGTTAATCAATTAGAGTGATGATTATATCTATTGTATCATCAAGAGAGACAAAGTTTAATCATCGAAGATAATCATCTTCAATGTTCTGTACTGAAGCAGTGGGCGGGCTTCTTACATGAGTTATAGAAAGATACTAGGTCCCGTATTGTTTTCATTTTGGAGACCATTAAAGTGATGCCGTTATATAATGCTCTTTTAAAGTGATGTTTTCATTTGCAGTTTCATAAAATCAAGTCAAGTGAAATCACCTGTCATTCAATATGAATCTTTCTCATTTGAAATACACAAAAAAGCAACGAGTTTAAGCACAAAATTACAATACAAAAAGCAGACGCCTTTCGGAATTACATTGATGTAATTCCATTTATTGTTTCACAAATCTAGTAAAGAGTAACCATTGGAGAAAAATCATCTTCAGTGTTCTCAATGATGATTTAAAGTTTAGCATTGTACGGGTCTCTGATGTTAATTTCAGCAGAATACTATGCCATTCTCTATCTCTTTTTTACGGAATCTATTAGAGCAGTGGTCGCCAGACTGGATCGCGAGCTACTATAGAGGGCAAATTTTCCATAGATTGCGGCTGCACTCAGCTGGTTGGTGTACACATTATTACATCAGCGATTGACAATATTTTCATAGAATAGGTCATACAAAAAAAAAAAAAAACTAACCATTTTTTTATTCAGATAAATCTAAAGTACAGTAGAGCCTCCATTATCCGATGTAAAGGGTACCTCGGATAATCAAAAACTCGGATAACACGGACTCTGTCCAAATCGAGAGGGAAACAGGGGTTGAAATGAATGAAAATGTCGTCAAGGATGTAAAAAAAGGCATTTACTGTACATATTATGAAATGAATAAATGACGTTACATACATACAAATATCTAATTTTATATGTTTACATCAGTAGAGTTCATGTTCCAGTTAAAGTTGTCTTTTGAAGAAGTATGTATATAGTATATATATATTTCATTCTTCGCTGCCATTTTACGAAATGGTTGTAGCCGTAGAAGGTCTGTTGATATTGTCTGTTGTTCTATCTCTTTATATCACCAGACAATATTGGATGACTGACGTCAATCAGTGACGTTGCCATCGGCCGCCAAAAAAAAATTTTTTTCAAGGGCAAATGTACCTCGGTTAACCCGGAACTCGGTTATTTGGGAAACGGATAACCGAGACTCTTCTGCATATGAAAAAGCATAAACTGTGACAATATAGTAGCCCTGCCGTGTATTTAGCACAGAAAAATAACTTAGAACCAAAGTTTTTTTCTCCTTTCGGTCCACCCCCCCCCCCCTATTTTTGGTAAGTGTCGGCGGTATAATTTGAAACATTTATGAATTCTCAGTACTTCCATAAGTTATGTGACCATTGTAATAGATTAGAATGGCTTTATTATAAGTTGATCAACTCGTTTTATTAATAATTTAAAATGTGTGCATTGTGATCATTAGAGAAGAACCTCTTTCAACATTTTCAAAACTGTTCATCGGTGTACGAGCTTCTGCTGTTAGTAATGCTCGAGACTAAAAAAATTTCATGGTGGCCAGTGGCCGGTAAACCCAAAAAGGTTAGTCGCCACGTTGAACCATGTATCAAACTGATCCCCCCACCCCAACCGCGGTTTCATTTTGCATACAAACATGTGCATACATATACCTCAAACTACACTTTGTCACAAAATTACACAAGGCCCTATTTTGAAAGAAATAATAATAAATTACAAATCTTTTCCAGTCGCCAGCTTTGGCGACTGACATAACATTTTGTGGTCACCAAATAAAATTTTTTTGTCGCCAATGGCGAGAGGCGACCTTTAGCTGTTAGATACAGAAAAATAGTATGTCTCATTAGTTTCAAGGATAAAACGTTTTAGTATTTTCTAATACATTGTTCCTCTTACACTATATTCTAGGGTATTGAAAGTTCATTCATTTCAAGTACATTAAAGGAACCTAAAAGCAGTTCGACAACCGTTTATAGCCAAACATATCAATCAAATGCAGCAAACCAATGATAATACGAAACGTAACGTTCTTAAGTAACTATCGCAATTTAAACATTAGTTACAGCTGGTTACTTGTAGTGCTTTTTAAAAAGATTTCAATTTATCTTATTGGAAAGATATAAACTTTTAAACTCATTGATGTAGCTTTTGAAGAGGAATAGGAAGACCACCACTCTTCCTTAACTAATAGTGCCTAGTCTTGAAAAACACCACCACTCTTTTTCAAGATTAAGTACGATCAGTTAAGGAAGATGGATGATTAATACGCCTCGTACTTGACGTTGAAATTTATTAATGAATGTAGTTAAGACGAGACTAAAAGTGAAATGCGTTTACTCCATCGTGGATAGAAATAAATAATATATCATTTGAGTGTAAAGTGACGATTTGTTAAGGGATGAAACCCATTGTCTTTTACGTTCCTTAACAATGAAATTTATTAAGGGGGAAATAGGTGTAGGACGGCTTATTAAGAGTAATTTTCATGACTTTTTTACCATACAAAGAATAAATACATTTTATTGAGATGTCGAGGTTAGTTTATATATCAATTTAAGAACATTTACTGAAATTTTTAAACATTTTTCTTGAAAAATTCCGGAGCTATCAGCTGCTGCACATTGTAACTCGCTACCCGGATCGGTAGTTTGCGTGCATCCTGGAGGTCACAATTTTTCTCTGAAATCAATTTTTTAAAAAAATGAATTTTGTCTATAAGTGTCTCTTCTATTTGAACTACAGTTATCACAAAAAATTCGAACATTTCTATTTTTTAGAATGTTAAAATTAAGTACGATTTTCGACCGTTTATTTGTTCTTTTTTTTGCAATAAAGAAAGTAAAATTAATGATAGTGTTTATGATTGAAGTTCAAACAGATCGTATAGATGTAAGGAAAATGCGTGCTAAATTTGATGAAGATTGATAAAAAACTCTGCGAACTAGAGTACGCTAATTCGAGAAAAGTAGCTTCACGCGCGCTTGAAAAAAACGCATTTGAAAAAAAAAACGCGTTTGAAAAAAATAGTGGTATTGAAGGTAAATTTAAGACAGTAATGAATCAATTTAAGACTGATTTTAAAATATGAACGTCATCACAGGGTCACTGATACTTATAGAAATTACTTCTACCCGAGGTCTCAATTGTTAAAAGAAACAAAAGAACATCTGCTAACGTTCTTCTGCCTGTCGAATACCACTCAGGTAATTCATGAATGACTAAATGCTCGACCGCTCCGAAAAGACGCTCTCTCAAATGTTTATAACCTTTAAACGGCTTTTAATTTTGGTTTGAAATTTTCAGGGTATGTTATTGAATAGTTATAGAATTGATGTTTGAAAAAAAGAAATATATTTCCCTCCTTAACGATTTCTTGTTTAACTTTTGCAGGTCTCTCAAGAATCATTCAAGAGAGATTACCATGAGTTTTGAAAAATTAATTATTTCTTGGTGTACCTTCGTTCAGTTCATATGTATGAAATATATAAACTTTGTTGTAAATTCTACTGGTGGATAAAGGTATAAGGTTATTAATGAGCTGATTTATAATCACTAGTTAAGACAAATAAATGAATGCTGTTTCTCTAATACCCTTCAAGTAATTCATGAATTACTAACTGCTCGACCGCTCCGTAAAGACGCTCGCTCAAATGTTTATAACTTTTAAACGGCTCAGAATTTTGCTTTGAAATTTTCTGGGTATATTATCGAAGAGTTGTAGAATATATTTATGAAGAAAAAAAAATAATCCAATGTAGTTAAGAGTTGATGTGATAAGATTTGATGTATGTAGTTTGCATGAATGTGCATGAAATTTAGAATTGAATGTAGTTACGCCTAAAAGTAAAATGCGTTTATTCCATCGTGATTATAAATAAAGAATATGTCATTTGGGTGTATAGTGACGATTTGATAAGAAACGAAACTAATGTATATATAAAAAAATCAGTACGAACCTTATATATGAAATTTCGACAAATTAAAAGCATGTTATTACTGAAATATTTATACGTTAAAGCATAACGTTTCCAGACAAAAATGTCTACTTTAAATCAGTTAATTAGTTAATTTTAATTTTAAAATGATATAGACTTCTAAAACTAAAAATCCTGGAGAATAAGAGTTGCAATCTCTTGTGAATATAAGCCAATCTACTCTCAAAAAAACTGACCTCTAAAACTAAAAATCCTGGAGAATAAGAGTTGCAATCTCTTGTGAATATAAGCTACTCTACTCTTAAAAAAACTGTAAAAACAAAAATGTACTGTAAAAAAAAAAATACTAATCGAAAAGTTGTATACTACCGTTTAAAGTGCAATGACCAAAGAATTCCGATACAGTGTATTAATTACGTAAAGGGCGGCTTATAATAGAGACTTACGAACATTTAATAAGAATTCAATACATTGAGCTCTTTCTGGAAACCCAACAATTTCTTATATAGAAAGTTAGTTATATTTAATTGGTAATGCTGGAGTACAAAAAGTTATTTCATGCTTGGAATTTTTCCTTTGTTAGGAACTTATATATTATTTAATATATTTTCCGAAATAATAAAATGAGTAACATAAAGAGAAGAATGTATCTTCAGTAAAGGGTCATTTTAAAAATCTGTTAAGAATAGTTTTTAAAAAAATAATAATCTAAATAATATCATCATTTAGATTTTAAAGCTTCATTTTGTTTTTTTTTTTTTCAATAATAATTAACACAAAATATTATTATGACGACTTATTTAGTGGAAGATCAACAAAAATATTGAAGCAGTTGAGTTTTGATTTTCTGCGAACAGTGAAATACAACTTTTCTGAGATAATTTTAATATTATAATAATAAAAATAATTCGATCAAAATAATTTAATCCCTTTACATATTCTTATTATTTTTCTTAAAGTGCCTTAAGTAAGGATATTGTTTCTTTCTTCGGAAATTAATTTTATTATACCTCTGAGTTTGATTTGGGTTTGGACTTGTTTAGTGTTTATCGGCGCAAGAGAATTTATAGGCTACACCGCTGATTTATACATATTTATATTTAATTTTAGGAGAAGAGCTTTTTTTTTTTTTTTGGCTAAACATGAGATTAAGTAAGCAAAAAATGATGTTAAATGATTAAAGGGAAGTAAGTTCAGTAGTTTTTACTCCAATCGTTCTTAAAACGTTTCAAAGATTTTTTTTCCTTTATAATGGGCTGCAGTATTGGTCCTCAACCATTGCAAACCTAGTGCGTTCCCAGAGATTTGTACCAACTCTTTCAGCGGCACCACAATGAGTGTGGTACCATTGCTGCAATTGTTTTGAAGCTCAGCTTCCCTCTAGATGGCGGCACATAAGTTCTCGTTGATGCAAACAACACTAGGAATTTAATTTAGCCGAGAGTATCCATGCCAAACGGGTACTCAAGGGATCTTCAACATGCCGCATAATCATACGACATGGGTGCAGCAGATTTTCTGTATCTTGAAAATTCACCGACTTCGGCCAGGTTTGAACCTGCGATCCTGGGCGTACGAGGCCTGCGCCTTACCACTACGCCACCCTGTCGACAATTTACTCATTTGTAAATTAAAAGGTGTCATATAGTTAAACAGCTGAAATGAAGTAAGTCCAGTAAATTTTTACTCCTAATATTTTTCAAACAGTTTAAAAAAAAAAGAAACCAGTTTACTCTTTTGAAAATTTCAAACGTCTTAGATGTTAAAAAGATTAACTGCAGATGAGAGATGAAAATATAAAGAAACAGGTGTAACACATATTTTCATTATCTTTTAAAAAATTAAATAAATGAAGAAAAAACTATTTTAAAGTTATTTTTTTTTTTAATTTTTTTTTTTACAGTACTCTCCTATAAAATGATTCCTTGAGCTCCCAAACACATGCATTTTAAAAAAAATAATATTTTTTACTCTAATTCGGAAATTAAAATTCAAAGAAACAAATTACTTATACGTGCTTTTTGAAGCTTTTTTTTATTTTTAGAATTTACTTCAAAGATTCTTAAACTCATGATACTTTTTTTTTAAATTACAGATTAAACAATAGGAACAAAGACAAGAAATGCATAAGACCAATAAGAGGCCAGGAGCATAAAAAACAGAAGGATAATAGAAAACAAGTACAGGGAGAAAAAGAAGAATTATAAAAAAACGTTTCTAACTAACAGGAAAAAAAGTATTGTAGTTCCTATATAGGGAATAAATAAATTTATGAAATATGGAAATCAACAACGTTTTTATGAATTTTAAACTTTACTACTTACATTCAAATCGGTTTTTAAAATGCTTTCCAAGACCTTCTTACTTTATATCTTCTCAACAACCATAAAACATTTACTGCCTTGTTTGTTTCCATAAAAGTGCACACCCAGACGAGTCGTTCGTGGATTTTAAGAAAACTCATAGGGAAAAACTTAAAAATAGCTGATACAATCTATTCACTGTTTGAATGTAGACCATAACCTATACTCAGAAACAATAGAAAAATTTCTTTTGGGAAAAGAATCAAAAATTGCCCTATAATTTGAAATAAAATGCAAAATGTTTGTCCCAGTATAAAATTATTGCTTTCCGGGAAGAAAACTTTTCTCAAATGGCGTTCATGTTTTATTGATTTTGTTTCTCTTGCGCTATAAAAAGCTTTCTTCAGAATAGTCTGAAGTGTCTCCAAACGATATCTTTTTTATTACTTTTATTGGTTTACAAGTGAAGGGAAACACAGAGAGATTTGAATATAAAAGGAACAAAAATAGTTTGTAGAGTATTTCGATGGCCCACAGTCAAAAATAAAAATGAAGTTCCCATGAAGTTAGTTTCTCGAGTACGATAACCACGCTGACTCAAATTTTCGAAACGGAAAAATTGTATCTTCTTGCCTGAACTAGAATAGAATCCTGTGTTTGTGACCACATACGTAATATTTTCTAATTCGAGTAACTTTGTGTTCAAGAAAATAATGCGTAGTTTGAACCTTTAACTGCTTGCCTGATTATCCCGAGTTATCTCGGTTTCGTATGTATTACAAATGATTATTATCCCGAGAAAACTCGGGCGAAGCAGAATGTCAATATGATTTGTTTTATCACGCTTTTACTCGGCCTGGATGAAGTGAAAGGAAACATTCAGCTTTGTTGGAAGTTTGCCAAGTTTTGTTGGCTTGCTGTGCTGTCCCCTGTTTCAAAAACTATCATTTCCAAAGACCAATATTTAACTTTTTTCCATTTACCGGAGATGATGCCTGAGATAATGCACCCCTATAATGCAAGGTAATGCTTTTACACCTGTAAAAAATTAAAATTCAACCAAAAACCTACATATTTTGTTTCATTTCGTTTATTTGTATTTAATAACAAAATTAAAAAAGGTGATGATTTTGCAATTTTTTTCAAAGAAATTTGTAAGGGAAGCATTAAACATATTTAATGTTGTTTTTTTTTCGATAGAAAATATTGTGTGCATTAGTGTGTGGAGTACTGTTTTTATGCTCCTGCTTCTAATGTTTTTCGCAATAAACAAATATAAATTATTCCAAAAAGTGTCAACGCATGCATGTATGTTTGAATGCTGTAATCACGATATTCCGGTGCTAGTTTTCTGAAGTATAACATTCCGATAGCATAAAAGTTGATAAACCTGACGACCGGTTTGAAATGTAGGAAGATTTGTAAAAATATCCTTATATTTTCTGTTTATTCTTTGATATTTATTTATAAACCTAATTTTTTTTCTGCTGATTGATCATATTGTTCTTTTAGAGTTTTATTTGTCCTTCATTGGTCTTTTTCTTCTTTTTTCTTTTGTAAAATCTTAAGTGGCCCATTAAATATAAGAAGTTTGAGCTTGTAAATATACGTTAAGAAATCTAATATATTTTTATAATAAAAAAATGCCAATGAATTTTAGAGTCAATAGTCATTTATTAACTTTTGAAAAAATGGAAAAAAAGACAAATTTTAAATCATAAAAAGGAAAAAACAACGTTCAGAACTTAATAATGCAGAAAAGTTACAGTGAAGTTATTTAAATCATATAGCTAAAGCAAGCATTTTTACTTACAGAAGAGCCTCGATTATCCGAAGTAATGTTGACCGAGGGGTGCCTCGGATAAACGAAAACTCGGATAACACAGACTCTGTCCAAAATGAGAGGGAAACATAGGTTGAAATGGATGAAAATGTCGTGACAGATGTAACAAAAAAAGGCATTTACTGGCACATATTATGAAACGAAAAAATGACGTTACATACATACAAATATCTAATTTTATACGTACACATCGGTAGAGTACATGTTTCAGTTAAAGTTGTCTCTTGAAGAAGTCTACTATATATACATGGTATATATATATATTTTTTTTTCTGTTTAACGGTTGTTCTATGTCTTTATATCACCAGAAAGTAATTGGATGACTGACGTCACTCAGTGACGCCGACAAGGGCAAATGTACCTCCGTTAACCCGGAACTCGGTTAGTGGCCCGGATAACCGAGGCTCTACTGTACATTATAAAACTAGAATAATAAATTAGAAAAATAATTTCCTACTATTAATAAAAAATTATACAAAAATGTAAAAAGGAAAGCATGAAGTAAACTATAAATTTTATTTTCTGGTTTGCTATGTTTAGGGGAAAAAAAATCTCAAAATATACTACATATTTCTCTTTGTATCACCATACAATGTGTGTCTGAGTCATCTTTTTATTCAAATAATTGCATGCTATTTTAAGAATATTACACAATTGAAATATGTTTACATATTATTTTTCTGACATTAATAAAATTTCAGTTCTTAAATTCAACTATAATCTTACAAACGCATAAAAGATAAATATATGCTATCATAGTTTAATCTCATTAATAATCAGGGCTATTTACGCAGGAATCATTATCTCTTTTAGTAAAGATAATCTTGTTTGTTTTAAGTAGTTTCACGCCTAGTTAAGCGTGGGTGAAAAATCTAATTAAAATAATCTCGAAAAGGTAAACAACCTGCTTTGATAAGGAGTAAACGAAATTAAATTTTGTTTGTTATTGTTTCAAATAGAAATTTGTAAAAACGCGTGAATGATTGTACTCTAGAGACATTTAGATGTTATCGATTGTTTTCGAATGTAATTTTAAGTAGTTCAGAGAACGATGCCAGATAAATTTAATAGTTTCAAAGCTTCCTTGTAGTTACGAAATTTATCATTTTAATGGATCGTAAAATGCTTCAGCTTTGGAGATACAATATCATTTAAATATCTGAAATGCGGACTTTGTTATAACTCGTTGCATTATGTCAATTGAAAAATCATTTTTGCAGCTTTAACTTTGCCGTTTCAGTCAACGCCGGTGCTATCGTTGACTGTAAACATTTTTGCTTTTACACTCTCATCGATAGCCTACAGATCAGCTTTCGATGGTGAGATTGCGGCCATTTACCAGGCTGTGCTGCTGCTTCGGCCACGGCTAGACTCTTTTTCAAAAGTTGTATTACTGTCTGATTCAAGTGCCGCAATACAGGCAATCAATGCACCCAGTCGCTCTCTAACTTTAACTACCAATAATAATTGCTTAAATCTTCTCAGCCAGTAGAAGTAAGAGAGTAGTTATTTAATGGATTCCGGCCCACTGTAGAAGCCAGGGAAACGAGGCAACCGATTTCTTGGCAAAAGAAATAGGTTCTACACATACGCAAATTCCGGACTTCCTTTAAAAGATATTAAATGTCTAGTAAAGGACGTCTTTAAGGACTCTTTTCTCGAGGGACTTAGAAATCGTAATCCCAATCAACCATGGCTTAATCAGATTCTGAATGTCCCTCAATGGCCTAGAATGAAATCTGTTGCCATGTTTCGTGTGATATTACCTGGCCATTGATTGCCTGAATAAACATCTATATCGCATCAAGGTGGTTACTGACCCTTTTTGTACCTAGTGTGACCTTCACGAAGAGATGGACATGTCTCACCTCTTTCGATGCCCCGCCCTTTCTCGGACATCAACCTGGGAACGCTACTGGACTGCTCGTACTCATTTATAGATTTATGGTTATCTTTTATTGCTCAATTGTCTTTTAATGCGTCATTGGGAAAAAAAAAATAAATAAAAAACTTTGTCGTTTCATGTGGTATGAGCAAAGGCTTTTCATCCAAAGGACTTGGACTCGATCCCAGGTGTGAGAAGAGCCTGACCACTGCTCTGCTTTGATTCAGCAGGTGGTCTGTGTGATGGCTCACTATATTTGTAGTTCAATAACTCTAATAAAAGCTTACTGAACGCATTGTAGCTTTCTGACTTTTTCTAATATGATCCTATTTAAGTGTTTATATAATCATTATTTGTAGGAGCCTAAGTAGCGAACCTTATACCTAGAATGACTACAAGCGGCCAGTGGGTCCCTAAAGTATTTTAAAATAAAATCGGACAAAGTCTCCTTTTCTTCTGGTAGCTGTAACATAAATGTCTAATTTGACTTTGAACTTTCTTTCTTTGGGACCAGACAGAATTCAGAATACTAAACAGTGGCGAGTTGATCAGCCGGGCAATATAGCGATTGCTCTTCGAAACATATATAATTTTAACATCTTGAAGCGTAAAGAAAACGCCTTGGTACACTACGAGAGATGAAGATTTTGTATAGGGGTTTGAGACGCATTTTGGTTTGTTGTTACTAATCCCACTGGTATAGAAAAGCCAACGATCAGGTTCAGAAGATCAATAATCCACGGGCTTAGTGGTGATATGCAGCTTAATTTTAGAGCGAGGAACCACAAGGGCTGAAGGCTGACTTGACCTTGAATTTTGTGGTTTTTTAATTTTTGAACCAGATCCCAGATGAGAGACCGTCAAATGGGATTGGCACCCCCACAGGTATCGTTTCACTTTGAGGATTTTGGAGTCACGACCTATTTAACGAGCATCAGCTCCCTCTAGCGTACATGGCCCAGAAACCAGCAGCGATAGGTTGTCGACCTAAGTCGATGTTGCTTCACTTTCGGTGTTTTGCGGGAACCGAGCTTCGACCGACTGGTTCACTGTGGAACATGCATCGGGTACATGGACTCAGTCAAGAACATTTTTTGAAAGAATTGCATGGAAAAATTCAGGAAGCGTCACACTGGCCTCTTTACATCTCCTAGGTTCTCTCGGGAATTTTCTGTCGTTTTAGCGTTTAAAGACAGAGATTTTGGAAGTTAGATACAAACTAATAGAATTAGGTTGGTGAATGGACAAAAATTTCAATTAAACACTTTTAAAATTGACTTCACTTAGTTGACTTAATAAAAGTTTTTACTCATTTTTCTATTTTAACTGGTTAGACATGGAACTGAAGAAAAAAAATGCATGATATGCTTTCCCTATGAGATTAATTATAGAATAAGAAAAAAATAACAATCTTGAAACATGCACCCAATATTGAAGATTATTTTAATATAAGAAGAATATTTATGAGCATGCTATTCTAATTAAAAAAACGTAATAGAGAAACTAGTACGTAGTGACATAAGCCATCAAACTGTCATGCTCTTAAAGTTAGTTCTTAATGTAAAATTCGAAAAAATATATCATCAAATTATTCGCATCATGAACTTTTTTTTGCTCACTTTTGATTGAGTAAACTAAAAAATAATATGAAAAAAAAAAAAAAAAAAAAAAACCATTAAGAGGGGTAAAAATAAAGAACATGCGTTGATTTGAATCATGAAATTTCTGCGAAAATTTTCCTCATACAAACTGAAATTCTGAACAAAAGAAGGGCTGAATAAGAAGATGTGAACTATTTTTTAATTGAATGGAAAGCTTTTCATGTTTATTAGATATCTGGAGCGGAAAATGGATCAGAAGCGAGGAGCAGTGGAACAGCTCGAGCCTGGAGTAGAGCCGGAGCAACGAAATTGGTTGTGCTTCGCGGCAATGGTACCAACAGTAGGTCTGCAATGGTTGATAGCCAATACTGCCGCGCCATTAGAAAGAAAAAAAAAACATAATTAAGAAGAGTGATCATGAAATCAGCGTGCATATGGCGTAGTGCGTCACGTGTGCTTGTTAACACTGTTTGTTGTTTTTACTATTGCATTCAATACCAAAATGAAAGATACGTAACTGTTGTGGAAACCTGCCTCAAAAAGGCTCTTGGCATACTCTTAAGACACGCCTTATTTTGTAAAGACTTTTCCGTCATTAGTCAACTTCACTATCTAGTAATACGAAATTTTATTAATAAAGCAAAATATTTATGTTTTGTACTGGTGGTAAAATCCTCACAAAATGGGGCGTGTTTTAAGATCGTGCAAATCCTGTGAGAAAGTATCTATGCACACGCAAGCAAGTTTTTCTCTGGTCATTCAACACCGATTATCCGATTTCAGCGCATTTAACTAAGCCAGAGAAAACGAAAGAAGGGCTAATAGATAACATACAAATCTTACGTTTCCAAAACAACATTGAAAAATATTTATTCTCAATGAGCTTGATCATGGATCTGCTTGTAATTCTCGTAATTAAAACCTACCATGACTAATAAATAAAACACTTACGTTACTTGAAAAGTAAACTGTGCTATTCAATCAACAATTATGGAAGATATAATATTAAAAAAAAACTGCTATTTTTCCTCTGTAAATTAGCATAAGCATTTCCAATTATGTAAAACATGTCGCAAAACATCGATTTTTTTACACGCATTTACTGCGTTACGCAACCTGGAATTATAACTGCAACCGATCTTGCAATGATGACTCCCTTTCGTGAGGGAAGTCATTTTAATGAAGGTGTTTTTGCATGTTGCGTTTACTTCAAATGAATACGTAATCCCGTACAACTCCATCCGCGTTTATAGATTTTTCAGGAACAAGGAATTATTATGTTACCAAATGACAAAATAATTAGGTAAAATCATTAGCGGAAAACGAATGTAAATTAATAATTACTGTATAGAATATCGATAAATGAGGACTAACTTGGATAATGCATACGTATTTTGTACCAATTGGGCAATATACAGTCAACGCTCTTTATAACGACCACACATTATAAAGACCATTCCATTATAACGACCAGTGGTAAAAGTCCCAACTTTATTCCTATGAATTCTATGTTAATTTGCTTTCGGTATGGCGACCTTTCTGAATCGTCTAATCCAATACAGCGACCGTACTAGGTGTCATGTCAGCTCAGAAGCTCTGCTTCCAGATGTGTGAATGTAAATTATCCCCTACACTTTCTACTTTAAAATCTGTTATAATATTTTGCATTGATAATTTTTTGAAACTCCAGTGATTAAAAATAATTTAAGCATTTAGTTGGATTTTTTTTTAAATTAATAATTTAAATGGAACTATTGAATGCATGATGTATGTATATTTTTTAAAGAAAATTCTACCTCTTATAGCGACCACTCGTTATGAGGACCTTTTTTTGTGGGACGCAGATGGTAGTTATATCGGGCGTCGACAGTATATACATTATTGCCGTAAGGTATGGGAATAGCTTCTATACGCAGCAAAATACTCTGTAAAAAATCAAAACTACACTAAAATGAAGTAAAATCCAATATACCAAAATAACTAAGCTAATAAATGAATCAAAAATAAAATGAGCTGAAATTTATATAATTAAACCAAAGGTTAAAAAATCCGTTCTGAAAACATTTGTAAAATTTATGTATGAATAAATAAATAAATATTTGAAGTAAAGATACAGAATTGTTGCACGTGATGAAGGCAAACGATTAAATAAAGTTAAATAAAAAATAAGTAACAAAATTTGACAAAACAAAAAGATCCTAGGACGACATAACTAAAATTAAGAAAAGCTAACAAAAAATCCAAAAACTGCATTTCAAAACATTTGAAATATTGACGATTAACCATTGAGAGAATACGCGCTAAAAGCGAAACTAATCCTGGGAGTCTGTTAAACAAAAAAATAAGAAATGCAAATTTACAAAAAACAAATTTAGTTAACAAAAATTTGTTAACTTAGAATTTAAATAAAATAATTAAAAACAGCTGTCAAAAATCATCTGGAAAGTTATCACTATAGACAAATGAGATCCATAAAATGTTATAAAAAATCTGGCAAGACGATATAAAACCCTGTAAAATGTAATTTGCACGTAATTAAAGCGCAAATGAGCATTAAAATGCAGACATATGTTTCAGGAATTCTTGGAATCCCCTTTTCAATGTAATAGTGGAGCTTCTGGATTCAAAAACATCCAAATGAAGCAAACAAAACAACAAAAACACGGCTTATATAACCTGAGATTTACCTGTAAACTAATGAGAATGAAGGCAGTGTGGAAGTGGAAGTACAAGTTTTTGGAAGAAATGATCTGTTCCTTGATGAGGGAATTAGTGGTATCGGAATAAAGTTCAAGGACATGAACAATAATAAACTTTGCTTTGATACCCCACATGTGTCAAATATAAAACTATAAATTGGGTCATAAATAAGATAGGAAACAAACCTAGACATATCAATGTCCAAAACAAACCAAGAAAGAACAACGAATTTTTAAAACTTCTAATAGGATAACTAGGATATATCACACACTTATAATAAAGGATATAAAACTCACTAAACAAGTGAAACATGCGAAACTTCTGCATTTAGTAAGCATCCAGTTACAATAAGTATAAGCAGAGCAGTTACTACTAAGTCAACTAACTGGTTTTTAACCTCTTCATTCCAAGTGTACCCCATTGGGCAGCTTTTAAAATATTGTTTATTAACTACTGTTTGTGCAATTTGAAAGCTGAAATTGTTTTTGAAATTAATCAACAGATAGTTTATTTCGTTTTAAACATGGAAAACATGGGAATTGAGCATTAATTATTATTTAAACTAATTATTAATTAAAATTTTTAAAAAAATTTAGTTATTTTGTTTTTCAATCATTTTTTAAATCAGATAATCAAAAATTGCGTCAAAATTTTTTGTGCTTAGTTCTGGGGTCTGGAGAGGTTAAAGCAACAACATAAAGTTGTAAAACCATAACCGCTGCTAATTTTAGGCCTTGACCATATTTTACATCATTTTGTTAGTGAAACAAAATGAAGTAAAATCTGTCAGAATAATTACAAATTGTAAAGGTAGCACTAAGCATGAGCACTGAAAGAATGAAAAACAAAGAACTTTTTAATTGCAAGAAAACTATTTTGTCAGTAAACATACATTCAAGCAATGACCTTTTCTGACTCAAATGAATATTAATTTCTCGTGCTCATCCCAAAAACCTGTTTGTCAATGACATTAGCAATGAATCATAATTATCATGAAAAAGGATGTTTTAATTGGCATTTTGCACTTAATTAATATGATGAGATACTTTTTTTAAAAAGTGTGTCCTAATGGCTGATATTATATGTTAGTTTTCTTTACCGTTATTATCTGTGTATAGCCCGCGGGATATCTACAAAAAAAACACCTTTTTTTACTACCTGCGGGCAATGTAACGATGAGGGCAATACATGAAATTAAAAAAAAAAAAAAGTATTATTGAAAAAGACAACTACCGTTCAAAAATATCGAAATCTGTTTTCCTGCAAAACAAAATGCAGAGAAATAAATCGTAGCTTTCGAAACTATGGTTCAAAGCAGATCGGGCGCTATAGGAGAATTCATTGTTTTCTAGGGTTGTATCCCATGTTTTTTCTCTGGTGCGGGTTATACAACGATGCAGGTTATACACCGAACTTAAATTTTTCTTCCTGCGGACTATACAACGATGCGGGCTATTTACCGATAATTACGGTATTTGATACATCAATGAGCAACGGATTAATTTTATCCCGATGCCTTAAATTTAAATTCAGCCAGTCGCCTTTCAATGCCATTTATTTGCAATGGAAATCATCCCAAACTTTGAGTCTATCTCCCAAAATAAATATACTATTTACATCTTCAATTTTATTTACATTATTTCCTTGCGTAAACCTATTACACGCAAAATATTTATCATGCTCTCAGTAGTCACGTAGGATAGGGTGAGTACCCCAGTGATTGACATACTCCAGTAATTGACACTTGTCCCCTAAAATAATTCATTAAGGGGAGTCGGCACCATGATACCATAATTTTTCTCTATGGTGCTCTTATTTACAATTTTTGCCTCAAGCCATGTTATATCACTTCATAAAAAATTTAATATTGAAAAAAAATGGATTTCCTAAATAAAATTTGAAAATTTCAATTTTTAAAACGAAATTTAGCATTTTCTAAAAAATGCATCTTCTTTTTCAAAAATTGGCGTAAAGTCTCAAATATTTTTTTATTGATTCATTACTGATAAAGCAAAACTTTTATGCTTTGAATTTTTAATAAGTCAAATATTTTTTGAGAAGAAAAAACAAAAACTGAAGTAATGCAGGAAAAACAATAAAAAATTCAAAACCTACAAAAAGAATTTTTTTAAAGTACTTAAGTTATCATAAAAGTAAAGCAGAAATTTGTTGTATAGTTTCAGGAACATGTGGGAAAAAAAAGACACATTACAGATACAAATTTTAAAATGCCTTTGCATTTTAATTGAGATGAAATGCGCAAAAAAGAAAAACGAGGGAAAACAGCATTTTAAGTTTTCGGCTTGCAATATCTTTATCAAAATTTCAAGTAAGGAACTTTTGTTTTTCAGTTACTGTCACGATGAAATTGATTCTTCTCCCTTATTTTATTTTTAAAAAAAATAATATGTGCCTTATATTTAGCACAGTTTTGGTTTCGAAATGAAGAGGTGTTAAATCACACTGCAATAAAAACAATGGCTAATCAATAAATATATCTTCAATTTTTCTGAAACTTTCAGGGAACATTTTTGAAGATTTATTTTAAACATTTTCGTGCTTTTTGACATTTTTGGAGTGCTGACTCCCCTTAATGAGGAAAATATTAAATCAATATATAAATGATGCCTATCAATATTTACTTCATGAAATTACCGATTTATTTTTGAGTACTACATTGGTCACCGTATGACATTTCTATCGCAAAAATGGAAGAGAACTATGGGGAGTGAAAAACGCAGCCATTTTTTGTGTTGAGCTTGCCTGAAGACTTAAGGTGAATCAATGCTTTAACATCAACACGTTTTAATTAATTTCAGCAGTATCTCTAAATGGCTACAATTTTAGATCTATTAGATGTATATTTTTAACAACTAAAGTGTGTATTTAAGTGCTTGTTAATATTTTATGATGCCTATCAATATTTTCTTCATGAAATTACCAATCTATTTTTGAGTACTACATTGGTCACCGTGTGTTATTTCTATCACAAAAATGGAAGAAAACCGTGGGGAGTGAAAAACGCAGCCATTTTTTGTGTTGAGCTTGCCTGAAGACTTAAGGTGAATCAATGCTTTAATATCGTCACGTTTTAATTAACTTCAGCATTATTCTAAATAGCTACAATTTTAGATCTATTAGATGTATATATTTAACAACTAAAGTGTTTATTTAAGTGCTTGTCAATATTTTTATGAATTGACAAGCAATGCCAATTACTGCATTATTTATTGGACTATGAAACAGTGATAGGCAAAGGATTTCAATCAGTAGAAGTTAGATTGATATTTTTTTTTATGAAATTGAAATGCATAAAATTTGAGGGACTCTGCATGTAAATTAAATTTATGTCAGTTTTATTTTTTTATTCAGATTTCCCAGCAATTGACGCCCTTTTAAGAGAACAGTGTTGACTATTGGAACAGCTGGCACTATATCTACTGGCACGTAAAATAAAAAAAAAAATCCGATGCAGTTTTACATTTTCAGATGTTATTAGATAATGTAAGATAAAACAATGTTTAAAATAAATTTATTTCAGGTTTATAAGTTGTGGAAGAATTACTTTGTATGTGCTGTTAAGTTTATTTTATGCAAATACATTACATATTGCAACTTTAATACAGTGTGTCAAACATTGTCATAGAATGTCAATTACTTGTGAAAGGGAAAATTGAAGTATCAATTACTGCAGCATTGAGTGGTATAAAATAAAAATGTATTTAATTTATTTTATTTTATTTTTAAAAAGATTTTAAAGTAATATAATTACAGATCGGATAAACCTTTAACTTATACATCATTCTAAAGTCTATTAAAACATATATTAATTTAATAATTTGGTAACAGTTTTTTCTAATTACTAAACAGTTAGAATTTTGATAAATCTCTCTATAGCTGTCAATCACTGTTGCACTTACCCTAAAAGAATTTAACTTCAAAAATGTAATTTTCACATCGTGAATTTTTTAATTTGTGAATTAATTCACATCCGTTTACTGTAAGACGGTAAGAATAAGGAAAAAATTAAAAACAAAGAAGCAAAAGTATACACAAGAACTCATTAAGAGGGCTGAAAGTAAAAATGACATTATGTTTTGATATTTTCATTTTTTTGAAAAATAAATTGGTTGCGGAAGTAATTTTTCAGAATTTGTGTGATGATTACTTAACTTTCACAATATTTAACACATTGCAAAAGACTAAATGGTCTTCAAGAATATGATTAAATTTTAACTGAATTTCATTGAAACATAAAAAACAAATCCCTTGAGAAATAAAGAAAATTGCTTTTTACATTTGTAAAGAACAATATTTTTTAATCACGCCCCTGGTTGATTAAAAAATGCCACTTTGAAGAGTGTTAGCAAAATCAATTGAAATGTATTTCTGACTTCCAGTCGGTATTTTGTTTTTTTTTTGATGAAACTTAACAAGTACTAACAGAAGACATTCAAAGTTAAAATTATGCATTTTGATACTGTACCTTGCCTGGTTGTTCAACGCATAAGAGACATAGTATGAAACATCTGTTGAACAAAAAAATACGCACGTCGATAAAGAGTGAACAAGACTGATTATTAATTCGGGTTTAAATTGTCAAGGAATTTAATTCAACAACTAATTTTATTTGCATTAAGTCCAGTTACTTGTAAAAGAATTTTGATACGATAATTTTTAAGTGAATTAACACGACAATGGATAACTTATTGCCAAGAATATGATAGGGTTATTAAAAATAATAATATTATTCTTGCTATTAAAATGTTGTAAAACTAAAATTTTAAACATAATTCTATTTTTTTAAATAAACATCGCACCTGAATCGCATAAAGTACATACAATTTCTGTACTAAATTAGTTGCTATGTTAATTTCGAAAATTTTGTCCCAAATGAGTTGCTACATTTTAAGTAGGTGGCGTCCTAGAAGTAGGTGGAGTCTTGCAGTAGGTATGCAATCTCGAAGCTATATTATATGCAAGAAATTCCATAAATATAAATAAAATGGATTTATTTTGCGATTAAATTTATAACAACTTGGTATTTTCTTCCTCATTTTCACAAATGTAGCACACATTAAGAATAAAATGGGAAATGTTGATGGGCTACGCTGATGTGCTGAAGGTAGCACCAGAGGTCATTGTTTTAAGTTTTTCAAATTTCAAGCTAATCTTGAAATTAGGAAAAATTACTACTTCAATAGGGTTATAGGCAGTTGCAATAGTTCATCGGAAGCTACTGTTTTTTACAGCGGGGTAAAAACTTATACGAAAGCTCTTGACGTTCATTGGGAATTGTTAAATTGAATAGAAGCAGCCTACCAGGGCTCTGTGGCTGTTGCTGGTCGTCACTTTTGTATTTGTGTTTGTATTTTGGGACAAATTTTTCGAAGCAAATTTATGCACACTCTTAAACCACGCCCCATTTTGATAAAGCATCTAACAAGAGTTACTGGTGGTAACTAAAAATCATTTTAAAATAGAATTTTTACTGTTTTAAGGAGGGAAGGAGAGAATGTTTGGTAAGTAAACGTTGTTAATTGACAGCATATCACCCGAAAATCTCTGAAAAATGTTCAGACAAACTCATAAAATCATAAGTATCAACAATTGTCAGAAAAGTATTCAAATGTAGATAGTTTGGAGCATGGTAATTTAATTTTAGCCATATAAATTATCTGAGCCTTCGAAAGGTATTGTACAATAAATCTTTCCAGAAGTTTCAACAATTCTTTAATGGTGTATGTCATGGACACCACGACCAAAAATAGCTTATATATGCAAAAAAACCGTAGTAATTTAAGAAAGCGTTTGTTAGGGATCCTTCATAAATGATGTCACACTTCGAGGGGGAGGGGAATTCATGAAATCCTGACAGTAGTCAGTGTGACAAGGGGAGGAGAGGGGGTAACAAGAAGTGCAAGAAGGTCATCACGCTTATGCAACGTAGGTTGACGTGTAACTAAGGGGAGAAGGTGGGTATGTTGAAACGTGACATTTTGTGCCAAGGGGGGGGGGGGCAGGAATACAGGGGAAAAAAGCTTGACATCATTTATAAATGGTCCCTTACTTACAATGTTTGTTAAAACAAGCATTCTACAAATTTTAAACTTTTTATTGCACGGTACGCACGTTCTTGAGACACTCCCCTTTTAGCAAAAACTTTACCACCAGTGTAAAAGACTGACGGCCAACAGCACCACCGGGGGGCAGATTGAGGCTCCAGTTGGAGTAAAAGTATAAAAGGGTATAAAAGGAGATACTATGTATTCATTGTATTAAAGAATTTACTATTCTTCAAGTAGATAGTTTTATGCAATGGGGAAAAAGTTTTATGCAATTACTGGTGGAAAAGTTCCTGCAAAATAAGGCGTGGCTTAAAAGTGTGCAAGCACTGTATTGCAAAAAAAAAAAAAACACATATAATTTTTATTTATTTATTTATTTTGATTTTTTGGACATGAAAATATTCCTCTCTTGGTATCTATAGAAAGGCTACACGTCTTCTGGAAGAAATTTCAAATAAAAACTTCGACAGAACAAAACTGTGATCTTTCCAAGATCAATCAATACCTACGTTAGACAAAACTATTTGGTGATTTTAGCGAACAGAACAAATTTATTTCCGGAGTTGGGAGGGATTCCCAGACGTTACTGTCATCATCAATATCCTATCAGTCAGAAACTACTCAATAGAGAATGATTAATAAAAGCATGAATGATTGTTTTGACCTAGTAAATTGTAGCCGGTAAAAACAGAGCATTGTAGCAAGATAAGGTGTCGTCCGAAGAGATTTATTATTGCTCCGAAACTGGTGTTTCTAAATGGGTACGAGATATCCTTTTTATACTTCTGAGATAATAATTAAAAGAGTTGCGTGCATAAAGGTACAAAAAATGCCAGCTGTAAGGTTGTAGGGTTACTTGTCCCTCCCATATTGATTCATTATGGCGTAGAGTAATAATGTTTTAAAAATGTACGCATGATGATAAAAATACAGAAATCAACAAAAACTTAATTCTTACATCAAAAGAGAACGCTATGCGTAATGCTTTAATCACGATCGTCTCTGGGAAAGTCACTTTTAATGACGCAGTAAAAAACGCCAAAGGTTTCGTCACTGTTGCTTGTCGCTGCTGCGGTTCTTTTGAATTTTTACACATTCGTCTGCGGATTTGTCCACGTATGTAATATGAGTAAATCTCATAAAATAATTTTTGTTATATTTTACCGAATATATATATATAGATATATATGTATGTGTGTGTTTGTGTGGGAGTGAATATTTCAACATCGACTGCAGCGCCATCCAGCGAGTAAGCAGATTGGGATGAGATGTGGTCCTTTGTGGATGCGAGCTGCGCTGTGCTTGCTTGGATTGTTATTTTAGTCACGCTGGGTTCCGACCGAAGTTGTGTACATTGTTTAAAATTACCTGTAAATGGACATTGTAAGTATATTGTTTGTTTAGTTCTCACTATTGTGTGCATTATTGAGAATGGGTGCTCAGTTTATGATTATGGAAAGCCTAGACGACCAAAAGAAACCCCTATATATATATATATATATATATATTCTCTTTTCTATTATTTATCATTTTACACCCCCGTTTTTATTTCGAATATAATATATTGAACTCCAGATACTTTGAAGGAAAAGTAAAAAAAAAAAAAAGTATATTGCTTTATCTGACGTTCGCCTTGAGAAGAAGATAAATAGTTATCGGCTAATAGTTTATGTCAAGTTATTGATTATTAGTTTTCCCGTCGGGATTTCAGAAGTATAAAAATTTGTGATCTGTTCAGAAGCAAAAAAAAGGGTGTAGACATAGTTTCAAGAACTTATTTCGAAATCAATAATTTATCTTAAAATGTTGACACGGATAAAAAGACGTTATTCTTCTGTAAGTAAGTTCAATCTGGGTATACATATGTATAGCTTCTAAAATTTCTTATATGAAATTTTAGAGTATAACAGTATTTGTATTAAAGCAAGGCAAAAAAGTAGTTTAAAGAATATTTTTAATAACTTACTTTTCTCTTTAATATGTAACGATATAAACAATTTTTACTATAAATTTTTACTATAAATTTTTGTCCTCATATAAGAAAACGTTTTCAAATGACTAAAATATTTATTTTCGTTCTATTATTAAAAGTTTGAAAAGTTGAGAGTAACAGTTTTTAAAAGTATTTTGTTCACTTCGATTGGTAAAATCAAGAGATATGAGTCTTCTTTTACTGATATTGTGTGTCATCTGTTATATAATACTCTGCAATTTATGCTGTAAAATGCAAAATATTTTCGTAAAATCTACACAACTTAGTTTCAGATTATAATTTGAGCTGATTAGACAAGCTACATGTTTAGCTGTAGAACGAATCAAGCTTAGCCTATTACGGTATTTCCTGCCTGGCCTTGAAATTGAGCTCTCAAGTTCTTACCAAATATATTGTAATTTATTACAGTTGAATTGATGTCGTTTCCGTTTAAAAATTTGCATTTTAATTAATTATTTATTTATTTCTAATGGGCTGCTGTTGACTCCTGCCAATGGAGGCAATTCAAGCAACATTATTTTTTTACGTGGCAGAGATGAAAGCAATGTACACAAAGGAAGCTTACTTCGAGTTCGACAAATCTAATTGAAAACTAGACCTAAATGAAGTTCTTCTACATTACATAAAATTAACACTAAATAAAACACTATAACTAGTCTAATAATTAATAAATTTCTTGAATAATAATTAAATTAAATGTAAATACTGGGTTATAACCAGAAACAGCTGTGCAAATGGTCTAATTAATTTTAAGATAACTAATTTTGCCTAGTGAACTACTCCACGAAGAACTCAATTGAAAATCTTAGTAAACAAAGAGCGGATATCACGTGACAACGGTGATCGTTCATGAGCCCCTCTAGTGGTGAATTGCCTCCATTGCAGACCTAGCGCATTCTTCAAAGATTGGTACCATCTCTTGCAGCGGACCCACAAAGCAGAATAGTACCGTCGCCTCAGGAGAATTTTGACCGTTTCTCTACCTGAAAGGTTGAACACCCGGACTCTGTTGATGTGAAATTGCACTCTTACTTTAATTAAGCCGAAAGCATCCAAGCCAAATGTCTACCCAAGGGATCTTTTACATGCCGCATAATTACAAGAATTGGGCGCAGACGATTTTCTGCATCTTGAAAATTTATAAACACTGCCAGGCTCGATCCCCTGACGAGTCTCGCGCCTTACCTAAACACCACCATGCCGGATCGTTGAAAATATTTTAAATGTATATCTGGCACAAAATTGTCCGTGGTCATTGGATAGGCCAATGCAAAAAAAGAGCATATATTTAAAAAGCACAATACCAGTTTCGAAATAAAACAATAAAGTGAAATTTAATACATGCAATGATAAAGATGAAAGAAAAACAGGCCAATATGAATCAAGCACCAAACAAACTGAGCTTTCAGTGGAACACTTTAGTTCCACTAATTTGTATTTCCTTGTTTTATGTTCTCTACAGTGCAAAAATTTTGCCTTCAGCTGGCACCATTTTTGGTGTCACTGAACACGATTTTTGGCGCTCAGTTGGCGTAAAGTTTAAAATTATTCATTTTTGATGTACTTTTTTTTATGCGGTTGTCTAAAAACTTTAGACCGTATCAAGTTCTTAGCACATGAAATGTTTTAAGTCCGTTATGTATCGAAATTTCATTGCGATTGTCGTATCTATGAAAATAAGATAAATGAGCAATAGTAATGAATTTTTGATGCGTAGATGAGTTACCGAAGATCATATGCTAAAATAACATTCTGATGGCATATTTCTTTAAACATATACTTAAAAGAATTTAAAATACATAAAAAAATGCATAATTTTTAACTTTTCCCCGACTAAACACCAAAACGGTGTTTAGTAACAACAAAAAATTTAACAATGTAGCATTGCTTGAATATTTATGTTTAATTTTTAGTCAATATTTTGATTTCAGATATTAAATCTATTTTCAGAAACAACGTTCTGATTTTCGATAAGTTAATGTTTTGTTAGAAATTACAATTATTTAGCTGACGACAAACTTATTTGTAATATGCATGCAGTTAAAATTTTCAAATGCAGAACCAAATTCAAGTTGTCAGACTTACATTGTTTCCAAGATACATATTAAAGATACAAACAATCGTTACTTGAATGTTATCCGGTAACGCATGGTTTTCTTACAGGACTCTTATTCCCGTTGCTATAAAATAATACAGTTCCGTTATTTGTTCTCCGCAAACAACCAAGGACTTCAAAATAAATGAAAATACGTGATACGGCTCTTTCTAGAGCAAGAAATGATACTTTAATCTGTGCTTTTCTTTCGAAATACTTTTCACGAAGTGATTATTGTTCCTTATATATGGTAGAAAGATGTGTAGTTGTAGAAGCTATGATTTGTTCTCAGTAGTCATATCATTATCATCATCTCAGTGGTCTTATCCAATATAATCACAGTTAAAAAACGTGCATTAGACTTACTTGAAACTTGTGGTGGCCCATATTTTAACAAATATCATCTCAAAATACAGAAAAAGTATATGTATATCTTGTGGGATTTTTTTTCGAAAAACAGACTGAAAAATTTTTTTCTGACTTTTTAAATTTTTTTAAAGTGTTTATTAAATTACAGTAATTTTAGTATTTTTCCTCCGTAAATATCCTGTTTGAAGAAAAAAAAAAAAACAGGAGAACATTTTGCGTGCATTGTCATAAAAATAAGTTGTACCAAACGACGAATATTTATTAACTGAGTAAATTAAAGTTTAGAGTTTAGCTGAGAAACAAGCCAATTGAAGTAAACATTTGAAACAGGCATCATAGGAAATCGCCTCTTTTAATTGTACGTTTAGACATTATTGAAAGATGTTGTTAGACAGTAGTAGAAAGACTAATTAATTTTGTTAGTGTTGATCGGCGGTAACTCAGTCAAACAAGGAAGAAAGTAAAATTTATTGTCTACTACTTCCATATCTGTAAAAAAACGCCCAAAAGGCGTTTCAACGCAGGAGAAAAGCTATTAAAGTATCTTCTGTGGTTTTGTCTTGTCTCAATTCTATATTCAAGGCTGATAAGAGGTACCGACAATTTGTTCAGCAGTTGTGTTCCCCCTGAGAGCAATTTGACTTACATATATTAAGATGTTTTTTAATATGAATGGTTGTTAAAGATAAATAAAGAAAATTTATAAGTTATAATTGATTTAGAGCATGTAATATGTTCAGTTCTATATTATTTCTCATGCTTTTAAAAAGGAATTGTCTTTGTTTAATTTTTCACTGCAGTTGCATTTATTTTAGCATTAATTATTTAATATTTTGGTTAAACATTAAATATTAAGCCAATAAAAAAAAACTTTTGACTGAATTTTTTTTTCAAAATTATAGAAAAATTATAAAATTCATGATTAACACAAAAATTGACACTTGCGGGAAAATTTTTGAGTAATTTGCTTTCAACTTTTTATTCAGCTTCGTATGGATATTATAAATATTTTTTCCCGTTACATTTTATGAAGAACTTTTTTAAAAAAACAGTGTACTTGTTTAACTATAGCGAAGAGCAAAAATGTTTGAAGAAATATGCCGGAAAATTAAAAATATATATATATATATATATTTCAAGAACTTACAAGATTAAACTGCAACTGTTTGCTAAAAAGTGTTTAAATTATCATTTCAGATCGATGAGCAAATTGTTATGCAATTTGTGGGAAACTTCAGACACAAAACGCATTTCTTTGTGTTTTTCATATATTTTAATAATTTGAACAAACTTTTAGATATTATTTTTTTTAAATTTAATATTTAAAAACTTAGCTCAAATATCCATAACCAATGCTAAAATAGGTCCGGCTACAGTGACATATGTAAACAAGAAACATTTATTCATAGGTCCCGTGTTCCCTTAAAGAACTTCTATATATTGAAAACGTTGTTTTTAATCGTATTAGTGTTGCAGATGATCAAACAATTTAGTTAATTTTTATAGACTTTTCAAGGAACCTTCGAACTAAATAGCAAATGAATTCTTTCGCACAATTTGTGACGTAACTAACTAACTATAACTATAGTTTATTTATTAGCATAAATACATAATCACTTATTTTAAAACGATGTCATGTCAATCCCGTCATATTGACCGGATGTGTGTGAAACACTGAGAGATTAAACTATCGATGTACTTTAGGTGTAAATTTCATACATTTAAAAACAAAATTTCACAACCCCGAAGAATACGTGTGGGGAAAAATTTGTAACTCAACATGTTATGCGCCAAAAGTTTGATTTATTTCCTTTTTCGCAACAATTGCTACAAGCAACTGAATTTAGATTTAGAGTTTCAATTCATTTTGACAGTTGTATTGTTGACATCTTTGCGAAATGTAAATTTGCTACAGTAAAAAATGAAAATATTTGAAATTATATATCTGGCGCAAAAATGTACGTTTTCATTTGTTAGGCCAATGCACAAAAATAGCATATGTTTAAAAAGCACAGTACTAGTTCCGTAACAAAACAAAGTGAGTTTAATACATGCCATGATAAAAATGAAATTAAAAAACAGACCAATATGAGTCAAGCACCAACCAAACTGATCTTTCAGTGAAACACTATGTTTCCACAAATTAGTAATTCTCTGTTTTATTTTCTACACAGTGTAAACATTTTGCAATTAGTTTACTTTTGTCGTGTATTTTTTAATGTGATTGCCTAAAAAATATAGATATTATAACGTTTCTTAGTACGTGAAATGGGCTAAATAACACCAAAGTAGTGTTTAGTAACAACAAAAAATTTAACAGTGCAGCATAACTTAAGTATTTGTGGTCAATATTTTGATTTCCGATATTAAACTAATTTTCAGAAACAACGTTCTATTTTCCGATGAGTTAATGTTTTGTTAGAAATTACAATCATTGAGCTTACGACAAACTTATTTTAAATATGAAATGGAGTTAACATTTTCAAATTCGGAGCCAAATTCAAGTTGCCACACATAGAATTTTTCCAAGATATATATTAAAGATACAAGCAATCGTATTTTCAGCGATGTTATCCGATAGCAACTGATTTTCTCACAAGACTCTTGTTCTCGATGCAATAAAAGAATAGAACTCCGTGATTTGTTCTCCGGCAACAGCCAAGGACTTCAAAATAAATGAAAATACGTGACACGGCTTCCTTAAGAGCAAGAAATGATACTTTAATCCGTGCTTTTCTTTCAAAATACTTTTCATGAAAGGATTACTGTTCCTTACATCGTAGAAAGATGTGTAGCTCTAGAATCTATGATTCGTTCTCAGTAGTCATATCATCTCTTATCCAATATAATCATAGTTTAAAAATTTGCATTAGACTTACCTGAAATTTGTGCTGGCCCATATTTTGACAAATATTATCTCAAAATGAAGAAAAAAATAGCTTTATTGCTTGCTGGATTTTTGTTTCGGAAAAACAGGCTGAGGAAAATTTTATGACATTTTTTGATTTTTTAGATCATTCATTTATTTACAGTTACTTTAGTATTTCTCCATCATAAATCTCCTGTTTTATGAAAAGGAAATACAGGAAACACCTTTTGCATACATCGTCATAAAAATAAGTTGTACCGAACGACAGATATTTACTACGAAAGATAATTAAAGTTTAGACATTAGCTGATAAACAAGCCAATTCAAATAAACATTTTATGCAAGCACCATAAGAAATTTAAGGAAAGGAAACTTCAGCGAAGCATATAAATCTCCAAACTGCAAAGTAAAATGATTTAGGATATGACCAATGCATCAAAATATGTAAGAGGAAAATTGCCCACCAAGACATGCAAATTGTGTCCGTAAAAAAAAATTATCATTAAAAATATTGAAAAGTTTTAGCAAGAAATTGCGTTTCATGAAAATACAATCTTTTAAATCTAAGGCGTTTATCTAGCCAAAAGTTGCCTAAAAAGTGTTATTCAAGTATATACTTTATAAAAATAAAGAGAAACGAAAAACTCGCTTAGCCTTCTCCCAAACTCTTTCAAAAGAAGTGGTGTACGGCACATTACACACCAGAAGCAATCCTCTTCTAAACCCACAACTAGCCTCAATTTAATGTGTGTTTAATTATTTTTTAAATTTGTTGTTAGACACTAGTAGAATGTGTATAATAACTAATTTATTTTTAGTGTTGATCCGCAGCAAACCATTGTAAATTGGAAGAAAGTAAAAATTAGTTTCTGCTACTTCTTTATTATTAAAATTAACCCCTTAACTGGGGGTTAATTTTAATAATAAAGAAGTAGCAGAAACTAATTTTTACTTTCTACCCAACTTTGGGGGCTATCCAAAGTTGGTCCCAACAGGTTTGCCCGTACAGCGTACGGGCATTGATATTTCCGCCTTTCGTGTTTTGATTTGCCTCTATTTTTAATAGATTGAAAGAGAGTCTTTAGAATTAGAATATTTAAATAGATCGTGAGATCTATAATACAGTCTTCACTGTGATTGCAAAAAGCCAACATTTAGGGGAACTTCTGTTTCAAAGTTATAAAAGATGCTTAAATTCATTACTTATGAAATTTAAAAAAAATCTTTCATTTTTCTTTTACATCAAGTTAGGACTTTAATTATATGCAATAAAAAATATGCCTTTTTTTAGGAATATTTGTGGGGAAAAAATTAACCAGTTAGGGAGAAAAATGCTATCAAGATACCTTTTATGCTTTTGTATCGTATCAGTTCTGGGTTCAAGGCTGTTAGAATTATCAACAATTTGATCTTCAGGTACGGTCCCTCGAGAGCAGTTCAAGAGAGACTGTTTGCACGAATAGAAATACTATGAATTCTGAACTCATATTGAGTTATTTTGAATTTAATTTAAGTTACTTTTAAATATGACTGGTAGTCAAAGAAAAATTTAAATAATTGATTTAAATATGAATAATATTCAAAGAAAGAATTTTGGAAAGTTATTACTAATTTTGTTTATGTATCAAAATTCTGTTCTTTTTTATTTCAATGCAAAAAAAAAAAAATATCATGCTTCTGTCAAGTCTCAATTCTAGCTTCAAGACTTAAAATTGCCAACAATTTGCACTTAAGGTCTGGTCCCCCGAGAACAGTTCAAGAGGGACTATTCACAAGAGTTTTCATTTGAAGAGACGAAATGTTATAACCTGTTCAGACCCCAGAAGTAAGCACAAACAACATTGACGCAATTTTTTGGTTCTCTGATTTTACAAGAAGTTCCGTCTAGAGCTATACGAACTTACTCTCCCGTATACACCAAATTCAAATTTATAATCTAGCTACCTCTCTCTTTCCCGTTTAACTTTAGTTTTATTTGCTTCAAATATACCCTTTTCAACGATTAATACATATTCATTCACTTCTTCATTCATTTATTCAGCCATTCATATATTCCTTCATCCACTCATTCATGTATTTATTCACTAATTTACTTATGTTTTCATTCATTCCTTCTTTTTTATTAGTTATTTTTATCATTTATTCATCCATTTGTTAACTCATTCATTTAACCATTTCTTTTTTCTAAAATATTCTTGAAAATCCCGATCAAAAAATTTCATAGGAAAAAAGGCTCGTTAGTTCTGGATGAACTTTCTATCTGTACATGTTCTACGTTATAAGAGCTTTCCGATAAAGTTTGTTCTGAGTAAATCGGTGTGTTAGATCAGGATTTATACGAGATTGAAATTTCTCCGTAAGCGCTACGTTAATTTTTTTGGACCGTTCAAAAATGAACAAAAATTGTTCAAATCAATATTTCACCCCGAGATCTTGTTCCAGTGAGCTTGTTCATTGAAGCTTGGATCTTGTACATAGAGTTTACATATTTTGCTTCATTTTCGACCATAGGCGCGAATGTTAAAAATTTTGAACTGTTCAAAATTGAACGAGAAAATGTTCAAATCAAAAAGTAAAATATGGCAATGAGATTTCCTCGCCTAGATCTTTCGTATGCAAAAAGATTTTTTCGAATCGGATGATTCGTTCAAAAGTTATTAAGCGGGGGCTGGGGGGGGGGGGACAGATAGACCGACAGGCCGACCGATGCACAATATCCCCACCTCAAAACCCTAATTTCAAAATTTTTATTTTTCAATTTTTATTTAATTTCTTAACTTATTTTTGACTTTTCTTGATTTCTAAAGATATTTTCACGATACATTAAGACTTCCTTCATGCTTTATTTATTTTTTAAAAACTTTTACGATAAAATAGGCTAAACAAGAATTTCCGTCTAGAACTATACGAGCCTACTTTTCCGTATACACCAGCTTCAAATTTATATTCTAGCTATCTCTCTCTCTCTCTCTCTTCCTCGTTCAGCTTAAGTTTTTAATTGCTTCAGATATGCCTTTTTCAACGGTTAATACGTATTCAATCATTCATTTATTCTGTCATTCATGTATTTATTCACTCAGTTATTAATTCATTCTTTTGCTTATTGATTTAACCAATCATTAATTCAAAAATATTCTTGAAAATCTCGAACAAAATATTTCGTAGGAAAATAGGCTCGTTAGTTCTGGATGAACTTCTTATCTGTACATGTTCTACGTTATAAGATCTTTCCGATAAAAATTGTTCCAAGCAAATCGGTCCGTTACATCACGATTTATATAGGATTGAAATTTCCCCTTAGGCGATATGTTAAGTTTTTTTAACTGTTCAAAAATGAACAAAAATTGTTCAAATCAATATTTCATGCCAAGAACTTCTTCCAGTGAACTTGTTCATTGGAACTTGGATCTTGTACCCAGAGTTTACATAATTCGCTTCATTTTCGCCCATAGGCGTTCATGTTAAAAATGTTTGAACTGTTCAAAACTGAACAAAAAGTGTTCAAATTAAAAAGTAAAATATGGAAATGAGATGTCCTCGCCGAGATATTTTGAATGCAAAAAGAATTTTTCGAATCGGACAATTCGTTCAAAAATTATTGGGGGGGGGGGGGGGGCAGACCGACAGACAGACAGACCGACTGACACACTTTTTCCCCATCTCAATACCCTACTTTCAAATTTTTTATTTTTCAATCTTCATTTAATTATTTAACTTATTTTTGACTTTTCTTGATTTGTAACGATATTTTCACGATACATTAAGCCTTCTTTCATGCTTTATTATTATTTTTTTTTACTTTTACGGGGCAAGAAGGCTAAAAATGATTGCAAAACAAAATAACTAAAAAAAAAAATATTAATAATTAGTTTAATTAAGAATTAATGCCCAATTTTCACGTTTAAAACGAAAAAAAACTTCTGTTGATTAATTTCAAAAACAATTGTGTGTTTTAGCTTTTAAATTGCACAAAAAGTAGTTAATAAACTGTATTTTCTAATCGGGTACACTTAGAATGAAGAGAATAAAGATGAAGTTATTTTGAATTACATATATTAAGTTGCTTTTAAATATAAATAGTAGTCAGATGGAGACGGAAAAAATGGATAAGTTTATAATTCAGCGCAGGTAACATGTAACAGTTCTACATTATTTCCTACGCTTTTCGAGGTGGACTTATATGTTTTAAATGATAGAAATGCACGAGCCTTTTGAAACAAGAATTTGCTTTGTTTAATTTTTCACTTTAGTTGAACTTACTTGAGCATTAATTACGTATATTTTGGCTAAATTTTAAATATTAAGCCAATTTAAAAACTTTCTGTCTGAATTTTTTTCAAAATTATAGAAAAATTATGAAAAACACAAAAACTGACTCTGCTGTCTGATTTTTTGCGTACTTTGCTTACAGCTTTTTATACAGCTGCGTAGGGGTATTGTAAATTATTTTGTGCCATTTCTTTTTATGAAGCAATTTTATTTAAAGTGTACTGATTTAACTATAGCGAGGAGGAAAATTTTTTTGAAAAAATATACTGGACTTTTAAAAAATATATATGTTTTCAAGAACTTATAAGATTAAACTGCAACTGTTTGCCCACAAAATGTTTATATTATTGTTTCAGATCTATGTGGAAATTTTATGGTAATTTGGGTGAAACTTGAGCTATAAAACGAATTTTTTATGTTTGTCATATCCTTTTAAAATTTTGAAAAAAAGTAGAGCAAAATATTTTTTTATTAGTTTACCATTTAAAAACTTAGCCCAAATACACATAACCAATGCTAAAATAGGTCCAACTGCAGAAGAAAAAAAAGCAACATATTAAAAAAAAAAACATTTTTGCAAAGGACCCGTGTTCCGTTAAAGAACTTTTGCATTGAAAAAACTTTTTTTATAGTATTGCAATTTATCAAACTATTATATTAAATTTTTGCCTTTTAAAGGAACATTCGAAGTAAATAGTAAATGCATTATGTCGCACAATCTGTGACGCAAGTAACTAACTATAGTTTATTCAGCAACATAAATACATAATCACTTAATTTAAAAACTATGTCAAATCAATTCTGTCATATTGACCGGATGTGTGTGGAACACAGTGCTATTAAATTATAGATGTACATTAAATGTAAATTTTATACATTTAAAAATAAAATTTCACAACCCCGATGCATAACTGTGGGGAAAATGAAATAATAAACTTGAAGAAAAATAAAGGAGTAGCTGTAAATTTGTAACTCAACAAAAATGTGATTTGCTTCCTTTTTCGCAACAGGCGTTGCTAGCAACTGAATTTCTTTTTAGAGTTTCAATTCATTTTCACAGTTGTATCAGTGACATCATGTAAATTTGTTACAGTGAAAAATGAAAAGGAAAGAAAAACTAACAATATTTAAACAATGACTGCACAAAAATTAATAACTCAACTTGCTTTGCGATTTCTTCCAAGTGCGGATACATTTTTTCCCTTTCTTTCAGTTCCAATCAAAAATCTTATTTTTAACTTATTTTTAACATGTGACATAATTGCGTTATTCAAAGATAAAATCAGCGCACAAATTTCAAAAACATTGCGCACTGGTGGTTTCCGGTGATGGCGCAAAGACGAAAAAGGATTTCAATCTAATAAAAATGAGCTGTGTGTAACTACTGCTTAGCGTTCTTAGCTAAAAAATTGAAAAATAGTTCTTTTCTCTTTATCTTTTCTTTCTTTCTTTCTTTTTTTATGAACTGATACAAGCGTCAGGAACTCCGAACGGTCTGCAATTTCTACAGAAAATTTGTTCTGCAGGTTCCCTCTAGCTGAAAACTATGCAAAAGTAAAATAAATCGGGTTAGTACAAGGTGGGTCAGAAGTAATGACCCAGTTTTGAAGGGTTATAAACAAACTAATACAGTTTGAGACTTAAAACTTATTAAATTTTTATTTGTATATAAACGAATTTTTTACATTAAGTTTTGGAGCCGTTCATAAATGATGTCACGCTTTTTCCCCTGTATTTGACCCCCTCCCCCCTTTGTCACATGTCAATCTATGTTGTATAATGCATCATGTCTTACTTGTTGTTACCTCCTCCCCTCCCCCTGTTTCACGTTTGTCACAATTTCACGAACCCGCTTCCACCCCCCCCCCCCCGAAGCTTGTCATCATTTATGAATGATCCCTTTGCATACCATTTCATCAAGATGGTGGCCGTCAGCAGAGTTACATGCCAATTGCGGACTGGTCAGATGCGGACAGCGGAATCGAACAATGAACAGTGGGATTAAGGGAGATAAGCAGTCACTTCTATCTCACATGGTTACAACATTTTAATGGGTTACTAGAAGGAGGAGGTTATCGCTTCATCACGTTTTATTGTTCAGCATTTGTCTATTCACGCACTTGTTATTTTATGGCACTACATGTGTACCATCTCTTCATTTGATGCTTAGTCGAGGAGCAGTAAACAGATTGTTTTTCATTTTTGCTGATTTAAAGCGTTATTGCTATGGAGTTTGTCTCAGTTGATTTAATATCAACTACGAAATATAAACATTCTTTACTTGTAAACGGATGGCAGTATAGAATGCATCGGAAGACTGAAAAATACGTTTCATGGGCTTGCTCAAATGATAAAAATAACAAATAGAAGCTAAATATGAAGACGAATTTTGAATTTAATGTTCTACGCATTATATTCAATGCGCTCATTCTTCAGCATCAAATGAAGCAATCCAAGCCAAGAAAACGATGGCATACGCCAAAAAAAAAAAAGAGTTTGTAAGGAAATACCATCACCTGTCCTTCGAATTTCTCTCGAAAACATTTCGAAAATTGATAATAAAAGCTATGACTTCGTAGCTGAAACGCCGCAGTATGAAAGCGTAAGATCAGTTTTGTGCAGAGAAACGAGAAAAGCGTATTGGGAAATATGCAGCGGAAACTGAAGGCAAAACCTAAGTGACGCGATAAATTTCTCTTTTTGGGCACCCGTATTTGTCTGTCTGCAAGTGGAATGCAACCCTTGACTTTTGCAACTCTTGTCCCATCGTTGATAACCCACCTTCTCAATTTTCCGCATCTGACCGTCCGCAATCGGCACGACACCGTTATTTGTGCTCAGCTTAGCTTAAGAAGCTTAAGATGCTTTAATCTAGTTACTTCTTAATTAGTTTTAGAAATTTGTCTAAATATTTTCAGTTTTAAATCTATTTAGTGAACATATTAAAATACTCAGGTGTACCTTTAAGTGCGTGTTCATATGTTTTTGAAGTAACAAACAATGGCAATAACTGGATCATTTATTAGGTGTATTAGTTATGTACTAGTGATTAGCATAGGATTTACATCCCTAGTAGCTTAATTGATATTAATTGTTATTAAATCAGTATTTCCACAATTATGAGTAGTGGGCCACGAGCAAATATTGAGTGGGCCCTCAATACTGTACACATGAATTTTAAAAAATAGGAAGTCTGCGAATAAAAGTTCCTAAACTGCAATCTGTTGCTAAAACTCTAATGAAGATAAATATGAAACAAATACATACTTCCCACTGAAAAACCTTTCTAAAAAAACCTTGCAGGTGTAGGTATTTAAGTAATAAAACAAATTATTTTAGTTGAGTTTCGTATTTCAACAGTTCTTCATTCATATTGGTAACACTATTTTTTTTTTTTTTTTTCAATTAGAACAAATAAGACAGCATTAAGTAGTTCCACTACTCGCCACTAAAGGACCTGAGCATTACCAATATTTATGTCCTCTTTTCTCTAAGGCTGCTAAGAGGTGGGTCCCAAGATCGGAAATTTTTCTTAGATGGGTCGGAGCCCAGTCATCTTTTGGGAACCACTGTTTTAAATTGAAATGTATAAAATTTGAGGGGTTTTGAATGTAAATTAAATTTCTCTCAGTACTGAATGTTCTGTTCAGATTTTCCAGCAATTGACCCCCGTTTAAGAACAGTGTCAATTACGAGAACGGCTATTACATGTCCGGGCACATAAAGTTAATGAGGAAACAAACTATATGCAGGTTTACATTTTTAAATATCCTTAGAGAATATATGATAAAACAATGATGAAAATAAATTCCTTTTAGGTTTATAAGTTTGGTTACAATAATTACTTTGCATGTAGTATATATGTCAATCAGATGCTTTACATATTGGAAATTTAATACAATGTATCAATCACTGGAGCGTAGGATGTCAATTACTGGTAAAAAGAAATATTGGCAGAACAGCTACTGGATCATTGAGTGGGTATAAAAAGGTATCAATTAAAAAAAACCCCAATGGATAAACTTTGACACATATAACATGGTCCTGAAAGTCTATTAGAACACACATTAATTTAAAAACTATGTAAAAATAACTTATGTTGATTAAACTATCAAAAACGTGATTAATCACTCTAAAAGTGTCGATCACTGGGGAGTTACCCTACGTTCTTTATGAAGTAATGATCAATTCCAAAGTCCCTCGAGAGCTACTCAAAAGAGACTATATATATATATACACGATATATATATATATATACACGATATATATATAATACATTTGCATAATTATGACTGGTAGTAAAAAACCAATGTACAATATTTCATGGTGTTTAGAGTCATATGAATGCAAAGGGTTGCTACAAGTCTTCTGTGTGTTTATTAATTCGTTTGTTTTCGAGTTTTCTTGCTACCAACCAAAAGGTTTGCAAACAAAACCATCATTAACTACTTTTTCTTTAACTATAAGCCCAGATAATTAAATTCAACCACAGTATATTTATTTCTCACAACATTTTAATGCGAATTTTAAAGATCTTTTTTTTCCCCAAACATCTATGAAGTTAGGTTTGGACCATAAAAATTCTGAGAGGTGTGACCTGAGTCAAATATTGTTAAGACCTAGCAAGGTGATTTACTTTCAGCATTTGTAGACGCAGAAACATATTTAAAATAACACGTGACTATATTGCTTAAAAAGAGTATTAAGCACTAAGTTATGTTATTGAGAAATAATATAAAATCATGCTTAATAAAAAATGCATTTAAAAAAAATCTAAATGTAGTACTTTTTTGCATTTGCAAGTTTTCAGCAGTTTCTTGAGTTAAAAATTAGAAGTCTTTATAACAACTATACTTATCAGAAGCATAGTACAGCCACTACAAAAGGTATAAAGATTAGCAAACACAAAAATGTTTCTAATTGAAATATCAAATATTTTTCAAAGAAATTTCCCGTTACATTTTGAACACTTTATGAATTAAATCCCTGTTGTATTCCGTCTGGATAAAACAAATCCTGTCTGCGACATGTAATCGTTCCCACTAACCTAAAACTTTAAACAATACTCTTAATAGAAGTGACCGAGATCGGACCCTTATGGGAACGTCACGAAACGTCAAGTGTACAGTCACAAACAGGTTGCAGCAATTTACGAATGTTCCTCCACGCGAAGCTTCGTAGTGACTTTGGAGTTGCTTCCTCTATCGACACAAATGCAACTGTGTCGCAATCAGCCTCAGCAAATATTCAAAGACAAGGAAACCTCACATACCCCGAACATATCATTCACTTTGTGACTGTGACAATTATGACTCTCAGTGACGTCCCTGTGACTTGGCCGTGACAGCTTTTGCTATATATTAGTATCGACAGGGACTTGTTGGCTTTATTAAGCCTCAGCAAATGTTCAAAGACAAGGAAAACTCACACACTCCGAACATATTCACTATGTCAACATTCTTAAAAAAGAACTCTCATTTTTTAATTATAGTTTTAATGGTTTGTCTATAGAAAGGGTAAAGCAACAGCTTAAAAAAAAAACATTTTCCATAACTTTATTTTGCAGTTACACTTAATCAAAAAATTCCTTGTTCGGAAATTTCTCCTTTTTTATCTTTGCACAATACGCCTGCTTTAAAAATAATAAATTAAAAAACACACATACACAAATGAAAGGGACTGCTAACATTATTGAAACTACATTTAAGAATGCAAGGCGTAATTAAACAAAGAATTTATTTAATTAAATTAACATTTTCATCTGAGGTGTTAAAAATAAACCTAAGAAAGATTTGGCGCCATTAAAAACGTATATAACATATTAGCAAAATAGTTTGCATTTTCCTTTTCATTTCATTTTCAATTCATTGTTTTAATTACTTATTTATCTTAGTTTGATTTTTCGTTCGCAACATCTACTTAATGTTTCTGCTGCCTAATATTGAAAAAAGGGAAAAGCATACAGATTAAATTCTTGTTGAAATTAGTTGTTGTTTTTTTTACATTAAAAGGAATTTGGAAGGAAGTTATTTGAAGAAGCATTGCGAGACATTTTAACAAATATTTTCCCCTCTGACGAAATCTTTCTTACATAAAGTTTCGAAACAAATAACAAATATTTGGTTATATTTTTAGAAAATACGATCAAAATTCCTGACAGATATCGTACAAATATTTAACAAAATTATTCTCGGTAGCTTTCTTAAATGCGGTATTTATCTATTAATTATGACTGAAAAAAATGTACTGCCTTCTTTTGTATTCATTGGAATGTACTCAAAGTCAAACGATAAGACATTTCTAATGAAACATTAATTAAGGTAGGTAAATTGAAATAAATGTTACTATAAACTAGGGCTGTAGATTCGGAGTCGAACGGATTTAGGGTAGAGCTTCACTACACACTGTAACAATGTTGCGTTCATTTGCCACCATTTTTGATGTTCAGTTGCTGTAAAGGTGCAAATTATTCATTTTTGATGTTCTTAAATATCTTTTAAGTGTCTGTCTAAAAACATACAGACGTCTGAGTGTTTTTTGAGCATATGATGTTCGTTAACCCCTTAACGGTCGGGTAATTTTCCAGAAAACGGTCATAAAAGTGCCTATTTTTTATCCCTCAAAATTATATAAAGCTATCTGTATGAACAATATATATATATTCATTTTCAATTTTTGATTTGTTTTTATTTTGAAATTTTAAACACTCTAGCCCGGAAATATCACGGGAGCGAGAAATAGAAGGCAAAACTTCAGCCCGTCATTTTCACGAGAGCGAAAGGGAAGGGGTTAACTCATCTACGTAGCAAAAGTTCATTACGATTGCTCATTTATTCTATTTTTATAGAAATGAGCAACCGTAATGAAATTTCGATACGTGACGGAATTAACAAATTTCGTGTGCTAAGAAGCATTTTCGGTATATATATTTCACAAGAGGTCATCAATAAATTGTTTTGTTATTATTTGTTGCGGTATTTGCTCTGAAAACGTATGTAAATAAGCTTTAACTATTTACTTAAAAATTAAAATGTATAATCTTCATTTTAATATTTTAGTCCTTTAACCGTTTAAAAAGCCTCTTTTTTTTTCTGCAGTATCTGTGCGTTAAAATATTTTTCAGATTTTGTTTTGTTTCAAAAAATAAATTCATATAATGCAGTAAATAGGATTAGCCAGATTTCTTTCACCCCCCTTTAGGGGGGATGGTTATAATATTTGAATATTGATACATGTGGGTGGTAAGTATATTTTCCAGAGTCTTTGTCAAGATTCTGCCAATCAGAAAGGGCAAACTAGCTTACTATAAACATCTATAGTTTGATGATGTAAGAGGCATACTTCCCAGCGCCTCAGAAAGAGTTAATGCGATTTGGACGATATCCAATATAACCTTGCATGAAAACGCTAATTACCACTCTGTCAGTTCTGTAGCAGAAGAGTGTTTAAGATCATTCTTCACGATAATAAAATTTTCCTTGAAATGAGACAATAACCAGGTTTTTAAGATTTACCTTCGTTTTTATGGAAGAAAAGTTACTGTTTTTTTGCCGAAATTTGCTGGTCTTCAAACTTTAACGGCTAGTGTTTAAGGAGTAGCCTTCCTGTAGCGAGTCGCTTGCTCGTTGTGTTTTTCTTTTTTTTTTAATATATTTTTTTTATCAATAATTCCTCCCAGAGGACAGTATATGTATTCAATGCACTATGATATCATTTGTCCAATGTTTTTTTTTATCATTCACTCCCTTACTTTTATTATTGTTATCATTGTTCTTACAATAAAAATTTTTGGGCCGTGGTAGCCTAGTCGGATTTTAAAACGGAAGATTGGGTGTTCGATACAGACCTGCTGAAGACCAAACATGTACACTTGGGGATACGTGCGTGTAAAAACCGTGGACCCTGAAGTCCCGAAGCAGTTCTGAGGGAACTCGGTGGGTGGAGAAATTAATTTAACTTTACTCTTTGGTCAAAAAAAGAAAGTGGCGCCATCTGCTGCCATCCAAATACATATTAAGCCAAGTCGTGCTTCCACCGTTGCGGTGGGCCTCTATAAACGGATGGCGCTCCTTATTGCCTTGATTCCTGCTCGTTCCGCACGGGGAACTTGTATACCCTAGTGGCATTCGAAACAGCAACAACGCAATAGAAGTTTACTTTTGCGATTAACTATTTAAAACCCAACTAATACACACTATCAGAAACGCATGCTCAACTCTCATGAAACTTTCGTCGTACTGGACGAAATGGCTTCGTGAAAAATGCTCCGAGGAAACCTTTCGTCAAATTGCCGAAATTTGTGTAGAAACTTTTAGAAGTCACGTGATCGTGCGAGGAAAGAATCGGTATAAATGACGAAATTTTCTTGACGATTGAAGAATCGTCGAAAATGAGGACTCTATTTTTGAGAGTGAACCGAGATCTTTCATTTTAAGCTGTGCGTACATGAAAGTTAAAATTAATAAAATGCTTCGCGTGTTTCTAGAATGGATTCGGACTCACAAAATATACTTTTGAAACTAATACGCCTTTGTATAAATAAACAGGTTATTAAATCAATCTATAAATTCCGATGAAAAATATGGGGTTCAAAATCTTTTCATACTTTTTCAGGAGTTTTATATTTCTATTTTTTTTAACTAATACGTTAAGAAGCTTATGTATCGCGAATTCATTTCAAAGATATTATCTTCAGTAAAGAGTTTCTATGGGTAGTAACATGTCCTTTTAAATAACTACTCAGTGCAGCTATTTTATAAAGTTTTCGTTTTCAAAGGGATTTAAAAAGATATCTGGTCAAACAGCAAGCGAAACGTAAAACTCAGAATAAGCGGCAGGGTTTCCTGAAGTTTAAAGATCTTAAAGCATCGTTTTTTATGTGTTATTTTACTGCAAATAATTGGTATGAAAATTTACCAGTGTTTTATTAATTTGAAAATAAAATGTTTGACACTGCTTTAAGCGTGTTACGGATTTCAGTTACTACACTAAAAATTTTGGGTTTAGCTGCCGTCATTTTTTGTGTTACTGAATACGAGTTTCGGTGTTCAGTTGAAAATTATTCATTTTTGATGTAATTTGAAAATTTTTGTATGGTTGTCTAAAAAATATATATAGACAGCACAACGTTTTTTAGCAGGTTAATGATTTGCTCATGCTTACTTCTAATAATGTCTTTTACGCTCTTTCAACTCATACAAAGGGAAAATTATGATTTCTGAAATTGTATTTAACTGCAATACATTAACGTAATATTTGCTTTTAGCTACCAGTTTTATTAACATTTACGTGCATAAAATATTGAAAAAAAATTTAAATTTTTTACCAACTTCTCTATTCGTTGAAATGTATTCGAGACCCCATCTTAAGTGGTGGTCAATTATTGGCGATAGCATAGTTAATGCGACCCGTTTTCCTGTTGTATACTACACATTAGGATGGATCAAATGCTGTAGGAGAAGAAAAAGTTTAGGAATTTTAGATCGGGAGGGGGAAGAAAAATTGTAGTTCTGATTCAAATGAATACATGCAGAATTTCATCGCATTATATTAATATTAAGATGCACCCCAAGTCATTTGAAATATTCAACATTCAATTCTCTGAATGAAATAACGACAATATACTGCTTCAGTTATGTGGAGTATTTTTATTCTTTTTAGTGCTAAATAAAATGGATTGACAAGATAAAAGTATAAATTACTTATTATTAATTTACTTGAAGAATAGCAAAAATGATCAAAATCTCAATTAAGCTGAAAATATTATTACTTGCAAAAAAATATTTCCTGAAAATTCCAGTAAAACAAATCATGAACTTAAAACTACCAACACGCAACCGACAGAACACAAATTCTAGTTTATATTCACTCTTTATTTTCAATTTAATTGAAATAAAGAGTGATATTGATTTCTAGCCGAAAGCTTAACAAGACTCTGAATCCATGTTTCTGTTTATCACCGCAAAGATATTGTAAAGTCTCTGTTATAAAACGAAACACCTTTCTGTTCTCTACTTGAGACGAGGGAACTTCAAATCTTCAATTTAGACTGCAAGTTCTTCATCATTTTCAATTGCTTCATCTTCATCATTTTCAATTGATTCATCTTCTTCAGTTTATATTGCTGCATCTTCAGATGAATTAATCTAATTATGTATACATTCTGCTGAGAATTATTTAATCTTAGGTGGTTCATACATACTGAAGGGCTTATTTGCAGTTTAACAGAGGAAAATGTTCCATAGCATTTTTTTCTCTCAATCGGTACTACTGGAAGTTCTTCATATTTATGAAATGCTTATCCAACTTCCCCTGTTAGTGCTTTTGCACCTACTGCTTTACCATCAATTTTCTATGTGATAATTCATTAATATACTACAATTAGCCACTGCAGTAGCCGGCAAAGATCTATTTCCAACAAACGAATAACAACCCCCCTTTTGACAGTATTTACTTATTCCTTTGCATCCGAAAGCTAATAATCATTCCAGAGAATAATTGTTTGTGCGAAAGTGCCTATTTTCAGTTGTTTTCATGGAACAAAATTCATTCACTTACAATCTTATCCATCACATTCATTGAGCGGTTATCTTAAATAACGACATGAATAGTCTCATATTTAACATTACTCTTATTCTTGTTATTACTACTGTTTTGTTTCTTACTATTTTTATAAGCATTTAAATGTTACAAGCACTGATAGCTAATAGAATTGTCATGTCATTTGACCACTTCTTTGCAATTTATGTCTTTTAGATTGGTAGAACGCAATTCAGAACGAGATTTAGTATGCGAAAGAGTTATTTGTCTATGTAGTAGAGTTTGTTTATTTAATATTATAAATTGTGTGGCGGTCCCATGAGCACCGCCTCTCGACGCGAAACAGGGTTGCAACAACAGGTTAGAAGCCCTTGGGTGTATGCAATTAGCTATTCATACAGTTATAGTGTTTATGACCTTGTATTGGGGTAGTTTTTATGATTCCATTGCCTATATTCCAATGATCATTGCATTAATCCAATCATGGAACCATTGCCTGAATCAAATCATGAGACCATTGCCTGAATCAAATAATGCGACCATGACCTGAATCAAATCATGAGACCATGAACTGAATCAAATCATGAGACCATGGCTTGAATCAAATAATGAGATCATGGCCTGAATCAAATCATGAGACCATTTCCTGAATCAAATAATGCGACCATGACCTGAATCAAATCATGAGACCATTGCCTGAATCAAATAATGTGACCATTGCCTGAATCAAATCAAGAGACCATTGTCTGAAGCTAATCATGATACCATTGTCTGAATCCATCCTTCTACTCGAAGAAAAAAATATATATATTAAAATTACCTACATCACGCAGCGGATCCGGAGCAATTAATAAGGAGTCAGAGCGGAGCAATTCAAAAAAAGGGATGATCCAGGCCCTTGCTTTATTTCTGGTTTGGTAAACAAAATAAAACGGGACATCTCTAACTATAAAAATACACAAATAAATGGATAAATTATTGTTAAAGAAAAAGAAAATTAATGTTTTTTAAGTGGCAACGTTTAATGACAGCAATATATGTTTGCCACAAATATCAAAGAAAAAAAAACACTTGTAATAATAAATAAGGGTTTTTAAAACCTAAGTAATAAAAAAGAGAAAAATTCTTTTGCTTATATGCTGCATTTTAGCAACAGTTCACCACGGTGACGGTGAAAGAAATCATGTTCCCTTAAGATGACTCTCTCATATTCAGCATCTTAAAAGAAATTGACATAAATTTCATAAAGGTTATAAGCCTTTTTTTTTTTACCAAATTCATACTAAAACAAAGAAAAAATCAAGTATTTATAAAAAATAGCTTTGTAAATCTTTAAAGAAGAGCAGAAGATTATTGATTTTAAGGGGAAAATTCATTTCAACAAACAATATAGTTCATTCAATACTAAGAACTTAGTCGCAGATGCGAAGAGCGAAAAATATTATTTGAAAACGTATTTTTGCGCGAAGATCACATATGATAAAACACAGGGGTTTCACGTTTTTAAATAATTTTTAAAACTGTACTATAGAAAAAATATTTTGTGGAAACTTTTGACATTGATGTATACGAAAAGGAGATTAATATAAGCTTTTGGCCAGCTAACACCTAGAACTTTTTTTTTCGTCAGTACTTACTACTTTAAGGAGTTATCAACTGTTGAGAGATACAATTTTTGAAAAAGAAAAATCGCCTTCTTCACGATTTTCTTCTTCTAAAACATCTTATAAAAAATTAAAACATCATAACACGTTTTTTACGGAAAAAATAAGAAAAGGATGTTTAATATCTTAAATGAAGTTTTAAGAGAATTAATAATCTCATCCATAAATGTTAGAACTTTGAAACTAATTTACTCTAAAATTCTGCAGAATGAAAAAGATTATTTTAATTTCATACAATTTCTCGAATCGAATTGTTTACTTAGATAGATTTATTATTTGAATTTTATATCATAGAAATGTTCATACACATTCGGCGAAATTACACCTAAATATGTGGCAACAAGTTTGTGGGACCTTTTGCTTCTGAAACGTAAAACGATGGCAACCAGCAGGCTTATACTATTGTATTCTCATGGTGATCTGCATTCGATTTTATTAGAATCATCGCAATGATTTATATGACAACAAACTTGACAAAAATTGCATTACAATGCAATTTTTCTTTTTATTCCCTTTTTAAAATGGAAATACTTTATCTTCACAGTGTATGCAAAGATTTACTGCAGCTGCACTCTATAATTAAACCGTGTCATTTAATTTTTTCCAGTAAAAATATAAATAAAATCCACGAATTTAATATTAAGGTATACTTAAAATGACACAGCACAGAAATATAATTTCTCTTTAGAAAAGCTTTGATGATAGCAATGATAGCGAAAACAAATGTGAAAGAAAATCTCATTTTTATCACTGCTGGATATGAATCCATTATCACTTAGACACGTATTATTTCATCTGCTGAGTTCTTTAAGTTCATAAATAAATTTTATGTGAAATAGCTGTCGTGACGTAAGACAATAATGAGAATAGGAAATTGTTGTCATAAATTATTGTTTGTGTGGCATATTTATTGCATTTACTTTGAAAGGAAATTTGTCACAAATAGCCTACACTGTAACAATCTTAAACGAGAGATACAGTTAATAGTTTCCTGCTTTGGCGCCAGAACTTGATTTTTAAGGATTTCTCAACTTCTTGTTTCTAAAACGTTTATCGTTGCGTTACAAAAAAAAAAAAAAAAAAAAATCTCGTAAACTACCCTTTTCAACCTTATACATTTTCCCTCATTTACAAAATTCTTTTATTTCTGCACAGTCTGTCAATTTTCCTTTGAATTACGCCTCTAAATAGTCACAAACAGAAGGGATCTTAACTAAAGCTTAGAATGTTCCTTATGTCGCAGTATAAACTGTTTTTATTTTCCTCCAAATTAGTTTACTGATTTAATCTTTCTAGCCTGTATTTGTTGATTTTCGGAGGGAACGTTTATCAAATATTTCTCTGGAGTGATCATTAAGGAAATTGACTGCACAGATTTATACTTTGTGATCAAGTGATGGTTTCACCAAATCAGTAAAAGTGAAATGTTACTAGTTCTTTTCGATAAATGTTGTTACAAGAAAATATGTCAGTTAGATCTGGATTTATATAGGATTCAAATTATCTCCCGTACGCGAATGTTAATTTATTTTTAAGTGTTCAAAATCTAGCAAAAAATTGTGCTAATCAAAAATTGAAATATAGGAATGAGATGAGCTCGCCGAGATCTTTCAAACGCATTTTTTTTTTCGAATTAGACAATCCCCCCCAAAATCTATTAGCTGGGCGGACAGACAGACCAACAGCCACACATTTTCCCCCTTCTCAAAACCCTCATTTCTTTATTTACTTTGCCATATCCATGCCACACTCTTGGAAGTGATAATAAAGTTGGTGACGGAAGACTTCCTTGTATTTTGGCTAATTGGAAGGCATCTTTTTTTCAACACTGTCCTCTTTACACGGTTTTATTTAACTTGATTTGTCGCGGAAGTTCGTGACGCGGTTTTCGACCACTATTACTGCATAAACTATCTTCGAACTTTGCACACAAGCTTATCTTCGATGACAATACAATATTCCATCCGTTTTATAATTTATTATAACGTTATTTAGGAACAAAAATGAATAATTTTGACTTTGAGGAAATTATCAGAATTATTATTTGTGAAATGGCAATGATAGCTTTATTTGGAATGTTTGGATAATGTAACGATGTTTTGAATTTTAAAATGCTCAAATCATGACGAATTTTTAAATTTTTTTTTTTTTTTAAATAAAAGCGTGTAACTTAAAACATTTTTGTGTTGCATTTATTTGAAAAAAAAAGAGAACATACCATTTCAATAAATTTATCTGCTGTGATGTTTTGCTTTTGCGATGTTTACATTGCGTGCATTCGTGAGCGAATTTTTCCAGCAAATATTTCCGCAAAATATTTAAAAAAAATGTAATGTTAAAATTTTGATGTTCTTACATTACTTTTCCTTCATGGTTTTGTCAAGATTCATATGTATTCATGTTAGGCATTATTTTTTTTTTATTTATTTATTCATTCATTTTTTAATTATTTTGAAATCGACGCAGCGTCCCCTCGAAATGCCTAACGAATATTGCTCAAATAATCTTGAGGAATAAACTAGTATGTTCTGATTATATAAACTTACATTAACAATAAATTACTGGAAGCAAAATCAGTTGATATTATTATTTTCTGTAATATAAACATGACACTGAGGTTGTAAACAATAATAAAAATTGGCAACCGTCTCAAGATATGAAACAAATATTTTGTCAAATTTTGCTCATTAACTAATAACACCAAAGAACTTTCGGAAGCTATTAGAAGTTTATGTGGAACACTTCGAGGGTTCAAAAAGTTTACTAAACTTGCAAAACTAAAACTTTTCATGCATTTATGCTTTGCAGCTCAGGCGCTAATCATTGATTTTTTTTTTTTTTTTTTGTGGCTTATTATTTTTTATTTTTTTACTTTTTTCCCAGAAAAACTATATGGTATTTGTTTAAATTTTTTTGCCCTGTACTTACATATACAGTGAAACGCCGCTATTCGTCCGCCTCTCTATTCGTAAAACTCGCTATTCGTCCAACTTGCTGAAGTAAAATTTAACTAGCCATTTGTAGTTGTCCCGCGATTCGTACGGCGCCAGAGACCAGCTGGATTGCCAGTTTGTTTTTGTTTTGTTTTTTTTTAAGGAAAAAAAATTCGAGAAATTATGCTCATTTTAAACTTGTCTAGAAATAATTTGTTTATCGTTTTGGATTTCTTTTTAAAATTTTAATAGTTTTTGAAATTTTACTGACAATTTTAACTTTTTAAGGGGGAAGCAAGAGGAAGTGGTTGAAGAAGTTTCTTCTTTAGAGGAGGAAAGTAGTAAGGAAAGCATTTCCTTTGCAGAAATTAAAGAGCTGTGAGAGAAAACACAGAGTGGTGGAAAAATGGCATCCCAACACTGATGTGGTCAACAGCATTAACTTGTTCAACGACAATGTTATTGAGCATTGGACAGGCTTTTAGAGAAAGAAACCCAAGGTCCTTCTAGTGCAAACTGACGGGGGAAAAAAAGAACGGTAGAAAGGGATGCTTCCTGATGTTTTTGTGGAAGGGGACTCCACTTGCAACCGTTTCTCATCCCCCTCTCAGCATTTCGCTTACGCCATCATTTTACCTCAGCACAAGCTGTTAATTTTATTTATCTATATTTTCATGTACAGTAACTGTCATTTGTTTTTCATAGGTTTAAACAAGCAAGCATCTGTGGGTCTGGAACGGATTAATCCAATTTACATTATATCTTATGTGAAAAAATAATTCGCCATTCGTACAAATCGCCATTCGAACCGTCTACTGGAACTAATTGTGTACAAAAAGCGAGGTTCCACAGTATACTACATAACTTATGAATAAAACGTACTGCTTTTTTCTGACAATATTTATAAAATGCGAGAAAAAAAAGCCTAACTTTTAAACTTAAGGACACTTCAACACTATTACTAATTTTCACATGTTATAGAAATAAAATACAGGTGTTGCATTTTTCTTTGAAATGGAGAAAAAGTAACTTCTTTCTATTTTGACATTGATGTATAACATTGAAAGTTTTGACCTGGTAACAGCGATAAGGTTTTTTTCTTTTGTCTTGCAAAATAATCTTAAATATCGATTATTTTGCAAGTTTTCTAGGTGTCAAAATTGTTTTCAATGATGTACGGAAACTTTATTTAATGCTTTTTAAGCTCTAAGCCTGCATATTAAAATATCTGTATGTGTATAGCTACAGTATTGGTAAGAAGTCCTGATTTTAGGGGGGGGGGGGAGGGATGTTACAAAGCATTCTTTTTTCTTTCATTCTTTTTTTAAATTACAATTTGTCTTTCTAATAAAAAACTAATCTGATGTGAATTTGTTACAAAATTGTTTGTGTCTATTTTATTGTATTAAATTACGTAATAAGAACTCTATTACATTAAAGCAGGGGTCCTCAACCCTATGCACGCGGGCATCACGGCCCCCGTCGATCAGTATAGGTGCGCCCGCTGTTTGTACCAAACGATACAATATTTCAGTTTGCCATTTAAAAGTAGAGAACATTTAGAATCTAGAGTATATGAATAAAAGTCCATATAACTATGAATAACCTTATATAATGATAAGCACAACAAAAATAGAAATGGCCAGGAAAACGACTCCCATCCCCACAGATATAAGCAAAGTGAAATGCATTGCCAAAGATCACATTGACTGTATTTTATACATTTTATAAATAATTTTTATGCTTCGTATGTTTTGCAAGCGATTAAGTAATCATTTATTTTACACAAAAATATAATTACTAATTATATTAATACGTTAAATTAATTTTTTAAATGAAATATTTTGTGCATTATATGTAGTGTGTATTCTTAACTATATCCACTAACTATAAATTTATCTTGAAAAAACTAATGGTGCCCGCCATTCGACCGATATTCTGATCTTTGCTCTCAGGTACAAAAAAGGCGGAAACCCCTGCATTAAAGTTATGTAATATATATATATATATATATATATATATATATTTATAATTTCTATTATAATATGATTAGCGATCTTTTTTTATACAGATCAAGAAAATTGATAGATGGAAAAGTTCAACCACTTAACTTACTGCTATTTGGCGACACACTAAAGAGATAGCATGTAAATAAAGAGAAATTGTATTAGAAATACTTTTTAAAATAGTTTAAAACATCGTTGATGTACATTTAGGTATATTAAATAATGACGGATTACATTTGTTGGTAAATGCAAGCTGTCATTTCAGTTACATAGTGAGTTATGCCTTTTAAAATCGCAAACACTTATCATGATTTTGGACTATACACGTATAATATCTCATAACAGAAATGATAGTGGAGAAATTATTTCCCATAAAACAGTAATACCTGAATTTAAACATTTTAAAATAATTTCCCTATTTAATGGGTGAAAGACGTTTCATGTCTCCTACGTTGCAACTATATTTCATTAAATAAATAATAATTTTAAAAAGTAGTGAATAAACTTTTTTTACTACAGAAATTACAAAATACAAGTGTGTGTGGTACCTTAATCATTTTTTTTTTTCAGAAAACCAATAATCTCTTTCAGGGTTTTTTTTCTTTTTATAACGAATAAAATACAGATACCACTGTGGTGTACTCTTTTTCCATGGAACGGCCCAATAATGGGACTGTAAGTTATGGGTGCAAGAGATTATAGAAATAATTTTGCGTATTTGAAATGATATAATCCAAGGGTCCGCAAGGTTTTCCAAGTCGAGGCACCTTTGGAAGAATTAGAATTTTGTCATCGTACCCTGGTTGTGTAATATCTGGTTTATGAGCGAAGAAGATTTTTTATCATGAGTGCTTCGCGGCGCCCCTCATATTTCGCTTTAGCACCCTAAAATGCCACGGCACCCAGTTTGTGAACTGCTGGTAAAAAAATATTTCCATTTTTAATTCAAGGATATTTTTAAGGTTTCGGAAAAAATATTACCTTTTATAATTCAAGGTTTTATTACGGTTTCGAAAACAGATATTACCGTTGTTTAGTCAAGGATATTTTCATGGTATCGAAAATAAATAAGGATAAATAAAGTATTATTTTGTTTCCTAAGCTTTGATCAAAATTGCACTAGAGAAAAATCCCTTTTCTGGACTGTGTTAAGGGCGTGCATACGTTTTTTGTTAGTGATCTAATCATAATGGTATATATTTTATTGTATAAAATAATATGGGTGGTAACTATTGTGTGAAAGCCATGTAAACATGCTAACAGCGCGCTTGGATCTTGTAACTACCTGCTAAAAATACATATACTTCTGCATGTCAGCTTAATAACATTTTTAAATTTCAATCCAAAAACGGTATCAGCATATTATTTGAGGTTTTAAATAAACACTTTCAGATAGTCCATTATAATTGAAACATAAAATATTATTCTTTATAGAAAGGGGATTTCACAGAAATACCAATAAAAGTAGGTAGCATTAAAATGTGTCTAAAAAGAAGCCGTCAATAAAAAATAAAATAAAAAAAATTTTAACCACCATTACTTAAGTTAGTTAAGAAGAACAAAACAATAAACATTTTTAAAAAGCTCTAGAAAAATACCACTCACCTTGTTTTGCATTTATTGCTACTGAATGAAACAAATCTACAGAATAAAGTGTGCTGTGGGAGCAACTAATTCGCAAGATTAGAATAGAAATGGATTATGGATTGTAAAAAAGAGTGGGTTTACTATTTAAATTACTGTTTCGAGTATTATTGATTTTTTTAGATAAAAATGTAAAAGTAGTGCAAAAATCTTATGTTAGTAGTAATTAAGAAAATTTGGTAATGGCTTATGATTACTTCATGTTTCTATTCCAATTAGAAAACAAAAATTGCAAGAATTTGAAAGAAAGTAATAAAAGAGAAACCTAATTTGATGAAAAGTATTCCATTTGTGTATTGAAAACTGCACAATTTATCAGAGAACAACTAATTGAAAGTTTTTTTTAAAGTTAACGAAGAAAATGGCAAAGAGCTGAAATTGAAATTTAATTCCATACACTTGCTCCTTCCTCTAACGTTTTAATGTGTTCAAAGTTAATATTTTACGTGTTTTAAAAAAAACTATAAGGAAGAAAATATTGAAAAATGCTATTTCAGTATATGGTTCAAAAATGCAAATTGCGTTGCAAATTATATTCTAAAGGAAATTGTTTTTAAAACATAAATAGGAAAATCTTGCCTTAAAGATTAAGTCGGAAGAACAATTAGCTAAATTGATTCATCTTAAAGTATTCAAAATACAACAAAAGCCTTATTAAGAATATTTGAGAAATGTTTTCGATGTTTTCACAATAACTGTCCATCTAAAAAGAAAGCACAAACAAAAAGAGAATTTAATTTCTGAAGCATATCATCACTAAATTTTTAATTATAGCCTGATGCAATATTTTAAATCACTAGAGTAATAATTTAACTTTTAAATAAATGAAGTCATTTAACTTATTAATCTTTAAAAGCTTTTGTGATTAGTAAAATAATGAACTGCTTTTGTGAAAAGAAATTTTAGTGGCTCTATTTTAAGCCTGCAACTAGCTAAAATATCCAATCACTAAAGAGCAGTTTTACGTTTCTTTCTTAGGAAATGGAGTAAGTACTATATTAGCGAAAAATTTCCCACTTAAATTTCAGAGTAGATTTCTATTTTAATCTACCATGAATTCATTTTTAATAGTTTTTTTACTAAGTCCGTACGTACGTACTTGCGAATGGTCCACCGAAATAACGATTTCAAGTTGATTCTGCCATGAGTTCCTTTTTAATACTTTTTTCACAACGTCCGTACGTATTTTAAAATTGTCCACCGAAATAGCGATTTATATTTTAATATGCCATGAATTCCTTTTTATTAGTTTTTTCACAACGTCCGTACGTACGTACTTGCGAATGGTCCACCTAAAAAACGATTTCTATTTTAATCTGCCATGAATTCATTTCTCATATTTTTTTTTACAACGTCCGTACGTACGTACTTACGAATGGTCCACGGAAATAACGATTTCTATTTTAATTTGCCATGAATTCATTTTTAATAGTATTTTCACAACGTCCGTACGTACGTATTTGCGAATGGTTCATCGAAATAACAATTTCTATTTCAATCTGCCATGAATTCATTTTTAATAGTTTTTTCACAACGTCCGTACGTATGTACTTGCGAATGGTTCATCAAAATAACAATTTATATTTCAATCTGCCATGAATTCATTTTTAATAGTTTTTTCACAACGTCCATACGTACTTGCAAATGGTCCATCGAAATAACGATTTCTATTTTAATTTGCCATGAATTCATTTTTAATAGTTTTTTTACTACGTCCGTACGTTCGTACTTGCAAATTGTCCACGGAAATAACGATTTCTATTTTAATCTGCCATGAATTCGTTTTTATCATTTTTAGTAATTTTTTTACAGCCTCCGTACGTACGTACTTGCTTGCGAATGGTCAACCGAAAAAACCACTTTAACCATACCTGCTGATTCCTTTTTAACGAGCGTTGTCGAGAAGCAGTCTTAACGTTACGTATGTATGTAGTGCCTATGCTCGTAACCAATGAACTACAGCTCGTAACTAACATAATTCAAAACCGGTTAGTCGTAAAAAGCGTGAAATTGTGTACGTTGTGCACCTCGCATTTTGGTTGTAAGCGGATGTTCCAAAAGGAGTCTTTTACTCGATTTTGCGTCAAATACATGTGGATTTCAAGTCACTTTAGTATTCGTCAAACGCATTACACAAATCGTGAAATTTGGCGACAAAGTTGAGGTGCTAAGTGCAGCCTTAGTTTGGTGATGCAGGCATTATTTGTCAATACTCTAGTAGAGTTCTCAGAAAGAGTTTGCGACAATTTTATCTTTTAAAATTATTTTCAACATCGGTTCGCAGCAATTTTATATAATATTTATGTTTTACGCATTTCATTTATCTTTTTTTTTCTGACCTCAGATTCTACCAAAAACATTAAATATCCTCAAAGAGTGAAAGTGCCATTCTCCACATTAAACACGTTTGCACTTTAAATCAAAAATAACATGAATCTTTTAGGATATATTAAGTTTGCTGTAATAATATTTGATAGTAAAGCCACCATCAGTCATGCGTTTTAATATGTATTTTTGTGTGAAAACATGTTAATATATATTTAAGAATTGTCTTTACGCACAAAACAAAATGATCAATACAATTAATAATAATAATAGCAAAATTTTCGAAGTATTATTGTCAATGGCATCATACACATTTTACTAAAATTCCTTGATAATATTTTTCGCAGGGGGCAAAAGTTGTATAGCTTCATTCCGAGTTCCGACTAGAACACTTTAGACTACTGAAAGTTTGTTTAACTGCAATTCGATTTATTCCCGAAGCTTACTCTAGACCTCTCTGACTAGTGGTGGAATACTATCGATCTTTCTGGCTATCGTGACCATCGATAGTTTTTCTCAAAGAATCGATAGTTTTTCTGTTGGCAAAACTAGCAATTTCTTATTTATATTCAACTTCTTTCTTGGAATTTGTGGCAAGTACCGTCGATTTAATATTTTTAAAAGTTAATATCTTTCTTTCTTTCTTTAAATAAAATAAAAAATAAAAAATTTTAAGTTTTTTATTTTGTATTTTCTTTCTTGATAACAATGGATTTTTCTTTCACCAAGGCATGTTCCGTTTTGTTTCTTTAATTTAGTGGTAATTACGTTCATTTTCGATTTTTTTTGACCTTCTAGTTTTCTGAGGTTTCTATTTGATTTATTTATTTGCAGGATTACTCGATGTTTTTCTATATAATGATTATTGTCAAATGCTACATTCCAGCAGCGCATAGCGCTTTTTCTGCTTGTGAATGGGACGCGACGGTGGATCAAGTCAGGAAGTGCGAAAGGGATGTGTGGAGGAAGCGAAAGGGATGTGTGCACGAAATAAAATAACAATGAGAAAGATTCCATAAATGAAGGGAAGATATGAGGTATGCACATATTTAACACGGCAGAAGTTTAGAGCTCAAACTCGCAGTCAGCGGATGGTATGGGAGAAAGATATCGTGATTATTGTTCTCGAGTTTTAAATATATACTTAACTTTTTGATTTAAATTTGTAGTACATGCTTTTACCTTCTTAAACACGATTAGTTTAGGGTTAAGAAGTTAAAACATGGTAAGGATGTGCCAGTGCGATGCGAAAACTTCAGTATTCGCATCGCATGAACTCATGCTGTAATAACGTCAAAATGCCTCTCATGATCGATAGCTTTCTACCTCTGGCGAGCAGATCGACGCGTTCTTGATTGTTGTGCGCTTAAAAAAAACCACTAACCCTCTACAGCAGGGGTCTCCAAACTTTCCAGCCTTAGGGCCATATTGATTACTCCAGTAAATTCCAAGGGCCAAAACCATATTATCATTAATTGTTGCCGGTGGTAAAAAGTTGAATCAGTCCACTAGTGGTGTAAAATATGATTACTTTTTTGCCAGATGCCATTAGCGACGGGGAAGCTGATGTATTTTCTGTATCGTATGGGTATCCGTTATAATGGGGTACCCGCATCGTATCGCCATAGTAATCATTGATTACAAAAGTAATGAAATACACAAGTAATCATTGATTACTTTTTTCTTCAGTAATCGTTACTTCGGTTCCTAACGAGTACTCAAGTAACGAATGAGTATTTTTTTACATGAAAAAAAAAGTCCGAAAAAGTACGCCACGTTTAAAAAAGGCTGCAAATCGAACTAAAGTCCGCAAAACGGCAACACTGCGTATTATTAATTTTCCTGTCATTATCTGTAATTTCTAGATTAGTCGTAGAGTACGAGCGAGCCATGAGGAGTAACGTGACAGGACATCTGGTGGACACAAGCAGAAATAGGTAGTACCTTCTATCCCTAACAGATGACGCTAATAGCACTTACAGAATAATCTCGTTGGTTCGATAAAGTTCTGGTGTCTTCCACTCACTTCTAGATGGCAGTAAGTGAAATATATAAGAATGCTAGTGGCGCAACCACAAGTCAGTTCCTATGACACTGCTGTGAAATAAAATAGTGCGTACCTCCTTAAAACGTGTTTGTGCGTGTTTAAGTTTAAGACATCTTTGTAACAATATTTTTATTTGAATTGTTGCTTTTGTGTGTGATTTAGTAGAATGGAAAAGAAGCGAAAAATTGATAGTGAATGCAGAAAATTCAAAGATCAGTGGAACATTCAGTATTTCGTAATTGAGTCCAGTAACAAGGCTCTATGTTTGATTTGCAATGAAAGCAAGAATTTTAAAACATGTGAAATATTTAGCCACACCACTGAGACCGAGTTTCCTATCGATTTTGCAATCGAAACTTTGAGTGCTTTGAAAATAAATTTTGATACTCGTTTCTCGGACTTTGATGCCATTGCGAATCAAATTAAGATTTTTCAGAATCCTTTTGATACTGACATTGAAACCCTAGCCCCGGAACTTCAAATGGAAATGATTGATCTACAGTGCAGTGATATAATTAAGAACAAATATCAAAACTTATCTTTGTTGGAATTTTATAAGTGTCTTCCACTGACACAATTTGATAATTTGCATAAATTTGCTCGTGGGCTGTTTTCTGTTTTTGGTACTACTTATTTGTGTGAGAAGACCTTTTCCAAAATGAAGTACACAAAAAATGTTTACAGATCTAAATTAACTGATGAGCATCTTAAATCTCTTTTAATAATTGGTACAAGTAAAATTAGTCCACAACTACAAACTATTGTCAGTGGAAAATCTCAATTACATAAATCTCATTAGTATTTCATATGTCGTTATGCTTGTTATAAGTTATCTTTTCATTTAAAATGTATAAAATGTTAGTTGGATTCATTTCAATAATTTGTTAGTTAGTAAATAATAACCTACAACAATGTTATGAGTAGTTAGCCCATGACCATATCAATGTAGATGTCATATTAATAATTATTCAACATAAAAATAGATTCCTTCAGTAAACTTAATTTAATTTGCTATAAAAAATAAATATGTTCTCTAGAAGGAGTTTTCTTTCAAGTATGCTAGCTCTCCGCGGGCCGGATGTGGCCCTCGGGCCGTAGTTTGGAGACCCCTGCTCTACAGTACTAGGAGGGTTAACTTCTCGTATAGGATTGAGATCTCTATGAACCACTCACTGACTGGCTGGCAACATTTATGCTTATTTATACTAAGAATAAAACGTTAATAATACTGGTTGCTTAAAAACGTTTGAGCCTGCAATGTTTTTTTTTTTTTTTTTTTTTTGCGTATATTCTTTTGCTTTCTACTAAACGGGCCCAACCAAACAAGACAGTTTTTTATTTTCAGAATAATAAAGAAAACAGAAATGAACTAAATCAGGGGCTATTTTTGGGCACTTTTATGCTCTATTTTGTTCAGATTGCTGTCTTACAGTTTCGCTCCAGAAAAGCCGTAAAATTCAAGAATCAAGTCACTGATTTTTTTAAGGTGTTAGTGAAGGACTTAGAAAACTATTTGACGAAATATTTCTATTAAAAAGTGTATGTAATTAATTTCACGCGGTAAATACTCTGTGGCACTTATTAGCTGTAAAGAAATAAATGCTTATAGACTGAGCATTTTATTTATGTAAATCCCTTAATTTTCAGCGTAAATACCTAGACAAACTACTTCTGCAAAAAAAAAATACTGCAGATCATAATGCAGTAGATAAAGGGTTATTCTTAAGTCAAGTGATATGAGCAAATTGTTAAGAGTGCAACTGCAATCGATCATAATATGGACAAAAAATTTCCTTTTTTTAAAACTCTAGCAAAGTATTCCAATCATTAAAGTTATTATTATGAATTTGAAATGTTCTTTATTAACTTTTCTAAACCCTAATTACGATAAAAAGAAAAAAAAACAATTATGTCGCGGCCAGGTTCACGACATCAGGGCGCGTGATACGTAAAGTGGCATAGACAATAAAACACAAATTCTTTTGGTTAACTAGATTAATTTATTCACTTATATAGATATTAACTTAGGCCCATGAGACTACTATTAAAAAGAAAAATGAAATGTGCAGGGAACGAACCATGTCCGGATCCAACGGCAGCACTTGTTGTGAATTTTAGTCCATATGTGTCGGTGGGCGATCCTTCCTCGTCCGGAAGCGAATGGTGATCATCATAGTCCTGCTTGCAGAAGAGGCCTGCCGCGCCTATTTTATAGACGGCAGATGTTGTCAATCAAAAATTGTACAGAAGGGGCCCATCTCTGCCTTGGAAGATGAAGTGGTTTCAGGGAAAAACTGATCACCTCTGTCCAGATCTGATGATGCTCTGATGTAGTTCTTATGTAACTCTGGTGTTCTCTGATGATGTTTTTGGTTTTAACTCACCAAAAGCCCCTTGCTGATTTGATGGGAGGTCTTGACCAATTCAGACTCAATTGGCCTCCCATCTTTTCTTAAATTTCTCCCAACCAGGGCGCTTCCCGTCGGCCGTTGGCTGGCGAGTTTATCTGTGGGGCGGTACGAAGATCCACGCAATCAGAGCGTTTAGCTTCTGGTGTTCTCACGGTGTTGTTGCCTCCTCCGCCATCTTGAGTTATAAAATTTATATTTATCTTATCCCTCCAATGGGCCTTTGTTGAGAAAATCTCTTCAGCTATTGTTGGTCCAGACGGACTGTCGTCGCTGGTCGTAAAAATGCCTATTACATTGTAACCCCCCATCTTTCTGTTACGACAATTCATATAACAGACATTAAAAATATTTTTACCCTCATTTTGCAAATTTCGGCAAAAAATAGTTTTAGGTGCTATATATCAGCAGTATACGTCACACATACTGGAACTTCTTTACACTTCTTCATAGCTCTTGATTTGATTCTAAGCTCCTACCCAATCTCTGTTTTGCGAGCTAAGATCCCTCTGAGCAATTTATTAAAAACTAATCATGTAGTAGTTAAGAAAATAATAGCTCATTCTGTTTTTAATTTTAACAAAGTCATTGAATAAAAACGTTGTATCATTAATGCAAACGCGAAGTTTTCACACAATGCTGTAAAAGGTAAGAACTTGCATACGGGACAGTGGTAGCCTAGTGGTTAGGATGTCGGACTTCTGACTGGAAGATCTGGTGTTCGATACCCTACTGGCTAAAGACCTATCATGTATACTTGCGGATACGTGCATGTAAAATCCATGGACCCTGAAGTCCCGAGGGTACCGCAGGGGGGAGAATTTCTCTTCCCTTCACTCTTAGGTCAAAAAGGAAAGTGGCACATTTGTGGTGGCGCCATCTGGTGTCATTCAAATTACGTAATGAGACAAGTCGTACTTCCACCGTTGTGGTGCTCATCTATAAACGGAAGGCGTCGTTTACAGTTTATTTCTGATCCCTCTGTGAGGGGGACCATGGATAGCCAAGTGGCATTAGATAAAACAACGTAACTTGCATATTTTATGTCAGCGGTTCCCAATCTTTTTTTTTCACGTACCACCATTTGTCTTGCAAACCATTTTGCGTACCACTGTCCATATAACTTTATTACTTAGTATATAACTCTAATAGATTATAGATAGGTATTTAGCTTGCACTCGTAACATCTGGAAAGGCTTCGCGTACCGCTTAGTGGATCGCGTACCGCAGATTGGGAACCGCTGATGTATGTCTTTCTAAGCCGGAAACTTCCTCCATTTTACTCATGCGTCAGGGCTGCCTCAATTTCATCGAAATAGGTATAACAGAAGAAATGAAGATGGGGTATTGTTTACTTTTTACAAAGAATAACAAACAAGCTGCTTTCTTTGTTTTCTTTTTGTGCTAAATATTCAAACTGGAAATGGAATAATTCAAGAACAAGAAAAGTAAACAAATGCTTGACTAAGACTAAACTTCCAAAAGTGAGGTCTCAACGTATCACCCCTTTGACGAATAGAACCGTTCCCGAATGGTAGTCGCGGCATTCGCGAACGAACAGCACCCTCTTATTAAAGAATGAAAGGCATGTTTTCATACGAATCCTATTTGTATGAAAATATTATCCATTTCCAGTTAACGAACATCATATGCTAAAAAAACATTATGTCGTCAATATTTTTTAAACATACATTAAAAATAATTTTAAATACATCAAATAATTAACAATTTGGAACTTTACACCAAGTTAACACCAAATATGATGTTCTATAACACCAAACATTTTTACAGTGTACAAAAGCCGAAGATTTTTTAAATTCGCTTACATATTTATGTTATATATATATATATATATTCACAATATATAAATATGTAAGCGAATTCACAAATCTTCGGTTTTTGTACACTGTAAAAATGTTTGATGTTGACTTGGTATAAAGTTCCAAATTATTAACAATTTGATGCATTTTAAACTTTTTTAAGTGCATGCCTAAAAATATATTGACAGCAGATTGTTTTTTAGGAAAAAATGAATTTAAACCAAAATTAAACTACTGGGTATGTGAAAACATTAATAACAATAAAATTAAAATTTAAATTTTAAAGATATTAAAAGTGGCAAAATTACAAATGAACGTATATTAAAATTCGAACTGTTAAACATTTAACGAAAAAAGCCTGCCTCTTTATATATATATATATATATATATATATATATATATACAGTAAAACCCGTTTAAGAAGTTCCCGCTTAAGAAGTTTTCCCGTTTAAGAAGTTTTTAATTTCAATACCAGTTTCATTCCCATCTCCCCAATGTTAAAATAACCCTTTTAAAAAGTTTTGATTTTATTTTTTTCCCGCTTAATAAGTTTTCATATCGGTCTTTTTTTTTCTTTCAAGTGACACTTTAGTCTTCTAAAGTTTCTTTTTTTTAAAAGTTTTTTTCAAACTACGTAGTTCTTTTTCTTTCGAATGGAAAAAAGACAGAAGTAGGTTCAGAAAAGCTGCTTTGGTCAGCTTTTTCTCAAGGGCACCCTTTTCTCAACACCAAAGTTCCAGGAAAACAGGTGGCAGAGAGGTCAGTTGTCAGGAGAACAATAATGACTGATAAGGGGAGAAAGAAATGTTTGTAGCTTCTCCTGTATGGGTGTTGTTCTTCAACAGTAATAAAGCAGGGAGCAGGGGTGAGTAGGTATTGTATCAATAAGTTAACTGAACCATGAGTTGCTGTTAACTCGCAATGCATTCTCTCACCTTGTTTTAAAATGGAATGAACCGCAGACTACAGTTGTGGTTGGTGCTCAGCTCTTTCCACTGAAATTATTTTTCTACGTGATTCTTAGCTTCCTACGTCAGTGAAAAAATTTGTGAACAAACTCCGCTTCTTTTTCAAAATGTCTGGAAAAGGAATTAAAAGAAAAGCATTGTCGATTGAGGAAAAAGTCAAAATATTGAAAGATGTGGATAACAACTCACATTTATCTAGGGTTGAAATTTCTAAAAAATTAAATCTTCCAGTGACGACATTGAATGGAATTGTTGCCAAACGAGAGGTCATTTTGAATTCTTGTAACCAATCTCGGAAAATAAAGAAAGTTAAGAGGGGAAAGTATGAACACATAGAAGAGAAGTTGTTAATTTGGTTCAAGCAAGCAAGATCGGCGAACATTCCCGTAAGCGGAACTATTTTAAAAGAAAAAGCCGAAGAAATTGCTAAAAAGATGGACGTTGATTTTGTTTCTTCAAATGGATGGATTGACCCCATGAAAAGAAGAGCTGGGTTAGTGTACAAATCGGTAAAAGGCGAGAGCAAGAGCGTCGACCTTCATGAAACGGATGCATGGAAGAGCACCTTACCTGAATTGATATCTGGCTATCAACCAAAAGACATATTTAATATGGACGAGTGTGGACTTTTTTATAACCTTTTTCCGGACAAAACTTATGCCTTTAAAGGTGAAAACTGTCATGGAGGGAAAAGAAGCAAAGAAAGATTAACAGTATTAGTAGGTGCTAATATGGACGGAACCGAAAAATTACCAATTTTGGTAGTTGGCAAATCTAAAAAACCAAGATGTTTCCAAAACGTTAAGTCACTTCCTTGTGAGTATGAAAGCAATAAATCGGCGTGGATGACGATTCCAATCTATGAATCATATTTAAAGAACTTAAACAACAAAATGAGGAAAGCCAAAAGAAACATTCTCATCTTTGTGGACAATTGCGCAGCACACTCGAAAAACGCTCAATATTCAAACA